>JAOPSE010000005.1:155668693-156868693 GCA_029449295.1 Zea luxurians
CTAGGGCAGGGGTGGGTAGGGGCGGCGGCTTGGGTGGGGAGGGAGAGAGGGAGAGAATGAGGGAGAGGGAGAGGGGATTTGGAAAAAAAGAGGGGGTGGGGGGCGGCTGGGCCTTCTTTGGGCCCAAGAGGGGGCGCCAGGGGCTTGGGCCGGCCGGGGGTCGGCCCAGGGCGGGGGAGAGAGAGAGAAAGAGGAGAGAGAAAGAGAGAGAAAGAGAGAGAAAGATTATTTCCCGTTTTTCGAAATCCGATCTTTCCACATGAATGCAATTGCACTTTCAAAGCAATCAAAAATGCAAGGTTCGGCATGGTGCATCAAATCATAAAGTATTTTAGAGTTTTTCTTTACACGGGAAATCCGAACCGGATCCCGCTAAAACTTTGGAAAAGGTCAAGGTTTAGCGAAGGGAAAAAGAAAAAGAAAAGGTAACGCCCGAATTTTGGCGAGTAAAGAAAAGAAAAAATTCAACTGCAAAATTCGGGGCGTTACATCCACCATTACACACCATAGAGTTTATTCAATAAATGGGCCAAGCCCATAAAAGATCCAACAATCTCCACCAAACTCTAGGGTTTGTAATGATGAAGTATCAGAATCACAATCCTTTGATATACCAGTGTTTCGATGGAGACTGTTAAGTTGAACATCCATCTAGAATAAGAGTTTCACTCATTCATAACTGAACAATGGACTAAGCCTTGAATTGATAGTTTTGTGCGAAATGAGATTCACTCAAATCCTTTGCTGATACTAGGCTGCAAAAGGGTATCCCCGCTGTTTTAGAAGCATATAAGTCACACTTCAGTGCCTTTCATGAGTATTTAGGGATTACCCAAGTCCCATAGACTGTGACTAGCAGTCGGACTCATATAGGTGTATTCCTCAGAAGATATTCTGTAGGACAACATCTCACCTTTATAAGACTCTTGGAATACATTAAGGTAAAAACCATCCTGCCTTACAGATAGGAAAGATGTGCATCAGAAATGAGTTAAAGAAGGGATCTTTCCTCACAATCTACTCCTAGCTTGTTTCTCCACTCTACTTCACGGGATCTCCGATCACATAGAGCAGGTTACCACTAGAGTAGATTTCACATGGGTCTCATACCCATTTCTCTCGATGCACTTTCTATCACATTGCGTGATAGACCCTTAGTGAATTGATCTGCCAGATTATTAGATGTGTGGACATAATCCACCGTTATAACTCCGTAGTTTTTCAACTTTCTGACAGATTTTAATCTCCTCTTAACATGCCTTGTAGACTTCATGTTATTCCTAGAACTGTTAACCTCTGTAATCACCGTTTGGTTGTCACAGTTCATGGAAATAGCCGGTATCGGTTTTTCAACTACCGGTAAATCCAATAGGAAATCACGAAGCCACTCGGCCTCAGCCCCAGCAGTGTCTAATGCTATGAGTTCTGCTTCCATTGTAGACTTCGTTAAGATAGTCTGCTTGCAAGACTTCCAGGAAACAGTGCCACCTCCAAACAGAAACACATATCCGCTTGTGGCATAAAGCTCATCAGCATCAGAAATCCAGTTGGCATCACAATAGCCTTCCAGCACTTTTAGGTTTCTAGTATAATGAATACCGTATGTCAAAGTACCTTTCAAATACCGCAACACTCTCTCAAGAGCACGCCAGTGATCATCTCCTGGTTTCGACACAAACCGACTCAGCTTACTCACAGCATAAGAGATGTCTGGCCTTGTTACACTTGCAAGGTACATGAGCGAGCCAATTATCTGGGAGTATGTCAATTGATCCCTTGCTACTTGTAAGTGCAATCAACCCTAATTGAGGGTTTTGGTGATTAAATGACAAAACAAATAGAGATTCTAACAAGTTTGCTCCTAGCATGTACGCAGTAATTCTACAAACAGGAGAAGCACAGATCTTACGAAGCATAAAAATAAAAAGCACCGCAGATTTAAAATTCCACATCAAATGGCGTGCTCCAAGTGCTTTGAAACAACGGCAGTACTTATTTTACAGTTCTTGAGTCATAGGAATCGTCGTGCAATTAAGAGGGATCCGTGACGGTTAAGTAAGTTGTGCAATGAGCCAAGTTCAAAATCTTTGAAAACATCTTGGAGAACATTTTTCCAGATCATGAATGCCCTTGAGAAAAACAAATTTTACTTCCCACAAAGACTCCACTTTTGTTCTCTTCAAAATACTCAAAATTTGGTTTCAGCCCTGAAAACCGGTTCAACCGGTCCTAAAATCGGTTCAACCGGTTTTGGGACTGTTCCCCTGCCATCTCTGCTCTGATCTGTCTGACAGTCAGAGCTGTCAGAAAAGTCGCTGCAGATATTTTTTTTGAAAACCAGTTCAGCCGAAATTTTTCCTTACTCAGCCGGTTTTGAAACCGGTCGAGTCTCCGGCTGAGTAGCTCAGTGGACCGGGATCCCCCTGGTAGAAACCGGTTCAACCGGTCTGAAAACCGGTTCAACCGGTTTTTACTCTTTTTCTCCCAATGGCTGCCAGCTTTTGGGGGATCCTTTATATACCCCCTCACACTCTCTCTCTCATTTACTTTAGCTCCTCCCACAAAATCTTGGCTGACCAAACTCTTAACAAGTGCATTCATTTCACCTTTCACACCCGCAATCACATCTCCTTCAATTGCTTAAAGGATCCTTGGTGTGAGGTGAACTCGATCTAACACGCTGTCATTTTCATCTCGATTCTCCTATTCTCTTTGTTCTTGAGCTCGTTGCAAACTTAACCTTGTGTGGATTTGTTACTCTTGGAACCTCGTGTTCCTTGACGGTTAGAGGTTGCTTGGGAGTCTCCAAATTTGTGGACGACCCCAAGATGTTTGTATCACCCACTCTCTGAGCATATTTGAGAAGAGATTGCCTTGACCTTTGTGGTCGGCTTGTGGAGGATTAGGGTTGGAAAAGACCCGGCCCTTTGTGGGCTCCTCAACGAGGAGTAGGACACCTTTGTGGTGGTTGTCGAACCTCGGGTTATATCGCGTGTTCTTGTGTATTCTTGTTAAGCACTTTAAATTTGTTGGTTGGTTCATATTATCTATTCGAGTAGATCTTGCGTAGGGCAAGTCATTAGCAAAATCTTTCACTACTTCGTAATATTTGTTTATCTAAGTTGAGCAGGTTCAAACTTGTTCAGTTGTGAACAAAATCAACTGAACCGGTTTGCACCAGTGCAACTTTAATTTAACCTTTCTCGAAGTTTTTAGTGAAAAATTTCAGGTGTAGCCTATTCACCCCCCCCCTCTAGGCTACTTTCAATTGGTATCAAAGCTATGTACCTCGTTTTACGCTTAACCGCGTGAGGAAACGATCATGTCTACTCAACGGGACCATGTGGATCCTATCCTCGAGGATATTCCCGTCACATCCTCCGGTGAGGAAGTGGACCCCAAGGTCCTCGACCTCGCCATGAAGATCGCTGAGAGGATGTTCCTCAAGATGAAAGAGGAAGATGCTAAGAAAAAGGCCGAAGAAGAAGAATCAAGAAGAAAGGCCGAAGAAGACAAAGGTAAAGGAAAATTTGATTACAATGACGACCTAGTGGATCTTTTGGTGTCGAAGGTGTTGAGCAAGGTAAGTCCCAACACCAAAGAATCATCTACCAAAAGCAAAGGTAACGAGTTTAGTAAAGTTCAATTCAATTACTCTAGAAATTTTATTCCCAACTTCTCTTCCGCCCTACTTGGAAAGTTACCAACTCTTAGTGAGTTGAACTATGACGAGTGGGCCGATAAGATGAAGTCGCATTTAATCGGTGTACATCCTAGTCTTTGGGAGATTGTTAATGTAGGTATGCATAAGCCTGCCCAAGGAGAAGAGATGACTCTAGAAATGATGCAAGAGATTCATCGCAATGCTCAAGCAGTGAGCATAATTAAAGGGAGTCTTTGTCCGGAAGAATACCGGAAAGTTCAAGGAAGAGAAGATGCCCGTGACATTTGGAACATTCTTAAAATGTCACATGAAGGAGATCCCAAAGCTATGAGACATAGAGTTGAAGCTTTGGAGAGTGAGCTTGCTAGATATGATTGGATCAAGGGTGAGTCGCTTCAATCACTCTTTGATCGATTGATGGTGTTAGTAAACAAGATAAGAGTACTTGGAAGTGAAGATTGGAGTGACTCCAAGGTCACAAGACTATTCATGAGAGCATACAAAGAAAAGGATAAGAGTCTAGCAAGGATGATAAGGGATCATGATGACTATGAGGATATGACGCCTCATCAATTATTTGCAAAGATTCAACAACACGAGTCCGAAGAAGCCCCCATCAAGACAAGAGACTCTCATGCCTTGATCACAAATGAAAAAGACGCCCCCAAGAAGAACAAAGACCACAAGGCAAAGAAAGTGGTCGAGACGTCAAGTGATGAAGATAGCTCTAGTGATGAAGACACATCTATGTTCATCAAAACATTCAAGAAATTTGTAAGGAAAAATGACAAGTTTCAAAGGAAAGGAAAGAAGAGGGCATGCTATGAATGTGGCCAAACCGGTTATTTCATAGCGGATTGTCCTAACAAAAAGGAACAAGAAGCCAAGAAGGAATACAAGAAGGACAAGTTCAAAAAGGGAGGCAAGACCAAGGGACATTTCAAGAAGAAGAAATATGGTCAAGCCCATATTGGTGAAGAATGGAACTCCGATGAAGAGAGTTCTAGCTCCGAAGAAGAAGAAGTGGTGGCAAATGTTGCCATCCAATCTACTTCAAGCTCGCAACTCTTCACCAACCTACAAGACGACTCCTACACTCCAACTTGCCTCATGGCAAAAGGAGATAAGGTAACTTTATTTAGTAATGATTTTCAAAATGATGATGATGATGAACAAATTGCTATGAAAAATAAAATGATTAAGGAATTTGGCTTGAATGGATATAATGTTATCATAAAATTGATGGAGAAGCTAGATAAAAGAAAAGCAACTCTTGATGCTCAAGAAGACTTGCTTATCCTTGAAAAGGAAAGAAACCTAGAGCTTCAAGGATTGCTACTCAATAAAGATGAAATGCTAGATGCCTTGACTAAGGAAGTATCTTTAGTCAAGATAACTATAGAGGATAAAGAAAAGGAAGTAATCAATATGAAAACCTCTATAGCTAGTCTTGCAAATGAAAAGGATGCACTTGAATCAAGCATATTAAGCTTGAATGTCCAAAATCAAGAATTTCAAGTGCAACTTGAAAATTGCAAGAACATCAATGCTTCATCTTTATTGATTGAATCTAAGTCTAGCTCCTCAAATAATACCTTTTGCAAACATTGTGCCAAATATCATGCTTCTTGTTGTCTAACTAACCATGCAAGGAAAAAGAGCCCACAGGTGAAGGTCAAAGAAATATTGAAAAGATGCTCTAGCAATGATGGGTTAAAGAAAATTGAACCCAAGTACAAGTCCCTAAAGCCCAACAATGGAAGAAGGGGGCTTGGGTTCAACTCATCCAAGGAAAACCCTAGCACAGTGCATAAGGGGTGGAGATCCCCCAAGTTCATAGAGGGAACCACCCTATATGATGCCTTGGGGAGGATTCACTCCTCAAATGACAAGTCAACTCAAGTAAAGGTAAACTTGAGTTCCACAAAGAGTAAGATGAAGGAAGCGGCATCAACAAGTGGAGAAAAATTTAATGCTCCCATTTCTCACTCTTATCTTTGTGATTACATGTTGACTTGGGATTTAGGGAAATTGGTTGTTAAATATGTGGGTGCCTACACTAAAAGAAAAGTTATGAAAAGAAGTGTGTGGGTACCCAAGGCTATAACTAACACTGCAGGACCCAACTCAATTTAGGTACCTAAAAGCATAGCCTAAATTTGTTTTGCAGGTCTACTCCTCTGGTGGGTCAAGTTGGGTGCTTGACAGTGGATGCACAAATCACATGACCGGGGAGGAAGACATGTTCCATTCCTTGCAACTAACTCAAGAAGCACAAGAAATTGTGTTTGGAGATAGTGGCAAGAGTAAGGTGATTGGTATTGGTAAAATTCCTATCTCTGACCAACAATCACTTTCAAATGTTTTATTGGTAGATTCTTTAAGCTACAATTTGATGTCCGTTTCATAACTTTGTGGAATGGGTTATAATTGCTTATTTTCTGATGTGGATGTGAAGATCCTTAGAAGGGAGGATTCCTCTGTTGCCTTTACAGGTCGTTTGAAGGGCAAACTCTATCTTGTTGATTTCACAACAAGTAGAGTGACGCCTGAGACCTGTTTAGTGGCAAAATCTGACAGGGGTTGGCTTTGGCATCGCCGGCTAGCTCATGTTGGCATGAGGAACTTGGCCAAACTTCAAAAGGATGGTCACATTATTGGACTAACAAATGTTGTGTTTGAGAAAGATAGGGTTTGTGGCGCATGCCAAGCAGGAAAGCAACATGGAGTCCCACATCAATCAAAGAATGTGGTTACAACAAAAAGGCCACTGGAGCTTCTTCACATGGACCTCTTCGGACCTGTGGCTTACATCAGCATTGGTGGTAGTAAGTATGGTTTAGTCATTGTTGATGATTATTCTCGTTTCACCTGGGTTTTCTTTTTAAGTGATAAAGGTGAAACTCAAGAAACCTTGAAGAAATTCATGAGAAGGGCTCAAAATGTGTTTGAGCTCAAAATCAAGAAAGTGAGGAGTGATAATGGGATGGAATTCAAGAACATAGGTGTTGAAGAATTCTTAGGTGAAGAAGGAATCAAACATGAGTTCTCGGTTCCTTACACTCCACAACAGAATGGTGTTGTGGAAAGAAAGAACCGAACTCTAATTGAAGCAGCTAGAACTATGTTAGATGAGTACAAGACACCTGACAACTTTTGGGCAGAGGCGGTCAACACCGCCTATCATGCAATCAACCGTCTCTATCTTCATAAGATCTACAAGAAGACTGCTTATGAACTTCTCACAGGTAACAAACCTAAAGTTGATTATTTTAGAGTATTTGGTTGTAAATGTTTTATTCTTAACAAGAAAGTCAAGAGCTCAAAGTTTGCTCCTAGAGTGGACGAGGGTTTCTTGCTTGGTTATGCATCAAATGCGCATGGATATCGCGTTTTCAACAATACCACTGGTCTTGTTGAAATAGCAATAGACGTGACATTTGATGAGTCTAATGGCTCGCAAGGGCACGTTTCTAATGGCACTGCAGGAAATGAAGAACCACCTTGTGAGGCTATAAAGAGACTTGCAATAGGTGAGGTGAGACCTCAAGAGAAGGATGATGATGAAGGAACTTTATGGATGACCAATGAGGTTTTTGATGTGGGTGCAAAGGTGGTGGGTGACAAATCCTCCACCCAAGCAAACCCATCAACCTCAAGTCATCCAAATTTTGAAGAAAATCATCAACCCCAAAGGATGCCAACGGTGGTAGAAGATGAACATGAAAGTATTGATGGTGAAGTGGCTCTTGATCAAGTAGATGATGAGGAGGAACAAATTCAAAGACAACCATCAGTGCCTCATCCTCGAGTTCATCACACTATTCAAAGAGATCATCCGGTGGACAACATCCTGGGTAGCATCAGGAGAGGGGTAACAACTCGATCTCGTTTAGCAAATTTTTGTGAATTTTACTCGTTTGTTTCCTCTCTTGAGCCACTTAAGGTTGAAGAAGCATTGGGTGATCCGGATTGGATAATTGCCATGCAAGAGGAATTGAACAACTTCACTCGGAATGAAGTCTGGTCCTTGGTTCCAAGACCCAAGCAAAATGTGATTGGGACAAAATGGGTCTTTAGGAACAAACAAGATGAGCATGGCGTGGTTACAAGAAATAAAGCATGGTTGGTTGCACAAGGCTACACTCAAGTGGAAGGACTTGATTTTGGTGAAACATATGCGCCGGTAGCAAGGTTAGAATCAATTAGAATATTAATTGCCTATGCTACTAACCATGACTTCAAGCTATATCAAATGTATGTCAAGAGCGCATTTCTAAATAGACCACTACAAGAGAAGGTATATGTGGAGCAACCACCGGGTTTTGAAGATCCAAAGAAGCCAAACCATGTTTATCTACTTCACAAGGCACTCTATGGGCTTAAACAAGCCCATAGAGCTTGGTATGACTGTCTTAAAGATTTTTTAATTAAGAATGGGTTTACAATAGGAAAAGCTGACTCTACATTATTTACTCGCAAAGTTGACAATGAATTATTTGTGTGCCAAATATATGTTGATGACATTATATTTGGTAGTACTAATGAAAAATTTTGTGAAGAGTTTAGCAAAGTAATGACGAACAGGTTTGAGATGTCTATGATGGGCGAGCTTAAATACTTCCTGGGATTTCAAGTCAAACAACTCAAGGAAGGTACTTTTCTATGCCAAACTAAATATACGCAAGATATGCTCAAGAAGTTTGGTATGGAAAAGGCAAAGCACGCCAAGACTCCAATGTCATCAAATGGACACCTCGACCTAAATGAAGAAGGTAAACCTGTAGATCAAAAGTTATATAGATCAATGATAGGGTCACTACTTTATTTGTGTGCATCTAGACCTGATATAATGTTGAGTGTTTGCATGTGTGCTCGCTTTCAAGCTAATCCTAAAGATTGCCATCTTGTTGCCGTTAAGAGAATCCTAAGATACTTTGTGCACACCTAAAATCTAGGCTTATGGTACCCTGAAGGCTCCCTTTTCGATTTGCTTGGCTACTCTGACTCAGATTATGCCGGTTGCAAAGTAGATCGAAAAAGCACTACTGGGACTTGCCAATTCCTTGGGCGGTCCTTAGTGTCATGGAGTTCCAAGAAACAAAATTGTGTTGCACTTTCCACTGCAGAAGCTGAGTACATAGCAGCTGGGGCATGCTGTGCACAGTTGTTATGGATGAAGCAAACCCTAAGAGATTTTGGTTGTGAGTTTAACAAGATTCCACTATTGTGTGACAATGAGAGTGCCATAAAACTTGCAAACAATCCAGTGCAACACTCTAGAACCAAACATATTGACATTAGACATCATTTCTTGAGTGACCACGAAGCCAAAGGAGATATCGAATTGTTTCATGTGAGCACCGAAAATCAACTAGCCGATATCTTCACAAAACCACTTGATGAAACTAGGTTTTGCTTTCTTAGGAGTGAGCTAAATATCTTGGATTCTTGAAACGTGTCTTAATAACTAAAATTTTAGTCAAATTTGATGGATGTAAATTGATTGTTTGAGCAATATGAAATGAGAAATAACATTTTTATCATTAAAAACACTCATGTCATATTTGCTAAGTGCTATTATAGCCCTTCTGGGCAATATCTGGAAACTGGTTGAGTAAACCGGCTGAGTAAGCCACTCAACCGGTTTTCCCCTGGTGGAAACCGGTTGAACCTGTATAAAAACCGGTTGAACCGGTTTTGACCTCCTTCGCATCCACGCCGTCAGACTGCGTCGCAGTCTGCGCTGTCAGTTTCGCAGTCTGTGCTGTCAGACTGCCAGAAATTTCGCGCAGTCAATACCTTTTTCTGCGCGCTTTTACTGCGCAGTTTGACCAGAAACCGGTTGAACCGGTTGAACCGGTTTTCTGTGTTCTGACCGGCCGACTCCACCCTTATTTCTCTCCCTCTCCCCTCTTCTCTTCTTCTCAGTTTCACTTGCCAGCCGCCGCCGCCCACTCTTCTTCCTCTCTCTCCTTCACACCTTCTCCACTCCAAAAACCCACTTGTGCCCTCTCATCTTTGGAAGATTTGTTGGAGATCCGTTCATCCCGGCGTTCTCCATCATCTCCCTCAATCTCGTTGGGATTTCTTGTCTAAATCTCCGGATCGAGGTATTGCCCTATTTCATTTCTTTTTACTCGATCCTACGCGTTCTTGATTATCTAATGTATCATTCGTTGGGTACATTTTAGTTTAAGTGCTTGCAACACTTAGATTATCTTCATTTGTCACGAACATTGTTAGAGTTTAGCGATTTGATATTGTTCGTATGAACGGTTGAAGTGCATGCTCAATATCTTATGCGTCTCTACTCAAACGTGTTTGATCCTTGCTCATCATAGGTTCTAATTTTTTTAGAATGGTGCGTCGGAGGAATCCGTCTGTGGTTGAATCCGACTCCTCTGATGACCAAGAAATACATGGAGATACTCCCCCACGCTCTAGATCCAAGCGTGGGCGAGGAAGCGGAAATTTCATGCAAGGTGCTGAGGCCTCCGGGTCTCAAGGAGCTCGCGGTCGGACAACCCGGAATCCTTCCGGTCGGTCCCGACCCGCGACAAATCCACAGGCGTGGGAGGCTACGAGTGATGATGAAGGCGAGAAGGATGATGAAATTGATCTTCCCCCTGCCCACGCCCCTATGATTCGAGGGTTGGTCCTCCACCGGGCGGAGGCTCGGCGTGCTGGCAATGAGCCAGTAACTGATTTCACTGCCAGTGGAGGTTCTGCTCTCCTTCAGGATCTCCGTTTCCAGAATCCTGCATTGCGCATTCGCGATGCCAGGATTGATGGAAACCGCTTTTGGACGCTTCATCATGTGGATTTTTACAACACTGTGATCCTCCCCAAGAAACATCAACCCATCCTACATCAACGCTATATCAACTGGGAAGGATGTGAGGCAATTGGGGACCCAGAGATGACACAGGCATTGAGGGCCTGTGAAAGAAAGAAAATGAAGGAGATAATGACATTCCAATATGATTGGAATGATGAAGTGATTGCCCAGTTTTACTCAACTCTGTGGGTTAAGCTGGCGGATGAGGATAGTCCATACAACTATCCTTATCTTAACTTCTACATTGAGGGAAGCTGGTACAAGGTGAGCTACCGTCGGTTTGCTCACATTCTTGGATTCACTGAAAATGATATTTCTAGGGATAAGATAAAGATTCATGATTTTCGCCAACCTTCATCTTTCTGAGTCTGGGAAATTTTGAGAGTCCACCAACGTACACAAGTATTACAGATACATCAACTCCCTCAGCCGGATCACCCTCATTCCAAAAGGGGGTAATCAGATAAACATTCTCGGCGAGAGCAAGGTTTTGCTCTCTTTCATGAAGCCCAGCAGCTCAGAGAGTATCAACGTCTTTGATATGATCTGGCAGGAAATCATTCATGCTGCCTGCTTTCCATTGAAGGGATGTCTTCATGCTCCTTTTATCATGAAGATGATTGAAGTTGTGACCCAGTTTCGATATGATAAAAGTACAAGACATCAATCATATACCCCTTTCTGGATTGACCCCAACAATCCAGCAGGGCGCTTAAGGAAAGCCCCTTCCAGCTCCCGTGCCCATACCTCTGCTGGTCCGTCTGCTGGTCCGTCTGCTGCTGCTCCTGCCGGTGCCTCGCGTCCCTCCCCTGGCCGCGGATCTCCCACACCACGTGGTCGTGGCTGTGGTCGAGGTCATGGCCGAGGGATGGGTGCCCGCTTGGCCCACGGGATTGCGGCATTTTTCTCCATGTGCCGAAACATTGCTGCGGATGTCCATGAGCTGGCAAGGCGTCAGCGGGAGACGGACGACAATCTTCGTCGTCAAGCTTCTTCCATGGGTATGCCCTTTGCCCCTCGCTCGCCTGACGTGCCTCTCCATCCTCCTCCCCCGGAGATAAATGAGTGGCACCAGCAGACCTATGGGGTGCCCTTCATGTCAGCAGAAGACGAAGAAGAAGAAGAAACCTACTTCGATGACCGCGAGCAGTTTGCCCCGCCTCCCTACTATGGGGATCCGGGTCAATCATCCTCTCACCCTCCGCCCCAGGATCCTTCTAGAAGTGCTCCTCCCCGGATCAGTCTGGGGAAGAACACTTCGCATCTCACCTGGCGCACCACTTCTTTGCTCCTCATCAGCCTCCTCCAAACCGGTGATCTTGTGTTGGTGGCTCTCTCCTCTTTTGGTTCTTGTTGACAAAAAGGAGGAGAAGGTTTCTTATCATCATGGCAGTTCCTTCTATTTATGTAACGAACATTGGTTTGTAATAATTTGTGATGCATGCATGGCTCTGTAGCCATAAACTTTTTATGATGTGATGCGATATGATATCATTATTGTAATAGCAGTAGTAACTTTTCATATCATATGCTATGCAATAATGAGTTTGTATGTGTAATTTTACTCTTTCTATCTTCACAGTCTACAATTATGTTTCATCCCTCATTGGTTTGTGTATGGTGTTGATTGTTCACTCTCTCTAAAAATGTTGCAAATTGACATATCAAGTCAATGTTAATATCATAAAACTCATGCACATATTTAGGGGGAGCAACACATACGCAAATGCTTTTATCTCGCAAGTACTCGTAATTTTTAATGTTTATCTCTACTCTAGTTTGTTTTGGCATCAATCACCAAAAAGGGGGAGATTGTAAGTGCAATCAACCCTAATTGAGGGTTTTGGTGATTAAATGACAAAACAAACAGAGATTCTAACAAGTTTGCTCCTAGCATGTACGCAGTAATTCTACAGATAGGAGAAGCACAGATCTTACGAAGCATAAAAATAAAAAGCACCACAGATTTAAAATTCCACATCAAATGGCGTGCTCCAAGTGCTTTGAAACAACGGTGGTACTCATTTTACAGTTCTTGAGTCATAGGAATCGTCGTGCAATTAAGAGGGATCCGCGACAGTTAAGTAAGTTGTGTAATGAGCCAAGTTCAAAATCTTTGAAAACATCTTGGAGAACATTTTTCCAGATCATGAATGCCCTTGAGAAAAAAAATTTTACTTCCCACAAAGACTCCACTTTTGTTCTCTTCAAAATACTCAAAATTTGGTTTTAGCCCTGAAAACCGGTTCAACCGGTCCTAAAACCGGTTCAACCGGTTTTGGGACTGTTCCCCTGCCATCTCTGCTCTGATCTGTCTGACAGTCAGAGCTGTCAGAAAAGTCGCTGCAGATATTTTTTTTGAAAACCGGTTCAGCCGAAATTTTTCCTTACTCAGCCGGTTTTGAAACCGGTCGAGTCTCCGGCTGAGTAGCTCAGTGGACCGGGATCCCCCTGGTAGAAACCGGTTCAACCGGTCTAAAAACCGGTTCAACCGGTCTAAAAACCGGTTCAACCGGTCTAAAAACCGGTTCAACCGGTTTTTACTCTTTTTCTCCCAACGGCTGCCAGCTTTTGGGGGATCCTTTATATACCCCCTCACACACTCTCTCTCATTTACTTTAGCTCCTCCCACGAAATCTTGGCTGACCAAACTCTCAACAAGTGCATTCATTTCACCTTTCACACCCGCAATCACATCTCCTTCAATTGCTTGAAGGATCCTTGGTGTGAGGTGAACTCGATCTAACACGCTGTCATTTTCATCTCGATTCTCCTATTCTCTTTGTTCTTGAGCTCGTTGCAAACTTAACCTTGTGCGGATTTGTTACTCTTGGAACCTCGTGTTCCTTGACGGTTAGAGGTTGCTTGGGAGTCTCCAAATTTGTGGACGACCCCAAGAAGTTTGTATCACCCGCTCTCTGAGCATATTTGAGAAGAGATTGCCTTGACCTTTGTGGTCGGCTTGTGGAGGATTAGGGTTGGAAAAGACCCGGCCCTTTGTGGGCTCCTCAATGAGGAGTAGGACACCTTTGTGGTGGTTGCCGAACCTCGGGTTATATCGCGTGTTCTTGTGTATTCTTGTTAAGCACTTTAAATTTGTTGGTTGGTTCATATTATCTATTCGAGTAGATCTTGCGTAGGGCAAGTCATTAGCAAAATCTTTCACTACTTCGTAATATTTGTTTATCTAAGTTTAGCAGGTTCAAACTTGTTCAGTTGTGAACAAAATCAACTGAACCGGTTTGCACCAGTGCAACTTTAATTTAACCTTTCTCGAAGTTTTTAGTGAAAAATTTCAGGTGTAGCCTATTCACCCCCCCCCCTCTAGGCTACTTTCACTATTCTCTGATTCTTTCTCAATAGCACACTAGGATCATAAGGTGTTGGAGCAGGATCACAGTCACTAAAACCAAAGCGACTCAATACCTTTTCCACATAATGGGATTGTAACAATGTTACCCCACCATCAGCTTCTCTAACAAGTTTGATGTTTAGAATGACATCAGCCTCTCCCAAATCTTTCATCTCGAAATTGCTCGATAGAAGACTTTTAACTTCCTCAATCACATTGAGATTTGATCCAAAGATCAAGATGTCATCAACATAAAGGCACAGCATAACAGACTCACCCCCACCATACCGATAATATACACATGTGTCAGATTCATTTACAGCAAAACCAGCAGCTGTAAGAGTATTATCAAACTTTTCATGCCATTGCTTAGGTGCTTGTTTTAGGCCATACAATGATTTTATCAACCTGCACACCTTGCTCTCTTGAGTCTTGACCATCCGCAATGAACCCTTCTGGCTGATCCATATAGATCTCCTCATCCAACTCTCCATTTAGGAAAGCTGTCTTAACATCCATCTGATGAATGATAAGACCATAAGAGGCTGCCACGGCTATTAATGTGTGAATCGTAGTCAATCGAGCCACTGGTGAGTAGGTATCAAAGAAATCTTCACCCTCTTTTTGGGTATATCCTTTGGCACAAGCCTTGCCTTGTACCTCTCAATTGTACCATCAGGCCTAAGCTTTTTCTTGAAGATCCATTTGCATCCTATAGGTTGACAACCATAAGGATGGTCAACGACCTCCCAAGTTCCATTAGACATAATAGATTCCATCTCACTCCTTACTGCTTCCTTCCATAAGTCAGCATCAGGAGAGGAATATGCCTCACTAATGGTAGTTGGTGTGTCTTCCACAAGGTACACTATAAAGTCATTACCAAAGGATTTTGCAACCCTCTGTCTCTTGCTCTTTCGAGTGACTATAGTGTCATCCTTCTCAGGGATGTGCACGTGAGAATCCTCAGCATGATCTATAGGAATCGACAGTTCGTGCTCATGGGAAATTATAGTCTCATGACTTGTATCACTAGGTGTATTCTTCATGGGAAACTCATTCTCAAAAAATGTTGCGTCTCTTGATTCCATGATAGTATCAACATACATATCAGGCACATCAGATTTTATAATTAAGAACCTATACCCAGTGCTATGAAAAGAGTACCCAAGGAATACACAATCAACAGTTTTAGGCCCAAGTTTACGCTTTTTGTTGATTGGCACATTTACTTTAGCCAAGCAACCCCAAGTGCGTAAATATGAGAGATTTAATCTTCTCTTTTCCCATTCCTCGAATGGTGTGATCTCTTTGTTCTTTGTTGGAACTCTATTCAGGACATGACACGCTGTCAAAATCGCCTCACCCCACCATGCCTTGGATAATCCCGCTGTACTCAACATGGCATTCACCAAATCTGTTAGAGTGCAGTTTTTCCTTTCAGCAATCCCATTGGATTGTGGTGAGAATGGTGGTGTCCTCTCATGAATAATACCATGTTCCACGCAGAACTCATCGAACACATTAGAGAAATATTCTCCACCTCGATCGGACCTTAACCGTTTTATTTTCCTCTCTAGTTGGTTCTCAACTTCAGCTTTATAGGTCTTAAAATAATTGAACACTTCATCTTTTGTTTTTAAGAGATACACATAGCAAAATCTAGTGGAGTCATCTATAAAAGTGAGAAAGTATCTTTTACCACCTTTGGTCAAAATTCCATTCATCTCGCACGGATCAGAATGAACAAGTTCTAGAGGTGCCAAACTCCTCGCCTCAGCAGCCTTATGAGGCTTGCGGGGTTGTTTTGATTCAACACACACATGGCACTTAGACTTTTTGACCAAGTTAAATTTAGGAATTAGATTTATATTTGCTAACCGCATAAGACAGCCAAAGCTTGCATGACAAAAACGTGAGTGCCATAAATCTGACTCATCAGAAAAATGAACAGAATTCACCAGTTTATTACACACATCATGCAGTGATAAGCGGAACAAGCCTCCGCAGTCATATCCTTTACCAACAAAAGTACCATGTTTCGACACAACACATTTATTAGACTCAAGAACAACTTTATATCCATCTCGACATAGCATCGAAGCACTAACGAGATTCTTCTTGATAGATGGCACATGCTGCACGCTCTTCAATGCCACCGTCTTTCCCGAAGTAAGCTTCAGAATGACCGTACCAACACCAAGAACATGAGCACGCGACCCATTTCCCATTAACAAGGCGCCAGACCTCCCGACCTGGTAGGTAGAGAACATAGAGACATCAGCACACACATGAATGTTTGCACCACTATCCATCCACCACTCAGGTGAATTACAAACTGAGAGAACAAATGGTAAAGAATTACCATACCCAGATGTTCCATCTCCAGTTTTAGTGGTTACAACATTAGCTGATTTCTTGTCTTGTGTGAACTTGCGATCAGGGCACACTCTAGCCCAATGTTGATCACTGCCACAGACAAAGCATCCTCCCTTTCCCTTGTTGTTGTTGTTCTTCTTTTTAAATTGTGCTATTTGAACAGGTTTATTTGCGTTCTCTGGTTTGTTCTGGTTTTTCTTCTTGTTGAACTTGCGGAAGTTTCTCTTCTGCACCACATTAGCAGTTGAGGTCTCCACACCTTTTCCATTGTCCTTTGTTCTAGCTCTTTCCTCAACATCAAGAGTACCAATGAGCTCTTCCACATTGAACTCTTGCCTCTTATGTTTGAGAGAGGTAGCAAAGTCCTTCCAAGAAGGTGGCAACTTGGCGATTATACCGCCAGCCATAAACTTGTCAGGCAAAGGACAAGGAAAAAGTTCGAGTTCCTTAGCTAGTGCCTGAAACTCATGAGCCTGTTCCACTACAGATCGGTTCTCAACCATCTTGTAGTCATACAGCTCCTCCATGAGGTACAGCTCGCTACCAGCGTCAGTTACTCCAAACTTTCCAACAAGTGCATCCCACAGCTCTTTCCCTGTGGGAAGGATGATATAGCTTTTCTAGAATTTTGTGTCAAGTGTGCTAATCACTGCTCCTCGAAAGAGGTTGTCATCAGCCTTAAACTTAGCCTCATCCTCAGGAGGTAAGTTGGCAGGCTTGCCCTCAGCGGCATAATAACATGACATTGCAGTTAGCCACAACTCCATCTTAGCTTTCCATATCAAAAAGTTTTTACCATCAAAAGGATCAGCCTTTAGCACAGCAGCAAAACCTCTGACAGAAAAATGCCTAACATTAGGTTTTTGGATTGTTAGAAATATAGGCATTTTCTGTATCATTTTAATTCCATAAATTAACATTATGATGATGACATATAAAATATGTTTAATCATAGAAATCGCGATCTCAAATATATCCATAACAATATGGATCATGAGAACATAAAGCATATGACTCATATAAATATAATAAGCATACAAACATGGAACATGTTTTATTATGGAACAACTGAAAATAAACAGATAGCAACATAAACAGCATGACTGTAAAATTAAAACAAACAGATTTATCATATTACTAGTATGAACAGGCATCAGACATGTCAAGATATAATACGACAAAACAGTTTGGATAAATTTATGGCTATATATGAAACAGCAGGTATGAACATATGAAACATATATAATCTGCAGAACATAAAACAGTAAGGAGATGAATTGATCATACCCTCCTATGCGCTCCAAGGATCTAGATCCTTGTCCAGCTTCAATTGTCATGTCGTACGAGATGAAGACGTCAGACGTCAGGAACTAGCGATTAAGACAGCGACAGACGTTGGGCAGTCGCGTAGACGCTCCCCAAAAACCTAATTGCCGATCCCTCGAGCAGGGTCTCGAACGGCAAGGGCTTCTGAGGCACCTGCCCTCTCGCCTCTCTGTGCGCGCAGAGCTACGAGATGGAAACACCCTCACTTGCGGCTGGATTTGTTACTCTGAAATGGTTCTGATCTCGTGTACCAAGTGCCAGGGGTTCTCCTCTATTTAACCTCTCGCAGAGGGAAGCTGAAGGAGAAGAGTCGCATGCGACACGCCAAGAGACGGGCAGCTGAAGGACAAAGGTCTCGCATGCAGCTGACGAAGAGACAAGCAGCTAAAAGGTTTACGCGGTTAGTGAGTGCTAAAAATTAATACAACCAACACCACGCCCGCTCGCCTGCCTGCCTTCCTCGCCACGCTCGGCCCGGCCGGCGGCGGCGGCGCGCGCGCGTGTGGCACGCCCTTGTCCATTTCTTGACTTCTCAAGTTAGGTGGAATAATTCCCACCATATAAGTCAAGCCAAAAGACCCTTGGACTTCCAATATGGTACTATTGGTATTCTCCACCATTACACACCATAGAGTTTATTCAATAAATGGGTCAAGCCCATAAAAGATCCAACACATGGCGTGTGTGAAGTGCAAGGGATCGAACTTCCGTGTTTATATCATAACCTCACTATTATCGCACAACGTAATTACTGTTGTCTGTCTATGACAGCGAATAATATTTTTTTCAGGCTACCACAAGCTCAATTAACCACAGAATTGCTCGTCTTGGCTCACATTCTTTCTAATATATAGCAAGCAGTCCTTGTTACGTTAGGGTGTCCTCTACGACTGCGTGCTCTTGATGGGCCACCTTAATTATAGTTGTAGCCTCCGGTCACACAAGCGTCATATAAAAGGGATTAAGAGGCTGATGATCGAGCTAACGTAATTAGCCATGTCCAAACCCTAATCCCACAAACTGCGCACATACCCTATTTTTGTCGAAAGTAGCCATGAACGACCATTTTTATTAATATCGAAGGATAACACATACAGATTTTTAACCAAAAAATGGTCTCCACCTGAAATCTTAGAATGTGATCTATGGCAAGTAAACATATGTGGGGTGAGGTGTACGAGCCTCTGGTCGATGATCAATGGCCACACAACCCATATTTTTGTTGAAAATAGCATAAACGACCATTTTCAATAATGCCGAAGGCTAACACCTACGGATTTTTGACCAAGAAATGGTCTCCACCAGAAATCGAAGAATCTGATCTATGGCAAGGAAACATATGTGAGGTGAGGTGTACGAGCCTCTGTTCGATGATCAATGGTCACACAACCCCACCAATCGTAAGGAGGAGACACACAGCGAGGAGACGACAACGCGACACAGGACGCCACCGACATCGTCGTTGCGACCTTGAACAATAACAACGAAGGTATCTTGTAGTTTAACCTCGCATCTAGGTTAGAGATCCAAAATCATAGAGGTTTTGGTTATTCGGATTGGCTTTCTAGGGGCTAGACAAGATCCTAGAGTCCACATAATCTATCAACGACATCAAAGCCACCTAAGAACCCTAGATTCCCTAATTCGAATGTTAAGATATCAAAGAAAATGTCTCGGGTCGCAAGTGACTGAACTCAGAGAGCTCATCATCGCTCAGTCACCCCGAGAAAGTTTAAGAAAGAAACAGACCTTGGGTTAGAACTTTTTTAACCCCAAATGAGTATATACAGCCGAGAAGACTCGGAGAGTCTCGACTTAAGATCTAGAACAAGAAATAAAGAAACCATGGGTTTTGGTCAGGCCGCACAAATTGTAAGAAACCCTAAAGTTTCCCCCAAAATCTGACCGGATTAAAGTGCATAAGTGCACTGTCCAAGTACACAATAAGCACTTGAACCGAATCCAAGTCATAGTAACCGCACGGGGGTCCGAATCTACGCATACACCTCAAAACTCGACCCCAAATCATTACAAAATATACATTTCATACATACATAGAGAGGGTTTTAGGGTAAGATCCGAGTGAATAGGCACCAGAGACGACTAAGTAGTCGCCAGCTTACCCAGCCAACCATGGGATCACCGTTGGCGCCCAATCGATGACGGCGCGCCCACCTGTGGGGATGCACACGGTGGCGGTAAGGCCCACGCGTGCCCTACATCTCACTGGTGCAGACAATCACCTGAGAAGGAGAGGGGGGCAAGAAGTAGATTTCCAGAGAGAGCCGAAATTAACTAGAGACAAAGAAGCACATTGGCCAAAAGCACGACATGGGAGAGGATAAATAAGGGCCATGGTTTCACACCTCCGAAAATCCTTGCCATTTATAGCAATGATACGGTGCATGGGCGAACAACAAACAGCGATCACGGTATCGTGATTATTCAGTTATCGATTATTAGTTCAACTAGGTATATGCCCGTGCGTTGCAACGGGTGACACTTGTGCACACATAGGTCATTGTTTACTGATGTTATCAATCGATGGGTCACACTAGTGTATGCATATGTCATTATTTAGTGATGTTATCAACCGAACTCTGCGCGTCGGTTCGGCAGGCGAGGGAGGTGGGCTCGGGGCGGGGCATTGGGTGTGTGCGACCGCGAATCGCGTCGAGAGGTAGGCTCGGGGGTAGCAGGTGGCTGGAGGTCGTGGCATGCGGAGTGCGGTGCGGTTGAAGCGAGAGGCGGGGAAGAGCTGGAGGAGGCCAGGCGTGGATGGTTGTGCCAAAATGTTGAGTCCATTTGTCGGAGATAGGAAAGGCAGAACCAGAGAGGATCAGCCTACCCCTTACCTTCTTCATAGTAGTATAGTCGGTTACATGTACGTTGTTACGGACATACATAGACCTTGTTTAAATAAGATAGTTATTTAAACGTGTTCCAACAGAATTTGCGAGTAAAGTTTGTTTGGTTTTTATACCTTTCCCTCGTGAAATTCTAGACTGCCTTCTTCATCGAGATAAGTAGAGATTGGCATATCCAATTTTAACATGAACCATTCCTATAATTTAGCTACCAACTGTATTTCTATATGTGCGTGAAACGTTGTGGGTTCCACAATAAAGTGTGGTTATATTTGGCACCAACTATATATGAAGCTAGTTTATCCATGTCAACTTCTGTACAACTTTACATCCACAAGCTACATTTGCCTGAAAGAACCATGGAGTAAAAAAAGGAAAAGAGGCTTTGATTTCCTCTAAAGCATGCAACAACCAACATCTTATCTTCTAGCTATATGCCAACTGCATCAAAATTGTGGAACCCTGTAACAAAATAACATAAACATAAGTAATATTGTCATGTCGAAACAGATAAAGATCAAGCCTCAAATTAGTCTTGTGTGCTCACAGTGAAGTCAAAAGTCGCAATATAAGTTAGAAAAAATCACTCCCTAGATCACCCAATTGTCCAAACCCTAAACCCTAAAACCCAAAGGTTGTTATGAACTCTGCTTGTTGAGGTTTACCAGTAGGACGCCGATGCTATCAGTTGTAGAGGACACGCAGCTGTTTGTTGATTTGCCTTGACTAAAAATGATCAGTCCCAGTCAGATGTTGTAATCTTCTGTAAGATTGTGTTTCCCATCACAGTTTAGACTGCAGAGAATGATGCTATACCAACCTCCATCAGGAACCATTACTGAATGTCGCCTAGAGGGGGGTGAATAGGCGGAATCTGAAATTTACAAACTTTAAACACAACTACAAGCCGGGGTTAGCGTTAGAATAAAATCCGAGTCCGCGAGAGAGGGTGAAAAACAAATCAAAGCCAAATGAAGCGGATGACACGGTGATTTGTTTTACCGAGGTTCGGTTCTTGCAAACCTACTCCCCGTTGAGGTGGTCACAAAGACCGGGTCTCTTTCAACCCTTTCCCTCTCTCAAACGGTCACCTAGACCGAGTGAGCTTTCTCCTTAATCAAACGGGTCACCTAGGCCCCTTATAAGGACCACCACAACTTGGTGTCTCTTGCTTTGATTACAAGTGTCTTGAGAACAAGAAAGAAGAAGAAAAGTGATCCAAGCGACAAGAACTCAAATGAACACGAAAATCTCTCTCTCACAAGTCACTAAGTATTTGGAGTGGTTTTGGACTTTGGAGAGGATTTGATCTCTTGTTTGTGTCTTTGAGTGAAGTCTAGAGCTCTTGTATTGAATGCAATGTCTGGAAATCTTGGATGCCTTGAATAGTGGTGGTTGGGGGTATTTATAGCCCCAACCACCAAAACAGCCGTTGGGGAGGGCTGCTGTCGATGGGCACACCGGACAGTCCGGTGCGCCACCGGACACTGTTTGGTGCGCCAGCCACATCACCCAACCGTTAGGGTTCTAACGGTTTAGACCGTTGGAGCTCTGACATCTTGGGGCACCGGACAGTCCGGTGCCGCACTGGACAGGTACTGTTCACTGTCCGGTGCGCCTTCTGGCGCTGCTCTGACTCTGCGTGAACTGTCCGCGCACTGTACACGCTCACTGTTCACTTTTGTAGACGACCATTGGCGCAGTAGTCGTTGCTCCGCTTGGCGCACCAGATATTCCGGTGGCACACCGGACAGTTCGGTGGATTTTAGCGGAGTGGCTATCTAGAAACCCGAAGCTGAGGAGTTTAGAGTGTACGGTCCCTGGTGCACCGGACACTGTTCGGTGGCACACCGGACAGTCCGGTGCGCCAGACTAGGGCACACTTCGGTTTTCTTTTGCTTTTTTCTTTTGAACCCTAACTTGTTCTTTTTATTGGTTTGTGTTGAACCTTTGGCACTTGTAGAACATATCATCTAGAGCAAACTAGTAAGTCCAATTATTTGTGTTGGGCAATCAACCACCAAAATTATATTTAGGAGAAGGTTTGACCCTATTTCCCTTTCAATCTCCCCCTTTTTGGTGATTGATGCCAACACAAACCAAAGCAAATATATAAGTGCAGAATTAAACTAGTTTGCATAAGGTAAGTGCATAGGTTGCTTGAAATTAAACTAATTTATACTTTCACTAGATATGCATGGATTGCTTTCTTTCTTTTAACATTTTGGACCACATTTGCACCACTTGTTTTGTTTTTGCAAATTCTTTTGGAAAATCTTTTCAAAGTCTTTTTGCAAATAGTCAAAGGCATATGAGTAAGATTGCAAGAAGCATTTTCACGATTTGAAATTTTCTCCCCCTGTTTCAAATGCTTTTCCTTTGACTAGAACAAAACTCCCCCTAAATGAAATTCTCCTCTTAGTTGTCAAGAGGGTTTTGAGATATATATCAATTTGAAATATGGATACCAATTGAGATACTTCTCATTAGAGGAATATTGATTTGAAAGATACTAATTTAAAACTTTATTTCGAAAATTTTGAAATTGGTGGTGGTGCGGTCCTTTTGCTTTGGGCTAATACTTTTCTCCCCCTTTGGCATTAATCGCCAAAAACGGAGACTTTGTGAGCCCTTATAAATTCTCTCCCCCTTTGGAAAACAATGTATGAGTGAAAGATTATACCAATGTGGAGAGATGGCGGAATACTGGCAAAGAGTAAATAATACCGATGGAGTTGAGTGGAAGCGTCGTTTTTGCCGAATACTCCATTTCCCTTTCAATCTACGACTTAGCATTAATACACTTGGAAACACATTAGTCGTAGCAAATGAAAGAGAGAGGATCAAAGGTACATAAATGAGCAATGTGTGCAAAGCGTTAATCAAAGTTCCAAGAATCAAGTATATTTAGCTCATGCCTAAGCTTGGTAAAGGTTTTCTCATCTAAAGGCTTGGTAAGGATATCGGCTAATTGATCTTTGGTGTCGATATAGGCTATCTCGATATCCCCCCTTTGTTGGTGATCTCTCAAAAAGTGATGCCAAATGTCTATGTGCTTAGTGCGGCTATGTTCAACGGGATTCTCCGCAATGCGGATAGCACTCTCATTGTCACATAGGAGAGGGACTTTGCTCAACTTGTAGCCATAGTCCCTGAGGGTTTGCCTCATCCAAAGCAATTCCGTGCAACAATGGCCTGCGGCAATATACTCGACTTCGGCGGTAGAAAGAGCTACTGAATTTTGTTTCTCCCTAGAAACTGGCAAGTCCCTGATGTGCTCTTCCTATCAATTTTACACCCTGCCCAGTCAGCATCAGAATATCCTATCAAAACAAAGGTTCATCCCCTGGGGTACCAAAGACCAAATTTAGGTGTATAAACTAAATATCTCATGATTCTTTTCACGGTCCTAAGGTGAACTTCCTTAGGATCGGCTTGGAACCTTGCACACATGCATACGGAAAGCATAATATCCGGTCGAGATGCACATAAATAGAGTAAAGATCCTATCATCGACCGGTATACCTTTTGATCTACAGATTTACCTCCTGTGTCGAGGTCGAGATGCCCATTAGTTCCCATGGGTGCCTTGATGGGCTTGACATTTGTCGGAGAGGAAATTCTCTGGTCGGGTGGTGGAACGCACCCGCCCTAAATCCTAAGATGAGGAGGGGCCTTAGCGGTTTGCCTGTTACGTGGATTGGTGGATGAACACGCGAGGACACGAGGGTTTAGAGTGGTTCAGGCTGCCGGAGCATAAAACCCTACTCCACTATGTATTGTATTGAGCGTCTGAGCACTTGAGCTTGAGCCTAGAGAACTTGTGTGTGAGTCTGAGGGTGTTGTGAACCTGCCTTGTAACGTTGTGTGCCTTCCCTTTTATAGCTCAAGGGAGGCACATACAAGGATGCTGAGCCCCGACACGTGGGCCCAGGAACATAATGGAAGGAATACCTGGAGTAACTAATGCAGGTGACGTCTGTGCAATCTCTCGGCCCATATTGTTCGTAGCACGCGCAATATTGATATGCGGCGACAGCTTCCTTGGTAACGTGCGAGTAATGATGAGTATAGTGCATGCGGCAGCATGGGCGTGCCGCCTGCCAATGGGATGAACAGGCATGCCGCCTGCCAGCGGAATGGATAGGTCTCATTAAATGCTGAGGCGGCACACTGCTTGCCAGTGGAATGGATAGGTCGCCGCCTGACAGCAGAATGGACAGGTCTCAATAAATGCCGAGGTGGCTCACCGCCTGTCAGTGGAATGGACAGGTGGCGCGCCTTATCTGCAATAAATGCAGGGGCCGCGTAACCCGGAGGCCTTACGTCAGGCCCCGCCCGTTGTCTTACGTCACGCGCAGCAGGCCACGTGGCAGCATCGGGTCTCCGCCTAGGCGGGGAGCAAAAGCGTATGCGGACAGGTCCGCACCAGACTAGGTCTGGACATGTGTCGGTACCGGACCCCCGTCTGGGTCCTGTTCAAGGCCTGCGTGTGTTCCGTCCTGGGACCTTGGGACTAGGGATGAAAACGATCGAAAACGATCGAAAAAACACTAATATTGGTTTTGGTTTCATTTTATAACAATGGTACGAAAACGAAAACGAAAAGTTTAGGGTCGGTATACGGTATCGAAATTACTGGTCATTCGAAAACGAAAAAATCGAAACGAAGATACGTCGAAAACGATCGACATATGAAACTTGAGTCGATAACTAACAAAAACAAACAATAAACTGAATGTATGTAATTTTGTGCAGTAAACCATGTATACCTCTTCATTCGCAAGCTTTACATATGTTGCAAAGTCCTCTAAATTGGTCAGATCCGTGACAAGTGAAGGAATATCCTTAGATTCTAACAAATGAAAGTCACACAATTATTAGTTGCAGATTAGATAGCAGGAGGCAAATTGTAACTAAGACGGTCGGACAGAGACAAAGCTGGAGCCCGCGCGGTCGTCTGCAGTCTGCACCGTAGCCGCAGGAGCGAGGAGCTAGCCAGCACCCGCGACCCGCATGGAGACAAAGCTGCTTGCAACTTGCAAGCCAGCCAGCCAGGACCCGCGGCCTGCTTCTGCTTGCAACTTGAGCCCGCTGACGGCGCTGACACAGTCGCTGAGCCATGACCCGCGACCACGAGAGGGACCAGCCGCCAGCGTGGCGTGGTGTCGTCCACTCGTCCGTCACTCCGGCAGCGTCAGGAGTAGAGGGCGACTGGGGCTGGGCGAGACTCGAGACTCCGGGCGGCGGCTGGCGGGCGGCGACTGTGGCCTGCGGCTTAGGTTTCCGGTTTCACAGTGAGTTCAGCGTTCACGCCGTGCCAGCTTGGGCCTTGGGCAGCTTGGGCCTTGCCGCCTTGGGCTGTGCCTGTGACAAGTGTGAACTGAAAGGCCCAAAACCGAATAGCCTAAACGGTATGCAAAACAGTATTTTCCCGAACCAAAACGGTAACCGTACAAACGAACGAAAAAACAGTCTGCTCGTTTCCGATACCGTTACTGAAGACAATTTACCCGTTTTCGTCCCGAAACCGAAAATACTCGAACTATACGAAAACGATCGGAAAAAATCGGTAATTGAAACGGGACGGTACGGTATTTTTTCGTACCGTTTTCATCCCTACTTGGGACCCCATTGTGGGCAGCCCGGACCCCATACGGGGGGTCCGGATCCCATTCCCGGGGGTCCGGCTTTGCACATGTGGAGGTCCGGGACCAACCTTGGGGGTCCAGACTGTATGTCTGGGGGTCTAGCTCTCTCCCGTGGGGGTCCGGACTCACTGTTGATGCATTGGAGAATGCCACCTTCTCTGGACACGTGGCGGCTTCGGACCTGCCCATGTGGTGGGGTCGGGCGCTGCCATGGACCTAGAATAGCTGCCTGAGATTGGGGCGAGCCGTGGCTTGGTCCCACACACAACACTTCTACCACGCGACTAAAAGATAGCTGCGTGGGTTCTTTGTCTTTGTACAGTAGCAGGGAGTACCCTAGTTTCAGGGTACCGACAGCATCCTTCATTCCAAACTTGTTAAGAATGTCTTGAATGTACTTTGTTTGGCTGATAAAGGTGCCCTCTTGGAGTTACTTGATTTGGAATCCTAAGAAATATCTTAACTCCCCCATCATAGACATCTCGAATTTTTGAACCACGATCCTACTAAACTCTTCACAAGTAGATTTGTTAGTAGACCCAAATATAATATCATCAACATAAATTTGGCATACAAACAAATCATTTGCAACTGTTTTAGTAAAGAGTGTAGGATCAGCTTTGCCGACTTTGAAGTCATTAGTGATAAGAAAATCTCGAAGGCATTCATACCATGGTCTTGGGGCTTGCTTGAGCACGTAAAGTGCCTTTGAGAGTTTATAAACATGGTTAGGGTACTCACTGTAACATCCCAAAATCCCAACCCAGGTTTGAAACCCTAACCCCCCCTAATCCCCCCCCCCCCTCCTTCATTTTATTCTTCTCCCTTAACCCTACCCCTAGGTCACCCAAATCATATAAATGCACTTAAAATGACTTGAAGCACCTCACATAGACCATATTTATCACCAAGTTCATTTAGAGAAATTTTGATAAGAGAAAAAGAAACAAAAAAGACACAAAAGTAGAAAAGAAAAAGGAAAAGAAATGAAATAAGAAAAGGAAAAGGAAAAACCCTCTCCCCTCCCTCGGCTGGGCTGAATCCCAGCCCAGCTCGCGCGCGCCCGCTTCCCCCCCCCCCCCCTCTCTCTTCCGGCCCAGGCGGCCCAACCCGCGCGCCGCTCCCGCCCCCTGACCACTGGGCCCCGCCCGTCAGCACCTCACCGCTCTCTCTCTCTCTCGCGCGGACCTCTCTCACTGGCAGCCTGACCCCACCCGTCAGCTCCTTCTCCCTCGCCCATCCCTCACCGGCGCGATCGCCGCCGAGTGCCCCTCGCCTCGTCACCTCGCCATTAATGCTCGCCCGCCTCCGCGACAACCCCGCCACTGTGCTTGAGCCGACCTCTCACCCCCACAGCCTGCCCGAGCCGTCCCAATCGGCGTTAGCGCCATTCCCGTACCCATGGCGAGCTCGCCGGTGCTCGCCGTCTCCCCATCCCCCTCCCTCCCCCGAGCGCCTATAAAAGGGCCCGCTCAAGCCCCGTCTTCGCCACACAACACCAGCCATCCTCGCTGCCCTCCTCCCCGAGCGGTTCAAGCAAGCGCCGCTGTGCCCCTGCCTTGCTCCGGTGAGCCCCCTTCCCCCTCTCTAACGTCTCTCTGTTCAATTAAGCTATGGCCGAAGCTCCGCCATACACTCGCGATCACTAGGCACCACTTTGGCTCCCCTGTCGTGGCCGGAAACCTCACCGGCGGCTTCGCCGCCGCGGGCGCCCGCCACTGCGCCGTGGGCCGGCCGCCATAGGCCCCCGCAGGCCAAATTCGCCCCACCATCGTGACCCACTCCAACCGCCCGTGCTTCGCCACCCCTTCCCCGCTAGAGGACCGGACCGACGGTGGAGAACCGCCGCGGAGCTCGCCGCCGACCGGCCCGGTCGAGCCCCTTTCCCCTCCGTTACCAGTAGCGCCGTCAGCCCCCCCCCTCTCTCTGGCTGGTGGGCCCGCGCTACGGCGCCGTCCCCACCGCCGTTCCCTCGCTGCTGGGCCGTTTGGGCCGCAAAGCGCGCCCGCGCCCGCACGCCATGTGGGCCAAAATCCCCCCCCCCGGCCCGGTTAGATGGAGAATCCCTTTTCTTTTTATTTCTCCTATTTTCCTTTCTCATTTTCACATATATATTTAGATACTAATATTTTATGCACCAAAAATTGTCTAAATAAATTAGTAGGGCACAAAAATAATAAAGTATAATAATTAGCACACCCCACAAAGGTCACTATGTTTGATGTATTGTTATTGTCTTGTTTAATTAGCGGAAGAGGGATCCGATCCTCCAGAACTCTTAGCTCCGGAAGAAGGGCAAGAACCCGACCCCTCCGAGATTAACCTCTTGTGCCAGGAAAGCTTCGACGAAGGCAAGTCCATCCTTCCCTTGATGCATTATTTACCTATCTCTCTCTACCACTGCCTAAGCCTGGATTATGGGATGGGAATCGAATTGCATGGTGAGTATGAGTGAGCCTGCATTAACTATTACTGTGATTAAAAGATATGGGGCAAATAAAAAAAAGGTATAGATGGTTTGTTTTTCAAAAGAGTGCGATGCAGGGTCTTCACCCTCATCACCTGTTGGAGTAGGATGATCAAGGACTCCCTGGTTTAGGGGAGGGCCTAAGGTGTTGGCTCAGCTGGTTTAGGCGTGAGCAGAAGGATCATCCTCTCATATAAGGACCGGTTTGTCATCTTTCATTACCTGTACTCTCAAAAAGTACAACCACTCGAGGCTGTGTGGGCAGCCACTCAATCTAAACTCGTACGATCCAACCCCAGGGTTATGGAGGCTGGGGTAGCACCGGGGGGATAAGGAGGGGGAATGTTTGTCCGGTTTGGACATGGCGGTGGCCTGACTCCTTCCGGTATAACCGTTAAGGTTCGGACGTACGAGGAAGGAAAGAGATTCGGATTCGGGTCTCATTGGCCATGAGATCGCAGAGCCGGACTAGTGGGTAAAGTGTACCCCTCTACGCAGAGTCTAAACCTATTCGAATAGTCTGTGTCCACTGGTATGGACGAGTCTGGTATGGTATGACAATTAGTGTTTCTACTACAACTGGGAACAGGGAAATGTGTGTGTATGTTCTGAAAAGAAAGTAGTAACACGGGAGCGGGAAGCTCAGTGGTGGTTAAGCAAGTGTTACTTCTATTGTCTTGGGAAAACCCTAATCATTGAGTATTGCCTTTCTCTGAAAAAGTATGAGAGACTTCAACTCCACCATATAAAGCATGTACATTATAGGTCACTTTCGCTTTACGGGAGCCGGGTGGGCTTGCGGAATACCTAGTGTATTCACCCAGATTTATTTATGTTTTTCAGCAGCTGAAGACTTCTTTTCTGCTATGCTTGATTGATGGGGCTGTGTCTTCACCCAGTTCTGTCTGTGGCCTGGGCTATTTTATCTTCCACTGCGCTCTATGTTTTCTCGGCTCACTTTCGAGCTTGTATCCCCGGTATTGTAATAACATTATTCAGACTCTGTAACTATTTGAAGTAATGAAAGTGGTTACTAGCCTCCTGGGACTAGTAATTGTATCACATTTGAGTCCCAAAGGATCGGGACGCTTCACTCACTATCTTCAAAGCCGGGGGGGTTGCTCAACATAGACCTCTTCCTTGATTGGTCCATTGAGGAAGGCACTTTTCATGTCCATTTAATAAAGCTTAAAGCCATGGTAAGTAGCATAGGCAAGTAATATGCGAATTGACTCAAGCCTAGCTACGGGTGCATAGGTTTCACCGAAATCCAGACCTTCGACTTGTGAATATCCCTTGGCCACAAGTCGGGCTTTGTTCCTTATCACCACACCATGCTCATCTTGCTTGTTGCGGAATACCCACTTGGTTCCTACAACATTTTGATTAGGATGTGGAACTAAATGTCATACCCCATTCCTTGTGAAGTTGTTGAGCTCCTCTTGCATTGCCAACACCCAATCCGAATCTCTTAGTGCATCCTCCACCTTGTATGGCTACAGAAGAGTAATGTTCACAAAAATGAGCGACTCAAGATCGAGTGGTTACCCCCTTATGAATATTGCCGAGGATGGAGTTCACGGGGTGATCTCTTTGAATCGTCTGGTGGACACTTGGGTGTGGCGGTCTTTGACCCTGAATTTCTTGCTCATCTTCCTTGTCATTATCTTCATCATCTCCCCCTTGATCATTGCCCTCCTCTTGAGGTGGCTCATCTTCTTGATCTTCTTCATCACCTTGAGCCTGTTCCTCATCTTGAGTTGGTGGAGATGCTTGTATTGAAGATGATGGTTGATCTTGTGCTTGTGGAGGCTCTTCGGATTCCTTAGGACACACATCCCCAATGGACATGTTCCTTAGCGCGACGCATGGAGCCTCTTCATCATCTAGCTCATCAAGATCAACTTATTCCACTTGGGAGCCATTAGTCTCATCAAACACAATGTCATAAGAAACTTCAACTAGTCCAGTGGACTTGTTAAAGACTCTATATGCCCTTGTGTTTGAATCATATCCTAGTAAAAAGCCTTCTACAACCTTAGGAGCAAATTTAGATTTTCTACCTCTTTTGATAAGAATAAAACATTTGCTACCAAAGACTCTAAAATATGAAACATTGAGCTTTTTACCAGTGAGGAGTTCATAGGATGTCTTCTTGAGGATTCGGTGAAGGTAGAGCCGGTTGATGGAGTAACAGGCGGTGTTAATCTCCTCAGCCCAAAACCGGTCCGGAGTCTTGTACTCATCAAGCATGGTCCTCGCCATGTCCAATAAAGTTCTATTCTTCCTCTCCACTACACCATTTTGTTGAGGTGTATAGGGAGAAGAGAACTCATGCTTGATGTCCTCCTCCTCAAGGAAGCTTTCTATTTGTGAGTTCTTGAACTCCATCCCGTTGTCGCTTCTTATTTTCTTGATCCTTAATCCGAACTCATTTTGAGACCGTCTCAAGAATCCCTTTAAGGTCTCCTGGGTTTGAGATTTTCCTGTAAAAAGAACACTCAAGTGAAGCGAGAATAGTCATCCACAATAACTAGACAGTACTTACTCCCGCCGATGCTTATGTAGGCTATCGGCCCGAATAGATCCATGTGGAGTAGCTCAAGCGACCTGTCAGTCGTCATGATGTTCTTGTGTGGATGATGGGCACCAACCTGCTTCCCTGCTTGACTTGCGCTACAAACCCTGTCTTTCTCAAAATGAACATTTGTTAGTCCTAAAATGTGTTCTCCCTTTAGAAGCTTGTGAAGATTCTTCATCCCAACATGGGCTAGTCGGCGATGCCAAAGCCAACCCATATAAGTCTTAGCAATTAAGCAAGTATCGAGTTCAGCTCTATTAAAATCAACTAATTATAGTTGACCCTCTAATACTCCCTTAAATGCTACTGAATCATCACTTCTTCTAAAGACAGTAACACCTACATCTGTAAAAAGACAGTTGTAGCCCATTTTGCATAATTGAGAAACTAAAAGCAAGTTGTAATCTAAAAAATCTACAAGAAAAAACATTGGAAATAGAATGGTCAGGAGATATAGCAATTTTACCAAGTCATTTGACCAAACCTTGATTTCCATCCCCGAATGTGATAGCTCTTTGGGGATCATCATTTTTCTCGTAGGAGGAGAACATCCTTTTCTCCCCAGTCATGTGGTTTGTGCATCCGCTATCAATAATCTAACTTGAGCCCCCGGATGCATAAACCTACAAAACAAGTTTAGGCCTTGTTCTTAGGTACCCAAACGGTCTTGGGTCCTTTCACATTAGAAACAAGCACCTTGGGTACCCAAACACAAGTCTTGGAGCCCTTGTGTTTGCCCCTGTGGCAGCCCTCCCAAGTTATCGGGCCCACATGCACCAATCCTTGCCTTGATGGCCTCAGATGGCTATGCACGTGTACCAGGTAACTTAACAAGGCTATCACGAGTTCAACAACCTGAACTCATCATCCTAAGGATCTCCCACCATACATGCATATTACAGTAATCACATTCGATACACACACACTTCGGAGATAAGAGCGGAAGACTTTATAAAACATTCTTTTCATTTCTAAAACTGAAGTTTATTACATAGGAAGGTTACATTTATTACAAGTCCTGATATACTCAAAGTGCATAATTTACTACAAAAGCAGGAAGGTAGGAACCCTCTGGGGCAAACACAAGGGCTCCAAGACTTGTGTTTGGGTACCCAAAGTTCTTGTTTCTAATGCCAAAGGACCCAAAACTGTTTGGGTACCTAAAGTCAAGAACTAAACTTGTTTTGTAGGTTTATGCATCTGGGGGCTCAAGTTGGATCATCGATAGCGGGTGCACAAACCACATGACGGGGGAGAAGAAGATGTTCTCCTCCTACGAGAAAAACCAAGATCCCCAACGAGCTATCACATTCGGGGATGGAAACCAAGGTTTGGTCAAAGGTTTGGGTAAAATAGCTATATCTCCTGACCATTCCATTTCCAATGTTTTTCTTGTAGATTCTTTAGATTACAATTTGCTTTCCGTATCTCAATTATGTCAAATGGGCTACAACTGTCTATTTACTGATGTAGGTGTCACTGTCTTTAGAAGAAGTGATGATTCAATAGCATTTAAGGGAGTGTTAGAGGGTCAGCTATACTTGGTAGATTTTGATAGAGCTGAACTCGACACTTGCTTAATTGCTAAGACTAACATGGGTTGGCTCTGGTACCGCCGACTAGCCCACGTTGGAATGAAGAATCTTCATAAGCTTCTAAAGGGAGAGCACATTTTAGGATTAACAAATGTTCATTTTGAGAAAGACAGGATTTGTAGCGCATGCCAAGCCGGGAAGCAAGTTGGCACTCATCATCCACACAAGAACATCATGACAAGTGACAGGCCACTGGAGCTCCTACACATGGATTTATTCGGCCCGATAGCTTACATAAGCATCGGCGGGAGTAAGTACTGTCTAGTTATTGTGGATGATTATTCTCGCTTCACTTGGGTGTTCTTTTTGCAGGAAAAATCCCATACCCAAGAGACCTTAAAGGGATTCTTGAGACGGGCTCAAAATGAGTTCGGCTTAAGAATCAAGAAAATTAGAAGCGACAACGGGACGGAGTTCAAGAACTCACAAATAGAAGGCTTCCTTGAGGAGGAGGGCATCAAGCATGAGTTCTCTTCTCCCTACACCCCACAACAAAATGGTGTAGTGGAGAGGAAGAATCGAACTCTATTGGATATGGCAAGAACCATGCTTGATGAGTACAAGACACCGGATCGGTTTTGGGCCGAGGCGGTCAACACCGCCTGCTACGCCATCAACCGGTTATATCTACACCGAATCCTCAAGAAGACATCCTATGAACTCCTAACCGGTAAAAAGCCCAATATTTCATATTTTAGAGTTTTTGGTAGCAAATGCTTTATTCTTGTTAAGAGAGGTAGAAAATCCAAATTTGCTCCTAAAACTGTAGAAGGCTTTTTACTAGGATATGACTCAAACACAAGGGCATATAGAGTCTTTAACAAGTCCTTGGGACTTGTTGAAGTTTCTTGTGACGTTGTGTTTGATGAGACTAACGGCTCTCAAGTAGAGCAAGTTGATCTTGATGAGATAGGTGAAGAACAGGCTCCGTGCATCGCGCTAAAGAACATGTCCATTGGGGATGTGTGCCCTAAGGAACCCGAAGAGCCTCCATAAGCACAAGATCAACCATCCTCCTCCATGCAAGCATCTCCACCAACTCAAAATGAGGACGAGGCTCAAGTTGATGAAGAAGAAGATCAAAGAGATGAGCCACCTCAAGATGACGGCAATGATCAAGGGGGAGATACAAATGATCAAGACAAGGAGGATGAAGAACCAAGGCCGCCACACCCAAGAGTCCACCAAGCAATCCAATGAGATCACCCCATCGACACCATCCTCGGCGACATTCATAAGGGGGTAACCACTCGATCTCGTGTTGCACATTTTTGTGAGCATTACTCTTTTATTTCCTCTATTGAGCCACACAGGGTAGAGGAAGCACTTCAAGATTCGGATTGGGTGATGGCGATGCAAGAGGAGCTCAACAACTTCACTAGGAACAAGGTATGGCATTTAGTTCCATGTCCTAACCAAAATGTTGTAGGAACCAAGTGGGTCTTCCGCAACAAGCAAGACGAGCATGGTGTGGTGACAAGGAACAAAGCTCGACTCGTGGCCAAGGGGTATTCACAAGTCGAAGGTTTGGATTTTGGTGAAACCTATGCGCCCGTAGCTAGGCTTGAGTCCATTCGCATATTATTGGCCTATGCTACTTACCATGGCTTCAAGCTTTATCAAATGGACGTGAAGAGTGCCTTCCTCAATGGACCAATCAAGGAAGAGGTCTATGTTGAGCAACCTCCCGGCTTTGAAGATAGTGAGTACCCTAACCATGTTTATAGGCTCTCTAAGGCGCTTTATGGGCTCAAGCAAACCCCAAGAGCATGGTATGAATGCCTTAGAGATTTCCTTATTGCGAATGGCTTCAAAGTCGGCAAGGCCGATCCTACCTTATTCACTAAAACTCTTGACAATGATTTGTTTATATGCCAAATTTATGTTGATGATATCATATTTGGGTCTACTAACGAATCTACATGTGAAGAATTTAGTAGGATCATGACACAGAAATTCGAGATGTCGATGATGGGGGAGTTGAAGTATTTTCTAGGATTCCAAGTCAAGCAACTCCAAGAGGGCACCTTCATTAGCCAAACGAAGTACACTCAAGACATTCTAACCAAGTTTAGAATGAAGGATGCCAAGCCCATCAAGACACCCATGGGAACCAATGGGCATCTCGACCTCGACACGGGAGGTAAATCCGTCGATCAAAAGGTATACCAGTCGATGATTGGTTCATTGCTTTATTTATGTGCATCTCGACCGGACATTATGCTTTCCGTTTGCATGTGTGCAAGATTTCAAGCCAACCCTAAGGAATCACACCTTACGGCCGTAAAACGAATCTTGAGTTATTTGGCTTATACTCCTAAGTTTGGGCTTTGGTACCCTCGGGGATCCACATTTGATTTGATTGGTTATTCGGATGCCGATTGGGCGGGGTGTAAGATTAATAGAAAGAGCACATCGGGGACTTGCCAGTTCTTGGGAAGATCCTTGGTGTCTTGGGCTTCAAAGAAGCAAAATTCGGTCGCTCTTTCTACCGCCGAAGCCGAGTACATTGCCGCAGGCCACTGTTGCGCGCAATTGCTTTGGATGAGGCAAACCCTGCGGGACTATGGTTACAAATTAACCAAAGTTCCTCTTCTATGTGACAATGAGAGTGCAATCCGCATGGCGGATAATCCCGTTGAGCATAGCCGCACTAAACACATAGCCATTCGGTATCATTTTCTTCGGGATCACCAACAAAAGGGGGATATCGAGATTTCATACATTAACACTAAAGATCAATTAGTCGATATCTTTACCAAGCCTCTTGATGAACAAACTTTTACCAAACTTAGGCATGAGCTCAATATTCTTGATTCTAGGAATTTCTTTTGCTAATTTGCACACATAGCTCATAAATATACCTTTGATCATGTCTCTTTTATATATGCTATGACTAATGTGTTTTCAAGTGTATTTCAGACCAAGTCATAGGTATATTGAAAGGGAATAGGAGTCTTCGGCGAAGACAAAGGCTTCCACTCCACTACTCATTCTTCGTCGTTGCTCCGCATCACTCTCCATCTTTGGTATAATCTTCACTCATATGTTTTATTTGCCAAAGGGGAGCAAATAATTAGGAAAGGGCCTATATTTCATTCCAAGTATCCGTTTTTGGCGATTCATGCCAAAGGGGGAGAAAGTATAGGCCCAAAGCAAAAGGACCGCGCCACCACCCTAATTTTTAAAATTAATGATTTTCAATTGGTAAATTTCAAATTGGTATCTCTTTGTGTTCTAAAGGGGGAGCAAGTAGTATTTTCAAAACTTGATATCTTAAAACCCTCTTAAACACTAAGAGGAGAATTGATTGAGGGGGAGTTTTGTTTAGTCAAAGGAAAAGCATTTCAAACAAGGGGAGGAAATTTCGAAACTTGAAAATGCTTAGCAAAATCTTATTCATTTACCTTTGACTATTGTGCAAAAGGACTTTTGAAAAGGATTTACAAAAAGAATTTGCAAAAACAAAACATGTGGTGCAAGTGTGGTCCAAAATGATAAAAATAAAGAAACAATCCATGAATATCTAGTAAGTAATATTTATTGGCTCAATTCTAAGTAACCTTTGCACTTACATTATGCAAACTAGTTCAATTATGCACTTTTATATTTGCTTTGGTTTGTGTTGGCATCAATCACCAAAAAGGGGGAGATTGAAAGGGAATTAGACTTACACCTAGTCCCTAATCAATTTTGGTGGTTGAATTGCCCAACACAAATAATTGGACTAACTAGTTTGCTCTAGTGTATAAGTTATACAGGTGTCAAAGGTTCACACTTAGCCAATAAAAAGACCAAGTATTGGGTTCAACAAAAGAGCAAAGGGACAACCGAAGGCACCTCTGGTCTGGCGCACCGGACTGTCCGGTGTGCCACCGGACATGTCCGGTGCACCAGAGGACTCCAGTGCAAACTCGTCGTCTTCGGGAAAATCCAGAGGCAACTCCACTATAATTCACCGGACTGTCCGGTGTACACCGGACAGTGTCCGGTGCTCCAAGGAAGAGCGGCCTCAGGAACTCGCCAGCTTCAGGAAACTGCAACGGCTGCTCCGCTATAATTCACCGGACATGTCCGGTGTACACCGGACTGTCCGGTGTAACAGCGGGCAACGGCTACTTCAGGCGCCAACGGCTACCTGCAGCGCATTAAATGCGCGCCAGCGCGCGCAGAGGTCAGGCACGCCCATACTGGCGCACCGGACACTCTACAGTACATGTCCGGTGCGCCACCGGACATCCAGGCAGGCCCAGAAGACAGAGCTCCAACGGTCGGAACCCTAACGGCCGGGTGACGTGGCTGTCGCACCGGACATGTCCGGTGTGCACCGGACTGTCCGGTGCACCATACGACAGACAGCCTCCACCCAAACGGCTAGTTTGGTGGTTGGGGCTATAAATACCCCCAACCACCCCACATTCAAGTCATCCAAGTTTTCCACTTCTCAACCACTTACAAGAGCTAGGCATTCAATTCTAGACACACTCAAGTGATCAAATCCTCTCCAATTCCACACAAGGCTTTAGTGATTAGCGAGAGAGATTTGCCGTGTTCTTTTGAGCTCTTGCGCTTGGATTGCTTCTTTCTTTCTCAATTGTTCTTGTGATCAAAACTCATTTGTAACCGAGGCAAGAGACACCAATTGTGTGGTGGTCCTTGCGGGGAAGTTTTATTCCTGGGTTGATTTGAGAAGAGAAGCTCACTCGGTCCGAGGGACTGTTTGAGAGAGGGAAAGGGTTGAAAAAGACCCGGCCTTCGTGGCCTCCTCAACGGGGAGTAGGTTTGCGAGAACCGAACCTCGGTAAAACAAATCCGCGTGTCACACTCTTCATTCGCTTGTGATTTGTTTTGCGCCCTCTCTCTCAGACTCATTATTATTTCTAACGCTAACCCGTCTCGTAGTTGTGTTTATATTTGTAAATTTCAGTTTCGCCCTATTCACCCCCCCCCCCCCCCTCTAGGCGACTTTCAAGCCTAACTAATCTTTCTCCAGAACTGGAAACGCCCTCCAGCCTCAGGAACATCTAGAGTACTCCGATTCCAATATGGTTTATCTAGATGTTCCTGAGGCTGGAGGGCGTTTCCAGTTCTGGAGAAAGATTAGTTAGGCTTATGTATAAGCTTTGGAGGGTTCCTACCTTCCTGCTTTTGTAGTAAATTATGCACTTTGAGTATATCAGGACTTGTAATAAATGTAAACTTCCTATGTAATAAACTTCAGTTTTAGAAATGAAAAGAATGTTTATAAAGTCTTCCGCTCTTATCTCTGAAGTGTGTGTGTATCGAATGTGATTACTGTAATATGCATGTATGGTGGGAGATCCTTGGGATGATGAGTTCAAGTTGTTGAACTCGTGATAGCCTTGTTAAGTTACCTGGTACACGTGCATAGCCATCTGAGGCCATCAAGGCAAGGATTGGTGCACGTGGGCCCGATAACTTGGGAGGGCTGCCACAACCCCCAACATATTTGGCAACTACTTTGCCGGATTTGTTAGTAAGCACATAGGATGCATCAAAGGTCTTAAATGAAATGTTAGATTCATTTGATACAGTAGGAGATTTCTTTTTAGGCAATTTAACATGGGTTGATTGCCTAGAGCTAGATGTCTCATTCTTATATATAAAAGCATGATGAGGGCTAGAATGAGACTTCCTAGAATGAATTCTCCTAATTTTGTGTTCGGGATAACCAGCAGGATATAAAATGTAACCTTCGTTATCCTGAACCATGGGAGCCTTGCCCTTAACAAAATTAGATAATCTTTTGGGGCATTAAGCTTGACATTGTCTCCCTGTTGGAAGCCAATGCCATCCTTAATGCCAGGGCGTCTCCCACTATAAAGCATGCTACGAGCAAATTTAAATTTCTCATTCTCTAGTTCATGCTCGGTAATTTTAGCATCTAGTTTAGCTATATGATCATTTTGTTATTTAATCATAGCAATGTGATCATGAATAGCATCAATATTAACATCTCTAAATCTAGTACAAATAGTAACATGATCAACACTAGATGAAGAGGGTTTGCAAACATTTAATTCATCAATCTTAGCATATAACATGGCATTCTCATTTCTAAGATTGGAAATAGAATCATTGCAAACATTTAAATCTTTAGCCTTAGCAATTAATTTATCATTCTCATTTTAAGGCTAGAAAGTGATGCATTCAATTTATCAATCTTGGCAATTAAACTAGCATTTTCATTCTTAAGATTGACAATTGAAACATCACAAGCATTTAACTTCTCCACCTTAGCAATAAAACTAACATTCTCTGTTCTAAGGTTGGATATGGTGTCATGGCAAATGCTAAGCTCATTAGTCAATTTTTCACATTTCTCTATCTCCTGAGCATAAGCATTCTTAACCTTAACATGCTTTTTATTTTCCTTAATAAGGAATTCCTCTTGGCTATCCAAGAGTTCATCCTTCTCATGAATAGCACCTATCAATTCATTCAATTTTTCTTTTTGTTGCATGTTTAAATTAGCAAAAAGACTAAGCAAATCATCTTCATTATCACTAGTGCTACACTCATCACTAGATGTTGTATATTGAGTAGAGGCTCTAGATTTTACCTTCTTCCTTTTGCCATCCTTTGCCATGAGGCACTTGTGGCCAACGTTGGGGAAGAGGAGGCCTTTGTTGACGGCGATGTTGGTGGCGTCCTCGTCGGAGGAGTTGGTGAAGCTCATGTCGGAGTCCCATTCCCAACATACATGGGCATCGTCGCCCTTCTTCTTGTAGTATTTCTTATTCTCCTTCCTCTTTCCCTTCTTGTCGTCGTCCCTGTCACTATCACTAGATAATGGACATTTAGCAATGAAATGATCGGGCTTACCACACTTATAGCACACCCTTTTAGAACGGGGCTTGTAGTCCTTCCTCTTCCTTTGCTTGAGGATTTGGCAAAAGCTTTTGATGATAAGTGTCATTTCCTCGTTGTCAAGCTTGGAGGCTTCAATTGGAATCCTACTTGATGTAGATTCCTTCTTTTCTTCCTCTGTCGCCTTGAATGCGACGGGTTGCACCTCAGGTGTGGAGGTGCCGCCTTGCTCCAAGTTGATGATTTGTTTGGAGCCTTTGATCATCAATTCAAAGCTCACAAACTTTCCTATCACTTCCTCGGGAGACATTAACTTATATCGAGGATCACCATGAATTAATTGAACTTAAGTGGGATTATGAAAACAAGTGATCTAAGAATAACCTTGACCATTTCATGGTCATCCCACTTGGTGCTCCCAAGGTTACGCACTTGGTTGACCAAGGTCTTGAGCCGGTTGTACATCGCTTGTGGCTCCTCTCCTTGGTTGACGATGAACCGACCGAGCTCCCCCTCAATCATCTCTCGCTTGGTGATCTTTGTCACCTCATCTCCTTCGTGTGCGGTCTTGAGCACATCCCAAATCTCCTTAGCACTTTTCAACCCTTTCACCTTATTATACTCCTCTCGACATAGAGAGGCGAGGAGTATAGTAGTTGCTTGGGAATCAAAGTGCTTGATTTGGGCGACCTCGTCTGAATCATAGCCTTCATCCCCCATGGATGGTACATGCACTCCAACTCAATAATGTCCCATATGCTAGTGTGGAGAGAGGTTAGATGGTGCCTCATTTTAGCACTCCACATACAATAATCTTCACCATAAAAAACCGGTGGTTTGCCTAATGGGACAGAAAGTAAAGGAGTGCGTTTGGAAATGCGAGGGTAGCGTAAGGGGATCTTACTAAACTTCTTGCGCTCATGGCGCTTAGAAGTGATGGATGGTGCGTGAGAGCCGGAGGTGGATGGCGACGAAGAATTGGTCTCGTAGTAGACCACCTTCTTCATCTTCTTTTTCTTGTCGCCTCTTCGATACGACTTGTGAGGAGGTGATCCCTCCTTTAGCTTGTTGCCGGACTCCTTCGATGGAGCCTTCCCGTGGCTTGTGGCGGTCTTCTCGCCGGTCATGATCTCCTTCTTGGCGTGATCTCCTGACATCACTTCGAGTGGTTAAACTCTAATGAAGTATCGGCCTCTGATACCAATTGAAAGTTGCCTAGAGGGGGTGAATAGGCGGAATCTGAAATTTACAAACTTTAAACACAACTACAAGCCGGGGTTAGCGTTAGAATAAAATCTGAGTCCGTGAGAGAGGGTGAAAAATAAATCAAAGGCAAATGAAGCGGATGACACGGTGATTTGTTTTACCAAGGTTCGGTACTTGCAAACCTACTCCCCGTTGAGGTGGTCACAAAGACCGAGTCTCTTTCAACCCTTTCCCTCTCTTAAACGGTCACCTAGACCGAGTGAGCTTTCTCCTTAATCAAACGGGTCACCTAGACCCCTTACAAGGACCACCACAATTTGGTGTCTCTTGCTTTGATTACAAGTGTCTTGAGAACAATAAAGAGGAAGAAGAAAAGCGATCCAAGCGACAAGAACTCCAATGAACATGAAAATCTCTCTCTCACAAGTCACTAAGTATTTGGAGTGGTTTTGGACTTTGGAGAGGATTTGATCTCTTGTTTGTGTCCTGGAGTGAAGTCTAGAGCTCTTGTATTGAATGCAATGTCTGAAAATCGTGGATGCCTTGAATAGTGGTGGTTGGGGGTATTTATAGCCCCAACCACCAAAATAGCCGTTGGGGAGGGCTGCTGTCGATGGGTGCACCGGACAGTCCAGTGCGCCACCGAACACTGTCCGGTGCGCCAGCCACGTCACCCAACCGTTAGGGTTCTGACGGTTTCGACCGTTGGAGCTCTGACATCTTGGGCCACCGGAAAGTCTGGTGCCGCACCGGACAAGTACTGTTCACTGTTCGGTGCACCTTCTAGCACTGCTCTGACTCTACGTGAACTGTCCGCGCACTGTTCATGCTCACTGTTCACTTTTGCAGACGATCGTTGGCGCAGTAGCCATTGCTCCGCTTGGCGCACCGGACAGTCCGGTGGCACACCAGACAGTCCGGTGGCACACCAGACAGTCCGGTGAATTTTAGCGGAGTGGCTCTCCAGAAACCCAAAGCTAAGGAGTTTGGAGTGTACGGTCCCTGGTGCACCGGACACTGTCCGGAGGTGCACCGGACACTGTCCGGTGGCACATCGGACAGTCCGGTGCGCCAGACCAGGGCACACTTCGGTTTTCTTTTGCTCCTTTCTTTTGAACCCTAACTTGTTCTTTTTATTGGTTTGTGTTGAACCTTTGGCACCTGTAGAACATATAATCTAGAGCAAACTAGTTAGTCCAATTATTTGTGTTGGACAAACAACCACCAAAATTATATTTAGGAAAAGGTTTGACCCTATTTCCCTTTCAATTACTATTAGACAACCTGTACATCAAGCATATTGAAAAAATCTAATTTACTTAAGTACAAGACACCATTTTAAGGTGAACTGATATGAGTTGGACCAATGAACTGTATCAATAAACATATGGTTCATGCCGCTTGGATCATAAAAGTGGAGGCTTACAAGGATGGTGTTGCCCGTCCTGAATGGGTCCTCTAAGATAGCCTGCAGGTTGCTAGTAAAACAAACAAAAAAAGAATGCATCCAAGCTTGGCGTGCCATGACACTTACTATAGGATGACCTCACTGTCCTCATCGGGGCCTGGCTGGAGCTGGAGTCGTCCTAGTTCCACTTTGGCAGCTTGTTGGGATCGGTCACCTGGCTGGACAGGGTCTACACCAGCACCAACCAGATCAGTATGAGTTTACAAAATAGAACAGAAAAAATATAATTGTAGTGGTAGTGGTGAACATGCAGCATCATTGCATATTTGTACATACATGGAACCACATGTTCATGGGAGAGGGAATTTGAAATATGTGCAACATCGATGATGCACATACCTGCTTTGGATGAATACCTGCAGAGTTACGAATTGCACGAGATGTGTTGTTGATAGTAATACCTGCACTGTTACGAAGAAGGGTGACCAATAAGGTAAATACTAATTGAAATGTGAGATTATGAAGCTATATTGCATAAACACACCGCTAGGTGCTAATCTCTAGATGAAGAAATAGAAAACAAATATTCCCTCCATTATATTCTCATTAGGTATTAGAGATACAACTTCGACCACTATCACATCATATTTAATTATAAAGCTAATGTTTGTGGGATTACGAAATTACTTTTCAACAAAAGTCTACACATGTCTCTGGTGTTTGCAAACTAAACAATTATTATAAACTGACAGGTGGAGTTTCAAAAGTTCAACTGCATCTTGTTTATGATGTTTAATGTTTGAGAACAAAGGGACCATTAATGAACAGAACATCAACCTTATCGAGCTGTATATCTGGTTAAGCATGTCTTCCTTTACTTTCTCTACTTATCAAAGCACAATAGCCTAACAAGTAAAGATGACCAGTGAGAAATGTTACCAATAAGTGTTTCTAGGGACACCGACAGAATCTCCATTGAATCAATGAGTAGGTATATTGCGAGTCAATCTTCACCAGATATGCTCATAAGAATTATTTTTATATTCACTCCACAATTTTCAACAATTCAATCTATTTGGTGTGCTGTGCATTTTGAAAGTCGCCTAGAGGAGGGGTGAATAGGCGGAATCTAAAATTTACAAACTTTAAGCACAACTACAAGCCGGGGTTAGCGTTAGAATAAAATCCGAGTCCGCGAGTGAGAGCACCTAGAGGGGGGTGAATAGGTGATCCTGTAAAACTTGAAACTTAATGCCACAAAACTTGATTAGGAGTTAGCACAATAATGCCAAGTGGCTAGAGAGAAGTTCTTGCACAACACGATAACCACAAGAAGATCAACACAGAGATGGCACGGTGGTTTATCCCGTGGTTCGGCCAAGTCCAACACTTGCCTACTCCACGTTGTGGCGTCCCAACGGACGAGGGTTGCACTCAACCCCTCTCAAGCGGTCCAAAGACCCACTTTAATACCACGGTGTTTTGCTTTCACTTTACTATATCCCGCTTGCGAGGAATCTCCGCAACTTGGAGCCTCTCGCCCTTACACTTTGATTATCACAAAGAAACACAGAAGTAAGGATGGGATGAGCAACGCACACAAGGCACAAAATCAGAGCAACAACACGCCCACAAATCACAACAAGAGCTCTCAACACAACTCAAAGAGTTCTCTACTCAAATGGAGCTCCAATTGCTATCACAAAGAATCGAATGCGCGGAATTGAAGTCTTGGTGCTTAGGAATGCTTAGAGAATGCTTGGTGTACTCCTCCATGCGCCTAGGGCCCCCTTTTATAGCCCCAAGGCAGCTAGGAGCCATTGAGAGCATTCCAGGAAAGCAATTCTTGCCTTCTGTCGCCTGGCGCACCGGACAGTCCGGTGCACCACCGGACACTGTCCGGTGCGGATTTCTTTCCTTCTATGGCGCAGCCGACCGTTGACGATCTAGAGCTGTTGGCGCACCGGACACTGTCCGGTGCACACCGGACAGTCCGGTGCCCCCTTCTGACCATTGGCTCGGCCACGCGTCGCGCGCGGATTACGTGGCCGACCGTTGGCCTGGCCAACCGTTGGCTCACCGGACAGTCCGGTGCACCACTGGACAGTCCGGTGATTTTTAGTTGTACGCCGTTAATCGCTTCCCGAGAGCGACGACTTCGCCTGTGAATGGCTCACCGGACAGTCCGGTGCACCACCGGACAGTCCGATGATTTATAGCCGTACGCCGTTGATCGCCTCCCGAGAGCAGCCAGTTGACAGTCGCCAGCCTAGCGCACCGGACACTATCCGGTGCACCACCGGACACTGTCCGGTGCACCCAGACTGCGCAGAGTCTTGGCTGCTTAGCCAAGACTTTTCCAAATTGATCTTTTCCTGTTTCTAGCACTTAGACACAATACATTAGTCTCCAAAACAATGTACTAAGTCTTAGAAACATACCTTTACTCTTGATTTGCACTTTGTCCATCAATTGGCATAGATTAACACTTAAGCACTTGTGTTGGCACTCAATCACCAAAATACTTAGAAATGGCCCAAGGGCACATTTCCCTTTCAATCTCCCCCTTTTTTGGTGATTTATGCCAACACAACAAAAAGCAACTAAAGAAGTGCAACATCAATGCAAATGAGAACACAAGTTTGTTTTGATTCAAATTTGGCATATTTGGATCATTCTTTGCTACCACTTGGTTTTGTTTTTGCAAATCAACCTCAATTTCCTATCTCTAAGTCAAACACACTTGTTGAGATATAAAGAGAGTTGTTCCAAAAGAAATTGATCAAAGATTTCAAAAACTCCCCCTTTTTCCCATAATCAACTATTCTCCCCACAAGAAGCCAACTTTTGACAAAAGAGACAACAAGAGAGTTTTGACAAACCAAAAGCTCTATTCTACTGTTTTCAAAATTCTCAAGTGGTAGCTGATCCATTTATTGCTTTGGCCTTATTTTCTCCCCCTTTGGCATCAAGCACCAAAACGGGATCAATCTTGGCCTTTAAACCCCATTGCCTCACCAAAATCTTCAAATAAGAGTACAAAGGCAATAAGGAGATGGGGATGAACATGGAGTGAGTTACCCTCTCATCGGAGTGCAGTGGAAGTCTTTCATGGTCCAAGTCCACCTTTCCCTTTCAATCCACCTTTGAGACTAAATCAAGCAAACTCAAGCACACGGTTAGTCTCAAAGGGTCAAGTTGTAGCACATCTCCCCCTAAATATGTGCATTACTCACACATGGACTTGTGAGGTCCGGGGATCATGAGTACAACTTGAGCACCATAAATAAACAACAATATGCATAAAGGTAACATGATCAAAAGCATAAACACATGTATGCTACACATCAATCCAAGTTCCGCGAATCTAAGACATTTAGCTCACTACGCAGCCTACAAAAGGTCTTTTCATCTAAAGGCTTGGTAAAGATATCGGCTAGCTGGTTCTCGATGCTAATATAGAACACTTCGATATCTCCCTTTTGCTGGTGGTCTCTCAAAAAGTGATGCCGGATGTCAATGTGCTTTGTGCGGCTGTGCTCAACAGGATTGTCCGCTATGCGGATAGCACTCTCATTGTCACATAGGAGTGGGACTTTGCTCAGATTGTAGCCAAAGTCCCAGAGGGTTTGCCTCATCCAAAGTAGTTGCGCGCAACACTGTCCTGCGGCAACGTACTCGGCCTCAGCGGTGGATAGGGCAACGGAAGTTTGTTTCTTAGAACTCCATGACACCAGGGAACTTCCTAAGAATTGGCACGTCCCTGATGTACTCTTCCTATCGACCTTACATCCAGCATAATCGGAGTCTGAATATCCAATTAAGTCAAAGGTAGACCCCTTTGGATACCAGATCCCGAAGCAAGGCGTAGCAACTAAATATCTAAGAATTCGCTTCACGGCCACTAAGTGACACTCCCTTGGATCGGATTGAAATCTAGCACACATGCATACACTAAGCATAATATCCGGTCTACTAGCGCATAAATAAAGCAAAGAACCTATCATGGACCGGTATGCTTTTTGATCAACGGACTTACCTCCTTTGTTGAGGTCGATGTGTCCGTCAGTTCCCATCGGAGTCTTTGCGGGCTTGGCGTCCTTCATCCCAAACCGTGTTAGCAAGTCTTGTGTGTACTTCGTTTGGGAGATGAAGGTGCCGTCCTTGAGTTGCTTCACTTGGAACCCAAGGAAGTAGTTCAACTCGCCCATCATCGACATCTCAAACTTTTGAGTCATCACCCTGCTAAACTCTTCACAAGACTTTTGGTTAGTAGAACCAAATATTATGTCATCGACATAAATTTGGCACACAAATAAGTCACCATCACAAGTCTTAGTGAATAAAGTTGGATCGGCTTTCCCAACCTTAAAAGCATTAGCAATTAAAAAGTCTCTAAGGCATTCATACCATGCTCTTGGGGCTTGCTTAAGTCCATAGAGCGCCTTAGAGAGCTTACATGCGTGGTCGGGGTACCGTTCATCCTCGAAGCCAGGGGGTTGCTCCACGTACACCTCCTCCTTGATTGGCCCATTGAGGAAAGCGCTCTTCACATCCATTTGGAACAACCTGAAAGAATGGTGAGCGGCATATGCTAGCAAAATACGAATGGACTCTAGCCTATCCACAGGAGCAAAAGTCTCCTCAAAGTCCAAACCTGCGACTTGGGCATAACCTTTTGCCACAAGTCGAGCCTTGTTCCTTGTCACCACCCCGTGCTCGTCTTGTTTGTTGCGGAACACCCACTTGGTTCCCACAACATTTTGCTTGGGACGAGGCACCAGTGTCCAAACTTCATTTCTCTTGAAGTTGTTGAGCTCTTCCTGCATGGCCAACACCCAGTCCGGATCTAGCAAGGCCTCTTCTACCCTGAAAGGCTCAATAGAAGAGACAAAAGAGTAATGCTCACAAAATTAACTAATCTAGAGCGAGTAGTTACTCCCTTGCTAATATCACCCAAAATTTGGTCGACGGGATGATTCCTTTGAATCGTCGCTCGAACTTGGGTTGGAGGTGCCGGTTGTGCTTCTTCCTCTTCAACTTGGACATCCTGTGCTCCCCCTTGATCATATGCCTCCTCTTGATGAACCTGTTCATCGTCTTGAGTTGGGGAATGCACCATTATTGAGGAAGAAGGTTGATCTTGCTCCTCAAGTTCCTGTGGTCGCACATCGCCAATCGCCATGGTGCGTATTGCGGCCGTTGGAACGTCTCCTTCATCTACATCATCAAGATCAACAACTTGCTCTCTTGGAGAGCCATTAGTCTCATCAAGTACAACGTCGCTAGAGACTTCAACCAAACCCGATGATTTGTTGAAGACTCTATACGCCTTTGTATTTGAGTCATAACCTAACAAAAACCCTTCTACAGCCTTGGGAGCAAACTTAGAATTTCTACCTTTCTTCACTAGAATGTAGCATTTACTCCCAAAAACTCGGAAATACGAAACATTGGGTTTGTTACCGGTTAGAAGCTCGTATGACGTTTTCTTGAGGAGGCGATGAAGGTAGACCCGGTTGATGGCGTGGCAAGCCGTGTTCACGGCTTCCGACCAAAACCGCTCGAGCGTCTTGAACTCTCCAAGCATTGTCCTCGCCATGTCTATAAGCGTCCTGTTCTTCCTCTCTACCACACCATTTTGTTGTGGTGTGTAGGGAGCGGAGAACTCGTGCTTGATTCCTTCCTCCTCAAGGTACTCCTCTACTTGAAGGTTCTTGAACTCGGACCCATTGTCGCTCCTTATCTTCTTCACCTTGAGCTCAAACTCATTTTGAGCTCTTCTTAGGAAGCGCTTGAGGGTCCCTTGGGTTTTAGATTTATCCTGCAAAAAGAATACCCAAGTGAAGCGGGAAAAATCATCAACTATAACAAGACCATACTTACTTCCTCCTATGCTTAGATAGGCGACGGGTCCGAAGAGGTCCATATGAAGCAACTCCAAAGGTCTTGATGTGGTCATCACATTTTTGGTATGATGAGAGCTTCCCACCTGTTTACCTGCTTGACAAGCTGCGCAAGGTCTATCTTTTTCGAAAGTTACATTAGTTAGACCTATCACGTGTTCTCCCTTTAGAAGCTTGTGAAGGTTCTTCATCCCCACATGAGCTAAACGGCGATGCCACAGCCAGCCCATGCTAGTCTTAGCAATTAAGCATGCATCTAGACTGGCCTCCTCTTTTGCAAAATCAACTAAACAGAGTTTGATGTCTAATACACCCTTAAAAGCTAATGAACCATCACTTCTTCTAAAGACAGACACATCTACATTTGTGAATAAACAATTATATCCCATATTGCATAATTGACTAACGGACAACAAATTATATCCAAGCGACTCAACTAAAAATACATTAGAAATGGAGTGCTCGGATGAAATAGCAATCTTTCCTAACCCTTTCACCTTGCCTTGATTCCCGTCACCGAATATGATTGAGTCTTGGGAATCTTTGTTCTTGACGTAGGAAGAGAACATCTTCTTCTCCCCCGTCATGTGGTTTGTGCATCCGCTGTCGATAATCCAGCTTGATCCCCCGGATGCATAAACCTGCAAGGCAAATTTAGGCTTGGGTCTTAGGTACCCAACTCTTGTTGGGTCCTACAAGGTTAGTCACAATGGTCTTAGGGACCCAAATGCAAGTTTTATCTCCCTTGCATCTTGCCCCTAACTTTCTAGCAATCACCTTCTTATCCTTTCTACAAATAGCAAAGGAAGCATTGCAAGTATGAAAAATTGTAGAAGGTTCATTGTTTACTTTTCTAGGAACATGAACAACATTTCTTCTAGGCATAGCATTTTTCCTAGTCAAATTTCTATCATGCATAATAGAAGAACTAGAAGCAAACATGGCATGAGAATCAAAAGCATCATAACTTCTATAAGCATTCCTAGAATGTCTCCTATCATGATACATGAAAGCATGGTTCTTTTGAGTACTACTAGCCATAGGGGCCTTCCCTTTCTCCTTGGCGGAGATGGAAGCCTTATGGCTTGTTAAGTTCTTGACTTCCCTCTTGAAGCCAAGACCATCCTTAATTGAGGGGTGTCTACCAATCGTGTAGGCATCCCTTGCAAATTTTATTTTGTCAAATTCACTCTTGCTAGTCTTAAGTTGGGCATTAAGACTAGCCACTTCATCATTCAATTTAGAAATTGAAACTAGGTGTTCACTACAAGCATCAACATTAAAATCTTTACACCTATTGCAAATTGCAACATGTTCTACACAAGATGTTGATTTATTAGCTATTTCTAACTTAGCATTCAAATCATCATTTATGTTCTCTAAGCTAGAAATAGAGTCATGGCATGTAGACAATTCACAAGAGAGCATTTCATTCCTTTTAATTTCTAAAGCAAGGGATTTTTGTGCCTCTACAAACTTATCATGTTCTTCATACAAACGATCCTCTTGCTTTTCTAATAACCTATTCTTATCATTCAAGGCATCAATTAATTCATTAATCTTATCAACCTTAGTTCTATCTAGGACCTTGAATAAACATGAATAGTCTATTTCATCATCGCTAGATTCTTCATCACTTGAGGAAGCGTAAGTACTAGTATCACGAGTGCTTACCTTCTTTTCCCTTGCCATGAGGCAGGTGTGATGCTCGTTGGGGAAGAGGAACGACTTGTTGAAGGCAGTGGCGGCGAGTCCTTCGTTGTCAGAGTCGGACGACGAACAATCCGAGTCCCACTCCTTGCCAAGGTGTGCCTCGCCCTTAGCCTTCTTGGACGCCTTTTTCTTTTCCCTCTTGTTCCCTTGTTCCTGGTCACTATCATTATCGGGACAATTAGCGATAAAATGACCAATCTTACCACATTTGAAGCATGAGCGCTTCCCCTTCGTCTTAGTCTTGTTGGGATGCTCCTTGCGACCCCTTAGCGCCGTCTTTAAACGCTTGATGATGAGGGCCATCTCTTCCTCATTGAGTCCTGCCGCCTCAACTTGTGCCACTTTGCTAGGTAGTACTTCCTTGCTCCTCGTTGCTTTGAGAGCAACGGTTTGAGGCTCGTGGATAGGGTCGTTCAACGCATCGTCAACGTATCTTGCCTCCTTGATCATCATCTGCCCGCTTACAAACTTTCCAAGTATCTCCTCGGGCGTCATCTTGGTGTACCTAGGATTCTCACGAATATTGTTCACAAGATGTGGATCAAGGACGGTAAAAGACCTTAGCATTAGGCGGATGACGTCGTGGTCCGTCCATCGCGTGCTTCCATAGCTCCTTATTTTGTTGACGAGGGTCTTGAGCCGGTTGTACATTTGGGTTGGCTCCTCGCCCCTGATCATTGTGAATCTGCCAAGTTCGCCCTCCACCAACTCCATCTTGGTGAGCATGGTGACGTCGTTCCCCTCATGTGAGATCTTGAGGGTGTCACAAATCTGCTTGGCGTTATCCAAGCCGCTCACCTTATGGTATTCGTCCCTGCACAATGAAGCTAGAAGAACAGTAGTAGCTTGTGCATTTTTGTGAATTTGCTCATTAATGAACATGGGACTATCAGTACTATCAAATTTCATTCCACTCTCTACTATCTCCCATATGCTTGGATGGAGAGAGAACAAGTGACTACGCATTTTGTGACTCCAAAATCTGTAGTCCTCTCCATCAAAGTGAGGAGGTTTACCAAGTGGAATGGAGAGTAAATGAGCATTGGTACTTTGCGGAATACGAGAGTAATCAAAAGAAAAGTTTGAATTGACCGTTTTCTTTTTCTCGTAGTCGTTGTCGTTGTTGTCCTTTTGGGAAGAAGAGGACTCGTCGCTGTCGTCGTAGTAGATGATCTCCTTGATGCGCCTCGTTTTCTTCTTCTTCCCGTCTTTTCTTTTGTGGCCCGACCCCGAGTCAGTAGGCTTGTCATCCTTTGGATCATTGACGAAGGACTCCTTCTCCTTATCATTGACCACCATCCCCTTGCCCTTAGGATCCATCTCTTCGGGCGATTAGTCCCTTTCTTAAAGAGAACGGCTCTGATACCAATTGAGAGCACCTAGAGGGGGGTGAATAGGTGATCCTGTAAAACTTGAAACTTAATGCCACAAAACTTGATTAGGAGTTAGCACAATAATGCCAAGTGGTTAGAGAGAAGTTCTTGCACAACACGATAACCACAAGAAGATCAACACAGAGATGGCACGGTGGTTTATCCCATGGTTCGGCCAAGTCCAACACTTGCCTACTCCATGTTGTGGCGTCCCAACGGACGAGGGTTGCACTCAACCCCTCTCAAGCGGTCCAAAGACCCACTTGAATACCACGGTGTTTTGCTTTCACTTTACTATATCCCGCTTGCGAGGAATCTCCACAACTTGGAGCCTCTCGCCCTTACACTTTGATTATCACAAAGAAGCACAGAAGTAAGGATGGGATGAGCAACGCACACAAGACACAAAATCAGAGCAACAACACGCCCACAAGTCACAACAAGAGCTCTCAACACAACTCAAAGAGTTCTCTACTCAAATGGAGCTCCAATTGCTATCACAAAGAATCGAATGCACGGAATTGAAGTCTTGGTGCTTAGGAATGCTTAGAGAATGCTTGGTGTACTCCTCCATGCGCCTAGGGCCCCCTTTTATAGCCCCAAGGCAGCTAGGAGCCGTTGAGAGCATTCTAGGAAAGCAATTCTTGCCTTCTGTCGCCTGGCGCACCGGACAGTCCGGTGCACCACCGGACACTGTCCGGTGCGGATTTCTTTCCTTCTGTGGTGCAGCCGACCGTTGACGATCTAGAGCCGTTGGCGCACTGGACACTGTCCGGTGCACACCGGACAGTCCAATGCCCCCTTCTGACCATTGGCTCGGCCACGCGTCGCGCGCGGATTACTCGGCCGACCGTTGGCCCGGCCGACCGTTGGCTCACCAGACAGTCCGATGATTTTTAGCCGTACGCCGTTAATCGCTTCCCGAGAGCGACGACTTCGCCTGTGAATGGCTCACCGAACAGTCCGGTGCACCACCGAACAGTCCGGTGATTTATAGTCGTACGCCGTTGATCGCCTCCCGAGAGCAGCCAGTTGACAGTCACCAGCCTGGCGCACCGGACACTGTCCGGTGCACCACCGGACAGTCCGGTGCACCCAGACTGCGCAGAGTCTTGGCTGCTTAGCCAAGACTTTTCCAAATTGGTCTTTTCCTGTTTCTAGCACTTAGACACAATACATTAGTCTCCAAAACAATGTACTAAGTCTTAGAAACATACCTTTACTCTTGATTTGCACTTTGTCCATCAATTGGCATAGATTAACACTTAAGCACTTGTGTTGGCACTCAATCACCAAAATACTTAGAAATGGCCCAAGGGCACATTTCCCTTTCAGCGAGAGAGGGTGAAAAACAAATCAAAGGCAAATGAAGCGGATGACACGGTGATTTGTTTTACCAAGGTTCAGTTCTTGCAAACCTACTCCCCATTGAGGTGGTCACAAAGACCGGGTCTCTTTCAACCCTTTCCCTCTCTCAAACGGTCACTTAGACCGAGTGAGCTTTCTCCTTAATCAAACGGGTCACTTAGACCCCTACAAGGACCACCACAACTTGGTGTCTCTTGCTTTGATTACAAGTGTCTTGAGAGCAAGAATTGGGAAGAAGAAAGCGATCCAAGCGACAAGAACTCAAATGAACACGAAAATCTCTCTCTCACAAGTCACTAAATGTTTGGAGTGGTTTTGGACTTTGGAAAGGATTTGATCTCTTGTTTGTGTCTTGGAGTGAAGTCTAGAGCTCTTGTATTGAATGCAATATGCTGGAAACTTGGATGCCTTGAATAGTGGTGGTTGGGGGTATTTATAGCCCCAACCACCAAAACAGCCGTTGGGGAGGGTTGCTGTCGATGGGCGCACCAGACAGTCCGGTGCGCCACCGGACACTGTCCGTTGTGCCAGCCACGTCACCCAACCGTTACGGTTCTGACGGTTTCGACCGTTGGAGCTCTGACATCTTGGGGCACCGGATAGTCCGGTGCCGCATCGGACAAGCACTGTTCACTGTCCGGTGCACCTTCTGCGCCTGCTCTGACTTCTGTCGCGGACTGTAGCTCTGTCAGGACATTGTGCAGTCGACTGTTGCACTGGTAGCCATTGCTCCGCTTGGTGCACCAGACAGTCCGGTGAATTATAGCGGAGCGGCCTCCGAGAAACCCGAAGCTGAAGAGTTGGAGTCGATCGACCCTGGTGCACCGGACACTGTCCGGTGGCACACCGGACAGTCCAGTGCGCCAGACCAGGGCACACTTCGGTTTTTTTTTTGCTCCTTTGTTTTGAACCCTAACTTTGATCTTTTTATTGGTTTGTGTTGAACCTTTGGCACCTGTAGAATATATAATCTAGAGCAAACTAGTTAGTCCAATTATTTGTGTTGGGCAATCAACCACCAAAATTATATTTAGGAAAAGGTTTGACCCTATTTCCCTTTCAATCTCCCCCTTTTCGGTGATTGATGCCAACACAAACCAAAGCAAATATATAAGTGCAGAATCAAACTAGTTTGCATAAGGTAAGTGCATAGGTTGCTTGGAATTAAACCAATATCTTATTTCTACTAGGTATGCATGGTTGCTTTCCTTTTATTTAACATTTTGGACCACGCTTGCACCACAGTTTTATTTTTGCAAATTCTTTTGGAAAATCTTTTCGAAGTCTTTTTGCAAACAGTCAAAGTCATATGAGTAAGATTGCAAGAAGCATTTTCAAGATTTGAAATTTTCTCCCCTGTTTCAAATGCTTTTTCCTTTGACTAAAACAAAACTCCCCCTAAATGAACTTCTCCTCTTAGTTTTCAAGAGGGTTTTGAGATATATATCAATTTGAAATATAAATACCAATTGAGATATTCTTTTAGAGGAAAACCAATTTGAAAGATACTATATTGAAAACTTTATTTTGAAAATTTTAAAGTTGGTGGTGGTGCGGTCCTTTTGCTTTGGGCTAATACTTTTCTCCCCCTTTGGCATTAATCGCCAAAAATGGAGATATTGAGAGCCCTCTAAATTCGCTCCCCCTTTGGCAAACAATATATGAGTGAAAGATTATACCAATGTGGAGAGATGGCGGAATACCAGCAAAAAGTAAATAATACCGATGGAGTTGAGTGGAAGCGTCGTCTTTGCCGAATACTCCATTTCCATTTTAATCTACGACTTAGCATAAATACACTAGGAAACACATTAGTTGTAGCAAATGAAAGAGAGAAGATCAAAGGTATATAAATGAGCTATGTGTGCAAAGTGTTAATCAAAGTTCCAAGAATCAAGAATATTTAGCTCATTCCTAAGTTTGGTAAAGGTTTTCTCATCTAAAGGTTTGGTGAAGATATCGGCTAATTGATCTTTGGTGTTAATATAGGCTATTTCGATATCCCCCCTTTGTTGATGATCCCTCAAAAAGTGATACCGAATGGCTATGTGCTTAGTGCGACTGTGTTCAACGAGATTCTCTGCCATGCCGATAGCACTCTCATGGTCACATAGGAGAGGGACTTTGCTCAATTTGTAGCCATAGTCCCTGAGGGTTTGCCTCATCCAAAGTAATTGCGCACAACAATGGCATGCGACAATATACTCGGCCTCGGCAGTTGATAGGGCTACTGAATTTTGCTTCTTTGAAGCCCAAGATACCAGGAATCTCCCCAGAAACTGACAAGTCCCTAATGTGCTCTTCCTATCAATTTTACACCCTGCCCAATCAGCATCTGAATATCCTATTAAATCAAAAGTGGATCCCTTGGGGTACCAAAGCCCAAACTTAGGAGTATAAACTAAATATCTCATGATTCTTTTCTGGCCCTAAGTTGAACTTTCTTAGGATCGGCTTGGAACCATGCACACATGCATACTGAAAGCATAATATCCAGTCGAGATGCACATAAATAGAGTAGAGATCCTATCATCGACCGGTATTCCTTTTGATCTACGGATTTACCTCCCATGTCGAGGTCGAGATGCCCATTAGTTCCCATGGGTGTCTTGATGGGCTTGGCATCCTTCATTCCAAACTTGTTTAGTATGTCTTGAATGTACTTTGTTTGGCTGATGAAGGTGCCCTCTTGGAGTTGCTTGACTTGGAATCCTAGAAAATACTTCAACCCCCCATCATAGACATCTCAAATTTTTGAACCATGATTCTACTAAATTCTTCACAAGTAGATTTGTTAGTAGACCCAATTATGATATCATCAACATAAATTTGGCATACGAACAAATCTTTTGCAATAGTCTTAGTAAAGAGTGTAGGATCGACTTTTCCGACTTTGAATCCATTAGTGATAAGAAAATCTCGAAGACATTCATACCATGCTCTTGAGGCTTGCTTGAGCCCATAAAGCGCCTTTGAGAGTTTATACACATGGTTAGGATACTCACTATCTTCGAAGCCGGGAGGTTGCTCAACATAGACTTCTTCCTTGATTGGTCCATTGAGGAAGGCACTTTTCACGTCCATTTGATAAAGCTTAAAGCCATGGTAAGTAGCATAGGCAAGTAATATGCGAATTGACTCAAGCCTAGCTACGGGTGCATAGGTTTCACCGAAATCTAAACCTTCGACTTGTGAATATCCCTTGGCCACAAGTCAGGCTTTGTTCCTTGTCACCACACCATGCTCATCTTACTTGTTGCGAAATACCTACTTGGTACCTACAACATTTGATTAGGACGTGGAACTAAATGCCATACCTCATTCCTTGTGAAGTTGTTGAGCTCCTCTTGCATTGCCAACACCCAATCTGAGTCTCTTAATGCATCCTCCACCCTGTATGGCTCAATAGAGGACACAAAAGAGTAATGCTCACAAAAATGTGTGACTCGAGATCGAGTAGTTACCCCCTTATGGATATCACCAAGAATGGAGTTCATGGGGTGATCTCTTTGAATCGCCTGGTGGACTCTTGGGTGTGGCGGTCTTTGACCCTGTACTTCTTGTTCATCTTCCTTGTCTTGATCAACTTCATCTCCCCCTTGATCCTTGTCCTCCTCTTGAGGTGGCTCATCTTCTTGATCATCTTGAGTCTGTTCCTCATCTTGGGTTGGTGGAGATGCTTACACGGAAGATGGCGGTTGATCTTATGCTTGTGGAGGCTCTTCGGATTCCTTAGGACACACATCCCTAATGGACATGTTCCTTAGTGCGACGCATGGAGCCTCTTCATAATCTAGCTCATCAAGATCAACTTGCTCCACTTGGGAGCCATTAGTCTCATCAAACACAATGTCACAAGAAACTTCAACTAGTCCAGTGGACTTGTTAAAGACTCTATATGTCCTTATGTTTGAATCATATCCTAGTAAAAAGCCTTCTACAACCTTAGGAGCAAATTTAGATTTTTCTACCTCTTTTAATAAGAATAAAACATTTGCTACCAAAAACTCTAAAATATGAAACATTGGGCTTTTTACCGGTAAGGAGTTCATATGATGTCTTCTTGAGGATTCAGTGAAAATATAACCGGTTGATGGAGTAGCAGGCGGTTTTAATCGCCTCAGCCAAAACCGGTCTGGTGTCTTGTACTCATCAAGCATGGTCCTTGCCATGTCCAGTAGAGTTATATTCTTCCTCTCTACTACACCATTTTGCTGAGGTGTGTAGGGAGAAGAGAACTCATGTTTGATGCCCTCCTCCTCAAGGAAGCCTTCAATTTGTGAGTTCTTGAACTCCGTCCCATTGTCGCTTCTAATCTTTTTTATCCTTAAGCCAAACTCATTTTGAGTTCGTCTCAAGAATCCCTTTAAAGTCTCTTGGGTTTGTGATTTTTCCTGCAAAAAGAATACCCAAGTGAAGTGAGAATAATCATCCACAATTACAAGACAGTACTTACTCCCGCCGATGCTTATGTAAGCGATCGAGCTGAATAAATCCATGTGGAGTAGCTCAAGCGGCTTGTCGGTCGTCATGATGTTCTTGTGTGTATGGTGGGTGTGAAAGGGAAATAGGGTCAAACCTTTTCCTAAATATAATTTTGGTGGTTGATTGCCCAACACAAATAATTGGACTAACTAGTTTGCTCTAGATTATATGTTCTACAGGTGCCAAAGGTTCAACACAAACCAATAAAAAGTTAAAGTTAGGGTTCAAAAGAAAGGGGCAAAAGAAACCGAAGGCTGCCCTGGTCTGGCGCACCGGAGTGTCCGGTGCACCACCGGACAGTGTCCGGTGCACCAGGGACCATACAGTCTGAACTCCTAAGCTTTAGGTTTCTCCAGACGCACTCCGCTATAATTCATCAGACTATCCAGTGCACCAAGCGGAGCAACGGCTACCAGCGCAACGGTCGACTGCACAATGTCCTGATAGAGCTACAGTTCACGGCAGAAGTCAGAGCAGGCACAGAAGGCGCACCGGACAGTGAACAGTGCTTGTCCGGTGCCCTAAGATGTCAGAGCTCCAACGGTCAAAACCGTCAGAACCCTAACGGTTGGGTGACGTGGCTGGCACACTGGACAGTGTTCGGTGGCGCACCGGACTGTCCGGTGCGTCCATCAACAGTAGCCCTCCCCAACGGCTGTTTTGGTGGTTGGAGCTATAAATACCCCCAACCACCACTATTCAAGGCATCCAAGTTTCCAGCATATTGTATTCAATACAAGAGCTCTAGACTTCACTCCAAGACACAAACAAGAGATCAAATCCTCTCCAAAGTCCAATCCAAACATTTAGTGACTTGTGAGAGAGATTTTTGTGTTCATTTGAGTTCTTGTCGCTTGGATCGCTTTCTTCTTCCCAATTCTTTCTCTCAAGACACTTGTAATCAAAGCAAGAGACACCAAGTTGTGGTGGTCCTTGTAGGGGTCTAAGTGACTCGTTCGATTAAGGAGAAAGCTCACTCGGTCTAAGTGACCGTTTGAGAGAGGGAAAGGGTTGAAAGAGACCCGGTCTTTGTGACCACCTCAACGGGGAGTAGGTTTGCAAGAACCGAACCTCGGTAAAACAAATCACTGTGTCATCCGCTTCATTTTCCTTTGATTTGTTTTTCACCCTCTCTCGTGGACTTGGATTTTATTCGAACGCTAACCCCGGCTTGTAGTTGTGCTTAAAGTTTGTAAATTTCAGATTCCGCCTATTCACCCCCTTTAGGTGACTTTCAGGGTGCCAACTTGCTTTCCTGCTTGACATGCGCTACAAACCCTGTCTTTCTCAAACTGAACATTTGTTAGTCCCAAAATGTGCTCTCCCTTTAGAAGCTTATGAAGATTCTTCATCCCAACACGGGCTAGTCGGTGATGCCAGAGCCAACCCATGTTAGTCTTAGCAATTAAGCAAGTATCAAGTTCAGCTCTATTAAAATCAACTAAGTATAGCTGACCCTCTAATACTCCCTTAAATGCTACTGAATCATCACTTCTTCTAAAGACAATAACACCTATATCCGTAAAAAGACAGTTGTAACCCATTTTGCATAATTGAGAAACTGAAAGCAAGTTATAATCTAAAGAATCTACAAGAAAAACATTGGAAATAGAATGGTCAAGTGATATAGCAATTTTACCAAGTCCTTTGACCAAACCTTGATTTCCATCCCCGAATGTGATAGCTCTTTGGGGATCTTGGTTTTTCTCATAGGAGGAGAACATTCTTTTCTTCCCTGTCGTAAGTTTGTGCACCCGCTATCAATGATCCAACTTGAGCCCCCAGATGCATAAACCTGCAAAACAATTTAGGCCTTGTTCTTAGGTACCCAAACGGTCTTGGGTCCTTTCACATTAGAAACAAGCACCTTGGGTACCCAAACACAAGTCTTGTAGCCCTTGTGTTTGCCCCAACATATTTGGCAACTATTTTGCCTGATTTGTTAGTCAGCACATAAGATGCATCAAAGGTCTTAAATGAAATGCTAGGTTCATTTGATGCAATTGGAGATTTCTTTTTAGGCATTTTAATGTGAGTGGAATGCCTAGAACTAGATGCCTCATTCTTGTACATAAAAGCATGATGGGAAACAGAATGAGACTTTCTAGAATGAATTCTCCTAATCTTGTGTTCAGGATAACCAGCAGGATATAAAATGTAGCCCTCGTTATTCTGAACCATGGGAGCTTTGCCCTTAACAAAGTTAGACAATCTTTTAGGGGCATTAAGCTTGGCATTGCCTCCCTGTTGGAAGCCAATGCCATCCTTAATGCCAGAGCGTCTCCCACTATAGAGCATGCTCATAGCAAATTTAAAATTTTCATTTTCTAAGTCATGCTCATTAATTTTACCACTAAGTTGAGCTATGTGATCATTTTGTTGTTTAATTAAAGCTAGATGATCATGGATAGCATCAACATTAATATCTCTACATCTAGTACAAATAGAGACATGATCGACAATAGATGTAGATGGTTTGCAAGCATTTAATTCATCAATCTTAGCATGTAATATAGCATTTTCATTTCTAAGATTGGAAATGACATCATTGTAAACATTCAAATCTTTAGCCTCAGAAATTAATCTAGCATTTTCATCTCTAAGGCTAGAAAGTGTAACATTCAATTTATCAATCTTAGCAATTAAACTAGCATTATCATTTTTAAGATTGGCAATTGAATAATCACAAGCATTTAACTTCTCGACCTTAGCAAATAAATTGACATTCTCAGTTTTAAGGTTGGAAATTGAATCATGGCAAATCCTAAGCTCATTAGACAAATTTTCACATTTTTCTACTTCCTGAGCATAGGCATTTTCAACTTAACATGCTTCTTATTTTCCTTAATAAGGAATTCCTCTTGGCTATCCAAGAGTTCATCCTTCTCATGAATAGCACCTATCAATTCATTTAGTTTCTCCTTTTGTTGCATGTTTAAGTTGGCAAAAAGGGTAAGCAAGTTTTCTTCATCATCACTAAAGCTAGCCTCATCACTAGATGTTGTATACTTGGGGGTGGTTCTAGCTTGTACCTTCTTCTTCTTGCCGTCCTTTGCCATGAAGCACTTGTGGCCGACGTTGGGGAAGAGGAGTCCCTTGTTGATGGCGATGTTGGCAGCGTCCCCGTCGGAGGAAGAGTCGGTGGAGCTCTCATCGAAGTCCCATTCCCGACACACGTGGGCATCACCGCCCTTCTTCTTGTAGTATCTCTTCTTTTCCTTCCTCTTTCCCTCTTGTCGTCGCCCCTATCACTATCACTAGATAATGGAAATTTAGCAATGAAATGATCGGGCTTACCACATTTGTAGCACACCCTTTTGGAATGGGGCTTGTAGTCCTTCCCCTTCCTTTGTTTGAGGATTTGGCGAAAGCTTTTAATGATAAGCGTCATCTCCTCATTGTCAAGCTTGGAGGCGTCGATGGGAATCCTACTTGGTGTAGATTCCTTCTTTTCTTCCTCCGTCGCCTTGAATGCGACGGGTTGCACCTCGGGTGTGGAGGTGCCGCCTTGCTCCAAGATGATGATTTGTTTGGAGCCTTTGATCATCAATTCAAAGCTCACAAACTTTCCTATCACTTCCTCGGGAGACATTAGCTTATATCTAGGATCACCACGAATTAATTGAACTTGTGTAGGATTACGAAAAACAAGTGATCTTAGAATAACCTTGACCATTTCATGGTCATCCCACTTGGTGCTCCAGAGGTTGCGCACTTGGTTGACCAAGGTCTTAAGCCGATTGTACATCGCTTGTGGTTCCTCTCCTTGGTTGAGGACGAACCGACCGAGCTCCCCCTCGATCGTCTCCCGCTTGGTGATCTTTGTCACCTCATCTCCTTCGTGCGTGGTCTTGAGCACGTCCCAAATTTCCTTGGCACTTTTCAACCTTGCACCTTATTATACTCCTCTCGACATAGAGAGGCGAGGAGTACAGTAGTTGCTTAGGAATCAAAGTGCTTGATTTGGGCGACCTCGTCCGAATCATAGCCTTCATCCCCCATGGATGGTACCTGCACTCCAAACTCAACAATGTCCCAAATGCTAGCGTGGAGTAAGGTTAGGTGATGCCTCATTTTATCACTCGACATACAATAGTCTTCACCGTCAAAAACCGGTGGTTTGCCTAATGGGACGAAAAGTAAAGGAGTGCGTTTGGAAATGCGAGGGTAGTGTAAGGGGATCTTACTAAACTTCTTGCGCTCATAGCGCTTAGAAGTGATGGACGGCGTGTCGGAGCCGAATGTAGAAGGCAATGAAGAATCAGTCTCGTAGCAGACCACCTTCTTCATTTTCTTTTTCTTGTCACCGCTTCGATGTGACTTGACGTGTGAAGGGGATCCCTTCATCTTATTGCCGGACTCCCCCGATGGAGCCTTCTTGTGGCTTGTAGGCTTATCACCGCCGGTCACGATCTCCTTCTTGGCGTGATCTCCCGACATCACTTCGAGCGGTTAGGCTCTAATGAAGTACCGGGCTCCGATACCAATTGAAAGTCACCTAGAGGGGGGTGAATAGGCGGAATCTAAAATTTACAAACTTTAAGCACAACTACAAGCCGGGGTTAGCATTAGAATAAAATCTAAGTCCGCGAGAGAGGGTGAAAAATAAATCAAAGAAAAATGAAGCGGATGACACGGTGATTTGTTTTACCGAGGTTCGGTTCTTGCAAACCTACTCCCCGTTGAGGTGGTCACAAAGATCGGGTCTCTTTCAACCCTTTCTCTCAAACGGTCACTTAGACCCCTACAAGGACCACCACAACTTGGTGTCTCTTGCTTTGATTACAAGTATCTTGAGAGCAAGAATTGGGAAGAAGAAAGCGATCTAAGCGACAAGAACTCAAATGAACACAAAAATCTCTCTCACACAAATCACTAAATGTTTAGAGTGGTTTTGGACTTTGGAGAGGATTTGATCTCTTGTTTGTGTCTTGGAGTGAAGTCTAGAGCTCTTGTATTGAATGCAATATGCTAGAAACTTGGATGCCTTGAATAGTCGTGGTTGGGGGTATTTATAGCCCCAACCACCAAAACAACCGTTGGGGAGGGCTGCTGTCGATGGGCGCACTGGACAGTCCGGTGTGCCAGCCACGTCACCCAACCGTTAGGGTTCTGACGGTTTCGACCGTTGGAGCTTTGACATCTTGGGGCACCGGACAAGCACTGTTCACTGTCCGGTGCGCCTTCTACGCCTGCTCTGACTTCTGCCGCGAACTGTAGCTCTATCAGGACACTGTGCAGTCGACCGTTGCGCTGGTAGCCGTTGCTCCGCTTGGTGCACCGAACAGTCTGGTGGCACACCGGACAGTCCGGTGGCACATCGGATAGTCCGGTGGCACATCGGACAGTCTGGTGAATTATAGCGGAGTGGCCTTCGAGAAACCCGAAGCTAAAGAGTTGGAGTCGATCGACCCTGGTGCACCGGACACTGTCCGGTGGCACACCAGACAGTCTGGTGCGCTAGACCAGGGCACACTTCGGTTTTCTTTTACTCCTTTGTTATGAACCTTAACTTTGATCTTTTTATTGGTTTGTGTTGAACCTTTGGCACCTGTAGAATATATAATCTAGAGCAAACTAGTTAGTCCAATTATTTGTGTTGGGCAATCAACCACCAAAATTATATTTAGGAAAATGTTTGACCCTATTTCCCTTTCACATTTCGATTTGGCAATGCACGGAAAACAGTTCCTTGAAGTAGGGATGAAAATGGAATGGATGTATTCTAATATTTGTTCCTTCCGAAAAGCTCAAAATCCTATATGAATAGTCCATATCTGAGTCTAAAAATTAATATCTGACCGTACCCGAATCTGAATACTCAAAATCAGAAATGATTTCTAATACTTATATGAGATATATACCATTATCAAAATGATTTGTATCTAGTTCTAATTAATATCCGAGATAAAAATATAGAATATAACATGAGGTGTAGGACAAAATGCATGATCACTGGTACCTATCCGATCCGGTTTCATCCATACCTTGAAGGTAGCTATTGAAATAGCCACTGAGCTTCAGCAACTGACACCAGAATATTTTGAAAACAAATGATAAAATGCAAGGATAATACCATACTATGACACAAACCTGTGAAGGCCCTTGATGTTTGTCCGGGTGCCACTTGAGAGCAGATGCGTGAAAACTACAGAATCACCATGTTGAGAACGACAACCAGTTAACAACCTTGTGACATTGAAGCCCTTAAAGTGTAATGTGGTGTCATAGGAAATGCTCAAATGGCTCACGCATACTTAATATGATCCAGCTTTAAGGGGCCTAAAACCGGAAATCCGAGAGAAATCCTATAGCTTCGCAGATCATCATGCCTCGACTCCTCGTCCTCGTCGAGGTCACTTTCGTTCCAAAACTTTTCCTTTGATTTGGCAGACTAAGATTCCTCCCTCCATTGAAATATCTTCAACTCGAATATGTGTGTGTAAACAAGTGGAGCAAGAGGCATAACAGACATTATAGGTGCCAAACTTTGCTTTGACATGGGTGTTGTTGCTTGATAACGATCTTTTCCTTACCATAGCCTTGTCCTACAAATATCAAACAATATATCAGTCTTAAAAGCATTACTCCTGCACAACAAAATTAAGCATTAAGGCTGAAAGCCACTACCGCACAAGCAACACTCTTAGCTAACATTACATGCCTGTCAAGAACTCAAGATATGGATACAAGAGGAAGATAGCATTGTTTAACTGCATAGGTGATAGATCGTTACTTAAACCAACAAAACACAAATGTTACCAATAAGTGTTTGTAGGGACACCGACAGAATCAATTTCTATGCCTTTGCAAATACACACCAAAGAAAAGAGATGTCACCTAAAAATCAATCCATTTCTTTGCAACCTGACTATGGAAAGGGCGTGTACTCAGTTGATCATGCAAGTTGCTGAAGTACTGTCTCAGGAGATTTGTTGCCTTATCTGTTTGTAGCCAAACCTAAACAACGAAGCCAAATCAGCATGTGCATTTATTGATTCATACTATCTTAGTATTTCAGGTACATGATATCTTGTGTAAAAACCTCCAAATAAAGTGGCTATATCACTCACTTTTCATCAAGAAATAATAAACTGAGTGCATTGTATTGTGCTAATTATATAGCATTATAAGAGAACTACACGAATCTTCGCTGATAATTATATTGCAAAATCTGAAAAATAGATGGTACCATGCAAGTTCAAAGAAAAGCTAGAAAATTAAAACGTCTTAATACGGTAGCATAAACATACCAATCTTTTCCTGCCAGCACTCCTAGTTTGTTTGGCCGATTTGAGATATCAAAGGAACAAAAAATGTCAAAACTAAGTTTTTTATTTATCTACTAATAACCAACACATAATCATGCAGTCTATAAGAGAAACAAGTTAAGAATGGAGAATTTCAAAGGGAAACTCATCATTTGAAGTAGCTAGATGTTACTAATAAGCTTTATATTCTTCCCATTTTCCATACCCAGCCCAAAGTCAAATAAATATATTAGAAACTAATTAGGAGGTCTACATTCTTCACATACTTGGTACTTACCATCAATGTCCAGTTCTAGCCCCCATGTTTTCTATCGTCGAAAAGAAAACTAATACTCCATACACCAAAATATAAAGAATAACCAAGTAACTTTGTTCCTTGATATGCATTCTTACAGGAGTAGAATGGAGAACAGCACTAAGGAGTCTAAGAATAGTTTGTGTCTCTCCGATTCCTGGAGGACCCAACAAAAAAGCAGATAAAACATAAAAGAAATAACATAATCAGCACATTGCACATTACTCTTAAATGGTGTATGTGTTCAATATGCATATCATTCAAAAGATAAGCATATGGCTAAGACAGCTCATGTTTATGCAATAATTTCTTATAACTAATTAAGACAGGTAAACAATAACAATGTAAATTAATAGTGGTAAAAAATAACAAACCTGAATAAGAACAAAGGATCTGCGTGAAAGACCCGCCTAGATAAAAATACAGTAACTATTAGAACTGTAACTTTTAAAAATATTAGGAACACAATACATATACCAACAATGCAAAAATAAAAAAAGATACTCACATTAACCGCTTCTAGATGGGAATCATTAAGATTCACTTTGAGGTAATCCATAAGTGGCTCAAGATCATTCCACGCATGACTTTGACTGTCACCATCCTTGTGCTCCTCGATAGCTGAAAGAATCAGATCGTTAAAAGGTAGAGAAGCTACATAATGCATAGGTGTGAACTCTCATCTTACTGTGGACAAGCTACATAACTGAAGATTTAAATAAGAAAATGTCATATCAAGGTGTACATGCCACCAGAAAAAACTCAGGCACTTGTTTTAAAACATTTGAGGCTCTCCTTCAATATCCATAGTTGTTCCACTAATGCAAACACATATGCATTAGGGGCTGACCCCGCCTCAAACTGCAAATGTGCAAGCACATCAATTCATCACTTATTGTACTTGGCTACATGCTACTTGCTAGATTGATCTATTTTAGTATAGCTCAGCATATAATGTATTCAGCTAAAGGCTACTTGCCAGGATGATCTAAGTATGATATCACAACCATAACTTATGGCACATTTTGATCTGTCCTAGATATTTTTTTGGTCTCAATTATCAAATATTATGCATATTAACACCTGCAAAATAGAAGCAACAAGTGATGTTAGGCAACATAATGATAATTAAATATTAGATAGTGCAGTCCCTTATTTAATTAAAAAATAGAAAGCACAATCTGTTGAGTTTTTTGCTATTCTGGTACTCCTTTTAATATACTTCTCCATATAATACTCACAAGTTAACCTTCTCTCTAATAGTATTTATAAGTGATTTGGTCCTCCAAAATAGTACTCTAACCTTTTTTAATTATTTTTATTTTTTTTCCTTTTTACTTAACATGTGACGTGACTATATTGTCCTTTCCTTCTTCCGTTCCCTTGCTTACTTTGTGTGAACAATCGATGCTGGGCCTTTGACAGAGTCAGACATCCCTTGCTTGGTTGCTCGATTTTTTTGGGAACCTCCATTTGGTCGTCAAGGATATGTGTCGGGGACCATAATTAGGGGTACCCTCAAGACGCTTAATTCTCAGCTGGTAACCCCCATCAGCATAAAGCTGCAGAGGTCTGATGGGTTTGATTAAGTCAGGGATCAGTCCATACGAGCGACTCGATCACGCCACGCCCGAGCCTAGCCTCGGGCAAGGGCAGCCGACCCTAAGATGTTTCCGTCTCGCCTGAGGCCTCCTCTTCCACGGCAGACGCATCTCCAGCTCGCCCGAGGCCTTGCCTTCGATAAGAAGTAACCCTGACTAAATCACCGCGCCGACCGACCAAGTCACTGGGGCCTTTAACGCAAAGAGTAAGACCGACGGGCGGCCAGGCTTGGCCAAAAGCGCCAGAGGAAGCTCCGCCCGATCCAGGGCTCGGACTCGGGCTAAGGCCCCGGAAGACGGCGAACTCCGCTCCGCCCGACCCAGGGCTCGGACTCGGGCTAAGGCCCCGGAAGACGGCGAACTCCACTCCGCCCGACCCAGGGCTCGGACTCGGGCTAAGGCCCCGGAAGACGGCGAACTCCGCTCCGCCCGACCCAGGGCTCGGACTCGGGCTAAGGCCCCGGAAGACGGCGAACTCCGCTCCGCCCGACCCAGGGCTCGGACTCGGGCTAAGGCCCCGGAAGACGATGAACTCCGCTTCGCCCGACCCAGGGCTCGGACTCCACCCCGACCTCCGCCTCGCCCGACCCGGGTGCTCAGGTTCGGCCTCGGCCATGCAGGACAGACTCGACCTCGGCCTCGGAAGAGACTCCACGTCGCCCGACCTAGGGCACAAGTCCGCCACGTCGACAGGAAGCGCCATCATCACCCTACCCCAAGACGACTCGGGCCGCAGAGAACAGGACCGACGTCTCATCTGGCTAGCTCCGCCAGATAGGCAATGATGGCGCCCCGCTGGACCCATGACGACGGCGGCTCCCAGCTCCCTTACGAAAGCAGGGGGACGTCAGCAAGGGCCCAACCACTCCGACAGCTGTCCCTCCGTCCGGCTCCATCGCTTCTCCAACAGCCACGACGCCACACTAGCTGGGTGCCAAGATCTCTCCGGCTGCCACCTTGGCATGTACTTAGGGTACTAGCTCTCCCCCGCTAGACACGTAGCACCTTGCTACACCCCCATTTGTACACCTGGATCCTCTCCTTACGCCTATAAAAGGAAGGACCAGGGCCTTCTTAGAGAAGGTTGGCCTCGCGGGAACGAGGGCAGGGGCAGGCGCTCTCTCGGGGCCGCTCGCTCCCCTCACCCGCGCGGACGCTTGTAACCCCCTACTGCAAGCGCACCCGACCTGGGCGCGGGACGAACACGAAGGCCGCGGGAATCTCCGACTCCCTCACGACCCGGCTCCGGCCACCTCGCTCTCGCTCTCTCTCCCCCCTTCGCGCTCGCCCACGCGCTCGACCCATCTGGGCTGGGGCACGCGGCACACTCACTCGTCGGCTCGGGGACCCCCCGGTCTCGGAACGCCGACAGTTGGCGCGCCAGGTAGGGGCCTGCTGCGTGTTGACGAGTAGTTTCCCGTCAAGCTCCAGATGGGCAGTCTCCATCGACCTCTTCAACCCGGGACGGTGCTCCGTTTCGGGAGTCTCGAGTTCATGTCTTTCGACGGCAACTACGACATGATTCTCCTTCCACCGCCGCGCGACAGCGACAATGGTGGCGGACAGCCCGCCCGCCGGCGGCGGAATCGACGACGTCTTTCCCGCGTGGGGGAAGGACAACTTTCGAGCTCACCTCATCCTCTCCCTCGCCATCGGAGGAGGAGGCGGGGCAACCAAGGCCGAGCGGGAGGCTGCGCTCAGTCGACTGTCGAGCAAATCGACATCCCCAGCGCCCCAACGGAGGACGCGTCGGGCATCACCCACGCGTTTGAGGCGAAGGCGAGCGCCGTCCCCCCGCGACATGCCGATCCCGAGCAAGTGGACGACGCCAGCGCGCTCACGGAGGGCCTGCAGGACGTCGCCCTCGCACCCAGGACGACAGCACGATCAGCCCCCGATGCGACTTCGTCGATCCTCGTCGACCAAAAGGTACGGGCTGATTCCCATCCTTCGTCATTTCGACTCGGCCTCAACCCGCCTGGCGACCTCGCTTTGGCGGACGCTCATGTTGAGGCGAGTGCAACCTCTCTGGGGTTTCGTGTGCGGTCGCCTTGGGACCGATTGACGGGTGTCTCGACCTACGGACCCTCTGGGTCCGAGGAAGATGACGACCCCAGCATCTGCTGGGATTTCTCTGGATCTAGCAACCCCAGTGCCATGCGGGACTTCATGACCGCATGCAACTACTGCCTCTCCGACTGTTCCGACGGCAGCCGCAGCCTTGACGACAAGGACTGCGGCCCGAGCCACGAATGTTTCCACGTCGAGCTAGGGGATCCCTCCGGAGGCAGCTGTCTCGGCATGCCGGAGGATGGTGATCCCCCTAGGCCAGCGCCTCGCGCCGACATCCCGCGGGAGCTAGCTGTGGTCCCCGTTCCGGCGGGGGGTCACGACCCACAGCTCGAGCAAGTCCGCGGGGCGCAGGCCGGGCTCGATGAGGGAGCAGGAGCGCTCGAGGCAATCCGCCGGAACGTCGGGCAGGTATGGGCAAGCCAGCCCCCGGCCGGAGAAATACGTCACCTGCCCCAAGGTCTCCAGCACCGCATCGCCAACGATGCCAGGGACAGACCGCCTCCCGCATCCGGCAGAACCGGTCAGGACCTGGCAGCCGCAGCGATGCTCCTCCGCGCGATGCCGGAGTCATCAACCACCGAGGGTCGGCGAATCCAGGGAGAGCTCAAGCATCTCCTGGAAGGCGCTGCGGCCCGGCGGGCCGAGAGCTCTGCCTCCCGAAGGCAGGGGTACCCCTCGGAACCTCGTGCCACGACTTCCCGACTCACGCGGGAAGCCTCGGTCTACACCGGGCGCACGCGCAATACCGCGCCTGCGGCCCCGGGCCACCTCGGTGACGAGCACCCTCATCGCGACCGTCGGGCCCGCCTCGACGAAAGGGTGCGCCGAGGTTATCACCCCAGGCGTGGGGGACGCTACGACAGCGAGGAGGATCGGAGTCCCTCGCCCGAACCACCCGGTCCGCAGGTCTTCAGCCGAGCCATTCGGCGGGCGCCGTTTCCGCCCCGATTCCGACCCCCGACTACTATCACAAAGTACTCGGGGGAAACGAGACCGGAATTGTGGTTGGCGGACTACCGCCTGGCCTGTCAACTGGGTGGGACGGACGACGACAACCTCATCATCCGCAACCTCCCCCTGTTCCTCTCCGACACCGCTCGCGCTTGGTTGGAGCACCTGCCTCTGGGGCAGATTTCCAACTGGGAGGGTCTGGTCCAGGCTTTCGCCGGCAACTTCCAGGGCACGTATGTGCGCCCCGGGAATTCCTGGGACCTCCGAAGCTGCCGGCAACAGCCGGGAGAGTCCCTTCGGGACTACATCCGGCGATTCTCGAAGCAGCGCACCGAGCTGCCCAACATCACCGACTCCGATGTCATCGGCGCGTTCCTTGCCGGCACCACCTGCCGTGACCTGGTGAGCAAGTTGGGTCGCAAGACCCCCACCAGGGCGAGCAAGCTGATGGACATCGCCACCAAGTTCGCCTCTGGTCAGGAGGCGGTCGAGGCCATCTTCCGAAAGGACAAGCAGCCCTAGGGCCGCCCGTCGGAAGATGCTCTCGAGGCGTCTACTCCGCTCGGCGCCAAGAAGAAAGGCAGGAGGAAGTCGCAAGCGAAACGCGACGCCGCCAGCACGGACCTTGTCGCTGCCGCCGAGTACAAGAACCCTCGGAAGCCCCCCGGAGGCGCCAACCTCTTCGACAAGGCACTCAAGGAGACGTGCCCCTACCATCAGGGGCCCGTCAAGCACACCCTCGAGGAGTGCGTCATGCTTCGGCGCCACTTCCACCGGGCCGGGCCGCCCGCAGAGGGCGACAGGGCCCGCGACGACGGCAAAAAGGAAGATCACCAAGCAGGGGAGTTCCCCGAGGTCCGCGACTGCTTCATGATCTACGGAGGGCATGCGGCAAATGCCTCGGCTCGGCATCGTAAGCAGGAGCGTCGGGAGGTCTGCTCGGTGGAGGTGGCGGCGCCAGTCTACCTAGACTGGTCCGACAAGCCCATCACCTTCGACCAGGATGACCACCCCGACCACGTGCCGAGCCCAGGGAAGTACCCGCTCGTCGTCGATCCCATCATCGGCGACGTCAGGCTCACCAAGGTCCTGATGGATGGGGGCAGCTGCCTCAACATCATCTACGCTAAGACCCTCAGGCTCCTGCGCGTTGATCTGTCATCCGTCCGAGCAGGCGCTGCGCCCTTCCACGGGATCATTCCCGGGAAGCGCGTCCAGCCCCTCGGACAGCTCGACCTTCCTGTCTGCTTCGAAACACCCTCCAACTTCCGAAGGGAGACTTTGACGTTCGAGGTGGTCGGGTTCCGAGGGACCTACCACGCAGTGTTGGGAAGGCCATGCTACGCGAAGTTCATGGCCATCCCCAACTACACCTACCTGAAGCTCAAGATGCCGGGCCCCAACGGGGTCATCACCGTCGGCCCCACGTACAAACACGCATTCGAATGCGATGTGGAGTGCGTGGAGTACGCCGAGGCCCTCGCCGAGTCCGAGGCCCTCATTGCCGACCTGGAAAGCCTCTCCCGAGAGGTACCGGACGTGAAGCGACACGCCGGCAACTTCGAGCCAGCGGAGACGGTTAAGGCCGTCCCTCTCGACCCCAGTGGTGACACCTCCAAGCAGATTCGGATCGGTTCCGGGCTCGACCCCAAATAGGAAGCAGTGCTCGTCGACTTTCTCCGCGCAAACGCCGACGTCTTTGCGTGGAGTCCCTCGGACATGCCCGGCATACCGAGGGATGTCGTCGAGCACTCGCTGGATATTCGGGCCGGAGCCCGACCGGTTAGACAGCCTCTGCGCCGATTCGACGAGGAAAGGCGCAGGGTGATAGGCGAGGAGATCCACAAGCTAATGGCAGCAGGGTTCATCAAAGAGGTATTCCATCCCGAGTGGCTTGCCAACCCTATACTTGTGAGGAAGAAAGGGGGGAAATGGCGGATGTGTGTAGACTACACTGGTCTCAACAAAGCATGTCCGAAGGTCCCCTACCCTCTACCTCGCATCGATCAAATCGTGGACTCCACTGCAGGGTGCGAAACCCTGTCTTTCCTCGATGCCTACTCAGGGTATCATCAAATCAAGATGAAAGAGTCCGACCAGCTCGCGACTTCTTTCATCACGCCCTTCGGCATGTACTGCTATGTCACAATGCCTTTCGGTCTGAGGAACGCGGGTGCAACGTACCAGCGGTGTATGAACCATGTGTTCGGCGAACACATCGGTCGCACGGTCGAGGCCTACGTCGATGACATCGTAGTCAAGACGAGGAAAGCCTCCGACCTTCTCTCCGACCTTGAGCTGACATTCCGGTGTCTCAAGGCGAAGGGCGTCAAACTCAATCCCGAGAAGTGCGTCTTCGGGGTGCCCCGAGGCATGCTTTTGGGATTCATCGTCTCCGAGCGGGGCATCGAAGCCAACCCGGAGAAGATCGCAGCCATCACAAACATGGGGCCCATCAAGGACTTAAAAGGCGTACAGAGGGTCATGGGATGCCTCGCGGCCTTGAGCCGTTTCATCTCGCGCCTCGGCGAAAGAGGCCTGCCCCTGTACCGTCTCTTAAGGAAGGCCGAGTGCTTCACTTGGACTCCCGAGGCCGAGGAAGCCCTCGGGAACCTGAAGGCGCTCCTCACCCAGGCGCCCGTCTTGGTACCCCCAGCTGATGGAGAAACCCTCTTGGTCTACGTCGCCGCAACCACTCAGGTGGTCAGCGTCGCGATCGTGGTCGAAAGGCAGGAAGAGGGGCATGCTTTGCCCATTCAGAGGCCAGTTTACTTCGTCAGCGAGGTGCTGTCCGAGACCAAGATCCGCTACCCACAAGTCCAGAAGCTGTTGTATGCAGTGATCCTGACGAGGCGAAAGCTGCGACATTACTTCGAGTCTCATCCGGTGACTGTGGTGTCATCCTTCCCCCTGGGGGAGATCATCCCGTGCCGGGAAGCCTCGGGACGGATCGCGAAGTGGGCGGTGGAAATCATGGGCGAGGCAATCTCGTTCGCCCCTCGGAAGGCCATCAAGTCCCAGGTACTGGCGGACTTCGTAGCCGAATGGGTCGACACCCAGTTGCCGACGGCTCCGATCCAACCGGAGCTCTGGACCATGTTTTTCGACGGGTCGCTGATGAAGATGGGAGCTAGCGCGGGCCTGCTCTTCGTCTCGCCCCTCGGAAAACACCTGCGCTACATGCTCCGCCTCCATTTCCCGGCGTCCAACAATGTGGCTGAGTATGAGGCTCTGATCAACGGATTGCGAATCGCCATCGAGCTAGGGGTCCGACGCCTCGATGCACGCGGCGACTCGCAGCTCGTCATCGACCAAGTCATGAAGAACTCCCACTGCCGCGACCCGAAGATGGAGGCCTACTGTGATGAGGTTCGACGCCTAGAAGACAAGTTCTACGGGCTCGAGCTCAACCACATCGCCCGGCGCTACAACGAGACTGCGGACGAGCTGGCGAAGATAGCCTCGGGGCGAACGACGGTTCCCCCGGACGTCTTCTCCCGGGATCTGCACCAACCCTCCGTCAAGATAGGCGACACGCCCGAGCCCGAGGTGCCCTCGGCCCCGTCCGAGGCGACCTCGGCCCAGCCCGGGCCATCCTCGGTTCAACCCGAGGAACGTTCGGCCCCCGAGGGCGAAGCACTGCACATCGAGGAGGAGCAGAGCGGGGTCATGCCAGATCAAGATTGGCAGACCCCGTACCTGCAATATCTCCGCCAAGGAGAGCTGCCCCTCGGCCGAGCCGAGGCTCGGCGGGTAGCGCGACGTGCCAAGTCGTTCGTCTTGCTGGGCGATGAGAAGGAGCTCTACCACCGTAGCCCCTCGGGCATCCTCCAGCGATGCATCTCCATCGCCGAGGGTCAGGAACTCCTGCAGGAAATACACTCGGGGGCTTGCGGCCATCATGCCGCACCTCGAACCCTCGTCGGGAACGCTTTCCGCCAAGGCTTCTACTGGCCGACGGCGGTGGCTGACGCCACTAGAATTGTCCGCGCCTGCGAAGGGTGCCAATTCTACGTGAAGCAGACCCACCTGCCCGCTCAGGCTCTGCAGACGATACCCATCACCTGGCCCTTCGCTGTGTGGGGTCTGGACCTCGTCGGTTCTCTGCAGAAGGCGCCCGAGGGCTACACGCACCTGCTGGTCGCCGTCGACAAATTCTCCAAGTGGATCGAGGTCCGACCCCTGAACAGCATCAGGTCCGAGCAGGCGGTGGCGTTCTTCACCAACATCATCCATCACTTCGGGGTCCCGAAGTCCATCATCACCGACAACGGCACCCAGTTTACCGGCAAAAAATTCTTGGATTTTTGCGAGGATCACAACATCCGGATAGACTGGGCCGCCGTAGCTCATCCGATGTCGAATGGGCAAGTGGAACGTGCCAACGGCATGATTCTACAAGGGCTCAAGCCCCGGATTTACAATGATCTCAACAAGTTCGGCAAGCGATGGATGAAGGAACTCCCCTCGGTGGTCTGGAGCCTGAGGACGACGCCAAGCCGAGCCACAGGGTTCACGCCGTTCTTCCTGGTCTACGGGGCCGAGGCCGTCCTGCCCACTGACCTGGAATATGGCTCCCCGAGGACGAAGGCCTACAACGAAGAAAGCAACCAAGCTAGCCGAGAAGACTCGCTGGACCAGCTGGATGAGGCTCGGGACAGGGCCTTACTACACTCGGCGCGGTATCAGCAGTCCCTGCGACGCTACCACGCCCGAGGGGTCCGGCCCCGAGACCTCCAGGTGGGCGATCTGGTGCTTCGGCTGCGGCAAGACACCCGAGGGAGGCACAAGCTCACGCCCCCCTGGGAGGGGCCGTTCGTCATCACCAAAGTTCTGAAGCCCGGAACGTACAAGCTAGCCAACAGTCAAGGCGAGGTCTACGGCAACGCTTGGAACATCCAACAGCTACGTCGCTTCTACCCTTGAGATGTTTTCAAATTGTTCATATACCTCGCACCCACGCAAAGTTTAGTCAACAAGGAAGGGTCGGCCTCGCCTCGGCAAAGCCCGACCCTCCCTCGGGGGCTAAAAGGGGGGAAACCCCCTCTGCGTCAAAATTTTCCTCGAACAAAAAATCTCTTTTATCAGAATATCTTTCGTGCTTTTTGACTACTTCGAAAAGTGGGTCATGGAAACGACAGGGTACACGTAAGCAGTCAAGGCTGACCGAGCCGAGGGACTCCTACGCCTCCGGGATACGGATACCTCACTCATCACCTTCTGCGATAAGTAACTCGCGTTTGGATAAGGTGACTCCGCGGATCGAACAAGTCTCTACGTTCGGAAGCTCTTCTGTCGAAGCGATTCTTCGAGTTTTCTCGACTAAGTCGGTGATAGGGCCTCATGGACGAGTAAAAGTGCGCGTAAGCGGCAAGGCCGACCGAGCCGAGGGACTCCCACGCCTCCGGGATACGGATACCTCACTCCTCACCTTCCGCGAGAAGCAACTTTCGCTCGCACAAACATCCCTGTTACCGACAAAAAGTCCAGATGCTTGAAACAAGAGGAAAAGAGACGCAGCTTTACAACACAGCAAGGGTGTGTGTTCTGGCCTCGACGGCCGCACGAAGCACACGCTACAAGGCAAGCTGATCCTGCAGGCTCGGGTCTCGACGCTGGAAGGGGGCGGCGACACCCCCGGCATCGACAGCACCTTCGGCAAGGCCCGAACTAGCCTCGGACGGCGACGCGGTCCGAGGGCCTCCGCTCCAAAGGACGGCGTCATCACCACGCCCGGGCGATCGTTGTCAGGGACTTCTCCGGGAATCCGGCCCGAGCAAGCGGCTCGGCCAACCACCTCCGGGGCCTCGGCCAACCACCTTCCGAGGGCACGAGCCCGGTCCGAAGCCTCGGCTGACCGACTCCGGTGTCGATCCTGCCAACGGACAACCCGGCTAGGCTCCGGCCAACCAGGTTTCATTTCCGAGCCAACTCTGCCTCTGCTCATGCTGATATCGCTACCCCCGGTCTCGGCTCGTCAAAGAGCGGCCGAGGGGTCTCTTTAACTAAGCTAGAGGAGCCTCGGACAACAGGGCCGACCGAGCCAAGGGACTCCTACGCCTCCGGGATACGGACACCTCACTCGTCACCTTGACACAGGGCGACTCATGCTTAGTGAAGCGGTTCAGACAATCAGCAGACGAGTCTTAGTGCTCGGAAATGAGGAAAAAACACGGCTCCGTGCCGTAGTTACATACATGTTCAGGCCCCGAAAGCCGAAATGAACAAAAAACCCGGCACTCGAAGTGCCATTACAAACGGAACTCCGGTTCCGCCCCAGCAGTTACAAGCGACCCTCCACTTTTGCTCAGACCAACGGGCGAAGGGGGTGGGCAGCCATGCGGGCGGCATGCAGCCGCGCCAAGTGGACGCGCCTCTCCGACTCCTGACAGGCCAGCGCGGAGGCTCAAGCCCACGCGTCGCGCAACCGGCGCGCCGGATCCTGCATGTAAGCCACTATGCCACTTGCGCCACCACCGCACCTCCTCGGTTGCGGAACCAATACCACGACCCGAGGCGGCCCAGCGCGCGGCCCAGCTGCGCCAGCCTGACGCAGCGGTCAAACACGGTCAAAAGTGAGCCGGCAGTAATGACAGTGGCAGGCGCGCAAGAGCAGCGATCACGCCATCAGCCAGGCTCACGTCCCATCCGGAGGCAGCGAGAGAACCCCCTCTCTCACGGTGTGAAGACGACACGCCCGTGACCCGTTCCTCGAATGGCTCGCGCACGCGCAACGGCAGCCTCGCCAACTACTCGCCCCGGCGCATTAACTCCGCGGCTCGACGGGCAGCGCTACTGGCGGGAGCAGCTGGCGACGTTTCGCCTTCACCGAAACGACCACACCAAAAAAGGTACGCCACGACGTTCAATTTCGTATCCTTTTTCCCTTTTTCCCCTTTCTCTATCTCTTGCAACAGGGACCGGGAAGGGGGATACCCCCAAAGGGATCCTTCCCCGTGAAGGAACTAGGCTCCGAGCCTCCTTACTGATCAGGGGTTCAAAGGCTGGCCCCCCGAAGGGTTCAACAGCCGCCTCAGATCGCGTGGGCCCGACACCCACTACTGGTCAGAGGTTCGAAGGTCGGCCCCCCGAAAGGTTCCACGACCGCCTCAGGCTACTCGGGCTCCGCGCCCATTACTGATCAGGGGTTCGAAGGCTGGCCCCCCGAAGGGTTCACAGTCGCCTCAGACACCGAGCGAGGGATGACCAGGGGTACGTTCGATACATAACCAAGGCTCGGGCTGCGCTCCCGAGGTACCCTAGGACATTTCCGAGACCAGCGGGAACGACTCTGTAACGGAATCCCATCGGAGGGAGGCAACGAGCCCTCGGACCCCGTCGCCAGGGGACCGGGTCCGGCAGATCACCCGCAGGTACTTTTGGGTGTGCCTCCGGGCCCCTAGCCGACCCCCAACGAACGGGGCACGGACGTCCACTCGGATTACCCGATTGCAGCTCACCGGAGACACCATGTTCGGTGCCCATCGAGGGTAACATGGCGCACTCCCCCCTCCTCCTTGCGGAAAGGCGACGTAGGGGCGTATGTAAAAAAGCCGAGTCTGTCCCTGATCGTCCTCTCGCTCTGTGCGGAGGCTCGGGGGCTGCTCTCGCAAACCCGGCTCCGGCCGAACCGTTGACAGCGTCAACATACCAGCCCGAGAACTTGGGCCCCAACAGTGCACCCGGGCTACGGCCTGTTCGCATGAGGGAACCGCCAGACCAGCCGAAGCATTACGCAAGGCATTAAGACCTCGAAGGAGTGAAACCACTCCTCCGAGGCCTCGGGGGCTACACCCGGCGGGTGCGCTCGCGCGCACCCACCGGAACAAAGTACAACCGAGAAAGGCTGGTCCCCTTGCAAAAAAGTGCGACGAAAGCCTCCAAGCGAGTGTTAACACTCCCTTCGAGGCTCGGGGGCTACTGTCGGGGACCATAATTAGGGGTACCCTCAAGACGCCTAATTCTCAGCTGGTAACCCCCATCAGCATAAAGCTGCAGAGGCCTGATGGGTTTGATTAAGTCAGGGATCAGTCCATACGAGCGACTCGATCACGCCACGCCCGAGCCTAGCCTCGGGCAAGGGCAGCCGACCCTAAGATGTTTCCGTCTCGCCTGAGGCCTCCTCTTCCACGGCAGACGCATCTCCGGCTCGCCCGAGGCCTTGCCTTCGATAAGAAGTAACCCTGACTAAATCACCGCGCCGACCGACCAAGTCACTGGGGCCTTTAACGCAAAGAGTAAGACCGACGGGCGGCCAGGCTTGGCCAAAAGCGCCAGAGGAAGCTCCGCCCGACCCAGGGCTCGGACTCGGGCTAAGGCCCCGGAAGACGGCGAACTCCGCTCCGCCCGACCCAGGGCTCGGACTCGGGCTAAGGCCCCGGAAGACGGCGAACTCCGCTCCGCCCGACCCAGGGCTCGGACTCGGGCTAAGGCCCCGGAAGACGGCGAACTCCGCTCCGCCCGACCCAGGGCTCGGACTCGGGCTAAGGCCCCGGAAGACGATGAACTCCGCTTCGCCCGACCCAGGGCTCGGACTCCACCCCGACCTCCGCCTCGCCCGACCCGGGTGCTCAGGTTCGGCCTCGGCCATGCAGGACAGACTCGACCTCGGCCTCGGAAGAGACTCCACGTCGCCCGACCTAGGGCACAAGTCCGCCACGTCGACAGGAAGCGCCATCATCACCCTACCCCGAGACGACTCGGGCCGCAAAGAACAGGACCGACGTCCCATCTGGCTAGCTCCGCCAGATAGGCAATGATGGCGCCCCGCTGGACCCATGACGACGGCGGCTCCCAGCTCCCTTACGAAAGCAGGGGGACGTCAGCAAGGGCCCAACCACTCCGACAGCTGTCCCTCCGTCCGGCTCCATCGCTTCTCCAACAGCCACGACGCCACACTAGCTGGGTGCCAAGATCTCTCCGGCTGCCACCTTGGCATGTACTTAGGGTACTAGCTCTCCCCCGCTAGACACGTAGCACCTTGCTACACCCCCATTTGTACACCTGGATCCTCTCCTTACGCCTATAAAAGGAAGGACCAGGGCCTTCTTAGAGAAGGTTGGCCTCGCGGGAACGAGGGCAGGGGCAGGCGCTCTCTCGGGGCCGCTCGCTCCCCTCACCCGCGCGGACGCTTGTAACCTCCTACTGCAAGCGCACCCGACCTGGGCGCGGGACGAACACGAAGGCCGCGGGAATCTCCGACTCCCTCATGACCCGGCTCCGGCCACCTCGCTCTCGCTCTCTCCCCCCCCTTCACGCTCGCCCACGCGCTCGACCCATCTGGGCTGGGGCACGCGGCACACTCACTCGTCGGCTCGGGGACCCCCCGGTCTCGGAACGCCGACAATATGGGTGATAGAATCAACGTCATGCAGATTGGTTCTCTAAAGTCTGAATCCAACGCCAGTGCCATTGCCACAACATGCCGAACTCTGGGTCTTGGTAAAACTCTGCTAGCCTGAAGAAGCAACCAACCATCGGTTTGAACCCGTAGATATATAGAGAGAGAGAGAGTTGCATTACCAGTAGATACAATTACCATTACGAGGCTACCAACAGCAGCAGACAGCCAGATTGAGTTATGCATTCTTAGTTGCTTCCCAGCCAGAAGAGCAACCTTCCCGATCCGGTACCTGGGCCTCCCTCTCACCCCAACTAGACTCACGAAGGGGCACTTCCAATTTTTGGTGGACAAAGTATTGAACAAACTGAGTAGCTAGAATGGGAGAAACTTCTCAGTGGCAGGGCGCTTAACTCTGGTGAAAACAGTGCTTACCTCACAACCAATTTATCTATTAACCGCCCTTAATGCTCCCAAGGCAACGATTAGCCTACTAGACTCCCAAAGAAGACAATTCCTTTGGGCTGGTTTTGAACGACTGACGGGCGGAAAGTGCAAAGTCAATTGGAAACAGGTGGCGAGGCCAAAAGCCCTTGGGGGCTTGGGAGTTCTTGATTTGGGCGCTTTTGCGCGTGCCTTGCGTGCGCGATGGCTCTGGCATAATTGCACCTCATCACGGAATATTTGGGACAACTTAGAGATTCCTTGCTCTGATGTTGATAGACTGCTTTTTGCGGCATCAACGACCATTGAGATTGGTGATGGCTCTAAAATCTCCTTCTGGGGCAGCGCTTGGGTGAGGGGGCAAAGGCCAAAGGACTTGGCGCCTCGTCTCTTTTCTATATCAAGAAATAAGAGGAAATCTTTGGCGGAGGCTGCCACAAACAATGCCTGGATCATGGATCTTGCGTTGTTCGACAGATCGATTACTCCCCACCACATTCATGAGTTCTGCATTCTTTGGTCTGAAGTCCAAAAGATACAGTTTCACCCAGAACGTGATGATGCCATCACATGGAATTTCACTGTGGATCACCGCTACACAGTCAAATCGGCATATCAGGCCCAATTTTTGGGCTCTGTTCACACAAATTATGACCTCATCATCTGGAAGAATTGGGCGCCTCCAAAATGCAAGTTTTTCAGCTGGTTAGCAATTCAAAATTGCATTTGGACAGCAGATCGATTAGCCGTCAGGAATTGGCCCCATGAACCAACTTGCGTCTTGTGTCGTGCTGCCCTGGAATCGGGGCTTCACCTTTTTGTGGAATGTCGTTTCACCAAAAGAATTTGGGAAGAAGTTGTTGTTTGGGTAGCTGTTGAGGGCCTGAAGCCGTCTAGCTGGGGGCAACTCCCCTCGCTGGGGCATTGGTGGGAAAAACTGGCTTTTTTGCCGGGATGCAATAGAAAAGGCATCAGATCACTTTTGATCCTTGTAAACTGGGAGATTTGGCGAGAAAGAAATGCGAGAATCTTTGATCGTAGATTCTCGAGCTGCCAACAAATCATTGCCAAAATCAAGAGTGAGGCAGCAGCCTGGAATTTGGCAGGGGCCAAGCACCTAGCTACCCCTTATTAGCTATTTAGTGGGGTCTGTTTTTTATTTCTGTTTATTTCTCTTCAGGTTGGACCTTTGCCTAATGCTTCGGTCTCTGTATTGACTTAAACCTCTTGTTATTCTTCTTATCAATATATCTTGGCAGACCTCCTGCCTTTTCAAAAAAAAAGTTTCTGCAGCAGATCCCTTTCGCAGCTTTGACCAATCCCAAAGGCAATGGCCGAGCAACATAATCAGATGAGAGACCGAGGATATTTAGATTTGACATATTCAGTTTCAACATATTACATCCACATTCAGCATATTTAGATGAGATACCGAGCAGCACTAGGAGATGTTGATCACCATATTTAAGTTCACCAAATATGACATAATCATCCACAAGGAAAAATAACTTCATCATAAAGGAAAGCGAGCGAATCGGAGAAAGGGAAGGACAATATGGTCACGTTAGATGTTAAGGAAAATGGAAAAAATAAAAAAAAATAAAAACATGTTACAGTACTTTTTTGTAGGACAAAATCACTTATAAATACTATTAGGAAGAAGATTAATTTATGAGTACTATAATAGAGATGCATGTTAAAAGGAGTACCATAATAGCAAAAAACTCCAATCTGTTTCATGTATCATTACAATACAATGTAATCAGATTGATGAAATGGACATTATACATAAGATTCAACATCAATTACACTAACCTTACTATAAGGTGTAGAGGACGATGCTCCACCTAGACTACTCAGCTCCCTCCCTCCAAGCAGTAAAAACACGGCTTGGACCTACAGACGAAACCAATAGCTCTCATCAATCTAGCGAATTGAATTGACTACAAGCAGAGAAAACAAGTTCACATCTATATAGGGTAGAAGAGGAGGGGGCCTTATTTGGGGAGACAAAGAGAACCAACACTGTGCGAGTCTGTCACACCCGGTTTTAGAAGGTAAACCGAATGCAAACCATGTACGTGCCAGGATCAGTTATTCACGTACACAGCAGTTACATAACATGGACATCATCACACAGTGCTCAAAATAGTATTAAAGGGGGAAATAATAGTCGATTACATCATACGTCTGAGACGTCCATATAGTCCTTACAATAAATCAAAGTGCAAAAACGAAACGTAGATAACCGCGGCCTTCACAGGCAGCCGACTGGGGGTTGCCGCTAACCCACACCTAGAACTCGTCGTAGTCTTGGAACTCCTGGAAGTCTCCTTCCACAGCTTCATCTTCGCCTGAGCAGTGGTTGCAATGCTGACAACCTGGGGATGGGGGGGTTTGGTGTGTAGAGCAAGAGTGAGTACACATCAACATACTCAGCAAGTATCCTGTTTGGCTGTAGTGGACTAGCTTTATGTGGGGGTAAGTCAAGCAGTTGCTTTTAGTTGGTCAGATTATTATTTACTAGTAGAAAGCCAGGTTTTAACATTAGCCCAAGTTATTAGCCCGATGTACCCTTTCCAAACGGAAAGAATACCACTTACCAGCACCATAGACGTAACCAAAACCATCAGTCTCATTGCCATCTGTAAACCAAAATGTCTCTGATCAAGTACCACTAATCATTGGAGCTCCCTTGGCCGCTCATAACCGCGAGCACGGCTGATATATCAGTTTTCAAACACTCTGCAGAGGTTGTGCACTTTACCCACAAGCCGTGATTCCCTCTTGCCTCGGGCCGATCAAACCCTTAAACACTACCAAGGTGTATAGGCAGGGTTTCACTACGTAGCCTTTACAAAGATTCCCCGGGGCTGTAGCCGCCCGTTAGGTTTCCTAAATGTACCGCACTCCTCCCCAAGGGACAAATCAACCTTGGCAGAGCGAGCCGCATACACCAAGCCCCATTGACGGCACAACGGCTAAGCGAACTACACCCCGGTTCCTCTAATTATTCAGCTAAGGGCGTCCCACTCCACCCTCATGGTTGCACTGTTTTCCCGGGCGGTCATCCATAGAACAGGTCCTTACGGAGAGGCACTTGAGAAACCGCTCGAGCCCCCTTGAAGGTCACAAGTATAACATCTTAATAAAAGAGGGGAAAACAGTGTATCATAAATAATTCTCATCATGTTCATTGATTAATGTTCAGCAATAGCATAAAGCTAACCAATAATAATCCGACCCAAGTAGGTAAACAAGGACATGGATAACAAAAGCTAGTCAATCCTTAAGTATAAATGTGTAATGCGGGAGGTGAATTAAAGAATGAATAGGACAAAGATAGGTCAAAGGACACTTGCCTCCACCAACCGACTGCTGCTTAGGGGCTTCTCCTGCGAGTTCCTCGGGCTCTTCGACCGGATCGTTCTCTATGCGAGCGCAAACATACATACATCCACATATTTAATACAAAAGAACAGTACACCATACAATAGAATGCAGTAAGTAAACAGACGTCCCACGCGGGCTCGCAATTACGGTTAAGAGGGAAAGAGAAACAAACAGTCGAGAAACGATCACGTTACATCATTATGAATTAACCACTCGTTTAATAGAAGGGAATTAATTTGGACTCTACGCTCAGCATAAAGTAAAGTCATGTTTCATGTTTAATCATTATAAGCAGATGAATATAATTAAAAAGGACTGTCGCGCGGTGAGACACACGACATAGCACCTTAAATCGAATTAAGAAATCAATGACTCATCGCGCGACCGAGCGCACAACGAGACACTTTGCATTAATTATAAAGAGACGTTAAGCATCGCGCGACGAAGCGCACGACGGTATATGTCAACAGAGCTGAGTTTAAAGTGGAACGTCGCGCGTCTGGACGCGCGACGCCGCACCTTAAACAACCTGAAATTAAAATAGATCGTCGCGTGACGAAGCGCGCGACACAACACTTTAATAAATATAAACTAAAAGAATCATCGCGCGACGAAGCGCGCGACGCAGCACATTAATAGAATCTGAAATTAGACAAATTCGTCGCGCGACGAAGCGCGCGACGCAGCACGTTAACTAACGGAGTTTGAGAATTAACTACAACCGAAAAATCACCGCTCGCGTGGGTTTTGCGCGCGCGGGAACGCGCTAGGGGCCAACAAGGCCACGCGAGCCGCGACCGGGCCGGGATGCCGCGCGCAGGGGCCGAAGGCCGCGCGCACGCGCCGAGGCCACGGGCGAGCCGCGCCGGGCCACGGGCGGGCGAACCGCGCCGCCGCGCCAAGGCCGCGGGCGAGCTGCGCCGGGGCAACGCGCACGCGCAGGGGCCGCGCCGGGGGCCGCGCCGGGCGAGCAGGGGGCGGGGCCGGGGCGCGGGCAGGGGCGGGGTCGCCGCCGCGGGACGGGGTGGGGGCGGGCGCCGCCGCGCCGAGGGCCGGGGTGGGGGCGGGGGGCGCCGCCGGACGGGGAGGAGGGGGGGCGAGCGCCGCCGCGGGGGGAGGCCGGGGCGGGCGAGCGCCGCCGCACGCAGGGGAGGGGCGGGGCGGGCCGCGCCGCCGGCGAGCGGGGAAGGGCAGGGGCACGCGCGAGCAGGGGAAAGGGAGGGCGCGCGCGGGGGAGGAAGAAGAGGAGGGAGAGGGAGAGAGGTGGAGAGGAGGGGAGGGGAGCTCACCTCGGGGTCCAAATTCCGGTGATCGCCGTCTCCAATTCCTAGGGCACCACGGGGAGAGAGAGGTGGAAGAGGGAGAGGGAAGTTGTTGCGCGGGAGGTCCAAATGAGAGAGAGAGAGAGGAGGGGGCGCATGGGGGGGTGTGGGCGCCAGGGGCGCGCAGGGCCGGACCGGGCCGGGTTGGGTTGGGCCGGGCCACTTCGCGGATCGAAACCCACGACGCGCACAACCCAAACCGAGACGCACGACACGGGCTCCAATCGCGAACCGAAAACCGAGACAGAGCGAGACGGACACGCGATATCAGACAAAGAAATGTGCCTCAGCATGATGCAACACCCATGACACTTAGGTTTTGGTTTATACATGACACGGACACCGTCACTATACGGGTTTGAAATTGGGAGGAAGGAGCGAAACAGAAAAGAGAAAAGAGAGTAACGCCCGAATTTGGTGAGAGAAAAGAAGAAAAAATTCTACCCCCAAATTCAGGGCATTACAAACCTATCCCCCTTAAAAGAATCTCGCCCTCGAGATTCAGGGTTGGCTAGCAAAGAGCTCTGGGTATTTAGCCAATAGATCATCTTCACGCTCCCAGGTTGCTTCTTCCTCTGAATGGTGATTCCACCTGACTTTGCACATTCTGATGGTTTTCCTTCGGGTGACTCTGTCTGCAACCTCAAGGATTTGCACTGGCTTCTCAACGTAGGTCAAGTCCTTCTGGACTTCAAGACCTTCCACTGGCAACTGCTCTTCTGGCACACGCAAGCACTTCTTCAACTGAGACACATGAAAGACATCATGCACCGCAGACAAATTCTCTGGCAGACTGAGCTGATAGGCCACTTCTCCACGCCTTAAGAGAATTTGGTACAGACCAATGTAGCGGGGTGCTAGCTTGCCTTTGACTCCGAACCTTCTGACTCCTCTGATCGGTGACACTTTCAGATAGACGAAGTCTCCGACTTCGAAACTCAACTCTCTTCTTCTTGTGTCTGCATAGCTTCGCTGCCTTGATTGCGCTATCTTCAGGTTCTCTCGAACCATCTTGATGTTCTCTTCGGCTTCAAGCAAAATGTCTGGCCCGAACACTTGCTTTTCCCCAGGCTGATCCCATTGCAACGGAGTTCTACAACTCCTCCCATAGAGCGCTTGAAATGGTGACATCTTCAAACTGGCCTGGTAACTGTTGTTATAGGAAAACTCTGCATAAGGCAATCGCTTATCCCATCCGGACTGATCTTGCAGCGCACAGGCTCTCAACATATCTTCAAGAATTTGATTGGTCCTTTCAGTCTGACCATCTGTCTGTGGATGATAAGCTGAACTGAAATTCAGATGTGTGCCCAAGGTCTCATGCAACTGCTGCCAGAAATGAGAGGTGAACTGCGTTCCTCTGTCTGACACTATCTTCTTTGGCACACCATGAAGACAAACGATCCGAGACATATGCAATTCTGCCAACACTGCACTGCTGTAGTTGGTCTTGACAGGTATGAAGTGGGCTGACTTGGTCAAACGGTCCACTACTACCCAAATGGAATCGTAGCCGGCTCGAGTGCGAGGCAATCCGACTATGAAATCCATACCAATTTCATCCCATTTCCACTGAGGAATTTGCAACGGTTGCAACAATCCAGCTGGTCTCTGGTGCTCTGCCTTAATTCTTCGACAACTATCGCACATAGCCACATGCTCTGCGATTTCCCTCTTCATTCCGTACCACCAGAATTTCTTCTTCAGATCCTGATACATCTTCTCACTACCAGGGTGAATCGAATAAGCAGTCTCATGAGCTTCCTTGAGAATCAACTCTCGAATGGATTGGATATTGGGAACGCACAAGCGGTCTTTGAACCATATCACACCTTCTGCATCTTTACGAAAATCTTTGCCTCTGCCATCTAGAATCAGTCGCCGAATCTCACTGATCTTTTCATCATTCTTCTGCGCTTCTTTGATTTCTCGCTCCAAGGTAGGTTCCAACTCAACTGTGACTCCTCGAGAATTGTTCAGGAATCCGAGACTCAACCTGTCAAACTCTTTGGCCAACTCATAAGGCATCGGACGAGCGACCATCAGATTGATCTGACTCTTCCTGCTCAAAGCATCTGCCACTACGTTCGCTTTACCTGGATGGTAGTGAATCTCCAACTCATAGTCTTTGATCAACTCTAACCATCTTCGCTGCCTCATATTCAACTCTGACTGAGTGAATATGTACTTCAGACTCTTGTGGTCTGTGTAAACATCACATTTCTGTCCATACAGATAGTGCATCCATGTCTTCAGTGCGTGAACCACTGCTGCCAATTCTAGATCATGGATTGGGTAATTCTTCTCATGAATCTTCAGCTATCGGGATGAGTAAGCCACAACTCTTCCCTCTTGCATCAATACGCATCCCAAACCTGTGTAACAAGCATCACAGTACATAGAGAAGGGCTTGTGCACATCAGGCAAGACTAGGACAAGCGCTGTTGTCAACTTCTCTTTCAGCGCTTCAAAGGCCTCTTGACATTTCTGGGTCCACTTGAACTCAACCTTGTTGCCTAGCAACGCTGTCATTGGTTTCGCAATCTTCGAAAACCCTTCAATGAATCACCGATAATATCCGGCCATTCCAATGAAGCTCTTGATTCCTCGAGCATCCGTTGGCGCTTTCCAGTTCAGAATGTCTGCCACTTTCTTCGGATCCACAACCAATCCTTCTTTGTTGATTATGTGACCCAAGAACAGGACTTCATTGATCCAGAATTCACATTTGCTCAACTTTGCATACAACTGGTGCTCTCGCAATCTCTGCAATACCATCCTCAAATGATCTGCATGTTTTTCTTCGCTTTGAGAATAAACCAGAATGTCATCAATGAATACCACCACAAACTTATCAAGATAATCCATGAATACACTGTTCATCAGATTCATAAAGAAGGCCGGCACATTTGTCAAACCAAAAGACATCACAGTGAACTCATACAAACCATACTTGGTAATGAATGTCGTCTTCGAAATGTCCAAAGGTCGAATCCTGAGCTGATGATAACCCGACCTCAAATCAATCTTGGAGAACACACTGGCTCCTCTCAACTGGTCGAACAGATCTTCTATTCTGGGCAAAGGGTACTTATTCTTGATCGTGACTTCATTCAAAGCTCGATAATCGATACACATCCTTTTGGTGCCATCTTTCTTTTCCACAAATAGGACAGGGGCGGCCCAAGGCGAGGTGCTTGGCCGGATGTAACCTTTCTCTGACAGTTCGTCAATCTGCTTCTTAAGCTCAACCAACTCTAGTTTGGATATTCTGTAAGCTCTCTTAAAGATAGGGGCGGTTCCAGGAAGAAGCTCTATGGCAAACTCAACTTTCCGCTCTGGTGGCATACCCGGTAAATCCTTTGGAAACACATCTGGAAATTCAGACACAACCTTGATACTCTCAATTGGGTCTGCTTCACTGCTATCGACAGCCATCTGATAACAACTTCCTCTCTTCGGCTCATGCGGGACTAACTCGGTCACCACTTCCTCTCCTAGTGGGGACACCAACTTGATTGTCCTTTTATCACAACTGATAACTGCCTGATACTTATCTAGCCAATTCATCCCTAGGATGACATCTATTCCCTGAGTACCCATTACTATAAGGTTAACGGGAAACACTATCCCCCTTATTTCCACACTTACATTCAAACAAATGCTATCGGCTCAAATTCTACCACCGGCTGAGTCAATTTGAATGGGGGTTGACATGGTAGTAATTGGAAGATTATGTGCTTCTACCCATGATGCAGTAATGAAAGAATGTGTTGCTCCAGTATCAAATAACACTTCTGCAATATGGGAGTCGACTGGGAACGTACCTACTATCATGTCGGGGGTCTCCTGAACTGCTTCAGCCTCCAAGTGGTTCAGTCTTCCATGATTGTAACGCGGCTGAGAGCGGTTGCCTGCTCCAGGCTGAGACACATTCTGCTTTGCTGGGGCATTGGGGCCTGACTGCTGCTGGGCTGCCTTCTTCGGATATTGCATCACCCAGTGGCCTTGCTCTCCACAGTGGAAACATGCTCTGTTTCCAACCTGAGCTGGTGCTGCCTGATTGTTCTGCTGGCTTGCTAGGGCAGGAAGACGAGGTGCCTGCTGATTCTGCCTCTGAAACTGACCTCCTGACTGATTGCTCTGACGGTTCTGATACTGGTGCTGAGGGTACTGCCTTTGGAACTGCTGATGCTGCTGAGGTGGACGCTGGTTCTGTCTGAACTGCTGAGGTTGGTTGCTTGAGAAACGAGGGCGGCTGCTGCTTCCAGGCTGGGGTCCACTGATCTTACGCTTACGATCCTCCATCTCCTTACGCTTTCTTTCTGTCATGATTGCTCTGTCAATCAGGTGCTAGAATGTCGGGAAGGTGTGATTCATCAGCTGATACTGAAGAGGGTCAACCAAGCCTCTTAAGAAGCGATATTGTCGCTTGGTGTCGGTGTTGACATCTTCAGGAGCATAGCGAGACAACTGCAGAAACCTGTCTCGATACTCACTGACAGATGATGACCCTTGCTTAAGGGCCAAGAACTCCTCCTTCTTCACTGTCATCAGACCTACAGGCACATGGTACTGACGAAAGCTACCTCTGAACTCTTCCCAAGTGATAGCGTCGGGGTTGGCATGGGTGGCGAGATAAGACTCCCACCATGACTGAGCTGCTCCTCTCAACAGGCGGGAACCATACAAGACTTTCTCCCTGTCATCACACTGAGCGGTATGCAACTCCCGCTCCACAGTGCGCAGCCAGTCTTCAGCATCCATGGGGTCAGAAGAGTGAGCGAACGTTGGTGGATGACCTCTCATGAACTCAGCACGCTTATCTCTGGGCATCTGAGGCATCTGAGGCTGAGGTGGAGCCTGCTCCTGTTGCTGCTGCTGCTGAATGGCGACCAGAGTCTGACAAATGGCTTGAACTGCCTGAGTCTGCATCAGAAACATCTGCTCGATCGACATTGGGGGCGGGGGCGGCAGGTGCTGCTGCTGGGGCACCTCATCCTGCGGAGCGGCTCGCTCCTGCTGAGCACGCCTTCCTCCTCTGCGCCTGTTCTTTGACATCTGCAGAATGCAACCATACATCAGAACTGATCTTGCAAATCTTGCAACATAAGAAAAGAGTATAGAATTCTTCAACAGCACTGAACAGATGAGCATCTTCACTGATCTCCAACACAGACCACACAACTTCTCAGATAAAGAGGAAAGTGGAATAAAAGGTTTCCCAACTATATAACTAACTCCATTAACATATAATAGGTAAACCATAATGCAGGGGATACCCACACTCTGGTGACAGTCATTACAAAGATCCAAACCAAACATAGTTCATCATGACAAACATAAATGCACAGGATATAGTAAACTACCCTGTCTAACTAAGACTAACTAAAAGCGAGACTAACGCTAAGACTGTAGCTTCTACGTATATATTTTGTATTAATTACAAGATCCGACTCTAGCGATCTATGGTTCTAGATTTATCTTGGTCTTGCAGTCGGGATTGCCATAAGACTGGCATCCACGCCGAGGTGAGTGGTACGGGTGCTGAGTCCCAACGGGAGCGGGGGAACCATCATCCAGGTGACGACGTTCCGCGCGCTCAGCCCGCAGCAGGGCGATCTCAGCACGAGCCCTACTCAGCTCGTCTAATGCATGGTCCAGCTCCGTGTTTAGCACGGCGGTTAGGTTGACTGTGCTGCTCAACCTAGGATTGTCCTCGCCAGCAGGTGAAACAATCACGCCTCCTGTGCTGCCAGATGGACGGCGGGGGTAATACTTCAGGTCGAGACCGTCAGCTACCCCACCGAGAACCGAGCAGTAGTGCGAAAGCGCACGCCGTGCAGCATCTTGCATGGCCGCCTCAGCTGAGTCCCGCTCAGAGATAGAATAGTGCTCTGAGCAGGCCTCTGCACCCTGAAGACTGTTCTCCGGACGGCGCACCAAGTAGGTCGCCTCCCAGCGGTCCGGGTAAACCCCGCGACTATGCTGGTAGACCACACAACGATACTCGATGGACCAAGTACGTCGGTTAAGTGCCCGACGTAGCAGGGTGTCAAGCGCATCGTGGAAGTGACACCCGTGAGCAGCGTCGCGAGTGATGGGTCGAGCAACCCATCCTTCCGGCTCATGGTCAGCAGAGAAGTCGGTGTCGTGGCTCGGGCTGTCGTCGCCACCTCCGTCGTCTGGGTCTCCTCCAGCAGCTACTCCAGGGGCTGGGGCGCCCAGTGGTGGTGCAGGGGGCGCCTCCAGGGGAAGCACAGGAGAGCAGCTCCTCACAGACTCTATCTCCTGTTGGAGCGAGAAAGAAGAGCCCTGCTGCTCCTGTCGTCGACGTTCCTGCTCCTCGTGCAGGCGGTGGTGCAGTCTCTCCAAGTGGTTGGACTGACCGGCCACGGGACGGCGAAGCGGACGCTCAGCAAGGCGGGAGGGTAAGAAGGGGATGACGGACTTTCGTGCAGTGTGTCTAAGTCGAGCCATCTACAAAAGACACTGCAAGCAAAAGAGTGAGAACAGAATTAATATGACCAGCAAATAATGAATCATAAATAAATGAAGGATTAGAATAAAACAAAATTTTCAGCAAGGTATAATATATAGTAGAACATAGGTTTGGTCGATATGACCAACTTTTGAAGGGGTACCAAAGTCAAGGCAGGGACAGAGGTCTATAGCCCTTAGAACGACCATTCTACTCTAGGTTAGCGGTCCTACAGTCAGCACGACTTTGATACCAACTATGTCACACCCGGTTTTAGAAGGTAAACCGAATGCGAACCATGTACGTGCCAGGATCAGTTATTCACGTACACATCAGTTACATAACATGGACATCATCACACAGTGCTCAAAATAGTATTAAAAGGGGAAATAATAGTCGATTACATCATACGTCTGAGACGTCCATATAGTCCTTACAATAAATCAAAGTGCAAAAACGAAACGTAGATAACCGCGGCCTTCACAGGCAGCCGACTGGGGGTTGCCGCTAACCCACACCTAGAACTCGTCGTAGTCTTGGAACTCCTGGAAGTCTCCTTCCACAGCTTCATCTTCGCCTGAGCAGTGGTTGCAATGCTGACAACCTGGGGATGGGGGGGTTTGGTGTGTAGAGCAAGAGTGAGTACACATCAACATACTCAGCAAGTATCCTGTTTGGCTGTAGTGGACTAGCTTTATGTGGGGGTAAGTCAAGCAGTTGCTTTTAGTTGGTCAGATTATTATTTACTAGTAGAAAGCTAGGTTTTAACATTAGCCCAAGTTATTAGCCCGATGTACCCTTTCCAAACGGAAAGAATACCACTTACCAGCACCATAGACGTAACCAAAACCATCAGTCTCATTGCCATCTGTAAACCAAAATGTCTCTGATCAAGTACCACTAATCATTGGAGCTCCCTTGGCCGCTCATAACCGCGAGCACGGCTGATATATCAGTTTTCAAACACTCTGCAGAGGTTGTGCACTTTACCCACAAGCCGTGATTCCCTCTTGCCTCGGGCCGATCAAACCCTTAAACACTACCAAGGTGTATAGGCAGGGTTTCACTACGTAGCCTTTACAAAGATTCCCCGAGGCTGTAGCCGCCCGTTAGGTTTCCTAAATGTACCGCACTCCTCCCCAAGGGACAAATCAACCTTGGCAGAGCGAGCCGCATACACCGAGCCCCATTGGCGGCACAACGGCTAAGCGAACTACACCCCGGTTCCTCTAATTATTCAGCTAAGAGCGTCCCACTCCACCCTCATGGTTGCACTGTTTTCCCGGGCGGTCATCCATAGAACAGGTCCTTACGGAGAGGCACTCGAGAAACTGCTCGAGCCCCCTTGAAGGTCACAAGTATAACATCTTAATAAAAGAGGGGAAAACAGCGTATCATAAATAATTCTCATCATGTTCATTGATTAATGTTCAGTAATAGCATAAAGCTAACCAATAATAATCCGACCCAAGTAGGTAAACAAGGACATGGATAACAAAAGCTAGTCAATCCTTAAGTATAAATGTGTAATGCGGGAGGTGAATTAAAGAATGAATAGGACAGATATAGGTCAAAGGGCACTTGCCTCCACCAACCGACTGCTGCTCAGGGGCTTCTCCTGCGAGTTCCTCGGGCTCTTCGACCGGATCGTTCTCTATGCAAGCGCAAACATACATACATCCACATATTTAATACAAAAGAACAGTACACCATACAATAGAATGAAGTAAGTAAACAGACGTCCCACGCGGGCTCGCAATTACGGTTAAGAGGGAAAGAGAAACAAACAGTCGAGAAACGATCACGTTACATCATTATGAATTAACCACTCGTTTAATAGAAGGGAATTAATCTGGACTCTACGCTCAGCATAAAGTAAAGTCATGTTTAATCATTATAAGCAGATGAATATAATTAAAAAGGACTGTCGCGCGGTGAGACGCACGACATAGCACCTTAAATCGAATTAAGAAATCAATGACTCGTCGCGCGACCGAGCGCACAACGAGACACTTTGCATTAATTATAAAGAGACGTTAAGCATCGCGCGACGAAGCGCACGACGACATATGTCAACAGAGTTGAGTTTAAAGTGGAACGTCGCGCGTCTGGACGCGCGACACCGCACCTTAAACAACCTAAAATTAAAATAGATCGTCGCGCGACGAAGTGCGCGACACAACACTTTAATAAATATAAACTAAAAGAATCGTCGCGCGACGAAGCGCGCGACGCAGCACGTTAACTAACGGAGTTTGAGAATTAACTACAACCAAAAAAATCACCGCGCGCGTGGGTTTTGCGCGCGCGGGAACGCGCTAGGGGCCAACAAGGCCACGCGAGCCGCGACGGGGCCGGGATGCCGCGCGCACGCGCCGAGGCCGCGGGCGAGCCGCGCCGGGCCACGGGCGGGCGAACCGCACCGCCGCGCCAAGGCCGCGGACGAGCCGCGCCGGGGCTGCGCGCACGCGCAGGGGCCGCGCCGGGCGAGCAGGGGGCGGGGCCGGGGCGCCGCCGCGTGGGCAGGGGCGGGGCCGCGCGCCGCCGCGGGCGGGGGGGGGGGGGGAGCGGGGTCGCCGCCGCGCCGAGGGCCGGGGCGCGCGCGAGCAGGGGAAAGGGAGGGCGCGCGCGGGGGAGGAAGAAGAGGAGGGAGAGGGAGAGAGGAGGAGAGGATGGGAGGGGAGCTCACCTCGGGGTCCAAATTCCGGTGATCGCCGTCTCCAATTCCTAGGGCACCGCGGGGAGAGAGAGGTGGAAGAGGGAGAGGGAAGTTGTTGCGCGGGAGATCCAAATGAGAGAGAGAGAGGAGGGGGGGGGCGCATTGGGGGGGGGGGGTGTGGGCGCAGGGGCGCGCAGGGCCGGACCGGGCCGAGTTGGGTTGGGTCGGGCCGGGCCACTTCGCGGATCGAAACCCACGACGCGCACAACCCAAACCGAGACGCACGACACGGGCTCCAATCGCGAACCGAAAACCGAGACAGAGCGAGACGGACACGCGATATCAGACAAAGAAATGCGCCTCAGCATGATGCAACACCCATGACACTTAGGTTTTGGTTTATACATGACACGGACACCGTCACTATACGGGTTTGAAATTGGGAGGAAGGAGCGAAACAGAAAAGAGAAAAGAGAGTAACGCCCGAATTTGGTGAGAGAAAAGAAGAAAAAATTCTACCCCCAAATTCAGGGCGTTACAGAGTCCATCTGCCTAGAATGAAACTTGTCATGGAAAGACAGGGTGAGCTGGTTGGTCGCCATGGGCGGCACGGCCCCGGCCACGAGGTGCTCCACAGATGGGGCAACGACGGCGAGGGGCGGTGCGGCGATCCCATCCGCCGGTTGCAGGTGCTGGTCGGGCCTCCACCAATGGGGCAACGACGGCGGGAGCGGGCAGCGATCCCATCCACCGGCTGCTGGTTGGTCGCCATTGGATGTAACGAGATTAGATCGAACAATATGATGTGGGGATAAAGGGTAACCCTATGTGGGAGAGCAGTGGGCGGTGAGCGGCGCACGCGGAGAGAGGGAGAGGAGGGTCGTGAGGGCGGCTTGCCTATGGAGAACGCCCTGATGCGTGGTCACCGGCGGGGGCACACGCGGCGGCTCGCGGAGAGAGAGCGACGACGGGGAGGAGGAAGAGTGGCGACCATAGCCTGACGAAGCCGGAAAGGAGGTGGCGGTGGGAGAGAACCTATGCGGGGGAAGAAGGGGATGACGGGGGCTGTCGCCCATGTGCACGACGAGGAGGTACGCTGGGATCGTGGCTGTCGCGGCAGGGATGGCGGAGGGCGGGCGGGGTAGGAAGACGGGGGCAGTCTACATTACTCTCTTAATAGTTAGAATATATAGATATAGGTAGATGAACCGTTGATTATATGAGAAACAAAAATAATCTAGACGTTTGACAAGATTCTCGTTTATTTTCGTGGATTATAAGTGTAATAAAAGAGGCAATAGTTTTTAGTCGAGGAAGGTGAATGTCGCTAATTCCACCCAAAAGCCCATTGGTTGACTCTTGTGCCTAAAGCCCACAATGACCACATCGCGCAGCATATCCGAACCTAGCCAACCAGCCCCAGCGCCCAACCACGAACTGTAAGAAACCCTAGCGGAGCAACTGACACACTCGCCTCCATCCTCGGCCGCCAGCTCGCCACCATCGCCTCCCGGTCGGCCGCGCCACCTCCCGGAAGGTATGGCAACAGTCGAAACCTTCTTTTCATTCCTGCCGTAGACTGCTTCCTGCGCTCGCCTTATCTCTTGCTGTTGTTAGAACCGACCCTAATTCCATTCCTGTGATCCGGTGGTTTTGGTCATTAGATGGTTTCATTTGTTGCACCTTTCGGTGAATCACTGTCGTGCAGGTAGATAACATCGGTAGACGCTATAGTTTTTGCATCTCTGATCTGGTGGTTTTGAGTTGGCTGTTTGTGCTTAGCTTTCCCTTCCCAGGGACGGATCCAAGCACTGTACTGAGGTGTCTGAGACGCTATAGCTTTTCCAATCGCGTAGTTGTCTATTTTTGTGCGTGGTATATGGATCAGAGAACCCTCTTTGCAGCAGAGGTTTGTTCGATGTTTATGCTGCCTGTAGTCGCATGTCAGTTTAACCTTTTGAGTTCTAAAAAGTTTTGGGAGACCCATTTTAATCGAAAGCACACGCACTCAGGTGCTATGTCCTTTGACATTTCATAGTCACCTATTTCATTGATGTGCGAGATGCACCAGGATAGCACCCTTGTGGCAGGAACTTACTTTTGGTTGCTTTTCTGCTGCCTGTCAAATCCTGATATTTGTGTGTTTGCAAACTTACTTGGTTGTTTAATTCATTGCTATTGATTGTTAGTTATTGTGCTTGTATAATTACATTTTCATCTGGTTTCTATTGCATTTGTAGCAGATTAGTTGTAGTCATTGTCCTGCAAGCATATAGTCCTTGGGAAGTATATGTCCAGTCGAGTTTTGTTGGCTATGCGTGATGTGATTTAGGTTTCCTTTCCTTGGGACTGATCAGAGCACATGTGCTGTGGCCATAAAGCTGTTTCAATAGCGTAGTTGTCAAACTTTTGTATGTACTATATGGACCAGGGGACCCGCTTTGCAGCAGAGATTTGTTCTGTGTCTTTGGCATTTCGTAGTTGCCTATTTCATTGATATGCAAGATGCACGATAGCACCCTTGCTGCAGGAACTTAGTTTTCCTAGTTTCTTCTGCCTGTCAAATCCTGTTATTTATGTGACTGCAAACTTACCTTCCTAGTTTCTGCTGCCTGTCAAATCCTGGTACTTGTGTTAGTTTGAGAATGACAGACTCTTGGGAAAGTGTGCAAACTCAGGAAGTCACTCTATGGACTGAAGCAGCCACCACGTGCATGGATCAATAAATTCAGATGAGCTATGTGTTATATGGACCATTATCAATGAAATGGAGATCACGCAGTATTCTACAAACACCAAGGCTCCCGTATCACTATTCTGGCTGTTTATGTTGATATAGTGATCACTGGATATGATGTGAAGGAGATTAAGAAGTTGAAGGAAAAGCTAAGTAGAGCCTTTGAGGTAAAAGATCTTGGACCACTTTGATTCTTTTTTGTGATTGAGATTGCTAGGTCAGCTAAGGGAATTATTCTCTCCCAGAGGAAGTATGTCCTCGATCTATTGACAGTGACATGAATGCTTGGGTGTCGCCCATGTGGCTCACCCATTTATAAGAATCACCAAACTTGTGCTGAGTTAGGTAACCCTGTGGACCGGGAAATATATCAGAGGATAGTTGGTCGACTAATATACCTTTGTCATACAAGATCGGACATTGCTTATACAGTGAATGTGGTGAGTAGGTATATGCATGATCCTAGAGCTGGGCATATGGAGTTAGTTTATCAAATCCTAAGATACCTGAAGGGAACCCTTGGCAAAAGATTGTGGTTTAGAGCAAACCAACACCTAAATCTGGAAGGGTATTGTGATGTTGGCTAGAAGCAAGAAGGAAGATATGGTGTCTCGGTCCACTGTGGAGGCTGAACATAGAGCAATGGCTTTAGCTTTGTGTGAGTTGATGTGGTTGTAAGATCTTCTGAAGGAGCTTCTGTGTTGAAGAATGAGACTATGTTGCTTCATTGTGATAATGCATCAACAATCAACATAGCAAATAATCCAGTTCAATTTGACTGCATGAAACATGTGGAGATTGATAAGTTTATTTTTATCAAGGAAATATTGATATTGGGGCTTTGAAGTTGGAGTTATCAAGTCTTGTAACCAATTAGCAGATAGTCTAACAAAAGGTCTAGGTCTTAAGGATAATGAGTTGGCATGTAACAAGATGGGAATGTTGAATATATTTAGCCCATCTTAAGGGGGAGCGTTGTGTAAATAGAACAAGTGTAAATGACCTTCTTGTAAGATGTGGAAATATGATGTGTGTGTGGGAGTGTTGAAAGAGCAACACACAAACTATTCAACAATTTTTTGCCATACAAGAAGGGGATCAAGTCCGGAACGATGGTATACATGATACGGTAGGGGTAGCACTAATTGAAGAAAAACGTGTCCAACAGCATTTGAGATGGTTTGAACATGTCCAACAAAGACCTCCAGAGGCACCCGTGTTGTCCAACAATAATTCTACTGCAACAACATTTTCTGTGTTGCTCTTTTAGCACCCACATACACATATTATATTTCCATATCTTGCAAGAAGGCCCTTTACACTTGTTCTATTTACACCAACATCAACGCAACATATGTGTTTCCACAACACTTATCTGCTGAAGATGTCATGTTTTTGTAGGCCAACATTATGCATCATACAACATAGTATGTCTAATCGCTGTCCTATATAAACTTGCCTTTTAGCTTCTATGGTAACCTCTTGTCACATAGAACGTTAGATGTTTGATGCCACTTCATCCACACTGCTTTGATTTTATGGCTAACGTCTTCATCAATATCCCCGTCTCTCAATAGCATTGATCCTAAACACCGAAAAAGTATCCTTCCTAGGGACTACATGATCTTCCAAATTAACATCTCTTTCCTCATGTGTAGTAGTGCCGAAGTCACATCTCATAAATTCAGTTTTAGATCTACCGAGTACTTAGGTTGTGTAAGCCCCTATCTTCCTAAATCAGGTTTAATATTTTGTTTTTGTCTTCGTAGTTAGGTAGCGCCTATTAGTTTCTTCAATTTTAATATGGAATATTTCTTCTGCATGAGTACTTTCAGGATATAACATATTTTGGATCTCTGGCTGCAGTGAATGGTTTCAAACTTCCACAGGCACCTGATACCTTGCTTCATAGGAGCATCATACTATTGCACTGAAGTCCCCATTCCCAAATAGATTCTTCATTTGTTATTATTCTTTATTGCTTTAAATTAGAAATCAACTTTTAGTCTAGCTTTGCATCTGTTAAGTAATCTAGCCATGTTTACTAATAAAACTTGCTATGACAATGTGCTTGTTTAGCTTTCATTTTTCTTTATTTTGAGTAAAATTCGTTTGTTGAAGGATATGATTGTATAATTAACCTGCACATGTATTATCTCTTCTTGGACTTCAGATTGGATAACAATATCATGCCATTAGGTGGATAACATTTGACGTGCTCCTGGCTTGTTCATTTCCGGGCATCATCAAAATGTCAGGACCGCTGAATGTATGTCATGACTCATGACCCTTACCAAATTGACGTGGTTATGCATTTCGTCTTTTTTCTATCCAGTAAAACATCATATTCTAGTTTCTTAGATCAACTGTATGATATCTCCCTCTCCTTTTCTAGACATGGTATTTTTTTGTTTGTTCTCTGTTTAGTTCTCTATCACACTAAAAAATATAAAAATGTTGCTGAACATAAAGCAAATATGTCTTGTTTTGTCTTATTTCTCTGATAATTGCTGCTTGGTTGATTAATGTAAGTACATATGCATCTTAAAATGTTCCAGCTATAGATTCTGACTGTTGAACTCATTTTCATCACTTTTGCAGTCAAACATTAGTGGGGCCCCCTCGAACCTTAGAGATTCCACAGGAAGGCCATTTACATCATCGTTTTCTGGTCAATCTGGATCACTTCCAGGTTTTCATCACTCAGGTTGGTGAAGATTACAGTATTTTTAGTCTGTTGGTGCATGTTGCATTGCCCTTCTTTTATTGTTAACTCTTCTGCATTTGCGTGCAAGGTTCACACAACATTCATGGAAATCTTAATCTTGCAAATATCTCTGGATCATTAGCACCACGAAATAATTCAATGGCAGGCATTCCGTCTGCAGGGGTTCAACAACCCAGTGGTGGCATTTCCAGTGGCCGTTTCCCTCCAAATAATCTTCAAGCTTCCATGTCTCAGGTATTTTCTTTGACATCCACAACTTGTTCCTGTTCATGTTGAGTGGTATCTTTGTTGCTTTGGTTCTCATTTTGCCTGACCTCTTTTTAGATTCCTCATGGGCATTCTGGGATTAGCAACAGAGGAGGTATGAATGTTGGGGGAAATCCTGGATTTGGTAGTAGCATGAATGCTATTGGTGGTTCAATACAAGGTTTATCCTCAAACTTGGCTAATGTGGGTAACCGCAATTCTGCTCCTGGGTTGGCAGCTTCTCCAGTCTTAGGAAATTTAGGCCCAAGAATAGCAAGTTCTGGGAATATTTTGGGTGGGAGCAATATTGGGAGAAGTATAAGCTCTGGAGGACTGTCTATGCCTGGTATTGCATCTCGCATGAATTTAAGTGGCAACTCTGGTAGTGGGGCTATCAACATTCAAGGATCCAACCGTATTGGTATGCTTCAACAAGGTATGTAGGTGACGTTGCTGGTATATTCTCATTATATCTTTCATGCTTTAGTGATGAATCTCTATGTATAATCTTGTTATGTCTTTCATGCTGGCTGGTTAAAAAATGATCTTGTTCTAGTTATAGTTGCCTCATTGTCTGATTCATATTTGAAAGGTGCACTTATGATAAGATTAGAAATAGGGACGTGGAAGGGAAACACTTTGCTCCTTAAGGGCCTGTTTGGGAGTAAAGTATTTTTGTAGTTTCTAGGCATTACCATGGTTTATGGAATACTAGAGTATTTTATACCATAAGGTGTTTGATTACTTTCCTAAATACTATGTTTTCAAAGCCATGGTTTTCTTGATACCGTGATATTTTTGGAGTATTTGAAACTCCATTGTCCATTCCAACTCAAAGTTTTCATGGCATGACTAGCTTTTACCTAAATACCATGGTTTACATTACAATGTTGTATCCAATATTTCTCAAAACCATGATATTTTTGGAGCTGGCCAAAACTATGGTATTGTAAAACAATGGTTTTGAGAAACATTGTTGCCAAACATGCACTAAGTTTCGAAGAGCAAAATTTATCTTGGCCCGCTTTGGCTCAAAATTAATGAGGGGAATCAGGGCCGTTGTTATTAGAAATCAGTACCACTATGTATTTAGTCCATTGGTCTATAATGTTGAGTTGTTATTAGAAATCAGTACCACTATGTATTTAGGTAGTGTTTGGTTGAGGAGCCAAGTATAACGGAGCCGTTCCATCCCTGATTCTAGGAACAGAGCCGCTCTGTTCTGTGTTTGGTAATCTGGAACGGAGCGGCTCTGTTTTTTGTTTGGTTGCAGAGTGAACGGAACGGAGCGTGACTGTGAGAGCGGGATGGGAACGGAGCGGCTCCGTTCGGTTGATTTTTTGGAGCGGAATGGTTCCGGATCTGAGGAGAATATTCCCTAATTGGAGCCATTCCGTTCTACTTACTTTGTAACCAAACAGCAACAAAACTGGAACAGAACGGCTCCGTTCTAATTGGCTCTTCAACCAAACACTACCTAGTCCATTGGTCTATAATGTTGAACAGGACTGGTTTTATGAATAGTTCTGAAACTTGTTAAAGATGTCAATACTAGGGTTTAGTGTAACATTATATGTTACACTTTGTTTAATTTTCTTTGCCAGCATCCCCACAATTTATGAACTTGCTTGGAAGTTCTTACCCAACACCTGGAGGGTCACTATCTCAGAATCAAGTACAGTCAGGAAGCGGTTCTTTAGGATCTTCTGGAATGCTATACGAAGGAAGCTCGGGTGACAATGCTCCATTTGATATTAATGACTTTCCTCAGTTAACTGGACGACCTAATTCTGCTGGAGGTGGTCAAGGACAATATGGTAATACTGCAATGCTACCAAATATTCCGATGATATCTAGACTATATATAACTTCTGATTACTCTTATTTGAAGGATCACTGAGAAAGCATGGAGTAAGCGTCAATGCCATTGTACAACAAAACCAGGAATTCAGCATTCAGAATGAAGATTTTCCAGCTTTACCAGGAAATAAAGGTGTGTGCTCACCGATCACCATTGCTAGTCTCATTATGCATGTAATAGAGAAAAAAGAACTTATCCTTGTTTGACATGATATGAACGGCCACCTGTTCCTGTTACCAGCCACTCTGTTCCTGTTACCAGCCACTCGTTCCTGTTACTGGTCCAGTTATTTTTTTAGCTTTGTGCACTTACATTTCATCTGTTATTATTTATATTTCTAGTTTGGATAATTGCATTCAGGCATTCACAATATATGCTATAATTTAGCACTACATGATAATTTGTGATATCTTATTAATTTCTTTGTTGTTTCCAACTAATTTTATGCTTCAGTGTTTTTTTTTTGTTTCTGGTGATTACATTTTCGTCCTATTTTTGTCTTCTGGATAATATATATTATCTAATTGTATGTTTCTTTGGAATATAAGGTAGTTCCTCAGATTATCCTATGGATATTCATCACAAGGACCACCTTCATGAGAATATAAATATTATGCAAGCACAACATTATCCTGTGAGTTGATGGGTTTGCCATTTGATTTCGTGAACATTTATAGTTGCTTATTCTAAATTTCGGCACACATTATTCTGTAGATGGCTAGACCATCTGGCTTTAGCTTGGGAAGCAGTTATCCACCCCGTCAACATCAGCAGAGTGCTAATTCAGTAAGTAATACTATTTGTTTATATCATGTCAAGATTGAACACATCACCTTTTTTAAAAACTACTTGAATTGTTATTTTCCTTTTCCACAAGAGGTACATGGGAGATCCCTGCTGAGATCTGATCTTTAGGTGCCTGTTAAGCTTTCTGAATGTGAATTACTAACCATAGTGACCTTGTATTAGGTTCAAAATGCTGGGCTGGAAACTATTGGACTAAGACCGGCAAATTCTCCAAGTCTGTCAACTAATTCAGGGGTTTATGAGCAATTCATGCAGAAGTACCATCAACCACAGACTCAAAATTCACTTAGGTTGCAGGCATCTTCAGGTCCTCAACAGTACAAGGATCAGAGCCAAAAATCCGTTCAAGGAACACAGGCTGTGCCGGATCCATATAGCTTACTTGGATTGTTGAGTTTAATAAGAATGAAAGAGCCTGGACCAACAACTCTTGCTTTAGGGATTGATTTGACCTCGTTGGGGTTGAATTTGAACTCCCAAGATAATCTTTACAAGACATTTGGCTCTCCGTGGTCAAGTGAGCCAGCTGTAGGAGAACCTGATTATCAGATCCCAGCTTGTTTCTCTGCAGAGCCACCACCAGCACTGCAAGTAAGCTTCTAAATATTTAGTTTTTGTTAGCATTCTTCTGGCATTACATATTCACATTTTTTTCATCCTCTGCAGCCATTTCATTTTCAGAAGTTTCACCCTTTGACACTATTCTACATCTTTTACAGGTACTTTAGAGTTCATTAAACTGATCTTTTGATGTAAATAGGCTGTGCATCATCTAACTGTGTTCTTTGTGCAGCATGCCTAAAGATGCCGCTCAGTTATATGCTGCTAATGAACTGTAAGCATAGAAACTGCACAATTTGTAGTATCACTATTTGTATTCTTGATGTATAGCTTGCAGTCTTGCACTAATGCACTCTACCACTGTTTTTAAGTAAATTGCTGCTCCAATTTTTCAGATACAATAAAGGGTGGTTTTACCACAAAGACTACCGTGTCTGGCTAACAAGAGCGCCTAATTCCGCACCTCTTGTGAAAACTCCACTTCATGAACGAGGGTCCTACATTTGTTTTGATCCAAGCATCTGGGATACTGTTCATAAGGTTTCGTTATCTGAATCAAACCATACAGAATCATTATCTATTAACAGAGATGTGTATCTGAGCATTCTTTTGCTTTCAGGACAACTTTGTTCTCCATTACGAAGCAGTGGAGAAGAGACCTGTCCTTCCTTCTGCTGGCCAAAATATTAGGCGAGAACTATAAGGTAGCATGCTTCTATCATATATAAAAGGAATGTATAGTTATGTGTACGTATGACTAATTGACTTCCTTCCCTGATGCACACATATTTGCCCTGCTGCTTGCCCTAGGTTCTCCTGCATTTGAAGTTAGTTTGGTTTGATCAGTAGCTGATGTCATGGATGGGATGAGTTCATACAAAATGATTCTATAAGAACTTATGACCCCCAGGTGGCAGTTGTAGAAATGTAGCTGAGATTTAGATTTTCTTCATAATTTGTTGGCATTATTTAGTAGGGTCATTGTTGTACCAATGTTGTGACTTGATTTGTTGTTGTTGTTGTAACGCAGTCACCGTGATGATAATAAATGTTTTGACGGTTATGAGTCAGCATGAAAATATAATGAGACTTTTGATTTGAGATGTATGCGTCTGTTTGGTGATTGGAATTTTGCTGAATTAACATGTGCATAGCTACAGAGAATATTAATGATTATTCCTTGTTAAACAATGAATTCACAGATCTATTTGGCTGTAGAATTGAGCTGACTTAAACAGCTGGATCGAACAACTCTGAGCAGATCAGATAAAAGGATTTCAGTATCAGTATGATTGATTGGACGCTTCACTACACATTAGCAACGTGGGTCTGAACTCTTAACATAAAGCTATTAAAAGGAGAAAATTGTGGTTACTCTTGTTCAATCCTATCACAGGGAAAAGGTGATTTGGCGGTTGTTTGGTTTGAAAAATCACTGCATCTAAAATAAGATAGTGTATTATGATCCATTCCTTAAAGTTGGTGGGATAACTTTATTTTTTATATATTAGTTCTAACTAATTAACTATGAGAAATGATGTGGTGATAGATTAACTCATTTTATTCCAAAAAAGAGGAATAAGAAGATGGACCAATTTATTTCTTGAACTAAACACTCTATTAATCACTTGATGGCTGCTCCAACTCCTAACGGCCCAAGCGACTATTGATGAAAAATCGCAAAATAGTATGAGATCAATTACGATACTCTCAAATTATTGGCTCTCTCATGTATTTAGCTTAGTGCTGGGAATATGAGTATTAAATTATTGGCTCTCTCATGTATTTAGCTTAGTGCTGGGAATATGAGGTGAGTTTTTAGGCTAGTACGAGCACAAAAAAAAACAGAAGCCTAAAGAGCACAGTCCCACACAGGATAATATAGGTCGGGTTAGCACGACTCGAAGGCGGGCCTAGGCTAGGCCTTAATTCCAGCACGTCGGGCCCTAGCACGGCTCACACACATGGGACAGGCTTAGACCGACACGACCCAATGAAGCCTATATTGTTTAATATAGTAGGCTATATACTTTATATTAATGTAATATTTGGACTTTATGTGGTCAAATAATCCTGTCATTGTTTAATATCTTTAATTTAGTAAGCTCAAGCATGATGGGCTTGGCTCAGCCCAATTTCTAGCACTAATTTAGTTGGTGCAATGAGGTCTCGTTTGTTGTGAGCGAACTCACCCGATTTGTTTCCAATTTTGGGGATTATAATTGGCAATGCTGTTGAGACGACATTGCGCTTTCTAAAAAGGACTGAGTTATGACATCTACTATACCAGGTACTCGAGGGATCTGAAGGGTTATTTTGACATGATAATGAAACCGTGATAATCAAAGTGAATAGTTTTAAGGATAACATGAAGTCTATGAGGTATATGAAAAGGTGATTAAAATTTATCAAAAAATTGAGAACTCTAGAGTAATTGTGTTGGACTATATCTATATGCCTAAGAATCTAGCGGATCAGTTTACAAAGTTGTCACGTAATGTGATAGAATGCGCGTCAAGGGAGATGCGCTTGAGACCCACTTGAAGTCATTCTACAGTGGTATCTTGTTATATGTGATCGGAGACACCGTGAAGTAGAATGGTGAAACAAGCTAACGATTGACTAATAGAGAGGCCCCTTACAAAAAAAATACAATAGAGCATTTGAGATGTGTTTTTTCTCCTTTGTTGTATATATGACTAATTAAAATCTTAATATGCTTCGTGCGGCTTATCTAAGCAGGGTTGTTGTCCTAGAGACATCCTAGAAGGAACACACCTATATAAGTTTGACCCTAATTTAGAGTCTATGAGATATGGGTAACCTTTAGATACTCTTGAAATGTCTTAAAGTATGACTTATATGCTTCAATCGAAGGGATGCTTGTAGCAGCCTAACATTAGAAAATAACTGTGGTGAAACTCACTTTAGGCAATATTTAAGGCAATGGTCCATTGTTCAATTGTGAACGAGTATAACTCCTGTTCTAAGTGGATGTTCAACTTAACGGTCTCTACCGAAACCTTGGTATATCAAAGAACAATGATTTTGAGATTGTTTAATGCGTGGTTTAGATTTTGGTGGGGACTGTTAGTAGTTTATGGTCTCGGCCCATTTAAAGTATTTAATAATTCTAAAAGCCCATATTAAACAAGTTTATGTTATCTTACCAATTTACGATATGGGTAGCTGATAGGACGTTACACAATTTATTATAGGGATGACCCTTGTGTCTGTCTACCATGAGTGGTTGAGAAAAGAGCCAAGGCATGCAACACATATGTGTGCGCGCCGCCGCCAAGTGACGTAGTATTAGCTATTTGTCATTCTTGATATTAGATGACAGGAAGATGAACAGTTAGAGCATGTTCGGTTGTTCAGGATTAGACCCGGAATTATTTCACCCGATAAAATCTTATATAAAATAGGTAAACAATTCAGACGGAATAGTTTCAGGCCGCCGTTCCTGAACAACCGAACACAGCCTTAGGGAGACCGATGGTCACTATTTAGAGATACATATATGGTGGAGTTAGAGTGAGCATGAGTTTTAAAAGTTATCGCAAGAGTTTTGGAACGTGACTATAGGAGTTTTATGTGTGATGGCTGATGAGCTATCTGACTTCTTACCTCTTGCGTCCTCTTAGCTCTTCCGTCCTCCGATCTCCCGTGAGTATTTGGGTCTTCACACTTGACTATATATAAACTCCATCATATCATTTGCTCTTAGTTAGTTAAGCACTCTATTCTAATATTTAATATTTGTGCGTACGATTTCTATAAGTAGGCCTCCAAAAAAATCTCCTTGAAGTGTTCATTTTCTCGGGTGAAGGACGACAATCATATTTTGAGGAGTACCGGTTTTAGTTTCTGCATCGAACGGGACCACTAAATTAGACTAGAAATATATGCGTCCCTCGCTATATTTAGTTCAACCTTCCAATGGTATATGCAATTATGTCACTCTCTACTTTATTTATGGCCAGCGTGGTAAGTTCGCACATGCTTCTTCATATCACCACTAACATTAATTACCTATCGGTTTTGGTTTTCTGGATTAAAACGCAACCGAAGATGCTGTCTGATCTTCTATCAATGATATGGTTACGCCCATTCTTTAAAGAAAAAAAAAGAAGTTTCTCCTCAAAAGTCAAAAGGTACGCTTGTACTTTCAATAAAGTTTTTTTTTCCCTGAGATAACGGCTTTCAAAGATTTGGATGCTGTGTCGACCGACCGACTCTATATACTGTATGCTGCTGGTACGTTCGTCCCCTGGATCTCCTCAAAAGGTACGACGATAATGCATTGGACAACCAGCGTGGATTCCGATTCGTACGCTGTTCCACGCAGCATGCACATGGCGTCGGCGGGCCGTATCCGACGACCCAAATCCAACGTGCGCCAGCAGGCCAGACGACAGGGAAAGCCACAGCACAGCCCTATCCAGTAACCAGAATCCACCGCCACCTCACGCGTCCTCTTCGGCGGCGGCCGGGATCTCTCTCACCACCGCCGCAGTGGCTCCACCAGCAGTAGTAGCACATGCTGCGCCGGCGCTGCTGATTTGGAAAAGCACGGCCACCACTCATGACTCACCCACCGCCGGGCCTGATGCCGCTGCACACCTGCCGACTTGTTGAGAAGCCACGTAGTAGTAGTAGTACGAGTGGAAGATGACACGTACATGTTCAAGCTAGCTTATCATGCAAACGCATCTTGTCATCTGGATAGACCTACCTATCATCATAGGAGTATACCTTTAGTACCAGTTTTATGTCACGTGCAAAACGTATAACTATACTCCATTAGCATCTAAGCTAGAAGACCACTTGGCGTTGGAACGATGCATGCATGTAATCTATGCCTTTATTCTACGATGCGATGCGATCTGGTCGCTGCATCTTAATCAATCGGCGGTGCATGTTGGTGCATGCATGGAGAGAGAATCACAGACTACTGGTTTCCTGTCGACGTCCAGTGGAAGCGCTTGCGCGGCAGCTTCGATTGGATAACCGGCAACAACGGGATAGCTAGCCTCGCCCTCGCCCTCGCGGCTCTTGCTCTTGCACTTGCACGCACCACCACGAACACGTGCATGGAGAGTGGAGGCTAAGGAAGGATGGATCACGGCGTGGGCATGCAGCAGAGAACGAGACTCGACGATTGTTCGAGTCCAGTCCATTGCAGCTCGTCCGAATTTTTTGTATTTTGTTCCTTCCTCGGAAAAAAATTCATGTTTGGATCTTAAAAAATTTTAATATCATTTTTAAATCCTTTGCTCGGCGCTTATAGGCTATAGCGTCGAGGTACGTGTTGCGCTGGCACAACCCGAACGACGTGGCGTCGACGTGGCATCGAGCTCGACGCCAAGATCTATGGTGCCGAGCTCGGATATGTAACCATAAAGCTTGTTTAGCTTAGTCGGTAGAGCGCAATGCTCTTAACCTTAAGCTTGTAGGTTCAAGCCCCACTGTGGTGTTCAATACTTTGTCTTTGTCGCTGATTTGTTTTTTTGTTATCGAGTTTTTTTCATTTATGTCGCTGATTTGCCCGTCCAAATTTATTTCTCGTTTAGATTTTTTTGTAAAATCAGCTGAACATAATAGGGACCATCGCTAAATCCATGCGCGAATGAAAGCTGCGGGAAACAGGTCCCTTTATATATAGCTAGGGTTTGATCCGGTCAAATATTCATGAAGGAAAAACAAACTCCTCTCACACGAAACAAAAGTTGTCTACAGTGTCAATTAGGCGATTCCGTCCTCTCGCTAATTACAAGTGATTTTAAACATTAAATAATATACTAAAAACTGAAGTACACCCTTTAAAATGTTAAAAATATTTATATCATAAACAAATGGCTGTGTTAATCTTACATTACTAGTGACAAAGACAACAAAAACGAAAAATATAGACAACAAAAAAAACAAATTAGTGACAAAGACAAAAAATATTGAACGCCTACCAACTGAGCTAGATAAGCTTTGTTGTTATACATCCGAGCTCGGCGCTATAGATCTTAGCGCCGAGCTCGGTGCTATGTCGACGTCACGTCGTCTGGGTTGTGCTAGCGCAGCACGTACCTCGGCGTCATAGTCTATGGTTTTGTGATCTATTGCAGTACTCAGTGACAAATAGAGAGAACAGAGACAAAATGACAGGGACAGATTCTTTATTGCAGACAGGGTAGTATATATAAAAGTGATCAAAGGGCATCTGACCCTTAGATCTAATAACTGTCAAATGAACGGTTGGATGGGTCTTGATCATATGTACAATATTTTGTAACACTCCCCCTTGATCAACCCAAAACCGTTTGATCATCTGCAATTTGTCTTATCAAATTCTTGATCTCCTCAAAAACCCTGTGGGAAAAATAAGGAGTACACAATGTCTTTTGGATAATGAGAATAATCTCATAAAGTCTCCAAAAGAAAATATGCTTGTAATCATCATGTATAAAAACCCCTGTGGGGAAAATCAATGATGAAGCATATAGCTTTGTTGATATTACCTCGTTAAAAACTTTGGATGAGAAAACCTTAGCAAGACAAAACTCATACAAAGAAAAGAGTGTAATATGATGGTTCAATACAGGTTATATATTATGGAGAATTACTCCCCCTGAACCTTGCAAGCACTTAAGTCTTCTCATACCAATCCCCTCAACACATTTCTGAAATATAGAGTATGGTAGAGATTTTGTGAATAGATCTGCAAGATTATCACAAGACTTTGTTTGCAAGATGTTTATATCCCCTTTTTCCTGAAGTTCATGGGGATAAAACAATTTAGGAGAAATATGCTTATTGATATTGCTCTTGATATAACCCGTATCCATCTGAACAACACAAGCTGAATTATCTTCATAGATAATTGTTGGTGAGTCAAGAGAACCAATACCACAAGTCGTGAGTATATGATTCACCATTCTACGAAGCCATACACATTCACGTGATGCTTCAAATAATGCAATTATTTCAGAATGGTTGGTGGACGTGGTCACCAAAGTCTGTTTAGACGATTTCCACGAGATGGCAGTTCCACCTTGTAAGAATACGAATCCTGTTTGTGATCGGCCATTGTGGGGATCAGATAAATAGCCAGCATCTGTATACCCAATTAAACTAGGATCATTACTTCTCTTGTAAAAGAGTCCTAGATCCTTTGTTCCATTTAGGTATCGGAAAATATTCTCAATGCCAACCCAATGTCTTTTTGTTGGGGCAGAACTGTGCCTTGCTAACAAATTTACTGCAAAAGCAATATCCGGCCGGGTATTATTAGCAAGATACATCAATGCACCAATAGCACTGAGATATGGGAACTCCGGTCCCAATATCTGTTCTTCATCATCCCGTGGTCTAAATGGATCTTTCTTTAAATCCAAAGATCTGACCACCATAGGAGTCTTTGAAGGATAAGACATATGCATATTGAATTTTTCCAATACCTTTTGGGTATATGTACTTTGATGTACAAGGATTCCAGAAGGTAAATGCTCAAGTTGTAGACCTAAGCAAAATTTGGTTTTACCCAAATCCTTCATCTCAAATTCCGTCGTTAAATGATGACGTGCTTCATCAATATCAAGTTTATTTCCTATGATGTTAAGGTCATCAACATAAACTGATATGATACAAAATCCTACTTTGGATCTTTTGATGAAGACGCACGGGCAATCATCATTTTTCGTGTATCCCTTACGTAAAAGGAATTCACTCAATCGGTTGTACCACATTCTGCCCGATTGTTTTAAGCCATATAATGACTTCTGCAACTTTACGCAATACATGTTGCGCTTTGCCTTTGGATTCGGTGCATCTATTCCATCAGGAACTTTCATGTATATATCAGAATCTAGTGACCCATAAAGATATGCGGTCACTACGTCCATTAACTGCATAGATAGACGATTTTGTACTGCCAATGATATTAAATATCGGAATGTTATTGCACTCATGACTGGTGAATAAGTTTCGTTGAAATCAACGCCGGGTCTTTGCGTAAACCCTTGTGCTACTAGCCTTGCTTTGTATCTCACTACCTCACCATTTTCATTTCGTTTCCGAATGAAAACCCACTTATATCCCACAGGGAAGATATCACGTGGTGTAGGTATTACAGCAGAGAAAACTTCTCTTTTGTAAAGCGAGGCTAACTCCGCTTCGATTGCTGCCTTCCATTTGATCCAATCTGAGCGCTTACTGCACTCTGCCATGGTCTTAGGATCTAGATCATTTTGAAGGTCCTCAGCAATCTTCTCGGAGAAATATATGTCGACATTAGTAGCTTTTCTATCATATGTTTCACCAGTCTCAACATAGTTGATGGCAATTTCATCATTCCTTAAAGACTCATCACGATTTCCCAAATTGATGTGTCTAGGATTTTCCGATGTCCCAGCCTCGGTTATGTGCACATCCGAGCTGGGTTGTGGATCATCACAATCCACATGATACATTGTATCATTTTGGTGTCCTTTTGCATTCGCTATTGTTCTTTGCTTCTTAGCAACAGAACTGCGCTTATTCACCATACTTCTCCTCTCTAGGAGTTGAGTGGCCTTACTTGGTACTTCCACTCTTTCTGGTGCATTCCTAGCGGGAATGAATGATTTAGTGACACCTTTGTAATTAGTGAATGCATCTGGCAGTTCATTTGCAAGTCTTTGCAAATGTATAATTTTCTGAACTTGTAGTTCAGTTTCTGAAGTACGTGGATCATAACCTGGAACACATTGAGTATTCCAATTTATTTCCTGGCATTCTTTTTGGTACTTGAATTCTCCCCCTAATGCCGGGAAATGTTCCTCATCAAAAATAGAGTCAGCAAAACGGGCTGTAAATAGATCCCCTGTTAAGGGTTCTAAATACTTAATGATCGACGGAGATTGAAATCCCACATAGATCCCCACTTTCCTGTGTGGGCCCATAGCTGTTCTCTGAGGTGGTGAGATTGGAATGTATACACAACATCCAAATTTACGCAAATGGGAAATACTTGGAGGATTTCCACGTACCATTTGTATTGGGGATGTTGAATGATATGCAGTTGGTCGTAATTGTATAAGGTCAGCAGCGTGCAGAACTGCATGACCCCAACACGACGAGGGCAATTTGCAATTCATCAATAATGGCCTTGCGATGAGTTTAATCCTCTTGATTAGTGACTCAGCCAAACCATTCTGGGTGTGGACATACGGTACCGAGTGCTGTACTTGAATCTCCAGCGCCATACAATAATCATTGAATGCCTGAGATTTGAATTCAGCAGCATTGTCCATTCGGATTGAACTAATCCGATGTTCAGGAAAATTTGCCTTTAACTTGATAATTTGAGACATTATCTTGGCAAATGCATGGTTGCGTGTTGATAGTAAACACACATGTGACCATCTTGTAGATGCGTCAATCAGTACCATGAAATACCTGAACGGCCCAGAAGTTGGCATAATTGGCCCACAAATATCTCCTTGAATCCTTTCAAGGAATTTAAGCGGTTCAGTTTTAATTTTGAGATATGATGGTCTCAAAATAAGTTTCCCAGTTGCACATGCGGTGCAAACAAAATCCTTAGATTTGGGAAAACTTGTTGTAGGCAAATTATGACCAATTGAATTGCCTGTAATTTTCCTCATCATCCCTATGCCAGGATGACCAAGTCGATCATGCCAAATCTGGAATGCATCAACATCTTGGAAAATTACCTTATATGCAACATGTGCATTGCTCTTAATATATGTATAGTACAACCCTGACGTGAGTGATGGAATTTCCTCGCATATGCGTTTGCCATATTTATTCGGCTTTGTCAAGAAGAGAAACTCTTCTTGATTTTCATCATGGGTTTCAATATGAAATCCATTTTGCCGGATATCTCTAAAACTCAAGAGGGTACGTGTGGAATCAGGATACAATAATGCATCCTCGATCACAATTTCAGTACCCATGGGGAGGGTAATAGTTGCTCGACCAGAGCCAACTATCACAGCATCGCGTCCGGCGATGGTCAAAACTTTCCCATCTCTTTTCTTAAGAGTCTGAAAGTATTTGATCTCCCTAAGTATAGAGTTTGTGGTACAACTGTCCACAAGGCATAATTCCTCATCCGTCGAGTTGTCATCATTATGCATCTATACATAAAGAAAATTCTGAATAAGAATTTTATGATGCAACTTAGTACTATACAGAACATGATATGAAATATCACAATGTCGAAACCATATTACAATAATGGTATGGCGACTCAACCAATGAGTTCGCACTACACACAGGACCCAACACTGGTCTTGTAGAGTGTGTTACATCTCAAAACATGAGATTGTATACCTCTACTTATTACAACAACATTATCAAGACAGTATAGAACAACCACACAAGCCACAGTGATCATGATCAAATCTCCAAGCATGAGGGATTTATGCCAAATCTCCAAATGGATCCTTTGACATATACTCAATGATCATATCATCAGATTCATCTTCTTGCAGAAGTGGAGGCTTGTTGTCAACCACATTGAGGTGCTCTTTAGCAAGAGTGTTCTTCAGATCACCAGAAGCCAGTGAAGAACTTCCAACCTCAATTGGTGCTTCAGTAGAATTGAAATGAGCCTCAAAACCAGGCTTATCAGACTTTGGCTTCTTTAGGGATTGTTGATACAAAAGAACAAGGTGCTTAGGGCAAGTGCAATCCCTAGCAAAATGGCCCTCAGTACCACATTTAAGGCAAGCTCTGTTGCCCTTAGATGGTAGAGGCTTGCCATTTCCTTTTCCTTTTCCTTTACCTTTCTTGTGGAATTTGTTCTTATTGAATTTGCGAGGTCCAGAAGGATTCTTGAAGTTTTTCTTGAATCCTTTCTTATTCCCAGTCTTATGCACATTGAAATGTACCTCAGGCAGAGGGGCAGACCCAGAAGGGCGCTGCTGAGCATTCTTTAGAAGAAGCTCATGATGCTTTTCTGCTTGGGTCAATGTGTGCATAAGTTGAGAATATTTCTGGAAATTGCTAGAGCGATACTGCTGATGCAATATTCTGTCCTCTGGAAGCATGGTAGATAGAGTCTTCTCTATTTTGTCTGCTTTAGTGGGCTCTTTCTCGCAAAACTTCAATTTAGAACAAATGCTATGAAGAGCATGGTTATATTCTGCAACAGATTTAAAATCTTGCAGACGAAGGTGGTTCCACTCATGGTTGGCTGACGGCCATATGAGCTCCTTCTGCTGTTCATAGCGCTCTTTGAGAGCTTTCCACAAGTTGTGAGGGCATCTCTCCATAAGGTACTCTTGCTTAAGGTCCTTATGGATATAAAGCCTCAAAAGGAAAAGTGCTGTGTTCTTTTTAACCTCATTCACTGGATCAGTACCAGTGATGGGTGCTACGATTGCATCAATGATCCCACGAGAAGCGAAAGTTATTTCAATATCTGAAGCCCAAGTTGGGTAGTTATGCCCATCGAGGGCGAATTCCTCGAACTCTTTGGTTGACATGTTCCTACAGTCATTACCATGGACATCCATTAATTTACGTATAAATTAATAGTCACAATGGTGATGTTGGGGAGTGGCCAGCCGGGCCCGCCGCGGCGGCTCTCGCCTGCGCCGAGTGCGCGCCCCTTCGGGGCTTTGCCCCGCGCCTGCGCCGATGAGAAGCCGCGGCCAGCCGCCGCTGGGACCGCGCCGAGCCACCCGCTGGGAGTTGCGCCGAGCGCTACCGGACTGGAGCAGCCCGCGCCGGGGCCTTCTCCCGCGCCTGCTCCTGATGAGCGCCGGGCGTCCGCGGGAGCCTCGCCGAGCGCTCCCTGGAGCCAGCCGCCAGCGCCGAGCCGCGCGTGGAGGCCGCGCCGAGCGCCCATGTGGGGCCCGCGCCGAGCGCCAACGCCGGGAGGCCCGCGCCAAGAGCCTACGGGGAGGGGCCACGCCGAGCGCCTGCGGGGAGGGGCCACGCCGAGCGCGCCACTGGCTGGCCGCTCCGAGCGCCGGGCATGCCGGGCCGCGCGTGGAGGCCTCGCCGAGCGCAGGGCCTGACCGGAGCCGCCCGCGGCTGGGACCTGCGACCACGCCCGGTCGCCGTGGGCCGTATGCCCGCGATGGAGGCCGTGGCCGAGCATGGCCGGGACGGGCCCGACCTCGGCGGCGCGAGGCCCACGCAGTGCGCCTCTCCCCCACCCCCCTCCCCAAACGGCCGATGCGGCGGCCGGATCGAGGGCCATTAGGCCCTCCCATTGGAGGAGGAAGACGGGGCCACCCCATTTGGACGATGGCCTGTGAAGATGATGCGTCCACGTGGAGCATCGACGGCACGCGGGGGCTGTCCACGACGGGCAGCAATGGTCCCGACGACCACAGGCACCGGCGGAGATGGTGAACGACGAGCAACTGCCGCTGCAGTGGGCGGAGGCGGTGGTGGTGCCGCCAAGTCGACATCCATGGGGGCCGATGCAGACGATCCCGCGTCAAACACCGGCGCCGGTGGCGACGGGGATGCAGTGGGGAGTCCACACTCCACCACCGGCAGCGGAACCACCGCTGTCCATCCATGGAGAACGCAGTAGTGCACATTTTGCACTTGAACACGGCGTTCAGGAATCGCATGCACCGGTGGAAGCGCTGCGGCTTGACCAGCGGCGTACGCCTCCAACATCGAATCATCAAGAATGTGCAGAACTTCGCGCATACGGCGTATGCGCATGGAAACGGTATGCTCCATACCTTGCTGTTGATGTGAAGATCGATCTTGCTGTTCTTGTCAAGAACAACGTGTTCTTCTTCTTCTCTTTCTCTGATTTTCCCTTGAGGCAGTGCTGATAACGTTTTGTGATCTATTGCAGTACTCAGTGGCAAATAGAGAGAACAGAGACAAAATGACAGGGACAGATTCTTTATTGCAGACAGGGTAGTATATATACAAGTGATCAAAGGGCATCTGACCCTTAGATCTAATAACTGTCAAATGAACGGTTGGATGAGTCTTGATCATATGTACAATATTTTGTAACATATGGCGCTGAGATGTGTTACTTCGGTGTCATAGCCTATGACGCCGAGCAAAGGGTCCAAAAATAACATTAAATTTTTTTAGGATTCAAACGTGAATTTTTTTCCGAAGAAGGACAAAATACAAAAAAAAAAAATTCGGGCAGCTCGTCGCCGGCGGCGTGGCGGGCGGGCGGCAGCGACGACGTGCCACATGAGATGTGACGAGCCAATTCAATTCGTAGGATAGAGAAAGGGAATGGATGAGGTCGTCGTCCACTCGTCCTCATGCTCGCTCGATCTCATGGCTTGCCTTGGAGTTGGAGGAATTAAACCTAGCCTCCCTAGGCTTTCGTGACGCCAAGCTCGTGCTGGTCCATGGACTGACTGATCGATCAGGAATCTTTCGACCTGATTGGTTAGCCGCCGCACCATTTCATTCTAAATCATCGCGTATGTTAATTTTGCTTGAACATCTACTTAGTTGTCTGTAAGTTGTCTGTAAGCGAGTAACTGTCACTATATGAGTAGATATAAAATAAGTTATTCTAAAATTATTTACCTGTATCTGCATATACGGCAGAAATGACCGTATTCTAGTGGGACAGGCTCCCGTGGGACTAGTATACGGGGACAGTAAACGAATCATGCGCTTTCTGTCCCAGTCGGGCGTGGCAGCGTCACGTACGCCGCCCAACGACGATAGCGCCGGCTTTGTACGCTTCTCGCCCCCGGCCAGAGAAGACCCTGTGCTAAGAGGAGAGCTACGATGCATGGTATAAAAATACAGCACAAGAAAAAGAGAAAGGGTACCCGAAACTGAGTTCAAGAGACTTAATAGAAGTGTTGTTCACACGGCCAGCCCGGATCGAAGCCGGCTGCCAATACGCCGTCGCCGCTTTCCCCGCCGGCCCACCGCTCCACCGGCCGCGCATTGCGCCGGTGGTTTCGCCGTCGGAACCGGCCGGTTCCCAGCCCGGATGATCATCAGTCGAGGCCCTCAGTTCTTCGATTCGCCACTGTGGCTGACCGGCCGTCGTGATCTCAGTACATGCACGCCTCTTTCCAGTCGCAAATCACGAAAGACAAGCAACATGCGCGCTCGGAGGCGGCGGCGGCATCGACGAGATGTCGTGGTCCAGACTCCAGACCCGCAAAAACACGGGGGGCCGGGGCCGGGGCATGCAAGTGCGGGACCCTGCATGGTCAAGATCCTAAGTACAAACAAGTCACTAATTAAGGGCGTGTTCGGCTGGCTTGTAGCCGACACTGTTGCAGCTGTTTGGACTGCTGCAGCTGCAATCCATAGAGAGAAAAATACTGTAGAAGCCGCAGCCAGCCTGTAAGCAGTTCTTCACAGCTCTGACTCGGGAGGCCAGTGGCCACGCGCGCTATGATAGTTGTTTATCGGAGTAAGCCACTCCGCAGAGCCAAGTCAAATGTTGTTGATGGGCAACAAGAGTTCTGAAACGCTTTCCCCTTCCTGAAAATGCAGAGGTCTCTGTTTGTACGATCGAGTGCCGCGCAGGTCACCATGCACTACTGTACTTTATATGCCATTTGACAATTGCTAAAAGCTTCCCAAAACGTACAGGAAGCACCACTAGCTACTGCGTGAGCTTGGGTGAGATGGACAAAATATCTAGGCGCGCGCCGCAGCCAAACTATATATATATATATATTGTATATTAGGAGCCCTGTGCTTCCAATAACTAAATGAAGCCCAGGCCAGACAGTGCAATCCGGTCGAGCCGGACTAGGTCCAGACGTCTATAAAAGCTAGGGATCAGTTTTTTACGCCCCATCTCGATTCATTAGCGACGGGGGTTGTCCGATAGCGCGCGCGGCGGTGGACCCTCGGCCGGTGGCCGCGGCTCCCCGACCTCGACATGCGGTGGCGGCGGTTTCCGGGCCGGCGGCGGCAGCCCCCGATCCAAAGGGCGAGCGACGGCAGTGCTCTTGTGCGGTGGCGGAGGCTCCTCGATCCGGAGTAGTGGCGGCGGTTCTCTTGTGCGGGCAAGCGGCGGCGTCCCCGAAGCCCTGAGGAGGCGGCACTTCCAAGGCCGGCGAGGAAGCGACGCCTGTCGACGTGCGAGCGACGGCGACACATGAGGCGCGATGTTCAAGCGAGCGACGTCACGGAAGGCGCGAGATGCGCGCAGCGATGATCGCGTGTGGCATCCTCCGATCCAGCGCAGTTTTCTTTTCGATTATTGTGTTTTATGCCTACCACATGTATTATTTACGCTAAAAACTGTACGATTTTATGCTTGAACACAGAGTTCGTATATCAGTTTACTGCATGCACATTGGAAAGGCAATTCCTTGATTTATGCTGTTCGTAATTTGCGCGCATGCAATGGAAACCCCCACGATTTTGCCATAATTTTTGGATCTGTATAAAAATAGAAACCGCATGCATGCGGCTGCCATATTTTTTGGATCTGTCATAAAAATAGGATCGTAATAACAACATACTAAAGCTATCAACCTTTAATTGACTCGGTATTTACGCTTATAATTGAGAGATTTTATGCTCAAAGCTTAAGATTTTTACGCTCCACCCGGAGATGCGTCCGCCAGTGAACAACATGCCAGATTTTTTACGCAGTGTAAGGAATTACATAAATACCTACACCGTGTAGTATAATTTGTTTCAGTATATATCATAAACTAGTTCTAATGCGTTTAGCTGCATGGCTGTTGGAGGGATCCTATATTTATGAATGAAATAAAACATTAAATGCGATTTTTTTGTTTCTATGCATGCAATTCATTTCCTTTTATTGCATATTCTTTCCATCATAAATTCGTGTGCATGCAACTGGTAGCAGATTTTTACGCAGTATACCGAATTGCATAATTATCTACATAGTGTAGCATATTTAGTATCAGTATATATCATAAAATGGTCATTACGAGTTTTAGTTGCATGTCTGTTGCAGCGATCCTAAATTTATGGAGGAAATAAAGCCTTTAAAATAGAAACTGCCACACATATCTTTCCTAAATTTACGCGCATGTCAAGGAACGTGTTTGACTCATGCATGCATTTTGCCATAATTTTTGGATCTGTTATAAAAATAGAAACTGCATGCATGCGACTGCCATATTTTTTGAATCTGCCATAAAAATAGGATCGTAATAACAACCTACCAGAGCTACCAACCTCTCACATTGGCCAGATATTTACGCTTATAATTGAGAGATTTTATGCTTAAAACTTAAGGTTTTTACGCTCCAACCTGTAGATGCGTCCACCAGTGAACAACATGCTAGATTTTTTTATGCAGTGTACCGAATTGCATAAATACCTACACTATAATTAGTATAGATATAAATCATAAACTAGTCTAATGTGTTTAGCTGCATGGTTGTTGGAGAGATACTATATTTATGAAGCAAATTAAACATTAAATACGATTTTTTGTTTCTATGCATGCAATTCATTTCCTTTCATTACACATTATTTTCATCATAAATTCGTGCGCATGCAGCTGGTAACAGATTTTTACGCAGTATACCGAATTGCATAATTATCTACACTGTGTAGCATATTTAGTCTCAATATATATCATAAAATGGTCCTTACGTGTCTAGCTGCATGGCTGTTGCAGCGATCCTAAATTTATGGAGAAAATAAAGCATTTAAAAATAGAAACCGTCACATATTTTTTCCTAAATTTACGCGCATGCATTGGATCGTGTTTGACTCATGCATGCATTCCTTTTTTTGCGCTAACAGACGTGGGGCAGGTGGCGCACCTGACAGGCTGGTTAGGCGCGCTGGCCGCTAGGTTGAACCAGTTTATAGGGGTGGTCGGCCTGGGCTTCCGTTAACTATTGGAAGCCCGGGGCTCCCGTTATACCTATCCTATATATATATATATATATATATATATATATATATATATATATATATATATATATATATAGAGAGAGAGAGAGAGAGAGAGAGAGAGAGAGAGAGAGAGAGAGGTAATGAAAGCCCTGGGCTTTCGTTAGTGGGCGAAGCCCCCAGCCAGGACGTCGATCGTGTCGCGTTCGGCCATCTGTACGCCAGCTTGCGTCAGCCATGCATAGGATAGCCACGTATCTCCGCTGAGACGCGACATGCGATATACGCACACATAAATATATGTATAAATGTGCATAACTCATGCATAAATAGAATCTTTTATGCCACGAATCACGGGAACGAATATTTCCATGTGCTTACCGGTTACGACTGCATAACGCTGTGTAACATGATAGCGTAAACCATGCAACATTTAAATCTCCACCGGTTTGAGATAAGGAAAGACGTGCTCTTTGTTCACGTAAATAAAGGCGCAGTTACGGGAGGAAACAAAATACAAATTTACAGCCGTTCATCCACGTTCGCATCTGAGATTTTGGCAGCGGTTAGCGGCGGCGGAAGTGAGAGGACCGACCGGCGATTAGCGGTGAGAAAATGTCCAGCACCGTCGCTGGTGATGAAATGCCACCTGTATCATCTGTGCATAAGCCAACAGGTACGTCTATTTCAATGGAATCGCATCCTGTAGCGTCTGCGATCGCCGGTTACACAGAGGGTGTCTCCATTACTCCCCCGGCGGTATTGAGGGCACCTGGACATATCGACGAGCACACAAAAACGGCAGACGTGGTCGGCGTAGAGAAGCACATCCCCATGAGACATATTGGGCCGCATGAACAGGACACACCTCATATTCTTCAAAGCCATGTAAGTTCTCCCAATTATGATACTATTATTTTCTTACATACTTCTTTGTAATGTTGTACCTATATTACGTTAGATTTAGGCTTCTATTGAATCGTAAATGTTAAATTTCTGTGCGCAGCCGGACAATATTGATATAAGATTGATACCTAAAGTCGGTATGACATTTAGTAACGTAGACGAGGCATATGATTTTTATAGTCAATATGCATACGAGGTTGGATTTCCATTGAAGAAATATAGGGAGCGGAAGAATTGTAAATGGTTGAATTGTTCAATGGAAGGAAAGAATGCTGAAAGGGTAGCTGGAAATCCAAGAATACGTAACACATGTTCGAAACGAACACAGTGCAAGGCTGGGATGAAACTTAAAAAATCTATGATGATGCTAAAGAGAATGTTATTTCCGTCCGGATTGATCTGGTAAACTATGAGCATAATCATGAATTCTTGAAGAAAGATACAAAAAAGGGCAATTGCAGTGCAACAAAACGCATGATCGTGAATATATGGAGTTCCTTAGTGCGATGCAAGAAAGCAGGATTCCACAACATTGCATTATGGATTTTGTTACAGAAATGCATGGGGGCCCAGAAAACGTTCCAATAACCGTGCAGGACATGAGTAACCTGTAAGTGTATTATGCATTGACAACAATTGTATTAAATATTACAGAAACTACCGTAATGTGTTAAGTTAGATATAGTGCATAATCATTACATTTTTTGACAGGAAAAAGGCATGGCAAAGGGAAAGAAATGCAAATGATGTGTCAAAGCTGTTATCTTTTTTTTCATTATGCAAGAAAGATAATCCACAATTTTTTTCAGACTTTCAACTGGACAAAGAAGGGAAGATTTTAAGCATATTTTTGTCCCATGCTAGCCAGCAAGCCGAGTACATTGATTTTGGTGATGCAGTTACCTTTGATACTACACATAAGACTAATATGTATGATAAGCCATTAGGCATGTTTGTTGGCTCGAACCACCACCTACAATGCACAATATTTGGGTTTGTTTTACTAGGAGACGAGACAGTTGATACATTCGAGTGGGTCTTCAATACGTTCAAAACATGCATGGGATGTGACGGACCACGAGTGATGTTGACAGGTAAATTGTAAATGGCTATAATTTATTATGACACAAACTATATGATATCATATTGGCTTAAATAATGTTATGTAAAATTATATATTTCAGATCAAGACCCTGCTATGCCAATCGCACTAGGTAGAGTATTCCCAAACACAAAACATCGATTGTGTTTGTGGCATGTGCAAAACAGGTATATGCCCCACTTGAATGAATTGTATGCAAGATTTGAGGAGATGGATTTGAAAACAAGGTTCCAATCTATAATACATCATCCATTAGATGAAATGGAGTTCGAGGCTGCCTGGCAAATGATGCTAAATGATTTCCAGCTACACGAGAACAACACCCTTGCCAGATTATATGAAATACGCAAAGATTGGGTACCTGCATTTTTCAAAGGAGACTATTGTGGACTTATGGTCTAGCGAGAGCATGAACAAACTGGTGAAGAGTGCCCACGTGGATGCAAACACACCGCTTCATCAATTTGCAAAGCAAATGATGAAGCTCCTGCATAGTAGGAAGATGAAAGAGGCCAAAAAGGCACTAGGATGCATGGTAAGTGAAAAATGATAAACATATGTTTTATGCTATTAAAAACAAAACGGTATTAGTACTATATTGTGTAATTTGTAGGGTCAAAAGGATATAACTACATTGTATATGTTTGAAATAAGAGTTGCAAGGGCATACACTAGAGCTGTGATGACAAGGTTCCAGGAGACCTTAAAATATGCAACTGCATACCGAATAGACCGTGATACAGAGGGTGATGCAAATGATTGGGTGGTGAAACATACTACAAGATCAAATAAAATTGTTTGGGGTCAACACCAATTCAAAATAAGGGCTGATGTGGATGCCGGAAAGTATTCATGTGAGTGCAAGCAATGGGAGCATACAGGTATGTTATAATAAACGATTATTTCTATATGAAATTCCAAATTATTACGAATACAAAGCTATTTGCGAGTAATATATGACATAATGTATGGTTAATGAATTATAGGCCTATTTTGTGTGCATCTTGTACGCGCTTTCATGCATCTACAAATTGAAAGGATCCCGAGTGAGTATATTTTGCAACGATACACATACTCCGCGCGATAGGATGTGGCTTTTTCAAGAGACGATAGGAATTTGAAAGGAAAAGATGGAGAAACAAGATCATATAGACAGAAGATGTTGCTTAAAAAAGCAATGAAAGTAGTACACCATGCAAGTCTATTTAAAGCTGGGAATGATAAAGCCCTAGAGATGATGGACGAATTATTAAGGTTATTGATGCGTGTGGAGCCTGATATAGGTACTGGTGAGAGTTGTGGCACAAGTGCTGGCGATGACATCCAGGTACACACATCGTGTTATTATGAATTTTGCATAATTACATGTCGATAATGATCCATGTATGTAATGATGATATAGGTCAAAGTGTATGAAACAGAAAACATAGTTATAGACAATTTACGCAAATTAGATGATGGGAATGAGGTATGGAACAAAATTTTTTAATGTATTATATATGCTGCTCTATAAAATTTGTGTATTCACTGGAGTTTGCGTTATTTCACAGGAAATTTTAATGGGGTCTAATACAAATGAATGCAATGCTAACGATGATCAATGTAATATGCCGATATTAACATTGGAACATAACACTGATATTCAGATGGTTGATAGTAGTGCTACGGATGTGGAAGCTAGAAAGGTAATAACATTACTACAATATATGATGAAATACGTGAATATAAAAACTGACTTAATATCTTTGATTTGTAGAAACTGGAGTTTCATATGGAAGGTGTAAACTTAGCAAGACCAGATAAGGCCAAGCCTAAGGGAAGAACAATCAAAAGTAGTGAGCAACAAGTTCTTAAATTGGGTGCGAAAGGACCTAAGAAGATGAGCAGGAAGTGCCAGAAATATGGCATAGCTGATGGTCACAACAGCCGTACGTGTTTAACTGTGGAGGATAATAGGGTTCGATTGGCTAACCTATCTGGACGTAAGCGAGGACGGCCTCCTGGTTCAAGGAACAAAATCATAGCTGCAGCACCACATTGGAATGAGACATCAACGTCGAAAAAACGAACGGTGGATGTCGGAGATGATGATTCATCTGGTAGATAGTAGAATACCATTAGATTTATGATAAAATTATATTATGGATGTAAATGTGATTCCTATGTTTAATTGACAATGCCCAGAAAATGTCATAAATATGCTTGCAAACTGACATAAACGTATGCGGAATTTTTCATAAGCAATTAACAGTTATGCAGCAAACTGAATGTACATCTACTTAGCATACATGTATATGCAAATATGCATAACACGGCGTTGTGTAATGCATAATCTGGTGAGACTGTAAAGCATGACTGTACAAAAAAAAGAGATGTTTCCAGTATATAACGGTGATAATTGTATCATACACTTGAGACAAAACAAGAATAATGTATGGGCATAGAACGGTGATAATTGTATCATAAATGTATGGGCAAACATACATAACACCGACAATAAGTATATCATAAACTGGAGACAAAACAGGCATAATCTGAGGTTGTTGACAGCATAAAATTGTACAGGAAATTGGCAGAATCAAATGCAAGAAACACACATCACCATCAAACACATAGGGTACAATATTCCAGTTTAGACATTCGCTGATCCCCAAAGTTGTCATTGACATAACATAAGAAACGTAGTCTTTGCCCATATTATACACACATGACTGATCTGAAGTTTAGGGAACCATTGTATACACAATATATTACATGTCTAAACTAAACTACATCCATTAGACCTTGAATCTTTGGATGTCTTCAAGCAGCGGTAATGCTTTGTTCTTCGGATGGAATGTGATATAATGCAGCGCAAGAGACCGTATCTCACTAGTGTTGCCCTGCAAGACAATAAAACTGTGTTAGTTATACATGTGTACCATATGTTGCCTTGTGCCAACTATAGAATTAACTGATAAAATTGTATGTACTGCTTCTATGTCTGACCGCAGAGATCCTTCGACGTAGTCATAAAAGAGAATGTATCCCATAACATAAAACCCACAATCATTGGATCCTGCTGCCATGTTAGGACAATTTGGGCACAAGCCAATTGTGAAGTTGCCAAATTTGGGAAAGCATGTCCTGGGCCGTACATGTTGTATGGCTTTGTTTAATCTACTCATAATAACCTTAGCCCATGGTACATTTCTGCCCCTAAGTCCAATCCGGCAAAATGATAGTCCTTCCATGTAGTACCACCAAGTGTTGCCCCATATGGATTGGAATCTAAAATGTGAATGCACTTCTTCACTGTATTTACAACATAAAATGTCCAGTGCCCCCTGCTTACCATGGGAACCATGATCTGACCGTGTAAAAACAACATAAAGATGAACAGTGTAAATGACTTCCACATAACAACGTGATATGGACCATTTAAAAAAAATTATGTTTGTAAAATGAGATACGATTGTTACCGCTTTGCATTTATCCATTTCATCTGTCTCGGGTAATGCATTGTCTAGAAGTGTGTGCAGTACAGATTCATCAAAAGGTTGAGGGTTCCGACTGTGTCGTTCCTGTTCCTCAAAGTTGAGTAGTGACTGCAATAAACAATATAAATGGAGTCAGTATACTTGGGTTCACAGATTGTGTATCTGAATATGGTGTAAGTATGTTACGATAATTTACCCCAACATTAACATCAAGAATTAATCTGTTCGAACTCATGGAGGGCTGCTGATTTTTGGCATCATGATCAACGCACTGGATGAAGCACTGCATGAACACATTTGTCGGGGACCATAATTAGGGGTACCCTCAAGGCTCCTAATTCTCAGCTGGTAACCCCCATCAGCATAAAGCTGCAAAGGCCTGATGGGTGCGATCAAGTCAGGGATCAGTCCATTCGAGGGGCTCGATCACGCCTCGCCCGAGCCTAGCCTCGGACAAGGGCAGCCGACCCCGGAGGATCTCCGCCTCGCCCGAGGCCCCCCTCCAGCGGCGAACACGTTCCCGGCTCGCCCGAGGCCCTGTCTTCGCCAAGAAGCAACCCCGACCAAATCGCAGGAGCATTTAATGCAAAGGTGGTCTGACACCTTTATCCTGACGCGCGCCCCTCAGCTGACAGAGCCGAAGTGACCGCCGTCACTTCGCCGCTCCACTGACCGGTCTGACAGAAAGACAGCGCCACGTGCGCCGCTCCGACTGCGGTGCCACTTGACAGAGTGAGGCTGACAGGCAGTCAGGCCCGACCGCACACCATAGGAAACTCTATCCCGCCCGACCCAGGGCTCGGACTCGGGCTAAGCCCCGGAAGACGGCGAACTCCGCTCCGCCCGACCCATGGCTCGGACTCGGGCTAAGCCCCGGAAGACGGCAAACTCCGCTCCGCCCGACCCAGGGCTCGGACTTGGGCTAAGCCCCGGAAGACGGTGAACTCCGCTCCGCCCGACCCAGGGCTCGGACTTGGGCTCAGCCCCAGAAGACGACGAACTCCGCTTCGCCCGACCCCAGGACTCCAATTCCGCCCTGGCCTTAGCCAACGGCCTCCGCCTTGCCTGACCTAGGGGCTCGGACTCGGCCTCGGCCACGGAAGACGAACTCGACCTCGACCTCGGAGGAGCCTCCACATCGCCCAACCTAGGGCGCGGACCAGCCACGTCAACAGGAGGCGCCATCATTACCCTACTCCAAGCTGACTCAGGCTACGGGGAACAAGACCGGCGTCCCATCTGGCTCGCTCCGCCAGATAGGCGATGATGGCGCCCCGCACGCTCCCTGACGATGGCGGCTCTCGGCCCCCTTACGAAAGCAAGAGGACGTCAGCAAGGACTCGACGGCCCCGACAGCTGTCCCTCCGCCAGGCTCCAGCACTCCTCCGACGGCCACGACATCACACAAACCGGGCGCCAAAATCTCTCCGGCCACCACGATGGCGTGTACTTAGGGCGCTAGCTCCCCTCCGCTATACACGTAGCACTCTACTACACCCCCCATTGTACACCTGGATCCTCTCCTTACGCCTATAAAAGGAAGGACCAGGGCCCTCTTAGAGAAGGTTGGCCGCGCGGGGACGAGGACGAGACGGGCGCTCGCGTAAGGCCGCTCACTCCTTCCCCCGTGTGGACGCTTGTAACCCCCTACTGCAAGCGCACCCGACCTGGGCGCGGGACGAACACGAAGGCCGCGGGATTTCCACCTCTCTCACGCCCATCTCCGGCCTCCTCGCTTTCCCCCCTTCGCGTTCGGCCTCGCGTCGACCCATCTGGGCTGGGGCACGCGGCGACACTTCACTCGTCGGCTTAGGGACCCTCCGGTCTCGAAACGCCGACAGTTGGCGCGCCAGGTAGGGGCCTGCTGCGTGTTGACGAATAGCTTCCCGTCAAGCTCCAGATGGGTAGTCTCTAGCAACCTCTCCAGCCCGGGACGGTGCTCCGTTTCGGGAGCCTTGAGTTCATGTCCCTCGACGGCAGCTACGACATGATACTCTTTCCACCGCCGGGCGACAGCGACGATGGCGGCCGACAGTCCGCCCGCCGGCGGCGGGATCGACGACATCTTCCCCGCGTGGTGGAAGAACAACCTTCGAGCTCGCCCCGTCTTCTTCCCCGTCGATGGAGGAGGAGGAGGCGGGGCAACCAAGGCCAAGCAGGAGGCGGCGCCTCGTCGGCCGTCGAGCGAGTCGACAACGCCAGCACTCCAACGGGGGGCGCGCCGGGCATCGGCCTCGCGCTTAAGACGAAGACGAGCGCTGTCCCCCCGCGACACGTCAATCCCGAGCAAACGGATGACGCCAGCACGCTCGCGAAAGGCTTGCTGGGTGTCGCCCTCGTACCTGAGACGACGGTGCAGTCAGCCCCCGACGTGACCTCATCACCGCCCGTCGACCAAGAGGTACTGATCGATTCCCATCCCACGCCTCTCGGATTTAGCCTCGACCCTGCCTAGCGGCTCCGCTTTGGCGGACGCTCTCGTAGAGGCGAATCCGAACCCTCTGGGGTTTCGTATGCGGTCACCTTGGGACCGGCTGACGGACGTCTCGACCTACGGGCCCTCTGGGTCCGAGGAAGACGACGAGCCCAGCTTCTGTTGGGATTTCTCCGGACTTGGCAACCCCGGTGCCGTGTGGGACCTCATGACCGCATGCGACTACTGCCTTTCCGACTGTTCCGACGGTAGCCGTAGCCTCGGCGACGAGGACTGCGGCTCGAGCCGCGAATGTTTCCACGTCGATCTAGGGGGTCCCCCCGAAGGCAACCATCTCGGCATGCCGGAGGATGGTGATCTCCCTAGGCCGGTGCCTCGCGTTGACATCCCGCGGGAGCTAGCTGTGGTCCCCGTTCCGGCGGGGGGTCACGACCCACAACTCGAGCAAATCCGCGGGGTGCAGGCCAGGCTCAACGAGGGAGCAGGAGCGCTTGAGCCAATCCGCCGGGACATCGGGCAGGCATGGGCGGGCCAACCTCCGGCCGGAGAAATGCGTCATCTACCCCAGGGCTTCCAGCACTGCATCGCCGATGATGTCAGGGTCAGGCCGCCACCCGCATCCAGTGGGGTCGGCCAGAATCTGGCTGCAGCAGCAATGCTCCTCCGAGCGATGCCGGAGCCATCAACCACCGAGGGGCGGCGAATCCAGGGAGAGCTCAAAGATCTCCTGGAAGGCGCCACGGTCCGGCGGGCCGAGAGCTCCGCCTCCCGAAGGCAGGGGTACCCCTCGGAACATCATGCCGCGACTTCCCAATTCATGCGGGAAGCCTTGGTCTACACCGGGCGCACGCGCAACACAGCACCTGCGGCCCCGGGTCGCCTCGGCAACGAGCACCATCACCGCGATCGTCGGGCCCACCTCGACGAGAGGGTGCGCCGAGGCTACCACCCCAGGCGTGGGGGACGCTACGACAGCGGGGAGGATCGGGGTCCCTCGCCCGAACCACCCGGTCCGCAGGCCTTCAACCGGGCCATACGACGGGCGCCGTTCCCGACCCGGTTCTGACCCCCGACTACTATCACAAAGTACTCGGGGGAGACGAGACCGGAACTGTGGCTTGCGGACTACCGTCTGGCCTGCCAACTGGGTGGAACGGACGATGACAACCTCATCATCCGCAACCTCCCCCTGTTCCTCTCCGACACCGCTCGCGCTTGGTTGGAGCACCTGCCTCCGGGGCAGATCTCCAACTGGGACGACCTAGTCCAAGCTTTCGCCGGCAATTTCCAGGGCACGTACGTGCGCCCCGGGAACTCCTGGGACCTCCGAAGCTGCCGACAACAGCCGGGAGAGTCTCTCCGGGACTACATCCGGCGATTCTCTGTAACGCCTCAAATGCTATATTGGGGTTTAGGAAGATTCAGAAAAAAATAAATTGCAATTGAGATGTCTTTAATACGAATTTTATTACCCTAATAGTGATAATAATAATAATAATAATAATAATAATAACAATAAATGATAGATAATAATGGAAATATTAAAATCTTGATTGAAAGTGAATGATAAGTTAGATTTAAAGAAGAAATAAGAGGAGAATTGAAAACACGGACAAGGATTTTATATGTGCTTATTTTTGCAGTTAGAAGCATCTTTCTACTAATAGAAGATAAATGAAATAAAACTTGTATATCATGGTTTTATTATAATTGTGCATAAAATTTTGAAATTGAACGTAGGCCTAAATTGAATCTGGAATAGAAAACAGAAAAAAAAGAAATGGTGATGGCTGGGCCGAATTGCCCAACCCATTCATTCTTCCCTACCGTCAACTCAGAACTCACATCCTTTTCTTCCTATTGTTTATTTCCTAACAGCAAAGCTATCTCATCTAGACGCCATGCTGTTGTTAACTCATTTCCAACTAGTGCCGCTTACATGTGGGGCCATGTCGTCAGCTGCATCTCCTCTGGGTCCAATAGATCGCATCTGCCTGAGTCGGCGGACGTTGGATCCCTTCGTGACCACCGCCGCACAACAAACAACGAAGATATCTGGTGAATGCTGAACTGCCTTGCGCTGCCGGTGATCTTCCCAGATTGTCGCCCATGATCCACGCACTGCTCGACCAACCCCTCCCCTGATTTTCTCACTGCTAGTCCGGATTGTGCGGAGGGCAGCTAACAGCTTCACCACCGGCCGCGGAACTGTACCCCGGGAGCTCAGGAAATCACCCTGTGATTCAAAAATCGACCTTCTGGCGCTATATAAACGAAGTCGGGGTTCCGTTCTTCCCCTTCATATCCTCCTGACCACACCACCAAGCGTAGGAAATCGAGAAAAGCAGTGCCGCAGAGGGGAGATCCATGCCGCTGTCGTGGTCGGCGGTATGGACCACCGTTCGGGGTCCTGTGAGGGGTCTGGGTGACCCATCCTATCCTGGCGGAGATTACTGTGGCGTCTACGGGTGGATTGGGCTCCGTGATTCGACTGAATTGCTCGCCGGAATAGCATACCCGCCATGGTTCGACCTACGCGCGTGGGCAGCATCCTTCGCACCCCTGACGTTGGTGAGAATCCCCTCATAGTACTTGCCTTGCTCTTTGGATCGCTGGAGACCTTTCGATTTGAAGTTTAGGGTCCTGGGGTGCCGGATCATGTGTCACCGGTGGGGTCTCCGCCGTGGGATCCTGGCGGCGCGGCCGTGTTCGTCCGTCTGGGGTAGAAGACAACTCTAGAGCCGTTGATCTCCCGTTTTGCGGTCGAGATTAGATCAAACATATCCTTTCGCTTCTTTAACTCGGGGCCGTCCGATCGGGATCTGGCGCTTGTGAGCGGGCCTGGCAATTTAAAATCCGGGGCGTTCACCCTTGATCCTGCGGTCTCTATGCGCAGTGGTTCATGGAATGGCAGATTTAATCAGGGCCGTCTATTTTAGATCCTACGTCTCAGATCTATCGATACCCCTTCGCGTGGCAAACTTCATAAAGAGCCCCTGCAGTTTTTCTTATTTAACCCGCCGTCCATTGCTACAGCCCTTTGAGTCTCGGGGATCTTTTCAGTTTTACCCCTACGTTTCCTAGGATTTGAGGCCCAGTCCCGAGATCAGATAAAATAGGGAAACTAATTTAAAAATAGATTTTTAGTACAAATTTAATTGCAGAAACTTGTTTTAATTGTAGAAAATTCATACTTGATCCAAATTGGACCATTTCAGTTCCTATAATTTTGTAATAGTATTCTCTATTAAGTAGTACCACTTTTTTTACATGAAATACACATTTAAATTTATTTCCCACTTAATCCTATATTAAATGCATAAAACTTTGGAAAATCCATAACTTAAAATCTACAACTCCAAATTTAATGATTCCAGTTCCTGTGACCTTAGTTTAATGTCTAGATTATTACTGTGTATTTTATTTACATGTTTGTTGTAATGTTAATTTTGCCTATACAATGTCTGTTTGTAATGCTACGACTAGCGTGAGGACACGTGTCATCTGAAGATCATCCTAGTACCTGGAATCTCAAGTGCCAGGCAAGTTGTGCCCTTGATCACTTCTTTTACCCACTCATGATCTAATTAATCATAATGATCTGCATAGGTTAATTTTGATGGGACCCAATAGGTTACCCTAGTTTGACTATCTTTATACCTTGTTCACCACTGAATCTTTGGGTAGTACTTGCTATCGCTTTATGTGGTTTTGGGTATAGAGATACACATTACTATTCATGATTATACTTTTGTTATCAGTTGTTATTTATGGTTCATGTTAAGATCATTATGTTAATTGGAACATGGAGAACCACCCGGGAAAACAGTGCTACCACAAGGGAGGAATGGGACCCCTTGGCTGATTAATTAGGAAAGCTAGTGGAAGACTACCTTATCCGAAAGGGGCAAGGGCAGTAGGGGAGTGGTCAGTGTAGGGAGGCCCTCGGGAGGATTTTGCTGCGATGGCGGTCCTGCAAGGGATTCCTGCATTGGAACTTCCTATAAACTGTAGCGGGTTTTCTGAAGCTAGTGGAACTTTGTAAAGGCCTCGTAGTGTTACCCTGCCTCGCCTCCTCGGTAGAGGTGTATGGGATTGGCCGTCTCTTGGCAGATGGGTAACACGACTTGTGGGTAAAGATGCGCAACCTCTGCAGAGTGTAAAACTGGTATACTAGCCGTGCTCACGGTCAAGAGCAGCTCGGACCCTCACATGATTAATTTATGGAACTAAATTCAATATGTCATATGCATTGCATCGCAGGTGATGATGTTACTTTTGTTCTACTATTTAATTGGGTTGGTATTTACTTATACTTAGTAACTACTAATAAAATTTTGACCAACTTTAAAAGCAATGCTCAGCTCTAACCATCCTCTTTGGTAAGCCTTACACTTCACGTGAGCTCCCACCTTTGGCGAGTTCATGCACATTATTCCCCACAACTTGTTGAGCGATGAACATATGTGAGCTCACTCTTGCTGTCTCACACCCCCCCCACAGGTCAAGAACAGGTACCACAGGATGAGGCGCTTGGAGGATGCTGTGACGAGTTCGCGAGAGGTCTAGGTCGTCGTCTCCCAGTCAACTTTGGGTTGCTGGACCGTTGTCTCCTTATAATGTAATTATTTATTTTGTATAGAACTCCTGTTATATATAAAGATGTGACATTCGATCCTGTGCCACTATACATCATATGTGTGAGACTTGGTCCCAGCATACCTGGTGTTTATGTTCGCGCCCGGGTTTTGGACCCCTAAAATCCGGGTGTGACATTCTCGAAGCAGCGCACCGAGCTGCCCAACAACACCGACTCGGATGTCATCGGCGCGTTCCTCGCCGGCACCACCTGCCGCGACCTGGTGAGCAAGCTGGGTCGCAAGACCCCCACCAGGGCGAGCGAGCTGATGGACATCGCCACCAAGTTCGCCTCTGGCCAGGAGGCGGTCGAGGCCATCTTCCGGAAAGACAAGCAGCCCCAGGGCCGCCCATCGGAAGATGCCCCCGAGGCATCAGCTCAGCGCGGCGCCAGGAAGAAGGGCAAGAAGAAGTCGCAAGCGAAACGCGACGCCGCCGACGCGGACCTTGTCGTCGCCGCCGAGCACAAGAACCCTCGAAAACCCCCCGGAGGTCCCAACCTCATCGACAAGATGCACAAGGAGCCGTGCCCCTATCACCAGGGGCCCGTCAAGCACACCCTTGAGGAGTGCGTCATGCTTCGGCGCCACTTCCACAGGGCCGGGCCACCCGCGGAGGGTGGCAGGGCCCGCGACGACGACAAGAAGGAAGATCACCAGGCAGGAGAGTTCCCCGAGGTCCGCGACTGCTTCATGATCTATGGCGGGCAAGCGGCGAACGCCTCGGCTCGGCACCACAAGCAAGAGCGTCGGGAGGTCTATTCGGTGAAGGTGGCGGCGCCAGTCTACCTAGACTGGTCCGACAAGCCCATCACCTTCGACCAAGCCGACCACCCCGACCATGTGCCGAGCCCGGGGAAATACCCGCTCGTTGTCGACCCCGTCATCGGTGACGTCAGGCTCACCAAGGTCCTCATGGACGGAGGCAGCAGCCTCAACATCATCTACACCGAGACCCTCGGGCTTCTGCGTATCGATCTGTCCTCAGTCCGGGCGGGCGCTGTGCCTTTCCATGGGATCATCCCTGGGAAGTGCGTCCAGCCCCTCGGACAACTCGATCTTCCTGTCTGCTTCGGAACACCCTCCAACTTCCGAAGGGAGACCCTAACGTTCGAGGTGGTCGGGTTCCGAGGAACCTACCACGCGGTATTGGGGAGGCCCTGCTACGCGAAGTTCATGGCCGTCCCCAACTACACCTACCTCAAGCTCAAGATGTCGTGCCCCAACGGGGTCATCACCGTCGGCCCCATGTACAAACACGCGTTCGAATGCGACGTGGAGTGCGTGGAGTACGCCGAGGCCCTCGCCGAGTCCGAGGCCCTCATCGCCGACCTGGAGAGCCTCTCCAAGGAGGTGCCAGACGTGAAGCGTCATGCCGGCAACTTCGAGCCAGCGAAGACGGTTAAGTCCGTCCCCCTCGACCCCAGCAGCGACGCCTCCAAGCAAGTCCGGATCGGCTCCGGGCTCGATCCCAAATAGGAAAAAGTGCTCGTCGACTTTCTCCGCGCGAACGCTGACGTCTTCGCGTGGAGTCCCTCGGACATGCCCGGCATACCGAGGGATGTCGCCGAGCACTCGCTAGACATCCGAGCTGGAGCCCGACCCGTCAATCAGCCTCTGCGCCGATTCGACGAGGAGAAGCGCAGAGCCATAGGCGAGGAGATCCACAAGCTAATGGCGGCAGGGTTCATCAAAGAGGTATTCCATCCCGAATGGCTTGCCAACCCTGTGCTTGTGAGAAAGAAAGGGGGAAATGGCGGATGTGTGTAGACTACACTGGTCTGAACAAAGCATGTCCGAAGGTTCCCTACCCTCTGCCTCGCATCGATCAGATCATGGATTCCACTGCTGGGTGCGAAACCCTGTCTTTCCTCGATGCCTACTCAGGGTATCACCAAATCAGGATGAAAGAGTCCGACCAGCTCGCGACTTCTTTCATCACACCCTTCGGCATGTACTGCTATGTCACCATGCCGTTCGGCTTGAGGAATGCGGGCGCGACGTACCAGCGGTGCATGAACCATGTGTTCGGCGAACACATTGGCCGCAAGGTCGAGGCCTACGTCGATGACATCGTAGTCAAGACGAGGAAAGCCTCTGACCTCCTTTTTGACCTTAAAGTGACATTCCGATGTCTCAAGGCGAAAGGCGTCAAGCTCAATCCCGAAAAGTGTGTCTTCGGGGTGCCCCGAGGCATGCTCTTGGGGTTCATCGTCTCCGAGCGGGGCATCGAAGCCAACCCGGAGAAGATCGCAGCCATCACCAGCATGGGGCCCATCGAGGACTTGAAAGGCGTACAGAGGGTCATGGGATGTCTCGCGGCTCTGAGCCGTTTCATCTCACGCCTCGGCGAAAGAGGTCTACCCCTGTACCGCCTCTTAAGGAAGGCCGAGCGCTTCACTTGGACCCCTGAGGCCGAGGAAGCCCTCGGGAACCTGAAGGTGCTCCTCACGAAGGCGCCTATCCTGGTGCCCCTAGCTGCCGGAGAAGCCCTCTTGGTCTACGTCGCCGCGACCACTCAGGTGGTTAGCGCCGCGATTGTGGTCGAGAGGCAAGAAGAGGGGCATGCATTGCCCATTCAGAGGCCAGTCTACTTCATCAGTGAGGTACTGTCCAAGACCAAGATCCGCTACCCACAAATCCAGAAGCTGCTGTACGCGGTGATCCTGACGCGGCGAAAGTTGCGACACTACTTCGAGTCTCATCCGGTGACGGTGGTGTCATCCTTCCCCCTGGGAGAGATCATCCACTCTCGAGAGGCTTCAGGTAGGATCGCGAAGTGGGTGGTGGAGATCATGGGCGAGATGATCTCGTTCGCCCCCCGAAAGGCCATCAAGTCTCAGGTCCTGGCGGACTTCGTGGCTGAATGGGCCGACACCCAGCTCCCGACGGCTCCGATCCAACCGGAGCTTTGGACCATGTTTTTCGACGGGTCGCTGATGAAGACAGGGGCCAGCGCAGGCCTCCTCTTCGTCTCGCCCCTCGGGAAGCACCTATGCTACGTGCTACGCCTCCACTTCTCGGCGTCCAACAATGTGGCGGAGTACGAGGCTCTGGTAAACGGGTTGCGAATCGCCATCGAGCTAGGGGTCCGACGCCTCGACGCTCGCGGTGACTCGCAGCTCGTCATCGACCAAGTCATGAAGAACTCCCACTGCCGCGACCCGAAGATGGAAGCCTACTGCGATGAGGTTCGACGCCTGGAAGACAAGTTCTACGGGCTCGAGCTCAACCACATCGCCCGATGCTACAACGAGACTGCGGACGAGCTGGCTAAAATAGCCTCAGGACGAACAACAGTTCCCCCGGACGTGTTCTCCCGAGACCTGCATCAACCCTCCGTCAAGCTCGAGGACACGCCCGAGCCCGAGGCACCTTCGGCTCCGCCCGAGGCACCCTCGGCTCAGTCCAAGGTACCCTCGGCCCAGCCCGAGGTACCCTCGGCACGGTCCAAGGTACCCTCGGCTCAGCCCGAGGTACCCTCGGCCCCCGAGGGAGAAACGCTGCGCGTCGAGGGGGAGCAAAGCGGGGTCACGCCTGATCAAAACTGGCAGACCCCGTACCTGCAATATCTCCACCAAGGAGAGCTACCCCTTGACCGAGCCGAAGCTCGGCGGTTGGCGCGGCGTGCCAAGTCTTTCGTCTTGCTGGGGGATGGGAAGGAGCTGTACCACTGCAGCCCCTCAGGCATCCTCTAGCGGTGTATTTCTATCGCCGAAGGCCAGCAGCTCTTGCAAGAGATACACTCGGGGGCTTGCGGCCATCACGCAGCACCTAGAACCCTCGTTGGAAACGCCTTCCGACAAGGATTCTACTGGCCGACGGCGGTGGCCGACGCTACTAGAATTGTCCGCACCTGCGAAGGGTGTCAGTTCTACGCGAGGCAGACCCACCTGCCCGCTCAAGCTCTGCAGACAGTACCCATCACCTAGCCGTTTGCTGTGTCGGGTCTGGACCTCGTTGGCCCCTTACAGAAGGCACCCGGGGGCTACACGCACCTGTTGGTCGCCATCGATAAATTCTCCAAGTGGATCGAGGTACGACCCCTAAACAGCATCAGGTCCGAGCAGGCGGTGGCGTTCTTCACCAACATCATCCACCGCTTTGGGGTCCCGAACTCCATCATCACCGACAACGGTACCCAGTTCACCGGCAGAAAGTTCCTGGACTTCTACGAGGATCACCACATCCGGGTAGACTGGGCTACCGTGGCTCACCCCATGACGAATGGGCAAGTGGAGCGGGCCAACGGCATGATCCTGCAAGGACTCAAGCCTCGGATTTACAACGACCTCAACAAGTTTGGCAAGCGGTGGCTGAAGGAACTCCCCTCGGTGGTCTGGAGTCAGAGGACAACGCCGAGCCGAGCCACGGGCTTCACACCGTTCTTTCTAGTCTATGGGGCCGAGGCCATCTTGCCCACAGACCTAGAATACGGTTCCCCGAGAGCGAGGGCCTACACCGACCAAAGCAACCAAGCCAACCGAGAAGACTCACTGGACCAGCTGGAGGAGGCTCGGGACATGGCCTTACTACACTCGGCGCGGTACCAGCAGTCCCTGCGACGCTACCACGCCCGAGGGGTTAGGTCTCGAGACCTCCAGGTGGGCGACCTGGTGCTTCGGCTGCAACAAGACACCCGAGGGCGGCACAAGCTCACGCCTCCCTAGGAAGGGCCGTTCGTCATCGCCAAGGTTCTAAAGCCCGGAACATACAAGCTGGCCAACAGCCAAGGCGAGGTCTACAGCAACGCTTGGAACATCCAACAGCTACGTCGCTTCTACCCTTAAGATGTTTTCAAGTTGTTCATATACCTCGCGCCCAGCAAAAGTTTAGTCATCAAGGAAGGGTCAGCCTTGCCTCGGCAAAGCCTGACCCTCCCTCGGGGGCTAAAAGGGGGGAACCCCCTCCGCGTCGAAATTTTCCTCGAAAAAAGATCTTTTCTGCCGGAATATCTTTCGTGCTTTTCGACTACTTCGAAAGTGGATCTTGAAAACGACGGAGTACACGTAAGCAGCCAAGGCTGACCGAGCCGAGGGACTCCTACGCCTCCGGGATACGGATACTGAAAGGGAAATGTGCCCTTGGGCCATTTCTAAGTATTTTGGTGATTTAGTGTCCAACACAAGTGCCCTAGTGTAAAAAGGTGGACAAAGTATAAATCAAGGATAAAGGTATGTTTCTCAGACTTAGTACATTGTTTTATGGACTAATGTATTGTGTCTAAGTGCTGGAAACAGGAAAAATCCAATTGAAAATGCCTTGGCTCGAGCAGCCAAGACTCTTCTCAGTCTGGAGCACCGGACTGTCCGGTGGTGCACCGGACAGTGTCCGGTGCGCCAGGCTGGCTCTGGCGACCAGGCTGCTCTCGGGACTTCGACGGCGGTGTACGGCTATAATTCACCGGACTGTCCGGTGGTGCACCGGACTGTCCGGTGGGCCGTTCACAGGCGAACTCGTCGCTCTCGGGAATTCATCGGTGACGTACAGCTATAATTCACCGGACTGTCCGGTGTGCACCGGACTGTCCGGTGAGCCAACGGTCGGCCGGGCCAACGGTCGGCAGCACGATCCGCGCGGGACACGTGGCCGAGCCAACTGCTAGGAGGAGGCACCGGACTGTCCGGTGTGCACCGGACATGTCCGGTGCGCCAACGGCTCTCAGGCTGCCAACGGTCGACTGCGCCATTTTTGGAAGGAAATCAGGCACCGGGCAGTGTCCGGTGTGCACCAGACTGTCCGATGCGCCAGTCGACAGAAGGCAAGATCAGCCTTCCTAGAATGCTCTCAACGGCTCCTAGCTGCCTTGGGGCTATAAAAGGGACCCCTAGGCGCATGGAGAAGGACACCAAGCATCCTCTAAGCATTCCTAAGCACTAAGACATCGATTTTGCGCCTTTGATTCTTTGCGATAGCAATTAGAGCTCTAGTTGAGTGGTGAACTCATTGAGTTGTGTTGTGAGCTCTCGTTGCGACTTGTGTGCGTGGTGTTGCTGTGATTTCTTGTCTTGAGTGCATTGCTAATCCCTCCCTTGCTCTGTGCTTCTTTGTGAACTTCAAGTGTAAGGGCGAGAGGCTCCAAGTTGTGGAGATTCCTCGCAAACGGGATTGAGAAAAGCAAGCAAAACACCGTGGTATTCAAGTGGGTCTTTGGACCGCTTGAGAGGGGTTGATTGCAACCCTCGTCCGTTGGGACGCCACAACGTGGAGTAGGCAAGCGTTGGTCTTGGCCGAACCACGGGATAACCACCGTGCCATCTCTGTGATTGATTTCTTGTGGTTATTGTGTTTTGTTGAGACTCCTCTCTAGCCACTTGGCATTTACTGTGCTAACGCTTAACCAAGTTTTTGTGGCTTAAGTTTTTCAAGTTTTTCAGGATCACCTATTCACCCCCCCCTCTAGGTGCTCTCAATTGGTATCGGAGCCGTTCTCTTCACAAAAGGACTAATCGCCCGAAGAGATGGATCCTAAGGGGAAGGGTATCGTGATCAACGATAAAGAGAAGGAGTCTTTCGTCAACGAGCCAAAGGATGACAAGCCTACCGACTCGGGCTCGGGTCATAGACGAAAAGATGGGAAGAAGAAGAAGACAAGGCGCATTAAGGAGATTGTCTACTACGACGACAGTGATGAGTCCACTTCTTCCCACAAGGACAACGACGACAACGACTACGACAAACAAAAGACGGTTAACTCGAACTTTTCTTTCGATTATTCGCGTATTCCTCAAAGTTCAAATTCACATTTGCTCTCCATTCCTCTTGGCAAGCCTCCACACTTTGATGGGGAGGACTACGGATTTTGGAGCCACAAAATGCGTAGTCACCTATTCTCTCTCCATCCAAGCATATGGGAGATTGTTGAGAATGGAATGAAGTTTGATAGCTCGGATAGTCCCATTTTTGTTAATGAACAAATTCATAGAAATGCACAAGCTACTACTGTGTTGTTAGCCTCCTTGTGCAGGGACGAGTACCATAAAGTGAGCGGCTTGGACAATGCCAAGCAGATCTGGGACACCCTCATGATTTCTCATGAGGGGAACGACGTCACCTTGCTCACCAAGATGGAGTTGGTGGAGGGCGAGCTTGGACGATTCGCGATGATAAGGGGCGAGGAGCCGACACAAACATACAACCGGCTCAAGACCCTTATCAACAAAATAAGGAGCTACGGAAGCACACGATGGACGGACCACGACGTCGTCCGACTGATGCTAAGGTCCTTTACCGTTCTTGATCCTCATTTGGTGAATAATATTCGTGAGAATCCCAGGTACACCAAAATGTCGCCCGAAGAAGTCCTTGGAAAATTCGTAAGCGGGCGAATGATGATCAAGGAGGCGAGGTACGTGGAAGACGCTCTGAACGGTCCAATCAATGAGCCTCAACCCGTTGCTCTCAAGGCAACAAGGAGCAAGGAGGCGTTACCTAGCAAGGTAGCACAAATTGAGGCGGCCGGACTTAATGATGAAGAGATGGCCCTCATCATCAAAAGATTCAAGACGGCGTTAAAGGGTCGCAAGGGGCAGCCAAGCAAGACCAAGACAAAGGGGAAGCGCTCATGCTTCAAATGTGGTAAGCTTGGTCATTTTATTGCTAACTGTCCCGACAATGATAGTGATCAGGATCAAGGGAACAAGAGGAAGAAGAAGAAGAACTATAAGAAGGCAAAGGGCGAGGCACATCTTGGCAAGGAGTGGGATTCGGATTGCTCCTCATCCGACTCCGACAATGAAGGACTCGCCGCCACCGCCTTCAACAAGTCATCCCTCTTCCCCAACGAGCGTCACACATGCCTTATGGCAAGGGAGAAGAAGGTATGTACTCGAAACTCTACTTATGCTTCTTCAAGTGAGGACGAATCTAGTGATGAGGATGAAATAGATTATTCATGTTTATTTAAGGGCCTAGATGGAACCAAGGTAGATAAAATTAATGAATTGATTGATGCCTTGAATGATAAGAATAGGCTTTTAGAAAAACAAGAGGACTTGTTGTATGAAGAACATGACAAATTTGTAGAAGCACAAAAATCTCATGCCTTAGAAGTTAAGAGAAATGAAATGCTTTCTTGTGAATTATCTTCCTGCCATGAGACGATTTCTAGCTTAAGGAGCATTAATGATGATTTGAATGCTAAGTTAGAAATAGCTAGTAAATCAACAACTTGTGTAGAAAATGTTGTTATTTGCAATAGATGTAAAGATTTTGATATTGATGCTTGTAGTGAACACATAGCTTCTATTGCAAAGTTAAATGATGAAATGGCTAGTCTTAATGCCCAACTTAAGGCTAGCAAAAGTGATTTTGATAAACTAAAATTTGCTAGGGATGCCTACACGATTGGTAGACACCCCTCAATTAAGGATGGGCTTGGCTTCAAGAGGAAAGCCAAGAACTTAACAAGCCATAAGGCTCTCATCTCCGCCAAGGAGAAAGGGAAGGCCCCTATGGCAAGTAGTACTAAAAAGAACCATGCTTTTATGTACAATGATAGAAGACAGTCTCATAGGAGTTGTAATGCTTTTGATTCACATGCCTATGATTCTTATGCTATGTTTGCTCCCAGTTCTTCCTATATGCATGGTAGAGATATGCCTGGGAAAAATATTCATCATGTGCCTAGAAAGAATATAGTTCATGTTCCTAGGAAAGTTATGAATGGACCCTCTACAATTTATCATGCTTTAAATGCTTCCTTTGCTATTTGTAGAAAGGATAGGAAGATAGTTGCTAGGAAATTAGGGGCAAAATGCAAGGGTGATAAAACTTGCATTTGGGTCCCTAAGACAATTTTGACTAACCTTGTAGGACCCAACAAGAGTTGGGTACCTAAGACCAAAGCCTAAATTTGCCTTGCAGGTTTATGCATCCGGGGGTTCAAGCTGGATTATCGACAGCGGATGCACAAACCATATGACGGGGGAGAAGAAGATGTTCACCTCCTACGTCAAGAATAAGGATTCCCAAGATTCAATCATATTCGGTGATGGGAACCAAGGCAAGGTGAAAGGTTTAGGCAAGATTGCAATTTCCAATGAGCACTCTATCTCTAATGTGTTTTTAGTTGAGTCTCTTGGATATAATTTACTATCTATTAGTCAACTATGTAATATGGGATATAATTGTCTATTTACAAATGTAGATGTGTCTATCTTTAGAAGAAGTGATGGTTCATTAGCTTTTAAGGGTGTATTAGATGGCAAACTTTATTTAGTTGATTTTTCAAAAGAGGAGGCCGGTCTAGATGCATGCTTAATTGCTAAGACTAGCATGGGCTGGTTGTGGCATCGCCGCTTAGCACATGTGGGGATGAAGAACCTTCACAAGCTTCTAAAGGGAGAACACGTGATAGGTTTGACTAACGTGCAATTCGAAAAAGATAGACCTTGTGCAGCTTGTCAAGCAGGTAAACAAGTAGGAGGAGCACATCACAGCAAGAATGTGATGACCACTTCAAGACCTCTGGAGCTGCTGCATATGGACCTCTTCGGACCCGTCGCCTATCTGAGCATAGGAGGAAGTAAGTATGGTCTAGTTATTGTTGATGACTTTTCCCGCTTCACTTGGGTGTTCTTTTTGCAGGATAAGTCTGAAACCCAAGGGACCCTCAAGCGCTTCCTCAGGAGAGCTCAAAATGAGTTTGAGCTCAAAGTGAAGAAAATAAGGAGCGACAACGGGTCCGAATTCAAGAATCTTCAAGTGGAGGAGTTCCTTGAGGAGGAGGGGATCAAGCACGAGTTCTCCGCTCCCTACACACCTCAGCAAAATGGTGTGGTAGAGAGGAAGAACAGGACGCTCATTGACATGGCGAGGACTATGCTTGGAGAGTTCAAGACCCCCGAGCGTTTTTGGTCGGAAGCCGTGAACATGGCTTGCCACGCCATCAACAGGGTCTACCTTCACCGCCTCCTCAAAAAGACTTCATATGAGCTGCTAACTGGTAACAAACCTAATGTGTCTTATTTTCGTGTATTTGGGAGCAAGTGTTATATTCTTGTGAAGAAAGGTAGAACTTCTAAATTTGCTCCCAAAGCTATAGAAGGGTTTTTATTAGGTTATGATTCAAATACAAAGGCGTATAGGGTCTTCAACAAATCATCGGGTTTAGTTGAAGTCTCTAGCGACGTTGTATTTGATGAGACTAATGGCTCTCCAAGAGAGCAAGTTGTTGATCTTGATGATGTAGATGAAGAAGACGTTCCAACGGCCGCGATACGCACCGTGGCGATTGGAGATGTACGACCTCTAGAACAATTGGAGCAAGATCAACCGTCTTCCTCAACTATGGTGCGTCCCCCAACCCAAGATGACGAACAGGTACCTCAAGTGGAGGCGCATGATCAAGGGGGAGCACAGGATGTTCAAATTGAAGAAGAAGAAGCACCTCAGGCACCTCCAACCCAAGTTCGAGCAACGATCCAAAGGGATCATCTCGTCGACCAAATTTTGGGTGATATTAGCAAGGGAGTAACTACTTGTTCAAGATTAGTTAATTTTTGTGAGCATTACTCCTTTGTCTCTTCTATTGAGCCTTTCAGGGTAGAAGAGGCCTTGCTAGATCCGGACTGGGTGTTGGCCATGCAGGAGGAACTCAACAACTTCAAGCGCAATGAAGTTTGGACACTGGTGCCTCGTCCCAAGCAAAATGTTGTGGGAACCAAATGGGTGTTCCGCAACAAACAGGACGAGCACGGGGTGGTGACGAGGAACAAGGCTCGACTTGTGGCAAAAGGTTATGCCCAAGTCGTAGGTTTGGACATTGAGGAGACTTTCGCTCCTGTGGCTAGGCTAGAATCAATTCGTATTTTGCTAGCATATGCCGCTCACCATTCTTTTAGGTTGTATCAAATGGATGTGAAGAGCGCTTTCCTCAACGGGTCGATCAAAGAGGAGGTGTACGTGGAGCAACCCCCTGGCTTCGAGGATGAACGGTACCCCGACCACGTGTGTAAGCTCTCTAAGGCGCTCTATGGACTTAAGCAAGCCCCAAGAGCATGGTATGAATGCCTTAGAGACTTTTTAATTGCTAATGCTTTCAAGGTTGGGAAAGCCGATCCAACTCTTTTTACTAAGGCTTGCGATGGTGATCTTTTTGTGTGCCAAATTTATGTCGATGACATAATATTTGGCTCTACTAACCAAAAGTCTTGTGAAGAGTTTAGCAGGGTGATGACACAGAAATTCGAGATGTCGATGATGGGCGAGTTGAACTACTTCCTTGGGTTCCAAGTGAAGCAACTCAAGGACGGCACCTTCATCTCCCAAACGAAGTACACGCAAGATTTGTTAAAGCGGTTTGGGATGAAGGATGCCAAACCCTCAAAGACTCCGATGGGAACCGACGGACACACCGACCTCAACAAAGGAGGTAAGTCCGTTGATCAAAAGGCATACTGGTCTATGATAGGGTCCTTACTTTATTTGTGTGCTAGTAGACCGGATATTATGCTTAGCGTATGCATGTGTGCTAGATTTTAATCCGATCCTAAGGAGTGTCACTTAGTGGCTGTGAAGCGAATTCTTAGATATTTAGTCGCTACGCCTTGCTTCGGGATCTGGTATCCAAAGGGGTCTAACTTTGACTTGATTGGATATTCAGATTCCGACTATGCTGGATGTAAGGTCGATAGGAAGAGTACATCAGGGACGTGCCAATTCTTAGGAAGGTCCCTGGTGTCGTGGAACTCTAAGAAACAAACTTCCGTTGCCCTATCCACCGCTGAGGCCGAGTATGTTGCCGCAGGACAGTGTTGCGCGCAACTACTTTGGATGAGGCAAACCCTCCGGGACTTTGGCTACAATCTGAGCAAAGTCCCACTCCTATGTGACAATGAGAGTGCTATCCAAATAGCGGAAAATCCTGTTGAGCACAGCCGCACAAAGCACATTGATATCCGGCATCACTTTTTGAGGGACCACCAGCAAAAGGGAGATATCGAAGTGTTGCATGTTAGCACCGAGAACCAGCTAGCCGATATCTTTTGCAGGCTGCGTAGTGAGCTAAATATACTAGATTCGTGGAACTTGGATTGATTTATAGCATACATGTGTTTATGCCTTTGATCATGTTCCTTATGCATTTTGTTGCTTACTATGGTGCTCAAGTTGTACAATCACTCCCTGGACCTCACAAGTCCTGTTTGCAAGTGATGCACATATTTAGGGGGAGCTGTGCTACAACTTGACCCTTTGAGACTAACCGTTTGCTTGAGTTTGCTTGATTTAGTCTCAAAGGAGGTTTCAAAGGGAAAGGTGGACTTGGACCATGAAAGACTTCCACTGCACCCCGATGAGAGGGTAACTTATTCCAAGTTCATCTCATGTACTCTTATTGCCTTTGTGTTCTCATTTGAAGATTTTGGTGAGGCAATGGGGTTAAAGGGCCAAGATTGCTCCCGTTTTGGTGCTTGATGCCAAAGGGGGAGAAAATAAAGGCCAAAGCGATAAATGGATCAGCTACCACTTGAGAGATTTTGAAAATAGTAGAATAGAGCTTTTGGTTTGTCAAAACTCTTTTATTGTCTCTCTTGTCAAAAGTTGGCTTCTTGTGGGGAGAAGTGTTGATTATGGGAAAAAGGGGAGTTTTTGAAATCTTGAATCAATTTCTCTTGGAATGACTCTCTTTATGTCTTAACATGTGTGTTTGACTTAGAGATAGAAATTTGAGTTTGATTTGCAAAAACAAACCAAGTGGTGGCAAAGAGTGATCCATATATGTCAAATTTGAATCAAAACAATTTGAGTTCTTATTTGAATTGAATTTGTATTTGTTCTACTTGCTTTATATTGTGTTGGCATAAATCACCAAAAAGGGGGAGATTGAAAGGGAAATGTGCCCTTGGGCCATTTCTAAGTATTTTGGTGATTTAGTGTCCAACGCAAGTGCCCTAGTGTAAAAAGGTGGACAAAGTACAAATCAAGGATAAAGGTATGTTTCTCAGACTTAGTACATTGTTTTATGGACTAATGTATTGTGTCTTAGTGCTGGAAACAGGAAAAATCCAATTGAAAATGCCTTGGCTCGAGCAGCCAAGACTCTGCTCAGTCTGGAGCACCGGACTGTCCGGTGGTGCACCGGACAGTGTCCAGTGCGCCAGGCTGGCTCTGGCGACCAGGCTGCTCTCGGGACTTCGACGGCGGTGTACGGCTATAATTCACCGGACTGTCCGGTGGTGCACCGGACTGTCCGGTGGGCCGTTCACAGGCGAACTCGTCGCTCTCGGGAATTCATCGGCGACGTACGGCTATAATTTACCGGACTGTCCGGTGAGCCAACGGTCGGCCGGGCCAACGGTCGGCAGCGCGATCTGCGCGGGACACGTGGCCGAGCCAATGGCTAGAAGGAGGCACCGGACTGTCCGGTGTGCACCAGACATGTCCGGTGTGCACCGGACATGTCCGGTGCGCCAACGGCTCTCAGGCTGCCAACGGTCGACTGCGCCATTTTTGGAAGGAAATCGGGCACCGGACAGTGTCCGGTGTGCACCGGACTGTCCGGTGCGCTAGTCGACAGAAGGCAAGATCAGCCTTCCTAGAATGCTCTCAACGGCTCCTAGCTGCCTTGGGGCTATAAAAGGGACCCCTAGGCGCATGGAGAAGGACACCAAGCATCCTCTAAGCATTCCTAAGCACTAAGACATCGATTCCGCACCTTTGATTCTTTGCGATAGCAATTAGAGCTCTAGTTGAGTGGTGAACTCATTGAGTTGTGTTGTGAGCTCTCGTTGCGACTTGTGTGCGTGGTGTTGCTGTGATTTCTTGTCTTGAGTGCGTTGCTAATCCCTCCCTTGCTCTGTGCTTCTTTGTGAACTTCAAGTGTAAGGACGAGAGGCTCCAAGTTGTGGAGATTCCTCGCAAACGGGATTGAGAAAAGCAAGCAAAACACCGTGGTATTCAAGTGGGTCTTTGGACCGCTTGAGAGGGGTTGATTGCAACCCTCGTCCGTTGGGACGCCACAACGTGGAGTAGGCAAGCGTTGGTCTTGGCCGAACCACGGGATAACCACCGTGCCATCTCTGTTATTGATTTCTTGTGGTTATTGTGTTTTGTTGAGACTCCTCTCTAGCCACTTGGCATTTACTGTGCTAACGCTTAACCAAGTTTTTGTGGCTTAAGTTTTTCAAGTTTTTCAGGATCACCTATTCACCCCCCCCTCTAGGTGCTCTCAGATACCTCACTCATCACCTTCTGCCATAAGTAACTCACGTTCGGATAAGTGATTCCGCGGACCGAACAAGTCTTCGCGTTCGGAAGCTCTTCTGCCGGAGCGGTTCTTCGAGCCTTCTCGACTGCGTCGGTGACAGAACCCCATGGACGGGTAAGAGTGCGCGTAAGCGGCAAGACCGACCGAGCCGAGGGACTCCTACGCCTCCGAGATACGGATACCTCACTCATCACCTTCCGTGAGAAGCAACTCTCGCTCGCACAAACAGTTCTGTTACCGACAAAAAAGTCCAGATACTCGAAACAAGAGGAAAGGAGGTGCGGCTTTACAATACGGCGAGGGTGTGTTTCGGCCTCGGCGACCGCAGAAAACACATGCTACAAGATAATCCGATCCTGCAGGCTCGGATCTTGACGGCTAAAGGGAGCAGCAGCACCCTCGACGTCGACAACACCTCTGGCGAGGTCCGACCTAGCCTCGGACGGCGACGCGGTCCAAGGGCCTCCGCTCTGAAGGACGACGTCATCACCAAGCCCGGGCCATCGCCGCCAGGGTCTTCCCCAAAAATCCGGCCCGAGCAGGCGGCTCGGCCGGTCACCCCGGGGCCTCGGCTAGCTGTCCCCCAAGGACATCAGCCCGGCCCGAGGCCTCGGCAGGTCAATTCCGGCGTCGGTCCCGCTAACGGACGACCCGGCCAGGCTCCGGCCGACCTGGTCTTCTTTTCGAGCCAACTCTGCCTCTGTTCGCGCTGGCACCGCTACCCCTGGCCTCGGCTCATCGAAGAGCGACCGAGGGTTTCCTCTAACTAAGCAAGGGAAGCCTCGGACAACAAGGCTGACCGAGCCGAGGGACTCCTACGCCTCCGGGATACGGATACCTCACTCGTCACCTTTACACGGGGCGACTCACGCTTGGTGAAGCGGTTCAGACAACCAACGGGCGAGTCTTAGTGCTCGAAAATGGGAAAAAAACACGGCTCCGTGCCAAATTTACATACATGTTCAGGCCTCGACAGCCACAGTGAACAAAAACACTAACATTCGAAGTGCCATAACAAACGGAACTCCGGTTCCACCTCCGCAGGTACGAACAACCCCACTCGATGGGGGAGGGGCCTGCGGAGCAACAGAAGGCCGACCGGTGGCTCGCCGTCACCCGTTTCGGCAGCAGCGATGATGACCTCCGCCCCGGGGCGGCGAAGCAGCTTCAGCAGCAGCTTCCGGGCAGGCGCTACGACACGGGGGCTCTCGTTCACCAAGGACGAGAACCAGCCATTCAGGCCGGAAGACAGAGGCCCAGGGGTGCGGGCGGAGTTGGCAATCTCATTAACAGAGAAGCCTTCTCCGGCTGCCACCACCTCAGCACCGCGCCAGCGGGCGCCGGACGCCTCAAAGTGCACCAGCAGGTCCTCGCCCTCGCCGGAGCCGCCCAGAACATGAGCGCCGCCCTCGCGGCACACGACGCGCTGGGCGAACCACTGATGCGACTGTCGGCGTGAGGAAGGCCTGGACATGGCCGGCTCGCACGCGGCGCAACCATCGTCCGGGCGGAGGACGGAATGCTGCACCCTGGCTGAGCAGCGGCGGTCCGCCTACCCCGGCATGCCTGGGGGAAGCCTCCGCGGAGCTAGGAGATGCCTTTCTCCCCCAGACGCCGGGGGAAGAAAAGGGTTACCGACCCACGCGGAGGCGGCCTCCCGACTCGCCTCACCCTCCGCCCCAGCAAGGGTGATGAAGATCCTTGAAGCCAAGGGCGGGGCGGAGGCAGCAGCCCGGTCCGCTTCTCCCCACCATCAAGCTGGTGGTCACCGTCTTGGGTGACCGCCGGCGGAGGGGTGCGACCGGGCTGCACGATGAAAATCCTTGAAGCCGAACGACGGCTGAAAGGTACCAACTCCCGCAGAGTTGCGTTCCTCCAACGACGAAGCGAAAAGACGGCGGATATCCCCCATCCGGGGGCTTGGAAGATGGAAAGACACGATGCATTAGGGAGCGCGAAGACACGGTCACCTTCCAAGAGGGTCACCCTCCTTTTAAAGGCGACTCTCCCTACTTGCGTCCCCAGCCGCCGTGGGCTGAGTCTTCTCCAACACGCTCCAAGGCCCTCCCCCTACGGTGCGGGGGCTGGGTCCCACACGTCATGCAAGCCGGCCCAGAGCAGAAGAAGCCAAACCGCCACACGCGGTGCGTGCAACCGCCCAGCGGTTACAAGCGGCCCCCACTTTTTGCCCAGACCAGCGGGCGAAAGGGCGGGCAGCCGTGCAGGCGGCATGCAACCACGCCAAGTGGGCGCGCTTCTCCGACTCCCGACACGCCTAGCATGGAGGCCCAGACCCACGCGTCATGCAACCGGCGCGCCGAATGCTTCGTGCATGCAACTGCACCGCCACCTGCGCCACCACCGCGCCTCCTCGACTACGGAACCAATACCGCGACTCGAGGCGACCCAGCGCACGACCCAGTGGCTCCAGCCTGGCGCGACGGTCAATGCGGCCGAAAACGGGCCGGCAGTAATGACGGTGGCAGGCGGGCAGGAGCAGCGGTCACGTCGTCAGCCAAGCTTACGTCCCATCCAGGGGCAGCGAGAGAACCCTCTCTCACGGCGTGAAGACAACGCGCCCGTGTTCCGTTCCTCGAACGGCTCGCGCACGCGCAACGGCTGCCCTGCGAACCACTCGCCCTGTCGCATTAACTCCGCGGCGGGACAGGCAGCGCCTCTGGCAGGAGAAGCGAGCGACGCTTCACCTTCGCCATAATGACCGCGTCAAAAAAGGTACGCTGCGTCGTTCGATTTCGTATCCTTTTCCTTTTTTCCTCTTTCTCTCTCTTGCAACAGGGACCGGGAAAGGGGGATACCCTGGAAGGGATCCTTCCCTGTGAAGGAACCAGGCTCCGAGCCTCCCTACTGATCAGAGGTTCGAAGGCTGGCCCCTCGGAAGGGTTCAACAGCCGCCTCAGAGCACGTGGGCTCCACACCCACTACTGGTCAGAGGTTCGAAGGCCGGCCCCTCGGAAGGGTTCAACGGCCGCCTCAGGCTACTCGGGCTCCGCGCCCACTACTGATCAGGGGTTCGAAGGCTGGCCCCCGAAGGGTTCACAGCCGCCTCAGACACAGAGCGAGGGATGACCATGGGTACGTTCGATACATAACCAAGGCTCGGGCTGCGCTCCCGAGGTACCCTAGGACATTTCCGAGACCAGCGGGAACGATCTTGTAACGGAATCCCATCGGAGGGAGGCATCGAGCCCTCGGACCCCGTCACCAGGGGACCGGGTCCGGCAGATCACCCGCAGGTACTTTTGGACGCGCCTCTGGGCCCCTAGCCAACCCCTAACGAATGGGGCACGGACGTCCGCTCGGATCACCCGCCTGCAGCTCACCGGAGACACCATGTTCGGCGCCCACCGAGGGCAACATGGCGCTCTCCCCCTCCTCCTTGCGGAAAGGCGACGTAGGGGCGTATGTAAAAAAGTCGAGTCTGTCCCTGATCGCCCTCTCGCCCTGTGCAGAGGCTCGAGGGCTGCTCTCGCAAACCCGGCTCTGGCCAAACCATTGACAGCGTCAACATACCAGCCCGAGAACTTGGGACCCGACCATACACCCGGGCTACGGCCGGCTCGCATGAGGGAACGACCAGACCAGCCGAAGCATTGCGCGAGGCGTTAAGACCTCTGAGGAGTCAAACCACTCCTCCGAGGCCTCGGGGGCTACACTCGGCGGGTGCGCTCGCGCGCACCCACTGGAACAAAACACAACCGAGAAAGGCTGGTCCCCTTGCAAAAAAGTGCGACGAAAGCCTCCAAGCGAGTGCTAACACTCCCTTCGAGGCTCGAGGGCTACTGTCGGGGACCATAATTAGGGGTACCCTCAAGGCTCCTAATTCTCAGCTGGTAACCCCCATCAACATAAAGCTGCAAAGGCCTGATGGGTGTGATCAAGTCAGGGATCAGTCCATTCGAGGGGCTCGATCACGCCTCGCCCGAGCCTAGCCTCGGACAAGGGCAGCCGACCCCGGAGGATCTCCGCCTCGTCTGAGGCCCCCCTCCAGCGGCGAACACGTTCCCGGCTCGCCCGAGGACCTGTCTTCGCCAAGAAGCAACCCCAACCAAATCGCAGGAGCATTTAATGCAAAGGTGGCCTGACACCTTTATCCTGACGCGCGCCCCTCAGCTGACAGAGCCGAAGTGACCGCCGTCACTTCGCCGCTCCACTGACCGGTCTGACAGAAAGACAGCGCCGCCTGCGCCGCTCCGACTGCGGTGCCACTTGACAGAGTGAGGCTGACAGGCAGTCAGGCCCGGCCGCACACCATAGGAAACTCCGTCTCGCCCGACCCAGGGCTCGGACTCGGGCTAAGCCCCGGAAGACGGTGAACTCCGCTCCGCCCGACCCAGGGCTCGGACTCGGGCTAAGCCCCGGAAGACGGCGAACTCCGCTCCGCCCGACCCAGGGCTCGAACTCGGGCTAAGCCCCGGAAGACGGCGAACTCCGCTCCGCCCGACCCAGGGCTCGGACTTGGGCTCAGCCCCAGAAGACGACGAACTCCGCTTCGCCCAACCCCAGGACTCCAATTCCACCCTGGCCTCAGCCAACGGCCTCCGCCTCGCCCGACCTAGGGGCTCGGACTCGGCCTCGGCCACGGAAGACGAACTCGACCTCGACCTCGGAGGAGCCTCCACATCGCCCAACCTAGGGCGCGGACCAGCCACGTCAACAGGAGGCACCATCATTACCCTACTCCAAGCTGACTCAGGCTACGGGAAATAAGACCGACGTCCCATTTGGCTCGCTCCGCCAGATAGGCGATGATGGCGCCCCGCACGCTGCCTGACGATGGCGGCTCTCGTCCCCCTTACGAAAGCAAGAGGACGTCAGCAAGGACTCGACGGCCCCGACAGCTGTCCCTCCGCCAGGCTCCAGCACTCCTCCGACGGCCACGACATCACACAAACCGGGCGCCAAAATCTCTCCGGGCGCCACGATGGCGTGTACTTAGGGCGCTAGCTCCCCTCCGCTAGACACGTAGCACTCTGCTACACCCCCCCATTGTACACCTGGATCCTCTCCTTATGCCTATAAAAGGAAGGACCAGGGCCCTCTTAGAGAAGGTTGGCCGCGCAGGGACGAGGACGAGACGGGCGCTCGCGTAAGGCCGCTCGCTCCTTCCCCCGTGTGGACGCTTGTAACCCCCTACTGCAAGCGCACCCGACCTGGGCGCGGGACGAACACGAAGGCCGCGGGATTTCCACCTCTCTCACGCCCATCTCCGGCCTCCTCGCTTTCCCCCCTTCACGTTCGGCCTCGCGTCGACCCATCTGAGCTGGGGCACGCGGCGACACTTCACTCGTCGGCTCAGGGACCCCCCGGTCTCGAAACGCCGACAACATTGTCGAGACACTTCCCATCGGCAAAAGATTCATATATATCAGAACATGTCAAAGAATATTCACCATAATCTAAAATGGTCCTGGGGAATTTTTGATAACAATTAGTGAGGTCGCGTAAAACTACCAGAATATAAACAGATTTTAATTTTGTCTGTACTTCATACCTGCTGGTGTCAGATTGTGTACCACACAAATATTCGCGTAGAGCTAACACAGTTTCCATCTCCGAATCAAGTGAAACCTGGTCAACCTGAGGAGTGTTTGTAGCTGGATCGGTTTCGATAGAAACCTAGAAAGATATATGAAAATATATATATAAATCTGTGAACAGTTTTGACAACTATAATGAAAATGAAAATTACTGAGCTGACATAAACTGGCATAAATGTATGTGGAATCAAGTGTCATAAACTGGCATAAAATTACTGAGCTAACATTACTGATCCAAATCAAGTGTCATAAATATGCTTGCAAACTGGCATAAACGTATGTGGAATTTATCATAAGCAATTAAAAGTTATGCAGCAAACTGAATCTACATCTACTTAGCATACATGTATGTGCAAATATGCATAACACTGTGTTGTGTAATGCATAAACTAGTCAGACTTTGAAGCATGACTGTACAAAATCTATGAACAGTTTTGACAACTATAATGAAAATGAAAATTACTAAGCTGACATGTTCAGATGGAGTCTGATCAAAGCATGGACCACTATCGGGGAGATCTGTTTCTGCCGCTTGTTGGACGCCGCCAGTAGACTAACAATAATTGTATAAATGGATTAGAAGTTTAGTAAACTACTAATAATAATATAGAAAAACAACGAGGCGGTGTACTCATACCTTTATTTGCGACGTCGCATCAAATATCGGCGCGGAAGATTCCGTATGTGGTGTTGCTTTAGGAGTGACGTTTGTGTTGGTCGGCATGTTCTTGCCGCCGTCACCATGTTTACCCTGAAAAAATGTAATGGTTATATGCTATTTAAAGAAAACGATGAATACAACCCTTCAATGAAAAATACAAGTAATAAGAAAAACATTACCACTGGGGTTGTAGGTGTTTTGTTCTGTTTCGTTACATTTGTTTGAACCAGTGGATGAATATCAGCTTCATCGGGGCAACTTTCTAATAGTACACGAATATGTTGTTGCCTTAACAGTAATTCATGTACCTGAGTGTCTGTCAACTGCGTATCCTGCTAGGATGCTGGAGTAGACATATCGGGTACAGTTTGGGGGGCCGGACACGTACATCCTTCTTTACATATCATGTAAACAAAAAAACATTGTTTAAAATAATGGCATCAAAACGATATCGACAAATGATTACATAGCTTTTTTATATTGACGTAAAGACCATAAAACTGACTAACCTGCCGTCTGGGGAAGGATATCATCTGATTTTGTAGTTGTTTTCTGCACATCATAACCATCTTCATTGTCCCCCGACTCAGCACGGAGGACCTCATCAATTAACTCACTGAAAACATCAGATAGATTGTATTGTTTCTCAACAATCTGCTGAAGAGTCTGTTTAATAACTGAACACGCCTTACCAACCTCCGTATCATAATGTGACAACTTCTCTATGAAGCCCAGGCGGTGGCGGGATGGAAGCTGATTCAGCTTGCTTGATATCAAATCCCTGATGAGCGGGAGTTCGATGTGAATTGTGTGCTGTCTAGATAGGTCAGGACGAGGTACATCAAAAGTGTTTGTCCTAGTCTTATGTTGTTGTAAATTGAACATTATTAAGTAAATATATAGCGTATCACTGAATATTATGTTGAAATTCTATGACAAAATATATATATAAATAGAATCTTGCCTTAAATTGTGCTTCAACAGGTGGTACAGCTGTGTAGCAGGTCTCTGTGGAGCTTCAGAACTAAAAACAGGCGTGAAAGATGGAGTAAAACTTATAAACACATATATAGTGGAGTTTGATTTGTAAATATAAACAACACTGCTTCTATCCATGTACCATATATAAGGCAAATTAAAATTGATAAATGTGATTCATATGTTTAATTGACAATGCACAGAAAGCATCATAAATATGCTTACAAACTGGCATAAAGGTATGTGAAAGTTATCATATGCAGATAAAAAAATATGATAGACACATAAAAAAATATAGAACAATGTCCAAATGGTTCTTGTCCTTTGCGTATCTTGCCCTTGTCAGCTCTTCTCAGTGCTTGAATAATATTCCTATCAAAATATTTGATGTGTGGTGTTCCACGTTTATTCTGAGGTGCCGCTGAGTCACGAAGATGATCCAAATAATACAGCTGCAAAAACCATAACATGAATCATTGTGAGACATAAAAAAGCATAATCAACGTGTATATGGATTTTGCATAAAAAATATGGCTACATATAACAGACAAAAAAGGATATGCTTACAAGAATGACGATGGAACATCCGTAAATGGTTGTAGAAACGTTTGTAACGCTCCTTGTATGCCACTTCTTGGTAGCTTGGCATAAATCATTGAAAATAAGCTGGCACCAGTCCATCTGGTGGAAACGATCCATCTCCTCAGTTAAAAGAACCTCATGGTTGGTTATTCCCCAGCTGGCAGTAGGGAACAACAACCTATTGAACAGTATCAGGAAGAAGGATCTGATGCTTAGATCATCGTCAGACCCTTTCCTCAGACGATCTTGAAGAGCTGCAACCCCAAAATCTTCTTTCGATAAACCAAGTTCAGCCCTTAAATTGTTGGCAGCAACAGCTTCATCAATGCCCAATGCCGTTCCTCCACCAGCATTTGGTAACCCCAAAATAAGGTGCACCGTATCCTTTGTAATTTTGAGCTCCTTCCTTGGGCCGGCTCGAATTGTCATGTCATTATGGTCAAGTTTTTCCATCAGCCAAGCTAAATGAGATCTACTGCCGAGTGCATCAACTCTCATATCAAGAATACTGGAGAACCCCCTCTGTGCAATAGCTTGGCGCTGTCTGTCATTTAATATCTGGATGCTTACTAATACGTCTTGAGGATTGTATCTCACATTAAGCCTCTGCTGAAAAAATGTATACAATGAATAACGTAAACATTTACATCTACATAATCACAACTCAATGTTTAAATCAAACCTCAACACAACATAATTTCACGCAGAAAATGATATATTGCCATTGACCATAAATTCTAACCTATCGGGGGGGGGGGTCCACTACTTTCCTCCGCTTTGTAACTATCTTCTTCAAGACTTTTGGAGGACTGTCATCCATGTTACGCTTCTTCGATAATGGCATAAAGTCATCATCCTCATCAGCAGCCTGCCTTATTTGTGTCTAACAGTTTCCGCCGGAACACGGGGTATGTCGACACTAAAGCACTCTTGAGTAGACTGAATTATAATCCATTTTGGATTAGATGGAGGTCGGTCTACGTTCTTCATGTATGATGTTCCTGCCAAATCAAACAACACATATACATAAAAACGTAAAGGAGCAATAAAAAGATAAGCGCAAATCAATTTAGTTCAGTTCATGACCATGGATTACATTACTACACAAAAAAAGCATGCAACAACACTACTAACATCTATGCATGTTGTGCAAAATACTAACAAATGGGGCCGGGGAGCACTGCTAGTGCCCACTAGGAAGGTTTTGGAGGTAGGGATAGGGAGACGTGCTGCTGCGTTCTCCATATATGATGTTCGAGCAAAATCAAACAACACGTATACATAAAAAACGTAATGGATCAATAAAAATTCTGCTCATATGCGACATCCAATTAATGTATAATCTGGCTATTTCGTGCATGCTGGCCCTAATTGAGCAGCGAGATATTTATGGCATAATATATTGATGTATATATCATAATTTTGTCAACAAAGTAGCATAACACGGTATTGAAAAGTGCATAAACGTGTGAGACGTTGAATAATATACATTTGTATATCTGTTTAACAATAAATTTATGCTGAATTGTTTTTTGATACATCAAACAATTGAGTTAATAATAAGGTGAAACCGATTTACGATTCAGATTGTGTAAATATGCAAATGTAAAAGTAGGCTGTTGATGACTTACCAGAGTGTGTATGTGCCTGGAGGCCGGCCGATTTCAGGACCCTCTGCAGGGGAGAAGCCCAAGGCGACACGCGGCTCGGTCAATGCGTAGGGGATGCTAAAGTTGACGCCCGGTCGGACTCGTCGTTGGAGACAGAGCTCGCGACGGCAGGTGGATTGCCTAGGGTTCGGCCGCCGCGGTGGAGAAGAATGAGGGCTCGGTCTCTACGGTGGAGAAGAACAAGGGGGCGGCGCCACCGCCTCCGCGATTCCGGGTCCCTTCCCCGGCGACAGCGTCTCTGCGGTGGAGAAGGCGATTCTGGGTCTCTGCGGTGGAGAAGGTGAATGCGACGGTGGTGGAACGATGGGGGGGAATCTCTATGGGTTCGGCGGCCGCGGTAGAGAAGAAGCTCACGACGGCGATTAATCTAGGGTTCGACAGTTGCGGTGGAGAAGAAGTAGACGACGGCGATTGAGCTAGGGTTTGATCGCCGCGAGCGTTACTGGTGAGGGAGGTGAGCTGGAAAAAAATGCGTGCTCGGTTGCTGGATTCGTGGGCCCGATACACGTAAACTGCTGGCGAAATCAACGCAAAGGCCCATGGACCGACATGTGGATTACTGTATCGTAAACGGAAACATAAGAAATCGTAATATAAATATTTATGTGGGGACTAGTACGGCTGCCCAGATTGCGGGAACAGAATCTTCTCGTGGGCCCGGATGCCCGAAACATACGCATACCAAAAAAGTGTGTAAACCATAATACGATTGAGCATAACACGTAGTTATAATTGACGTAAATAGGTGGTACAGTGAGCCAAAAAGCCTGCGCACCTGGTCGGTACGGTGCGGACTTCCTGTCCCCATCGTCGCCTCGCGCACAGACCCAAGACTCCCTGCCCCCCGCCGCCGCCTCGCGCCTCCCTGTCCCGCGCCGCCACGCGCCTCCCTGACCCGCCGACTCCTCCTTCCTCCGATCCTCTAACCTAGATCCATGGCCCCACCGTCGCTGCCGCACCTTAAATCGCCTCGATGCTCAACCCCGCATTAGGTGTGATTGCAACTGCTGTATAATTCTACCCAAATATCTGTTAAAAAATGTAAACAAAATGATTGCAACTGCTGGTGTGTTGTAATTGCAACTGCTGGTGTGTTGTAATTGCAACTGCTGGTGTGGTGTGGATGCAACTGCTGAGTTACTCTGATGTGATTGCAAGTACTGAATAACTCTGGGAAATTTTGTTAAAAAAATATGATTGCAACTGCTGGTCTGGTGTGATTGCAACTTCTATATAACTATATCCAAAATCTGTTAAACAAATAATGATTGCAACTGCTGTCTGGTGTAATTGCAACTGCTGGTCTGGTGTGATTGCAACTTCTATGTAACTATATCCAAAAATCTGTTAAACAAACAATAATTGCAACTGCTGATCTGGTGTGATTGCAACTTCTGTATAACTATATCCAAAAATCTGCTAAACAAATAATGATTGCAACTGCTGTCTGGTGTAATTGCAACTGCTGGTCTGGTGTGATTGCAACCTCTATATAACTATGTCCAAAAATCTGTTAAAACAAACAATGTTTGCAACTGCTGTCTGGTGTAATTGCAACTACTGGTCTGGTGTGATTACAACTTCTATATAACTATGTCAAAAAATCTGTTAAACAAAACAATGATTGCAACTGCTGTCTGGTGTAATTGCAACTGCTGGTCTGTTGTGATTGCAACTTATGTGAAGAGGTTGAGCCGTTCGCGGAGGAGCCGTTCACGGAGAAATAGGGGCGGGGCGGGGAAGTGAAAAGGTTCTGTCGGGAGCGTGCGGGAGGGACGAAGTCGGTCTGGGTGGGACGGTTGGCTCGGACCTGGCGCGTAGGTTCGGCCTGGGTGCATTCTCTATATTGAATGCATCCAGGTGTAATATATAAAAACAGTATATATATATATATATATAGGGAAGAGGTAATGGAAGCCCTGGGCTTCCCCTACTAATGGAAGCCCCAGCCAGGACGCGGTCAACCCAGCACCCGCGCAGCCATGCAGTCAACAGCCAGGAATCCAGGATGATAAGCGCGTAAGGCAATATACGAATGCATATATATGTGGATAAAGATGCGTAAACCATGCATAAAGGAATCTTTTGACGCCCGAAACACGTGGAATGAATATGACACTGTGGACAGCGTTTACGACTGCATAATGACATGTACTTGACAGCATAAATCATGCAGTATGTGGTTCTGGTTCTGGCTCGGGCGGATTCCAGCGTAAACCGTGAGCTAAAACAGCGTAAATGAGTTCGAAATTTAGCGTAAATCCTATTTCTGTTTTGTAACAGCAAACGGGGCCTAAAATTACGGCGTGAAAATCGCGTGCAACCGATCGTGCGCGGGTCCTTGCTCGGGCCGATTCCAGCGTAAACCGTGAGCTAAAACAGCGTAAATGAGTACAAAATTTAGCGTAAATCTTATATATGTTTTGTAACAGCAAATGAAGCCTAAAATTACGGCGTGAAAATTGTGTGCAGCCGATCGTGCACGGGTTCTGGCTCGGGCGGATTCCAGCGTAAAACGTGAGCTAAAACAACGTAAATTAATACGAAATTTAGCGTAAATCATTTATCTGTTTCGTAACAACAAATAGGCCCCGAGATTACGACGTGAAAATTATGTGCGGCCGAGTGCGCAGGTTCTGGCTCGAATGGATTTTAGCGTAAACGTGAACCTAAACATCGTAAATTAGTACGAATGTTAGCGTAAATCGTATATCTGTTTCGTAATGGCGAATGGAGCCGAAATTTACGCCGCGAAAATCGCGCGTCACCGGACGTAAGCGGGTTTTGGCTCGGACGGACTTATGCGTAAAACGTGAACCAAAACAAAGTAAATGAGTACGAATTTTAGCGTAAATCATTCATCTGTTTCATAATAACGAATGTAGACCGAATATATCTCTCTGCGCACGAGGTTGTCATAAAATGCATCAAGAAAAATCGTAAATTGGAGTAAATACAACAAGAAGTGATCTGAGGTAATTGTGGCGTAAAATGCAAGCTAACCATCTACAGGAGAACTGTTTTAGATTTTACAATAAGATATAAGAGATAATTATTCCTGTACTCAACTATGGTAATGTCATGTTTACATTTTAGTTGTTGGTACATACACGCAAAACTATGTTCCACCGTAACACCATTGTTAGCAAAAAAAAGTGAGTTCAAAAGGCTCTTCTAGCTTTCCTAATGTGGAGAAAACCATCGAGGTCCATATCTGCAAACGAAACATGAACTGTTAATATGATCTTTCCTTGTTAATATGATCATCTTTTCTAGCTTGTTATGACTAACATAACCTACAGTCTAAACTGAATGCACACTTGAGTTAGAAGATCAGATTACCAAAAGAAAAATCTCTTGAGTTAGAAGATCAGATTACGATGAAAAGGTGCAAATATACACACCCTGCTACATTAAAACTCAGCTCTCTTTTCATCTGAATCCTTAATCTAAAGCCATGCTACACTGAATCTCCTGCTTGCCTAAGTTCACTTCAGTTTTAGAGTATGCAAACAAACAGATGCATATGGCTATAAGCCCCTCTCCATCCAATTACTTGAAAAATGGTTTCATTTTTATGCAATATTGAGTTATAGAAATCAATGAAGGCCCTCTCAAATTCCAGCAAAGAAATGTTTAGAAAATTAGAATCAGGCAGTGATCATAAATAGTAGTAATTGGTAAAAGTCTATCTACTATAGCATACGGCATTGACGATCACAACTAAAAATAGTATTGATAATTGAACCTGTACACATACATGAAAGATGCAAAAGTCTATTAGGAGAGGCAATAATTCCTCAAAATTGATCAAATTAGGTTACACCATGCTAATAAAAGTTTGAACAATTATTCCGATTCCAGAAAACCAAGAAACCATTCAAGCATCTTCAAAACACATTATCATAACTGATAGAGGGTCGCGACAACTGAGCTGATTGAAAGTGTGGATGTACACACAGACTACCCAAATCAGAGTTATAGCCGATACAGAATTGGGGTGCCTATATCTTTTTTATATAAATCATGTAGTTGCTCCTAGGTTTGTCCAGTTTATTTAGGGGAAATATAACTTGGATCTACGTATTTACCAAAAGAACATAAAAATGATATAGAACTGGTGGTCTACGTGTTTATAATGCGGAGCGTACACGAGATCTGGTAATTGAGCATAATAACACATTCAAATTAGCATAAAAGACGTATTTAGGAATAAAAATCACAAGAGCAGGGCGAGATGAGTAAAGAATGCACCAGAACCAGGAGGGGCACTTGGCGATGAGGTTGTCGCCGGTGAGGATGAACCCGGGGATGGAGAGGAAGCCCTTCTCGAGGAAGACAGAAACGGTGTACGGGCCCGTGATGGGAAGTTCGTAGGGCGCGGAGGCGGCGCGGGCGTGGTCCGGAGCGGGCGAGGGCGTGGATGGATCGCTGGTTGTCGGCGGCTGGGCGAGTCCGGAGGGGGGCGAGGGTGCGAACGGATCGCCGGTGCCCGGCGGCTGGGCAAGCCCGGAGGGGGCAAGGACGCGGACGCATCACCGGTGCCCGGCGGCTGGGCGAGTTCAGAGGGGGCGAGGACGCGGACGGATCTGAGCGAGGATGGAGGTGGTGGCCGGCGGCTGGGCAAGGACGCAGACGCTAGGGTTCGGCTGCCGCGAGAGTTACGGGAGAGATGAGCTAAAAAATGAGTGCTCGGTTCCTTGATTCGTGGGTCCGATAGACGTAAGCTGCCCCGATGGCGGGGACACGATCTTTTCGTGAGCCCTGATGCCGCGAAACATGCGCACACCAAAAGTGTGTAAAACGTAACAAGATTGAGCATAACGCGTAGTTATAATTGACGTAACTAGGTGGTACAGTCTGCCAAAAAAGCGTGCACGCCTGGTCGGTACGGTGCGGTCAGCGCACCTGGTCGGGGCTTCCATTAGTTAAATAGAGCCCAGGGCTCTAAATACTATATATATATATATATATATATATATATATATATATATATATAGGCTGATGGTAATGGGAGCCCTGGGCTTCCATTAGTATGGGAAGCCCCAGTCAGCTATATCTACGCGCGCTCGATCTGGTTCTGGTTCTGGCTCGGGCGGATTGCAGCGTAAAACGTGAGCTAAAACAGCGTAAATGAGTACGAAATTTAGCGTAAATCCTATATTTGTTTTGTAACAGCAAACGTGGCCTAAAATTACGGCGTGAAAATCACGTGCAGCCGATCGTGCGTGGATTCTGGCTCGGGCGGATTCCAGCGTAAAACATGAGCTAAAACAGCGTAAATGAGTATGAAATTTAGCATAAATCCTATACTGTTTTGTAACAGCAAATGGAGCCCAAAATTACGGCGTGAAAATCGCGTACAGCCGATCGTGCGCGGGTTCTGGCTCGGGTAGATTCCAGCGTAAATCGTGATCCAAAACAGCGTAAATGAGTACGAAATTTAGCGTAAATCCTATATCTGTTTTATAACAGCAAACGGTAACTAAAATTACGGCGTGAAAATCGCGTGCAGCCGATCGTGCGTGGGTTCTAGTTCGAATGATTTCAGCGTAAAACGTGAGCTAAAACAACGTAAATGAGTACGAAATTTAGTGTAAAACACGAGCACAATCTCACTTCGCAAGAGATTGCTGTAAAACACATCAAAAAGTGTCATAAATTTGGCGTAAAACGCATTAAGACTGTTTTTAATAGAAGCATAAAACACAACAAGAAGTGTCATAAAATTTAGTTTGAAAATGCATAAATCACGATAGTCTCAAAGGACACTTGTTTTGTTCACAATATATCAAAATATAAAGTACAATAATATTTTGCCAATATTGTTGCAATCATACATGATTTTTTTGACATGACAAAAAACGAGGAGCTAGCCCTGTCTTCGGTACTTCAGACATTTGGAACCATTAGCCTTTATCTAGGTCGTGGTCCGAAATGGAAGCATCCTGCTCGGCTCTTGTCAAAACAGGTCTGTGTAAGCCTGTATAAAGCATAAAGACACGTCAGAACAAGCATAAGTAAATCAAACAGAAACCTAAATGATTCACTAGTTAAAAGACATGGATTGAGAGAAATGATATATAATATAAGAGTAGAGTTATACATTCACTTAGATCATGCTGCTCTCCTACAACCTGTCACATCATTTATTCATTTTCAGATTCTTGTATCTCTCATCATTTATTCTTATTCCTTCGTTACTTATGGTGAGAGTGTTTATCAACCAAAGGTTGGAGCCTAAACTGCAAACCTCTTGCAGAAACCAGAGCACAAACGTTTTCTTTACTACCTAAAAAGGCCTATTACTGAAAGGATCATCATGAACACAATGAAACAGGCGACGCCAACAGAGATTATGGCTACCCTGCTTTTCCTCCCTGCATATATCAACAGTCAGTTAGATATTTAACAAATCAACTAGTAGAGCTACCGATAACAACAGTCAGTTAGGTATCTCTGATGGATTTTGACAGTATGTACTCAACTGGACAGTAACAATGTTGGAAGAGATGTTCTATTTTGGGGAAATAAACTGGACAGTAAGAAATTCATAAATCAACTACTAAACAACCATGGCACAAAAAAGGACTAGCAGAAAGATTTCCCATTTTCCAATAACTATTTAAGCATCTGCCATTATACTTGAGGATCATAAATTCAAATCCATCAAGCCAATTACTGACAAAAGCACATAATTCCAATGGATATAGTGCAGTTGCACGGATTTCTAATGGTATACAGTTGGATGCATAAATGGTGTCGTGGCTAGTTATAACAGTTGCAAAAGGGATGCATATATGGTGCGATGATATGTACATCTAAAAAGCATAATCAGACTTGGAACAAATCAAAAGCATAGATAATGTAGTTGTGTGCATAAATCGTACCATAGGTAAACATAACAGTTGCAAAAAAGGATGCATAGAGGTAAACACGTAGATGATTGTTAGTTACCTCAACTAGAGCACAATATCTCATGTCGAGCTTCGATGTCAAGTGAACGGTCTTAGAGTTTAACTGATAATTCTCGCTGACAAAAATTTTAAAAAGAGACTTTCTGCAAACATAAATTTTAAGCTAAGACAAGATCTTACTTAAGACCTCCATGTCGCACCCGAGAAACAAAGCCAATCAGCACTGATTCAGGAAAGCGTGCCCTCCTCTAAAAGAGCTAATGCGGCCGAAAAAACCAGCTGAATGATCCCAACAGATATAGCTGTTATGCCATATGCCGCTCCGAAAACCTGAAACCTTAGCGCCATCCAATCCAGTCCTAACACTAGACCTCAGAAAAAATAAACCAAAGACCGCCGCTGCTACAGAAGGACATCCAAATCCTTCCCAGATAGTGCCACAACTTTGAACAGCCGGCGCACGCAAACACTGCTCTAACAGTTCTTGTTGCTATGGCACATCACAGCGCTCGTTCACCCTAAACAAATTCAACCACCTCAAGACTGCTCTAACAGATCCCACTACTTCATCTTACTCCCATTCTCCCAATCCCAACCACAGGGCCGAGGCCAAACAACCCAACGATCCCCGCCGGGAGCCACAAAACACGTAGCGCAGCAGATCCAGGCAGGAACCAGACCACAGAGACACGCACCGGCGGCCGGCAGGTCGAAGGCGCGCATAGACCGCGTAGGAGGAGGAGGCAGGGAGGGAGGGAGCAGGGCCTTACTCCGCGAGATCTCCGAGCTGGCACAGGATCCCGACGAGGCCCGCGACGGCGACACCCTCGAGCAGTGCCTTGGGCTCCTCCTCCCCCGCGGCGACGGCGGCAGCGGAAGCTCTAACGCCGTAGAGGTCGGGGTCCCCCAGCCCCACCTCATTCCGCACCTCGAACCTGACCAACGGCATCGCCCTCCGCGCTCCTTCGTCACAGCCTCGGCCTCGGCAGCCGCCCCACCTCCTCGTGCACCTCTCTGGCATCCACGTCGGGCGGGGTTGGATGCGGTGGTAGGATTTGCGTCTATCGCGACGGCGGCGGGTTACGATGGATGGGGTTGGGGGTAGGGTGCAAGTGGAACCGTTGAAAGGGATAGGGTTAGGGTTGTGGTCGACATGGTGTGAATTGATCGGGGTAGAAAGGTGAATTTACTAGACCAAAGATGGGCCGTGGGCGCCGGTTTGCGGATGGGTTAAATGGCTTGTGGTGGCACAACTGAACTAAAGATATTAGACTAGGGCTTTCTCTAGTAATTGAGAGCCTAGGGCTCTTAATACTATAACTATATATATATATATATATATATATATATATATATATATATTTGTGTACCCTGTCCCAAATATAACTCTAGATATCGAGTCTGTCTCTACACGGTCAATAAGGAAAAGGCCGCTACCGTCCACCTCGCCGTCCCTAAGTTGACTATCGTCGTCCTAATGCTACGGTGTCGTCATTCAATTCAACACCAAAGGCCGTATAACCTACGAGTTCTCGTGCATCTAGCGGGTAGGGTTTACAGAGTTGTATTAAATTTAACGAGAACGGCTGCTTGTTAATTATATATTGAAAAGAAAGCGAGCCAAGACGACAAGCAATTAGGGGGGGGGGGGGGGGGGGGGGGGCATTATTCGCTGTGTCATAGACACACAGCAGCAATTACGCTGTGCAACAGTGAGGAGGTGTTGAACCAGAGTGGCACTGGCATAGTCCCGTTCCTAGCTGTCCAATTTTATATTTCACCCTCTGGGCAAAAAGCCGGTAACATTTATTTAGATTTAGACATTTTAGTTGACGTTCAGCAGCCAGACGGACGCCAGTGAGGAACGCCGTTGTGTAGTCCAACTATAAAGCCAGCGGCACGGCAGCACCCGGCGTCATCCATCCCCATTGATGCAGTTTTACAGTTCCTGGCTGGTGGCACCTCGTTCGCGACTGAGATACACCCCGACTCGCTAGCGAGCAGGCAGAATGGAGCGCCACGCCGAGAAGCCGCTCCTCGTGCTGCCCTCCTGCCTCCTCCTCCTTGTCCTCATCCTCGCCCCGCTAGTCTCCGCCGTGCCCACGCCAAGTGAGCCTCGGCCATGGCCTCTGCTAACTCCCTCCACCCCCGCTGTTTCCTCTCTCGGTCTCGGCTGCTGATTTTGCCTGTGCGATCGCAGGAAGCCTGCGCCTGGGGAGCAACCAGCAGCAGCACCCGCCGGCTCTGAAGCTCAGTTCCTCTCAGGTACTGCCAATTGGCTGTTTCCGTCAGGTCTCCTGCCGCCTACTGCCGTGTTTCTCCCTCTTGATTTCGCACAACTGTTAGCGAATATACGTACAGAGGTTAATCAATCAATTAACTAATCAATTCAGCGATGGTGGATGGATATGCTTGTCATCTACTAGCTGCCGCTGCCGCTGTAGTCCTGATGACAGACGAATTTGTCTTGGGTTGGGACACACACAGGACACGACGGCGATCGCGGCGGCGATGACGATGAAAAACACGGGCAGGCCGACGGCGAGGGTGGACGTGGAGGTGAACGACTACCAGCCGTCCGGCCCCAACAACCGCCACGACCCACCCAAGGGCCCCGGAAGACCTTGAACGGGGGCCCGGCTCAGCTCAGCTGGACGACGACCCGGCCGGCCAATAATCCTTCTCCTTCGTCGTCGTCACACCGGTAGTACAAAGTGCGTTGCTTGTGCTAGCTCATGTGTATATATATACCTGCCGCGCGTGTGTATGGCCGTGTGCAAGCACATCGGTGGGTTGTGTTAGTTGCTGTTCGTCAGAGCATCTCCAACAATGACTCAAACTAGTGCCTCAAATTGAAATATGAGGCTCTACACAGGAAAAACTACTCCAACAGTGCCTCATTTCATAAAATTTTGTCAAAAAACTATAGGGCACCCTCTCAAGTGACTCAAATATACTACACCGTAGTGAGCTGCCCTATAATCTAGATTTGGGGCTTTACTGTTGGAGCGGGGTGTTTTGTTGGTGCCCTAAATTCTATAAAATATACTTATTTTCAAATTATAGGGCATTTTTATAGGTCACATTGTTGGAGATGCTCTCAGAAAGAACTGCACCGCATGGAGATCGATTTCGTCTCCTGCTGCAGGTGCCGGTACAGTGTACCAGCAGCTATATTGAGATTGTCCAGCTTGTTAGTTCTGTGCCTCCTATATCATAGTTGTATATCCATAAGCAAAAGCAGCATCATTGCTCCCTCGACCGCCTCACAGAGTCACAGGTCACAAGCCCTCATCCATCTTTTGTTTCCGTCACGGCCGCCGCCGCCCGTGACACGTAAGCGGTAAGCGTCGCGTTCGTCGCTGCTACGGCAGCGAGGCGAGGCGACGAGGCAGCGACGACGTCAAGCCAGATGCGAATTCTCCGTGATCGGTGGTGACTCGTGAACGACCTCCTTTTTCTCCTCGCGGGGCTAGCTAGAAAAGAGACCCGACCGCCCGCACGTTCGTCGTGGCCGCCGCTCTGTTCCACTCGTGTCCCCCGACACGGCCCCCCGCCGCGATGTGAGGGGAGGCGTGGCGTCTGGCGAGATGCGAGCTCTGACTTGGGAGGAGGGAGAGCGACGCCTCGCGTCGCGTCCCCCCGTGTGTGTCGTTTCCTCCCGCGTCCTGTCCGATCGCTGGGGTCCTCCGCGCACCGCCCCTGTGGCCTGTGGGCCGGCAGCCGGAGAAAAGGAGGGACCGGTGACGGAGCCACAGGAGCTTTGACACGATGACACAAGCGTCGCTCCTGGTTTTGACTTGGGGCTCCCGTGATCGCGAGCTCTACACAAGATGCGCCGGTCCACCAGCTCGAGAGCGGCGGGAGGCGAAAACGACGCGTTGGAGAGAGCTGACATGTGGAGGGAGGGGACGGACGCAAGCAACGACCACTCGCTTCTGCCTGCCTTGGCCCATCTTCCAACCTTTGAGATTCGATGGGATCCTATGCTAATGCTAGAGAGTACCCCCTCCGTTAAAAATTACAAATAAACGTTTTCTTTTGATTTTATTATATATCTAGATATATACTGTATCTACATAGATATATATATATATATATATATATATATATATATATATATATATATATATATATATATATATATATATATATATATATTTCAAAAAATAACTACCCTATGATTTAAAACATCCATTTTAATTGCTCCCTCTTTAAAACATATTTCAATAACTATGCCATTTATATATAGAATTGTAGCAACACACCACACCCTTACATATTTCCTTTATACCGCAGTACTTTTCAAAACCTAATTTATATTATTTAATTGTGTGCCTGCGCTAGATAACATCCAAATGTGAGCAAGTGGTTGTAACATAAGATATATCGACTTATCTTCATGTTTACTGTTATTATAAATGCCTAAAAACATCTTTGAATAATTATCTCATCTAAACAACATCTACTTGTGTTATACACAGAAACCCCATAGTAATGCGGGGACAAAGGATAAATAAAAGGATAAATGTGTTGTCCCAATAGGCATGTCCCGAGTTTTCCCATTTATTGGTTTATTGTTAGACAGTCTGGGTCAATATGGTATGGCCTAGAAACAAAGTATTTGAATAGCCTCGATGAAAGGCCGATCTCGTTTTAAAACATCTCCCTAACTCCCTTTTTATTTTCCCCATAGTCCTAATTCCTTGCCTTTAGGTTAGGTAGTTTTCCTGGCAATAGGCGTGTTGCTGCACGTAGTACATCTAGAAAGCTGTATGCTTTGGAAGAAGCTTTGTACAGTTTGTGAAGGTTTTTTTTTTGAGAAAAAAAAAATCTACTTCAACTGATATGCCTTTAGGCACGTCTATACATAACATAGAAATCACACGTGGAAGGGGTGGGCAACTAGCTAGAGCAACAGGTGCTATAGGCTAGGGATGGCAACGGGAAAATCCCCGTCGGGTTTTGGCTACCCGTACCCGTCCCCGTGACAAAAAAAATTCCCACGGGGATCCCCACGAACTCTTGCGGGGGGTATTTCTTTCCCATCCCCGTTCCCCGCGGGGATAAATCCCCATCGAGGATCCCCGTCCCCGCTTAAATTATAATTATGACATACTTTTTTTGTTATTAATACAAAACATTGTCACTCATATGCATTATCAGATTTTAGAACTCATTATGTGTACATCAAAATAAACATATTTGTACAACGAGTTATCTATTAACAATGTAATTATTTATTTTTATCATTATATATTACATGAAAACATCACCATATATAAGTTTAACGGGTCCCCGCGGGGAACGGGGATAGGGAATGTTTTTCCATCCCCGTCCCCGTTTACCCATCGGAGGAGGATTTTTCCTCGTTTACATCCCCGCGGGGGAGAACCTTCCCCATCCCCATCCTCTAATGGAGGAATTCCCCACGGGGAATCGGGGATCAGGGCCCCGTTGCCATCTTTAGCTGTAGCGAAACTGATTGCAAAAGAGGGTAAATTGGCCACTATAAGATTACCATCTGGGGAGGTCTATTTGGTATCCCAAAACTGTTTAGCAACAGTCAAGACAAGTGGGTAATGTTGGAGTGATCCAAAAAAGTTTGGGTAGAGCCGGATCTAAGTGTTGGCTAGGTAAACGCCCCGTAGTAAGAGGGGTAGTTATGAACCCTGTGGACCTCAATGTTTCATAATTACCTTATCCCACACAAATCGTTTGCCTATAACGATTCACTACCCTTATGAAAATCAATTACATTGGAGCGTTTCCGGGGGCGAATTCACTTTGAATTTGATAAATGCATTGCTTGTGAAGTATGTGTTCGTGTATGCATGATAGATCTACCCCTTGTGGATTGGATATTTAAAAAGGATATTAAAAAAACAATTGCTTAATTATAGTATTGATTTTGGAGTCGTTGAGCGCCAACCTGGCCGTGGAGCTGGGCAACGTTGTGCACGTGTCATAGGAGTGGTTTGAGGAGTTCTAGGCCGAGGACGTGGCGCAACTGGTGCGCAGGGCCATGTGCGGGGAGGATAGCCGCACACTTAGGCGCCACACAACAGAGATGACAAATGTATAGGTTATTGGCAAAGAATCTGTGAAATGTTGAGGTCGATGATAATATATGTGTTTGGTGATCAACATAACTATTTGGGCTAACATTATGTTGTCGTTTCGAAAACCGGGGGACAATAAGATTTGTGTTCGGCAGGGGTGCTAGCGTGGACTCACTCCGAATGATGAGCCACGAGAGGCTCGAAGGTGGATCTGAGACAGTGGTTATACTGGTTCATTCAGAGTGTCGCGAAGCTCTTCATGAAGCTGCTTCCTATGAGGCTTGCGCCCACCATGAGGGATATCATCTCCAAATGTCAGAGTGCATTCATCAAAGGCCGAAGCATTCATGATAACTTCCTTTTCGTCCGCAACATGGCCAGGAGATACCACCGCATCAGAAATCCCATGCTTCTAGTCAAGCTTGACATCTTGAAAGCCTTTGATTTTGTTCGGTGGGACTACCTCCTTGCTCTCTTGGCTCATCTTGGCTTCCCTACCAGATGCGGAGATTGGGTGGCATCTTTGTTGGCTACCTCCACTTCTCAAGTGCTACTAAATGGAATCCCTGGTCAATCAATCACTCATGGTAGGGGCCTAAGGCAAGGAGACCTCCTCTCCACTCTTGTTCGTGCTCGCCATTGATCCCCTGCAGTGCCTCCTCCACCTGGCCACCGAGGTAGGCATTCTGTCCACGGTTGCTAAGGCTAGAACATGTCTCCGGACCTCTATGTATGCGGATGATGCCATCATCTTTGTCAAGCCTGAAAAGAGAGAGTTGGATTCCTTTGCGGCTCTGCTAAATCTTTTTGGGGAAGCGACTGGTTTGTGTATCAATATTCAGAAATCCTGAGTCATTCCTATTAAATGTGCTGGCCTCAACCTTGACGAAATTCTTGTTGGCTTTCCTGCTTCAAAAAACGAGCTTCGTTATTAAATACCTTGAGATGCCTTTGTCAGTTGCGAGGCTCAAAAAAGTTGACTTCCAACATCTACTTGATAAGGTTAGCAACAAGTTAACATGCTGGCAAGGTCGTAATTTAACTCTTGCAAGAAGACTCATCTTGGTCAAATCAGTGTTGTCTACACAACCTGTTCACACTCTTACGACCATTAATGTACCAAAGGCGGTGCTCGAAAAAATCGACAAATTTAGGAAGCGATTCCGTTGGGCAGGGAATGAAAACCTCACTGGTGGCAAGTGTAAGGTTAACTGATCGACGGTGGCGAGGTCGCTGGATCTTAGGGGGCTTGGCATCCTTGACATCCACCGATTTGCAAGGGCTCTACGACTTTGTTGGCTATGGTGATAATGGGAGGATCCAAATGCTCCTTGGGATGGGTGAAAGGGAAATAGGGTCAAACCTTTTCCTAAATAATTTTGGTGGATGAAATGCCCAACACAAATAATTGGACTAACTAGTTTGCTCTAGATTATATATTCTGCAGGTGCCAAAGGTTCAACACAAACCAATAAAAATATCAAAGTTAGGGTTCAAAACAAAGGAGCAAAAGAAACCGAAGAGAACCCTGGTCTGGCGCACCGACGATGTGCCACCGGACAGTGTCCGGTGCCCAGGGCCGTACTCCTTCAAACTTGCCACCTTTGGGTTTCTGGAGAGCCGCTCTGCTATAATTCACGGGACTGTCCGGTGTGCCAAGCAGAGCAACGGCTACTGCGCCAACAGTCGTCTACAAAAGTGAACAGTGAACGTGAACAGTGCGCGGATAGTTCGTGCAGAGTCAGAGCAGCGTCAGAAGGCATACCGGATAGTGAACAGTGCCTATCTCGTGCGGCACCGGACTGTCCGATGCCCCAAGAAGTCAGAGCTCCAACGGTCGAAACCGTTAGAACCCTAACGGTCGGACTGTCCGGTGCGCCCATCGACAGCAGCCCTCCCCAACAACTGTTTTGGTGGTTGGGGCTATAAATACCCCCAACCACCTCTATTCAAGGCATCCAAGTTTCCAGCATATTGCATTCAATACAAGAGGGCTAGACTTCACTCCAAGACACAAACAAGAGATCAAATCCTCTCTAAAGTCCAAAACCACTCCAAACACTTAGTGACTTGTGAGAGAGAGATTTTCGTGTTCATTTGAGTTCTTGTCGCTTGGATCGCTTTTCTTCTTCCTCTTTCTTGTTCTCAAGACACTTGTAGTCAAAGCAAGAGACATCAAGTTGTGGTGGTCCTTGTAGGGGTCTAAGTGACCCGGTTTTGATTAAGGAGAAAAGCTCACTCGGTCTAGGTGACCGTTTGAGAGAGGGAAAGGGTTGAAAGAGACCCAGTCTTTGTGACCACCTCAATGGGGATTAGGTTTGCAAGAACCGAACCTCGGTAAAACAAATCACCGTGTCACTCTCTTCATTTGCTTGTGATTTGTTTTCGCCCTCTCTTTCGGACTTGAATTTATTTCTAACGCTAACTCCGGCTCGTAGTTGTGCTTAAAGTTTGTTAATTTCAGTTTCCGCCTATCCACCCCCCTCTAGGTGACTTTCAATTGGTATCAGAACCCGGTGCTTCATTAAGAGTTTAACAACTCGAAGTGATGTCGGGAGATCACGCCAAGGAGATGGAAACGGGCGAGAAGGCCACAAACCACGGGAAGGCTCCATCAAAGGAGTTGAAGTATTTCCTAGGATTTCAAGTCAAGCAACTCCAAGAGGGCACCCTCATCAGCCAAACAAAGTATACTCAAGACATTCTTCATAAGTATGGAATGAAGGATGCCAAACCCATCAAGACACCCATGGGAACCAATGGGCATCTCGACCTCGACATGGGAGGTAAAACCATAGATCAAAAGATATACCAGTCGATGATAGGATCTTTACTCTATTTATGTGCATCTCGATCGGATATTATGCTTTCCGTATGCATGTGTGCAAGGTTCCAAGATGATCCTAAGGAAGTTCACCTTAGGGCCGTGAAAAGAATCATGAGATATTTAGTTTATACACCTAAGTGAGAGCACCTAGAGGGGGGGTGAATAGGTGATCCTGTCAAACTTGAAAACTTAAGCCACAAAAACTTGATTAAGCGTTAGCACAATAATCGCCAAGTGGCTAGAGAGGAGTCTCAACAAAACACAATAACCACAAGAGATCAATCATAGAGATGGCACAGTGGTTTATCCCGTGGTTCGGCCAAGACCAACGCTTGCCTACTCCACGTTGTGGCGTCCCAACGGACGAGGGTTGCAATCAACCCCTCTCAAGCGGTCCAAAGACCCACTTGAATACCACGGTGTTTTGCTTTGCTTTTCTTTATCCCGTTCGCGAGGAATCTCCACAACTTGGAGCCTCTCGCCCTTACACTTGAAGTTCACAAAGAAGCACGGAGAAAGGGAGGGATGAGCAACACACACAAGACACAAAATCAGAATGTCAACACGCACACAAGTTGCAACAAGAGCTCGCAACACAACCCGACGAGTTCACAACTCAACTAGAGCTCTAGATGCTATCACGAAGAAACAAATGCGTGGAATCAAAGTCTTGGTGCTTAGGAATACTTTGAGTATGCTTGGTGTCTTCCTCCATGCGCCTAGGGGTCCCTTTTATAGCCCCAAGGCAGCTAGGAGCCGTTGAGAGCATTCCAGGAAGGCTGATCTTGCCTTCTGTCGCGTGGCGCACCGGACAGTCCGATGCACCACCGGACACTGTCCGGTGCGGATTTCTTTCCTTCTATGGCGCAGTCGACCGTTGCTGATTGAGAGCCGTTGGCGCACCGGACACTGTCCGGTGCACACCGGACAGTCCGGTGCCTCCTTCTAGCCGTTGGCTCAGCCACGTGTCCCGCGCAGATCGCGCGGCCGACCGTTGGCCCGGTCGACCATTTGCTCACCGGACAGTCCGGTGCACCACCGGACAGTCCGGTGAATTTTAGCCGTACGCCGTTAATCATCTCCCGAGAGCGATGAGTTCGCCTGTGAACGGCTCACCGGACAGTCCGGTGCACCACCGGACAGTCCGGTGAATTATAGCCGTACACCGCCGTCGAACTCCTGAGAGCAGCAAGTTCGCCAGAGCCAGTCTGGCGCACCGGACACTGTCCGGTGCACCACCGGACACTGTCCGGTGCACCCAGACTGAGCAGACTTTGGCTGAACAAAGCCATCTCTTTTCCAACTTGATTTTTCCTGTTTTCAGCACTTAGACACAATACATTAGTCCATAAAACAATGTACTAAGTCTAGAAACATACCTTTTGACATGATTTGCACTTTGTCCACCACTTTGCATAGATTAACACAAAAGCACTTGTATTGGCAATCAATCACCAAAATACTTAGAAATGGCCCAAGGGCACATTTCCCTTTCAATCTCCCCCTTTTTGGTGATTTATGCCAACACAACATAAAGCAACTAGAACAAGTGCAATATCAATGCAAATGAAAACTCAAAATTGTTTTGATTCAATTTTGGCATATATGGATCACTCTTTGCCACCACTTGGTTTGTTTTTGAAATCAAACTCAATTTCCTATCTCTAAGTCAAATTCACTTGTAGAGACATAAAGAGAGGTATTCCAAAAGAAATTGATCAAGGATTTCAAAAACTCCCCCTTTTTCCCATAATCAGCACTTCTCCCCACAAGAGGCCAACTTTTGACAAAAGAGACAATAAAAGAGTTTTGACAAACCAAAAGCTCTATTCTACTATTTTCAAAATTTCTCAAGTGGTAGCTGATCCATTTATTGCTTTGGCCTTATTTTCTCCACCTTTGGCATCAAGCACCAAAACAGGATCAATCTTGGCCCTTTAACCCCATTGCCTCACCAAAATCTTCACATAAGAATACAAAGGCAATAGGAGTACATGATATGAACTTGGAATAAGTTACCCTCTCATCGGAGTGCAGTGGAAGTCTTTCATGGTCCAAGTCCACCTTTTCCCTTTCAAACCTCCTTTGAGACTAAATTAAGCAAACTCAAGCACACGGTTAGTCTCAAAGGGTCAAGTTGTAGCACAACTCCCCCTAAATATGTGCATCACTTGCAAAAGGACTTGTGAGGTCCGGGGAGTGATTATACAACTTGAGCACCACAGTAAGCAACAAAATGCATAAGGAACATGATCAAAGGCATAAATACATGTATGCTATAAATCAATCCAAGTTCCGCGAATCTAGGATATTTAGCTCACTACGCAGCCTGCAAAAGGTCTTCTCATCTAAAGGCTTGGTAAAGATATCAGCTAGCTGGTTCTCGGTGCTAACATGAAACACTTCGATATCTCCCTTTTGCTGGTGGTCTCTCAAAAAGTGATGCCGGATGTCAATGTACTTTGTGCGGCTGTGCTCAACAGGATTTTTCGCTATTCGGATAGCACTCTCATTATCACATAGGAGTGGGACTTTGCTCAGATTGTAGCCAAAGTCTCGGAGGGTTTGCCTCATCCAAAGTAGTTGCGCGCAACACTGTCCTGCGGCAACATACTCAGCCTCAGCGGTGGATAGGGCAACAGAAGTTTGTTTCTTAGAGTTCCATGACACCAGGGACCTTCCCAAGAATTGGCACGCCCCCGATGTACTCTTCCTATCGACCTTACATCCAGCATAGTCGGAATCTGAATATCCAATCAAGTCAAAGGTAGACCCCTTTGGATACCAGATCCCGTAGCGACTAAATATCTAAGAATTCGCTTCACGGCCACCAAGTGACATTCCCTTGGATCAGATTGAAATCTAGCACACATGCATACGCTAAGCATAATATCCGGTCTACTAGCACATAAATAAAGCAAAGAACCTATCATTGACCGGTATGCCTTTTGATCAACAGACTTACCTCATTTGTTGAGGTCGGTGTGTCCGTCGGTTCCCATCGGTGTCTTTGCAGGCTTGGCGTCCTTCATCCCAAACCGCTTTAGCAAGTCTTACGTGTACTTCGTTTCGGAGATGAAGGTGTCGTCCTTGAGTTGCTTCACTTGGAACCCAAGGAAGTAGTTCAACTCGCCCATCATCGACATCTCGAATTTCTGCGTCATCACCCTGCTAAACTCTTCACAAGACTTTTGATTAGTAGAACCAAATATTATGTCATCGACATAAATTTGGCACACAAAAAGATCACCATCGCAAGTCTTAGTGAAAAGAGTTGGATCGGCTTTCCCAACCTTGAAAGCATTAGCAATTAAAAAGTCTCTAAGGCATTCATACCATGCTCTTGGGGCTTGCTTAAGTCCATAGAGCGCCTTAGAGAGCTTACACACGTGGTCGGGGTACCGTTCATCCTCGAAGCCAGGGGGTTGCTCCACGTACACCTCCTCCTTGATTGGCCCGTTGAGGAAAGCGCTCTTCACATCCATTTGGAACAACCTGAAAGAATGGTGAGCGGCATATGCTAGCAAAATACGAATTGATTCTAGCCTAGCCACAGGAGCGAAAGTCTCCTCAAAGTCCAAACCTGCGACTTGGGCATAACCTTTTGCCACAAGTCGAGCCTTGTTCCTCGTCACCACCCCGTGCTCGTCCTGTTTGTTGCGGAACACCCACTTGGTTCCCACAACGTTTTGCTTGGGACGAGGAACCAGTGTCCAAACTTCATTACGCTTGAAGTTGTTGAGTTCTTCCTGCATGGCCAACACCCAGTCCGGATCTAGCAAGGCCTCTTCTACCCTGAAAGGCTCAATAGAAGAGACAAAGGAGTAATGCTCACAAAAATTAACTAATCTAGAACGAGTAGTTACTCCCTTGCTAATATCTCCCAATATTTGGTCGACGGGATGATCCCTTTGAATCGTCGCTCGAACTTGGGTTGGAGGTGCCTGAGGTGCTTCTTCCTCTTCAACTTGAACATCCTGTGCTCCCCCTTGATCATGCGCCTCCACTTGAGGTACCTATTCGTCATCTTGGGTTGGGGGATGCACCATTGTTGAGGAAGACGGTTGATCTTGCTCCAATTGTTCCTGAGGCCGCACATCTCCAATCGCCATGGTGCGTATTGCGGCCGTTGGAACGTCTTCTTCATCTACATCATCAAGATCAACAACTTGCTCTCTTGGAGAGCCATTAGTCTCATCAAATACAACGTCGCTATAGACTTCAACCAAACCTGATGATTTGTTGAAGACCCTATACGCCTTTGTATTTGAATCATAACCTAATAAAAACCCTTCTACTGCTTTGGGAGCAAATTTAGAAGTTCTACCTTTCTTCACAAGAATATAACACTTGCTCCCAAATACACGAAAATAAGACACATTGGGTTTGTTACCAGTTAGCAGCTCATACGAAGTCTTCTTGAGGAGGCGGTGAAGGTAGACCCGGTTGATGGCGTGGCAAGCCGTGTTCACGGCTTCCGACCAAAAGCGCTCGGGGGTCTTGAACTCTCCAAGCATAGTCCTCGCCATATCGATGAGCGTCCTGTTCTTCCTCTCTACCACACCATTTTGTTGTGGTGTGTAGGGAGCGGAGAACTCGTGCTTGATCCCCTCCTCCTCAAGGAACTCCTCCACTTGAAGGTTCTTGAACTCGGACACGTTGTCGCTCCTTATCTTCTTCACCTTGAGCTCAAACTCATTTTGAGCTCTCTTGAGGAAGCGCTTGAGGGTCCCTTGGGTTTCAGATTTGTCCTGCAAAAAGAATACCCAAGTGAAGCGGGAAAAATCATCAACTATAACAATACCATACTTACTTCCTCCTATGCTTAGATAGGCGACGGGTCCGAAGAGGTCCATATGAAGCATCTCCAAGGGTCTTGATGTGGTCATCACATTTTTGGTGTGATGAGAGCTTCCCACCTGTTTCCCTGCTTGACAAGCTGCATAAGGTCTATCTTTTTCGAAATGCACATTAGTTAGACCTATCACGTGTTCTCCCTTTAGAAGCTTGTGGAGGTTCTTCATCCCCACATGTGCTAAGCGGCGATGCCACAGCCAGCCCATGCAAGTCTTAGCAATTAAGCATGCATCTAGACCGGCCTCTTCTTTTGCAAAATCAACCAAATAAAGTTTGTCGTCTAGTACACCCTTAAAAGCTAGTGAACCATCACACCTTCTAAAGACAGACACATCTACATTTGTGAATAGACAATTGTATCCCATATTGCATAATTGACTAATAGATAACAAATTATATCCAACAGACTCAACTAAAAACACATTAGATATAGAGTGCTCAGATGAAATAGCAATTTTACCTAACCCTTTTACCTTGCCTTGGTTCCCATCACCGAATATTATTGAATCTTGGGAATCCTTGTTTTTGACGTGGGAGGTGAACATCTTCTTCTCCCCCGTCATATGGTTTGTGCATCCGCTGTCGATAATCCAGCTTGAACCTCCAGATGCATAAACTTGCAAGGCAGATTTAGGCTTGGGTCTTAGGTACCCAACTCTTGTTGGGTCCTACAAGGTTAGTCACAATTGTCTTAGGGACCCAAATGCAAGTCTTGTCTCCCTTACATTTGGCCCCTAACTTCCTAGCGATTACCTTCTTATCCTTTCTACAAATAGCAAAGGAAGAATTGCAAGCATAATAAATTGTAGAAGGTTCATTTATTACTTTCCTAGGAGCATGAATAATATTCTTTCTAGGCACATGATGAATAACATTTCTCCTAGACATATTTCTGCCATGCATATACGAAGAACTAGAAGCAAACATGGCATGAGAATCAAAAGCATCATAAGCATTACAACTCCTATAAGCATTTCTAGATTGTCTCCTATCATGGTACATAAAAGCATGGTTCTTTTTAGCACTACTAGCCATAGGGGCCTTCCCTTTCTCCTTGGCAGAGATGGGAGCCTTATGGCTTGTCAAGTTCTTGGCTTCCCTCTTGAAGCCAAGTCCATCCTTAATTGAGGGGTGTCTACCAATCGTGTAGGCATCCCTTGCAAATTTTAACTTATCAAATTCACTTTTGCTAGTCTTAAGTTGGGCATTAAGACTAGCTACTTCATCATTTAATTTAGAAATGCAATCTAGTTGTTCACTACAAGCATCAACATTAAAATCTTTACACCTAGTGCAAATCACAACATGTTCTACACAAGATGTTAATTTACTGGATTTTTCTAACTTAGCATTTAAATCATCATTTATGCTCTTTAAGCTAGAAATTGTCTCATGGCAAGTAGATAGTTCACAAGAAAGCATTTCATTTCGTTTGACTTCTAAAGCAAGTGAATTTTGTGCACTAACAAATTTATCATGCTCTTCATATAAAAGGTCCTCTTGTTTCTCTAAAAGTCTATCCTTTTCATTCAAGGCATCAATCAATTCATTAATCTTATCTATTTTAGTTCTATCCAATCCCTTGAACAAACTAGAGTAATCTATTTCTTCATCACTAGACTCATCATCACTAGAAGAATCATAAGTAGTATTGTCTCGAGTACATACCTTCTTCTCCTTCGCCATGAGGCATGTGTGATGCTCGTTGGGGAAGAGGGATGACTTGTTAAGGCGGTGGCGGCGAGTCCTTCATTGTCGGAGTCGGAGGAGGAGCAATCCAAATCCTACTCCTTTCTGATATGTGCCTCGCCCTTGGCCTTCTTGTAATTCTTCTTCTTTTCCCTTTTGTTCCCTTTTTCCTGGTCACTTTCATTATCGGGACAGTTAGCAATAAAATGACCAATCTTACCACATTTGAAGCATGAGCGCTTCCCCTTTGTCTTGGTCTTGCTTGGCTGTCCCTTGCGACCCTTTAGTGTCGTCTTGAAGCGCTTGATGATGAGGGCCATCTCTTCATCATTGAGCCCGGCCGCCTCAACTTGCGCCACCTTGCTAGGTAGCGCCTCCTTGCTCCTTGTTGCATTGAGAGCAATGGGTTGAGGCTCATGGATTGGACCATTCAACGCGTCGTCCACGTATCTCGCCTCCTTGATCATCATTTGCCCGCTTACGAACTTCCCAAGAACTTCTTCGGGCGACATCTTGGTGTACCTAGGATTTTCACGAATATTGTTCACCAGATGTGGATCAAGTACAGTAAAGGACCTTAGCATCAGGCGAACGACGTCGTGGTCCGTCCATCGCGTGCTTCCGTAGCTCCTTATTTTGTTGATAAGGGTCTTGAGCCGGTTGTATGTTTGGGTTGGCTCCTTGCCCCTTATTATCGCGAATCTTCCAAGCTCGCCCTCCACCAACTCCATCTTGGTGAGCAAGGTGACGTCATTCCCCTCATGAGAGATCTTGAGGGTGTCCCAGATCTACTTGGCATTGTCCAAGCCGCTCACCTTATGGTACTCGTCCCTGCACAAAGAGGCTAACAACACAGTAGTAGCTTGTGCATTTTTATGAATCTGTTCATTAATAAATATAGGACTATCCGAGCTATCAAATTTCATTCCATTCTCAACAATCTCCCAAATGCTTGGATGGAGAGAGAACAAGTGACTACGCATTTTGTGACTCCAAAATCCGTAGTCCTCCCCATCAAAGTGTGGAGGTTTGCCAAGAGGGATGGAAAGCAAATGAGCATTTGAACTCTGAGGAATACGAGAGTAATCAAAAGAAAAGTTCGAATTAACCATCTTTTGTTTCTCGTAGTCGTAGTCATCCTTTTGGGAAGAAGTGGACTCATCGCTGTCGTCGTAGTAGACGATCTCCTTGATGCGTCTCGTCTTCTTCTTCTTCCCATCTTTGCGTTTGTGGCCCAAGCCCGAGTCGGTAGGCTTGTCATTCTTCGGCTCGTTGACGAAGGACTCCTTCTCCTTATCGTTGATCACGATTCCCTTCCCCTTGGGATCCATCTCTTTGGGCGATTAGTCCCTTTGTGAAGAGAACACCTCTGATACCAATTGATAGCACCTAGAGGGGGGGAATAGGTGATCCTGTCAAACTTGAAAACTTAAGCCACAAAAACTTGATTAAACGTTAGCACAATAATCGCCAAGTGGCTAGAGAGGAGTCTCAACAAAACACAATAACCACAAGAGATCAATCATAGAGATGGCACAGTGGTTTATCCTGTGGTTCGGCCAAGACCAACGCTTGCCTACTCCACGTTGTGGCGTCCCAACGGACGAGGGTTGCAATCAACCCCTCTCAAGTGGTCCAAAGACCCACTTGAATACCACGGTGTTTTGCTTTGCTTTTCTTTATCCCGTTCGCGAGGAATCTCCACAACTTGGAGCCTCTCGCCCTTACACTTGAAGTTCACAAAGAAGCACGGAGTAAGGGAGGGATGAGCAACGCACACAAGACACAAAATCAAAATGTCAACACGCACACAAGTCGCAACAAGAGCTCGCAACACAACCCGACGAGTTCACAACTCAACTAGAGCTCTAGATGCTATCACGAAGAAACAAATGCGTGGAATCGAAGCCTTGGTGCTTAGGAATACTTTGAGTATGCTTGGTGTCTTCCTCCATGTGCCTAGGGGTCCCTTTTATAGCCCCAAGGCAGCTAGAAGCCGTTGAGAGCATTCCTTGGTGTCTTGGGCTTCAAAGAAACAAAATTCAGTAGCTCTTTCTACCGCCAAAGCCGAGTACATTGCCGTAGGCCATTGCTGTGCGCAATTACTTTAGGCAAACCCTCAGGGACTATGGCTACAAATTGAGCAAAGTCCCTCTCCTATGTGACAATGAGAGTGCTATCCGCATAGCGGAGAATCCCGTTGAACACAGCCGCACTAAGCACATAGACATTCGACATCATTTTTTGAGAGATCACGAACAAAGGGGGGATATCGAGATAGCCTATATTAACACCAAAGAACAATTAGCCGATATCTTTACCAAGCCTTTAGATGAGAAAACCTTTACCAAACTTAGGAATGAGTTAAACATTCTTGATTCTCGGAACTTTGATTGACACTTTGCACACATAGCTCATTTATGTACCTTTGATCATATCTCTTTCATTTGCTACGACTAATGTGTTTCCAAGTGTACTCTTATGATAAGTCATAGATTGAAAGGGAAATGGAGTACTCGGCGGAGACAAGGCTTCCACTCCACTCTATTGGTATCATTACCCTTCGCCATTACTCCTCCAAACTTCACATTGGAATAATCTTTCACTCATATATTGTTTGCCAAAGGGGGAGAGAATGTAAAAGGGCTCACAAAGTCTCCATTTTTGGCGATTAATGCCAAAGGGGGAGAGAGTATTAACCCAAAGCAAAAGGACCGCACCACCACCAATTTCAAATTTTTCGAAATAAAGTTTTCAATTTATATATTTCAAATTAGTATTCCGCTGGAAATTATATCTCAATTGGTATACATATTGATATACATTTTCAAAGATTTTTCGATTGGTATTTAAAACTCAAAAACCCTCTTGAAAACTAAGAGGAGAATTTCATTTAGGGGGAGTTTTGTTTAAGTCAAAGGAAAAGCATTTGAAACAGGGGGAGAAAAATTTAAAATCTTGAAAATGCTTCTCAAAATATCATTCATGTACCTTTGACTATTTGCAAAAAGACTTTGAAAAGATTTTCCAAAAGAATTTGCAAAAACAAAACAAGTGGTGCAAATGTGGTCCAAAATGTTAAAGGAAAAGAAAGCAATCCATGCATATCTAGTAAAAGTATAAGTTGGTTTAATTCCAAGCAACCTTTGCACTTACCTTATGCAAACTAGTTCAATTTTGCACTTATATATTTGCTTTGGTTTGTGTTGGCATCAATCACAAAAAGGGGGAGATTGAAAGGGAAATAGGGTCAAACCTTTTCCTAAATAATTTTGGTGGTTGAAATGCCCAACACAAATAATTGGACTAACTACTTTGCTCTAGATTATATATTCTACAGGTGCCAAAGGTTCAACACAAACCAATAAAAAGATAAAAGTTAGGGTTCAAAACAAAGGAGCAAAAGAAACCGAAGAGAACCCTGGTCTGGCGCACCAGACTGTCCGGTGTGCCACCGGATAGTGTCCGGTGCCCAAGGCCGTACTCCTTCAAACTTGCCACCTTCAGGTTTCTGGAGAGCAGCTCTGCTATAATTCACCGGACTGTCTGGTGGGTCACCGGACTGTCCGGTGTGCCAAGCGGAGCAACGACTACTGCACCAACGGTCGTTTGCAAAAGTGAACAGTGAACGTGAACAGTGCGCGGACAGTTCGCGCAGAGTCAGAGCAGCGTCAGAAGGCGCACCGGACAGTGAACAGTGCCTGTCCGGTGCGGCACCGGACTGTCTGGTGCCCCAAGAAGTCAGAGCTCCAATGGTCGAAACCGTCAGAACCCTAACGGTCGGACTGTCCGGTGCGCTCATCGACAGCAGCCCTCCCCAACGACTGTTTTGGTGGTTGGGGCTATAAATACCCCCAACCACCTCTATTCAAGGCATCCAAGTTTCCAGCACATTGCATTCAATACAAGAGCTCTAGACTTCACTCCAAGACACAAACAAGAGATCAAATCCTCTCCAAAGTCCAAAACCACTCCAAACACTTAGTGACTTGTGAGAGAGAGATTTTCGTGTTCATTTGAGTTCTTGTCGCTTGGATCGCTTTTCTTCTTCCTCTTTCTTGTTCTCAAGACACTTGTAATCAAAGCAAGAGACATCAAGTTGTGGTGGTCCTTGTAGGGGTCTAAGTGACCCGGTTTTGATTAAGGAGAAAAGCTCACTCGGTCTAGGTGACCATTTGAGAGAGGAAAGGGTTGAAAGAGACCCAGTCTTTGTGACCACCTCAACGGGGATTAGGTTTGCAAGAACCGAACCTCGGTAAAACAAATCACCGTGTCACTCTCTTCATTTGCTTTTGATTTGTTTTCGCCCTCTCTTTCGGACTCGAATTTATTTCTAACGCTAACCCCGGCTCGTAGTTGTGCTTAAAGTTTGTTAATTTCAGTTTCTGCCTATCCACCCCCCTCTAGGTGACTTTCACTGGGCTTCAAACTCCTTGCAACTGAAAGGGAAATAGGGTCAAACCTTTTCCAATATGAATTTTGGTGGTTGAATTGCCCAACACAAATTATTGAACTAACTAGTTTGCTCTAGAAAATATGTTCTACAGGTGCCAAAGGTTCACAACAAACCAATACAAAGATAAAAGAAAGGGTTCAAAACAAAGGAGCAAAGTATACTGAAGGCAGCCCTGGTCTGGCGCACCGGACTGTCCGGTGCACCACCGGACAGTGTCCGGTGCACCAGGGAGGAACGACTCTGAACTTGCCAGCTTCGGGAATTTGGGAGGCCACTCCGCTATAATTCACCAGACTGTCCGGTGTAACACCGGACTGTCCGGTGTGCGAGCGGAGCAACGACTACTTTGCGCCAACGGTCGTCTGCAGTGAACAGTAAAAGCAAACAGTGCACGCCTGCGCGCGCAGAAGTCAGAGCAGGCGCCAGAAGGCGCACCGGACAGTCTACAGGACCAGTCCGGTGTACCACCGGACTGTCCGGTGGCCCCAATTGTCAGAGCTCCAACGGTCGGAACCCAACGGCCTGGTGACGTGGCTGGCGCACCGGACAGTGTCCGGTGGCGCACCGGACTGTCCGGTGCGCCATACGACAGAAGCCTTCACCAACGACCATATTGGTGGTTGGGTCTATAAATACCCCCCAACCACCACTCTTCAAGGCATCCAAGCATTCACTACACCTCATTCAATACAAGAGCAATACACAACACTCCAAGACACAAATCAAAGCCTCTGATCGAATCAAAGTCCCCAATTCAACTCTAGTTTTTAGGACTTGTGAGGAGATCGACTTGTGTTCTTTTGTTGCTCTTGTTGCTTGGTTGGCTTTCTTCTTTCTCTCATTCTTACTCTAAAAACCTTGTAAGCGAAGCAAGAGACACCAATTGTGTGGTGGTCCTTGCGGGGTCTAAGTGACCCGGGAAATCAAGGAAGGAAGCTCACTCGGTCTAAGTGATCGTTTGAGAGAGGGAAAGGGTTGAAAGAGACCCGGTCTTTGTGACCACCTCAACGGGGAGTAGGTTTGCAAGAACCAAACCTCGGTAAAACAAATCATCGTGTCTCACTCTTCATTTGCTTGTGATTTGTTTTCGCCCTCTCTTTTGGACTCGTTTATATTTCTAACGCTAACCCTAGCTTGTAGTTGTGCTTAAGTTTATTATTTTCAGATTCCGCCTATTCACCCCCCCTCTAGGTGACTTTCAATTGGTATCAAAGCTCGGTGCTTCATTAGAGCCTAACTTCTCGAAGTTATATCGGGAGATCACGTCAAGAAGGAGATGGTGACCGGCGAGAAGCCCGCTACAAGCCACAGGAAGGCTCCATCAGGAGAGTCCCACAACAAGAAGAAGGAGGAATCACCTCCTCACAAGTCACATCGGAGTGGCAAGAAGAAAATGAAGATGAATAAGGTGGTCTACTACGAGACCGACTCCTCGTCGCCATCTACCTCCAGCTCCGACGCGTCGTCCGTAACTTCTAAGCACCATGAGCGCAAGAAGTTTAGTAAGATCCCCCTACGCTACCCTCACATTTCTAAACGTACTCCATTACTTTCCGTTCCATTAGGCAAACCACCGGTTTTTGACGGTGAAGATTATAACATGTGGAGTGATAAAATGAGGCATCACCTAACCTCACTCCACACTAGTATTTGGAACGTTGTTAAGTTTGGTGTACAGGTACCATCCGTAGGGGATGAGGACTATGATTCGGACGAAGTTGCCCAAATCCGGCACTTCAACTCCCAAGCTACCACTATACTCCTCGCCTCTCTAAGTCGAGAGGAGTATAACAAGGTGCAAGGGTTGAAGAGCGCTAAAGAGATTTGGGACGTGCTCAAGACCGCGCACGAAGGAGATGAGGTGACCAAAATCACCAAGAGGGAGACGATCGAGGGGGAGCTCGATCGTTTCATGCTCAACCAAGGAGAAGACCCACAAGCCATGTACAACAGGCTAAAGACCTTGGTAAATCAAGTGCGCAACCTCGGGAGCACCAAATGGGATGACCATGAAATGGTCAAGGTTATTATGAGATCACTAGTTTTTCTTAATCCTACTCAAGTACAATTAATTCGTGGTGATCCTAGATACAAACTAATGTCTCCCGAGGAAGTGATAGGTAAATTTGTGAGCTTTGAATTGATGATCAAAGGCTCCAAGAAGATCATCGAGCAAGGCACCTCCTCCTCCATACCCGAAGCACAACCCGTTGCATTCAAGGCAACAGAGGAGAAGAAAGAAGACTCTACACCAAGTAGGGTCCCCATCGACGCCTCCAAGCTCGACAATGAGGAAATGGCGCTCATCATCAAGAGCTTCCGCCAAATCCTCAAACAAAGGAAGGGGAAAAATTACAAGCCCCGTTCCAAGAAAGTATGCTACAAATGTGGTAAGCCCGGTTATTTTATCGCTAAATGTCCATTGTCTAGTGATAGTGATAGGGAAAACGACAAGAGGGGAAAGAGGAAGGAAAAGAAGAAGTATTACAAGAAGAAGGATGGCGACGCACATGTTGGAGGGAGTGGGACTCCGACGAGAGCTCCACCTACTCCTCCGACGACGAGGACGCCGCCAACATCGCCGTCAACAAAGGACTCCTCTTCCCCAACGTCGGCCACAAGTGCCTCATGGCAAAGGACGACAAGAAGAAGAAGAAGGTAAAATCAAGATCCTCCACTAAATATGCAACCTCTAGTGATGAGGATAATTCTATTGATGAGGAGGATAACTTGCTTACTCTTTTTGCCAATCTTAACATGCAACAAAAGGAGAAATTAAATGAATTGATTAGTGCCATTCATGAGAAGGATGAACTCTTGGATAGCCAAGAGGACTTCCTTATTAAGGAAAACAAAAAGCATGTTAAGACCAAAAATGCTTATACTCAGGAGATAGACAAAAATGAAAAATTAACTAGTGAGCTAAGTACTTGCCATGACACTATCTCCAACCTTAGAATTGAGAATGCCAATTTGATTGCTAAAGTTGAGAAGTCAAATATTTGTGATGATTCAATTGTTGGTCTTAGAAATGAGAATGTCAAATTGATTGCTAAGATTGACAAATTGAGTGAATCTCTTGCTAGCCTTAAGTTTGAGAATGATAAATTAATTGCTAAGGCTAAGGAATTAGATGTTTGCAATGCCTCTATTTCCAATCTTAGAGATGAGAATGATATTTTACATGCTAAGATTGTTGAATTGAATGATTGCAAACCATCTACATCTAGTGTTGATCATGTTACCATTTGTACTAGATGTAAAGATATTAACATTGATGCTATTCATGATCACCTTGCTATGATTAAACAACAAAATGATCATATAGCTAAATTAGATGCTAAAATTGCCGAGCATGAACTAGAAAATGAGAAATTTAAATTTGCTCGTAGCATGCTTTATAGTGGGAGACGCCCTGGCATTAAGGATGGCATTGGCTTCCAACAGGGGGACAATGTCAAGCTTAATGCCCCTCCTAAAAGATTGTCTAATTTTGTTAAGGGCAAGGCTCCCATGCCTCAGGATAACGAGGGCTATATTTTGTACCCTGCTGGTTATCCTGAGGATAAAATTAGGAGAATTCATGCCAAGGAGACTCATTTTCACCATGCTTTTATTTATAAGAATGAGGCTTCTAGCTCTAGGCGTTCTACACATGTTAAAATGCCTAAGAAGAAAACTCCTAATACATCAAATGATCATAATGTTTCATTCAAAACTCTTGATGCTTCTTATGTGCTAACGAACAAATCAGGCAAAGTAGTTGCCAAATATATTGGGGGCAAACACAAGGGGTCAAAGACTTGTGTTTGGGTACCCAAAGTTTTTGTATCTAATGTCAAAGGACCCAAAACTGTTTGGGTACCTAAAATCAAGAACTAAATTTGTTTTGTAGGTTTATGCATCTGGGGGCTCAAGTTGGATTATCGACAGCGGGTGCACAAACCACATGACTAGGGAGAAAAAGATGTTCTCCTCCTACGAGAAAAACCAAGATCCCCAACGAGCTATCACATTCGGGGATGGAAATCAAGGTTTGGTCAAAGGATTGGGTAAAATTGCCATATCACCTGACCACTCTATTTCCAATGTTTTTCTTGTAGATTCTTTAGATTACAACTTGCTTTCAGTTTCACAATTATGTAAAATGGGTTACAACTGTCTTTTTACGGATGTAGGTGTTACTGTCTTTAGAAGAAGTGATGATTCAGTAGCTTTTAAGGGAGTGTTAGAGGGTCAGCTATACTTAGTTGATTTCAATAGAGCTGAACTCGACACTTGCTTAATTGCTAAGACTAACATGGGTTGGCTCTGGCATCACCGACTAGCCCACGTTGGGATGAAGAATCTTCACAAGCTTCTAAAGGGAGAACACATTTTGAGACTAACAAATGTTCATTTTGAGAAATACAGGATTTGTAGCGCATGCCAAGCAGGGTAGCAAGTTGGTGTTCATCATCCACACAAGAATATCATGATGACTGACAGGCCACTGGAACTACTCCACATGGACCTATTTGGCCCGATAGCTTACATAAGCATCAGCGGGAGTAAGTACTGTCTAGTTATTGTGGATGATTATTCTCGCTTCACTTTGGTATTCTTTTTGCAGGAAAAATCTCAAACCCAAGAGACTTTGAAGGGATTCTTGAGACGGGCTCAAAATGAGTTCGGCTCGAGGATCAAGAAGATAAGAAGCGGCAATAGAACGGAGTTCAAGAACTCTCAAATTGAAGGCTTCCTTGAGGAGGAGGGCATCAAGCATGAGTTCTCTTCTCCCTACACGCCACAACAAAATGGTGTAGTGGAGAGGAAGAATAGAACTCTATTGGACATGACAAGGACCATGCTTGATGAGTACAAGACTTCGGATCGGTTTTGGGCCGAGGCGGTCAACACCGCTTGCTACGCCATCAACCGATTGTATCTACACCGAATCCTCAAGAAGACATCATATGAACTCCTCACCGGTAAAAAGCCCAATGTTTCATATTTTAGAGTCTTTGGTAGCAAATGCTTTATTCTTGTTAAAAGAGGTAGAAAATCTAAATTTGCTCCTAAGGTTGTAGAAGGCTTTTTACTTGGTTATGATTCAAACACAAGGGCATATAGAGTCTTTAACAAGTCCACTGGACAAGTTGAAGTTTCTTGTGACATTGTGTTTGATGAGACTAACGGCTCTCAAGTAGAGCAAGTTGATCTTGATAAACTAGATGATGAAGAGGTTCCGTGCATCGCGCTAAGGAACATGTCCATTGGGGATGTGTGTCCTAAGGAACCCGAAGAGCCTCCACAAGCACAAGATCAACCATCTTCCTCCATGCAAGCATCTCCACCAACTCAAGATGAGGATGAGGCTCAAGATAATGAAGGAGAAGATCGAGAAGATGAGCCACCTCAAGAGGACGACATTGATCAAGGGGGAGACGCCAATGATCAAGACAAGGAGGATGAGCAAGATCAAAGGCCGCCACACCCAAGAGTCCACCAAGCAATTCAACGAGATCACCCCGTGAACACAATCCTAGGCGATATTCATAAGGGGGTAACCACTCGATCTCGTGTTCCTCATTTTTGTGAACATTACTCTTTTGTTTCCTCTATTGAGCCACACAGGGTAGAGGAAGCACTCCAAGATTCGGATTGGGTGCTGGCGATGCAAGAGGAGCTCAACTACTTCACAAGGAATGAGGTATGGTATTTAGTTCCATGTCCTAACCAAAATGTTGTAGGAACCAAGTGGGTCTTCCACAACAAACAAGATGAGCATGGTGTGGTGACAAGGAACAGGGCATGACTTGTGGCCAAGGGGTACTCACAAGTCGAAGGTTTGGATTTTGGTGAAACCTATGCACCCGTAGCTAGGCTTGAGCCAATTCGTATATTACTTGCCTATGCTACTTACCATGGCTTCAAGCTTTATCAAATGGACGTGAAGAGTGCCTTCCTCAATGGACCAATCAAGGAAGAGGTCTATGTTGAGCAACCTCCCGGCTTTGAAGATAGTGAGTATCCTAACCATGTCTATAAACTCTCTAAGGTGCTTTATGGGCTCAAGCAAGCCCTAAGAGCATGGTATGAATGCCTAAGAGACTTTCTTATCACTAATGGCTTCAAAGTCGGCAAGGCCGATCCTACACTCTTTACTAAAACAATTGAGAATGATTTGTTTGTATGCCAAATTTATGTTGATGATATTATATTTGGGTCTACTAACAAATCTATTTGTGAAGAGTTTAGTAGGATCATGATTCAAAAATTCGAGATGTCTATGATGGGGGAGTTGAAGTACTTCTTGGGATTTCAAGTCAAGCAACTCCAAGAGGGCACCTTCATTAGCCAAACGAAGTACATTCAAGATATACTCACCAAGTTTGGAATGAAGGATGCCAAGCCCATCAAGACACCCATGGGAACCAATGGGCATCTCGACCTCGACACGGGAGGTAAATTCATAGATCAAAAGGTATAGCGGTCGATGATAGGATCTTTACTCTATTTATGTGCATCTCGACCAGACATTATGCTTTCTGTATGCATGTGTGCAAGATTCCAAGCCAACCCTAAGGAAGTTCACCTTAGGGCCGTGAAGCGAATCTTGAGATATTTAGTTCAAACACCTAAGTTTGGTCTTTGGTACCCTAAGAGATCCTCTTTTGATTTACTAGGATATTCCGATGCTGATTGGGCAAGGTGTAAGATTGATAGGAAGAGCACATCAGGGACTTGTCAGTTTCTGGGGAGATCCCTGGTGTCTTGGGCTTCAAAGAAACAAAACTCACTAGCTCTTTCTACCGCTGAAGCCGAGTACATTGCCACAGGCCATTGTTGCGTGCAATTACTTTGGATGAGGCAAACCCTTAGGGACTATGGCTACAAATTTAGCAAAGTCCCTCTCCTATGTGACAACGAGAGTGCAATCACTACCGGAATCTGGCCCTTTGCCGAGTGCCGTCGTCTTTGCCGAGTGCTTTTTATCGGGCACTCGGCAAAGAAGACTTTGCCGAGAGCCGCACTCGACAAAGTACGGCTCTCGGCAACGAGCTAATTTACCGAGTGCAGGACACTCGGCACAGGACCACACTCGGCAAAGAAGGTGCTCGGCAAAGGGCCGTCAGCGGCCGTCCTAAAGCTGACGACCATCAGCCTTTGCCGAGAGCCGAGGGCTGGCACTCGGCAAAGAACTCTTTACCGAGTGTCTTCTATAGACACTCGGCAAACCATATTTTTGTTTTTTACATTTTGGCCACCAAACTTTTTGTGGTATGTTACTACACTATGTAGACCTACATGTACCTTTTTGGGACAAATATAACAGTGTTTGCAATAGCTAGTAGATTTAGTTCGTTTATTTGAATTTCTTCGAAAAAATCAGATTTGAACTGCAGGTCACTCGAAACTTGGAAAACCGTGCATGCAAAAATGATATCCATGCTACTTAGCACAAGTTACGACCGATTTCAGGAGCGGACCGGAAACTTCGAGCACCATGCTCACTCAACATGGCCGTGAACTTGCCATCCAGGTGTTAAAAATTGTATAAAACACAAACAAAGTTAGAAAATCATGAAACATGTCCACGTGTCATGTATCATATGTAGAGGCTGTGATAAAAATTTGAAAAAGTTTCGAGAAAGCTGTGACGCACTATGTGTACAAACCTAAGAGAGCCACATTGAAACTCCATGATTTCATGTGTAGTTCTCTTAGGTTTCTACACATACTGTCTCACAACTTTCTCCAAACATTATCAATTTTTTATCACAGCCTCTACATATGATATCATGACACGTGGACAGGTTTCATGATTTTCTGACTTTGTTTGTGTTTTATACAATTTTTAAACACCTGGATGGCAAGTTCACGGCCATGTTGAGTGAGCATGGTGCTCGAAGTTTCTGGTCTGCTCCTGAAATCGGTCGTAACTTGTGCTAAGTAGCATGGATATCATTTTTCCATGCACGGTTTTCCAAGTTTCGAGTGACCTGCAGTTCAAATCTGAATTTTCCGAAGAAATTCAAATAAACGAACTAAATCTACTAGCTATTGCAAACACTGTTATATTTGTCCCAAAATGGTACATGTAGGTCTACATAGTGTAGTAACATACCACAAAAAGTTTGGTAAGGGAAAAAAATATAAATATTCTTTGCCGAGTGTCTAACGTGGAGCACTCGGCAAAGATCATAAATATATACTTTGTCAAGTGCCTACGATCTGGCACTCGGCAAAGAATATTTTTAAATTAAAAAAAATCTTTGCCGAGTGCCCGCGAGCTGGCACTCGACAAAGCTTAAAACATAACATATACCGAGACCCTTCTCTTCTCCTTCTCACTCTCACTCTCACTAACTCCCTTGCCGCCGCCGCCGCTCCCCGCCGTCGCGCTCGGCCCCTCCCCGCCGCGAGCCACCACGCCGCCGCTCCCCGCCGTCGCGCACGGCACCGCCCCGCCGCACGCCACCACGCCCGCCGCCGCGCGCCACCACCGCCGCCGGAGGCCGCCTCCTCACGCGCTGCCGCCGCCGCCCGGCCACGTGTACCATCTGGCCCCCACGCGAGGTATAAACTTTTTATGCGTTAATTTTTATTTATTATTGATTAGATGATAGAATGTATAAATCATGTAAATTGGTGAATGATAGGATATATAAATCATGTAAGTTAGGCTATAGTCTCGTTGAAAATTTGTGAATGAAATATGTAAATCGTGTCGTTAAATTATGTGTAGTATAGTCTCATAGATTGAATATATATGTGTGTGTGTGATTGTCGGTCATCGTGCCGTTGAATTATGCGTGTATGTCAGCCATCGTGCTGATAGTTTTATTTGCAGGATTTCGAAACCTCCTCGTGCAGGGGAGGTGCTGATGAAATTTTCTGTTGCTAGGCTTCTGTTAGAGGATGGAGGAACGTGAGTGGATGTACACTGGCCATAGAGGAAGGAACAATGTCACCACTGAATGGATTAGAAAGACCGATGATTTCATGGAACGGGCATATGGCGAAGCTGCTAAAGGAGCGAGTCTAGTCCCATGCCCTTGCAGCAAATGTGCCAACCGGAAAAGAAAACCATAGAAGGCCATGGTAGAACATATTTGGAAGAATAGATTTACGTCGGGCTATACTCGGTGGATATTTCATGGTGAAGCGCATCGTACGAGAGAGGAGGTGCTGAGACAACGTGTCGAGGATTATGACGCGGATGCGGGGGTAGCAGATATGTATGGATGACGAGCCAGAGCCGACTGCAAAGGCGTTCTACGACATGTTCGACGCGACACAGAAGCCCCTTCACAGCCAGACAAAGGTTTCTCAATTGGATGCCATTGGGCATGTAATGGCGTTCAAGTCGCAGTACAACATGAGTAGAGACGCATTCGATGGCTTGTTGACGGTTATTGGGAGCCTGCTTCCGGATGATCACATTCTGCCAAAGAGCATGTACGAGGCACAAAAACTTCTTCGTGCACTCAAGATGACGTATGAGCAGATTCATGCTTGTCTGAAGGGCTGCGTGCTATTTAGGAAAGAATACGCGGAGGCAAAGTACTGTCCCAAGTGTACATCGTCTAGGTTCATGGAGGTAGACTCTGGTGATGGACAGAAGAGGCAGCTCGACATCCCCTTGACAATCCTACGACACCTTCCGTTCATACCGAGGATCCAGCATGTGTACATGATAGAGGAATCCGTGAAACAGATGACATGGCACAAAAATGGAAAACGATACAATCCTGACAAGATGGTGCACGCATCCGATGGTGAAGCATGGAAACACTTTGATGCCATTCATCGTGAGAAAGCCGAAGAGGCTCGTAATGTACGTGTTGCGTTGGCCACAGATGGGTTCAATCCCTATGGAATGAGCGCTGCCCCGTACACATGTTGGCCCGTGTTTGTTATCCCAATCAATCTCCCCCCTGGTGTGTGCTTTCAAAGGCAGAATATATTCGTGTCGTTGATAATTCCCGGACACCCGGGGAATAAAATGGGCGTGTACATGGAGCCTTTGATCGATGAATTGGTACGTGCCTGGGAGGAAGGGGTATGGACGTATGACCGAGCTACAAAGACAAACTTCAGAATGCATGTTTGGTACTAGTACTCCATGCATGACTTACCGGCGTATGGGCTATTCTACGCCTGGTGTGTTCATGGTAAGTTCCCATGCCCAGTTTGCAAGGAAGCTCTCAGGTTCATTTGGTTGAAAAAGGGTGGCAAATATTCATCCTTCGATAAACATCGACAATTTCTCCCTGCTGACCATCCATTCCGCCTAGACATCAAGAACTTTACAAAAGGTGTCGTAGTGACAGACCGCCCACCTGCAACGATGACTGGTGCCAAAATTCGTCAACAGATAGATGGGCTTGTGGCCAATACAGAAGGTGGTTTCGTGGGATATGGTGAGCAGCATATGTGGACACATAAGTCTGGCTTGACTCGGCTCCCCTATTATGACGACCTGCTCCTTCCACACAACATTGACGTGATGCACACTGAAAAGAATGTTGCCGAGGCACTGTGGGCAACAATTATGGACATTCCTGATAAGTCAAAGGATAACGTGAAGGCAAGAGTGGATTTGGCAGCGTTATGTAATAGACCAAACCTAGAGATGAAGCTGCCAAGTGGCGGAAAGACGTGGAGAAGGCCTAAGGCTGATTTCGTCCTAAGCAGGGCCTAGAGGAAGGAAGTACTTCAGTGGATCAAGATGTTGATGTTCCCTGATGGGTATGCAGCTAACCTGAGTAGGGGGGTTAACTTATCTACTATGCGAGTCTTAGGGATGAAGAGTCATGACTTCCACATATGGATTGAACGGATTCTTCCTGCGATGGTTCGAGGCTATGTCCCTGAGCATGTCTGGCTAGCGCTTTCAGAGTTGAGCTATTTCTTCCGTTAGCTTTGTGCAAAAGAGTTATCTCGGACCGTGGTTGCAGACTTGGAAAGATTGGCACCCGTGTTACTGTGTAAGCTTGAGAAGATATTTCCACCCGGCTTCTTCAATCCAATGCAGCATTTGATTCTTCATCTCCCCTATGAGGCACGAATGGGGGGGCCCATGCAGGGAAGTTGGTGCTATCCAATCGAGAGATGTCTAAAGACTATTCGAAAGAAATGTAGAAATAAATGCAAAATCGAGGCTTCCATTGCAGAGGCATACATTCTAGAGGAGGTCTCAAACTTCACAACAACTTATTATGGTGACAAACTGCCGAGCATGCATAATCCACCCCCTCGTTACAATGATGGCGACAATGAATCGAACCTTAGCATATTTCGAGGCCAACTCGGAAGCGCAAGTGGCTCGACCACCAAGACCCTGACACATGAAGAGTGGCGGCATATCATGCTATATGTATTGACCAACCTTGAAGAGGTGACGCCATACATGGAACAATTCCTTCATGAATTCTGGCGTCGATCAAGGGACCCCACTCCACAGGAATATGACACTCTTCTTAGAAAGGGTGCGTGAAATGGGTTGCCTGATTTCATTTCCTGGTTCAAACGTAAGGTACGTGCTTAGTTTGTAAAAGACATACGTCTTTGAACTCAATTTAGCGTCTTTTAACTTGCGAATAATTGCAGGGCCAAAGAGATCCGTCTATGAGTATCGAGTTGAGACAAGTAGCCAACGGCTTTGCTTATAGGGTCAAGAAATATTCTGGGTATGACGTCAATGGATACCATTTTCGCACAACAAACTATGACAAAAGTCGGCCCAATCGGAAAACAACGTGTTCTGGAGTCTTTACGCCCGACCTTGACAATGTCGATTATTTTGGACGAATCGAAGAAATATATGAGCTCAATTTTTATGGTTCCAAACCTCTTACTCCAGTGATATTCAAATGTCATTGGTTTGACCCTCAAGTGATGAGACAGACACATTCTAATCTTGGGATAGTTGAAATTCGACAAGATTCCACCTTACCAGGAGACGATGTCTATATCGTGGCCCAACAGGCCGCACAAGTTTAATATCTCCCATATGTGTGCCAAACGAAAGAACATCTTAAGGGTTGGGATGTTGTGTATAAGGTATCGCTGCACGGGAGGTTACCTGTTCCTAACGATGAAGATTACAACTTAGACCCGGACACATATGATGGAGAGTTCTTCCAAGAAGATGGGCTAGAAGGGCGATTTGAGATAGACTTAACCGAAGCTATCAGAATGGACGTAGATATTGAAATGGTTATTGATGAGGAGGATGATGAGGTGCAAAATGATAATGACTTAGTAATCCTTGAAGGCAATGACATTAATGATGAACTTGCGTCTTCCGATGGTGTTGAGATTGAAATGGTTGATAGTGATGATGAGAGTTATGATCCGGCTAACCCCGACACATATGAAGATTATTTTTAATCGATGTAATGCTATATGACTATTTATTTCGCACCTGTTTTTAAATACATCTTTTTATATGTGCTTATTTGTTTACTCTTAATTGCAGGTTTTTGGACAAATATGGTCAGCGGTAATTGGCTGAGGAGGAGGAGGGGGAGGAGGAGTAGGACGGCGGACGAGGCAGAGCAGGCGGCACAGCAGGACGACCTTGTCCAGCAGCAGGCGGCGCCTCAGGACGACTTAGACCAGCAGCAGGACGACGACAACCAGCATCAGGACGCCTCAGGTTCTGGCGGCTCAAGTTCGAGGAGCATCTACCTACGAGGCCCCGCGAGTCTCCCTCAGCGTCCCATACTTCGGGACAGACGACCGCTGATTCGGCCGGATGGGGAGAGGTATGTAACTTTATGTTCTTCGTTCTTGTTCATATTATGTGTTCAAAATCATAATATAAACTAATACTTTTTATTTATCACTTGGATATGTCTTGGACGGTTGTGGATTATGTTGGGGGTCATCGTCGCCCCCCTAATGGCATCCTCGGCCTGCTGTGTAGGGAACACTTCCCTGGACTGGTGGAGTACGCCGGAGTGACGGGCCCAGCCTTCACCTTCGACCACTACGCCATCGCCCCTGATGCAGTAGACCGGGAGGGCCGAGAATTCAATAATAAGGCGGAGCGGGTGAAGCAAGAGCTGTGGGTTAGTCTTAGTATAATGTAAAATATGTCGCATTCGTTGCAAATTCTTGAAATAATGTATGGATACATCGTTTTTGTATGCAGGATTTCTTCAGATGCGAGGCTGGATACAAGGCTAGGGCGGATGTGGTGGCCACCACGAGCTGTAAGAAGCTCGTCGTGGACATGCACTATGAGGCCCGAGTCCAGGCCATCGTCACCTATCACGGCTCCGTCCTTGGGGAGAGGGTGACCAAAACTCAAGCCTGAACCATGTCGTTGACCAGGGACCAGTACCTGCAGGTAAAGTCATGCATGTTTGGTACCAGTACTCCATGCATGAATTTTATTTTATCTTCTGATATGCACTTTACGTGTTTACTTTGTAGATGATTCCACATTGGTGCGCCGCACATCCTCTGTGCTGGGAGCAGATGGTGGATAGGTGGTGTTCGGCTGAGTGGGACCAGGCGCACAACGCTAGTCGGGAACGACGTATGATGATGCAAGGTCCCTCCCACCACCAAGACAGCCAGAGCCTGGGGCAATATACCGAAGCATGGGTACACCCTCTTTTTTATTTAGGTATATAGCATTGGATTAGATATTGTTTCTAACTATCTCGTTGGTTTTCTTGCAGTCGGCGTCACATGGTGGCCGGCCTTGCTCCACCTTCTCGGCCTATGCTATGGCCCATAAGGGCAAGGTGACGTCAGACGTCACCTACAACCCGGATGACGGGCCCGAGGCCTACACCAACCCCGCCGTCTACAACCGCCTTCATGACTACACCGCCATGGCGCAGGAGGTCCATGGCCCAGATTATGATCCGAGCACCGAGCCGATCGACCCCGATGTGCTCATGAGGGTCGGAGGAGGCAAGAGACATGGGCGGTACTGGATTGCCGACGGGGCAATAGACTCGTCCTCCACTCCCACTCTGTCTCAGGTGCGGGCAAGCAGCACGGGCTCGAGTCTAGCCATACGACCTCGGCACGACAGCTCACAGCTTCGCATACAGCAACTCGAGGTTAGTGCTTCTGTAACTCGTCATTCCTTGAGTTATATACCTTCTCTTTGAGTTACTATAATGTTGGCTTGTAATATTACAGACCCAACTAGAATAAGAGAGGAGGGAACGTCAAGAGATGGAGGCGAGGATAATGGTGGAGCGGGCGGCGACTGATCAGAGGATGGCAGATATGTTCCAGTACATGCAGAGCCTTAGCGCGTCACAGGGTTTCGCTTCGCCACCTCCATTGTTCCCTGCAGTTGACCCTGCTCTATTCCAAACTCTTATGAGTATAAAAATTGTAGTTACATGTTGGTAATGCATTTGGTATAACACATGCAATCTCTTCTCTGTGTAGGACCAATCTGGGGCGGCATCCAACAACCCTCATGAAGGGTTCAGCCCAACGCAGCACCAGACCAACCGCCCACCTCCATGAGTTTTATGTTTTAAGTGTTGAATACTTATGTCTGTGTGTTTGAAGACTTCAAAACTTGTGTTAGTCACTTATGTTTTTGTTAGATACTTATGTCAGAGCTTGAGACGTATGAGATTTATGTTTGTGTTGGATACTTGTGTTGAACACTTATGTTTGTGATGGATATTTATGTTTGTATTGGCTATTTATGTTTGTGATGATATCTGTGATGTATATATGTGATATCTTTTGTTTGTGTGGATGGAATACAAAAAACAAATAAAAAGGTGCATACTGGTCACTTTGCCGAGTGCAACACTCGGCAAAGAGGTTCTTTGTCGAGTGTCAAGACCATAGCACTCGGTAAATAACCAAGACATGGGCACCGGTATAGGTTCTTTGCCGAGTGTAATGTCTCTGACACTCGGCAAAGAGGCACGCTTTGCCAAGTGCCGTACATAGCACTCGGCAAAGAACCTGACATGGGGACCCTCCCTGGTGGGTTCTTTGCCGAGTGTTCCAGGTGGCACTCGGCAAAGAAGTTACCTTTGCCGAGCGTCTACCGAGCAGACACTCAGCAAAGGTGTTACCTTTGCCGAGTGTCATCCGTTACACTCGGCAAAGACGCCGTCTCCGTTACCCCGTCGCCGTAACAGCTGCTTTTCTTTGCCGAGTGCCCGAGAAAAAGTACTCGGCAAAGAAAGCTTTGCCGATGCACTGTTTGCCGAGCCTTCTTTGCCGAGTGCGACACTCGGCAAAGCCTTTGCCAAGTGTTTTTAAAGCTTTGCCGAGTGCTTCGGGCACCCGGCAAAGCACTCGTTTCCGGTAGTGAATCCGCATGGCGGATAATCCCGTTGAACATAGCCGCACTAAGCACACAGCCATTCGGTATGATATTTTTAAGAGATCACCAACAAAAGGGGGATATCGACATAGCCTATATAAACACCAAAGATCAATTGGCCGATATCTTTACCAAGCCTTTAGATGAGAAAACCTTTACCAAATTTAGGAATGAACTAAATATTCTTGATTCTAGGAATTTTGATTGATTCTTTGCACACATAGCTCATTTATATACCTTTGATCACATCTCTTTTATGACTATGACTAATGTGTTTTCAAGTGTATTCTCATGCTTAGTCATAGAATTGAAAGGGAAATGGAGTATTTGGCAAAGAAGGCGCTTCCACTCAACTCCATCGGTATTTGCCGGTATTCTGCATCATTCTCCACTTTGGTATAATCTTCACTCATATTTATTTGTTTGCCATTGGGGAGAGAGTAAAAAGGGCTTATATTTCACTCAAAGTATCTGTTTTTGGTGATTCATGCCAAAGGGGGAGAAAGTATGAGCCCAAAGCAAAAGGACCGCACCACCATGAATCTTAAAAATGAAGTTTTTCAAATTAGTATCTTATTGTGTTCAAAAGGGGAGAAAGTAGTATCTTCAAAACTTGCAAAACCCTCTTGAACACTAAGAGGAGATTTTTATTTAGGGGGAGTTTTGTTTAAGTCAAAGGAAAAGCATTTGAAACAGGGGAAGAAAATTTCAAAATCTTGAAAATGCTTCTTTCAATCTAATTCATGTACCTTTGACTATTTGCAAAATGTGTTGAAAAGAATTTTACAAAGGATTTGCAAAAACAAAACCCGTGGTGCAAATGTGGTCCAAAATTTTAAATAAGAAGAAAACCATCCATGCATATCTATTGAAATAAGTATATTGGTTTCAATTCCAAGCAACCTTTGCACTTACATTATGCAAACTAGTTCAATTCTGCACTTTTATATTTGCTTTGGTTTGTGTTGGCATCAATCACCAAAAAAGGGGAGATTGAAAGGGAAATAGGGTCAAACCTTTTCCAATATGAATTTTGGTGTTTGAATTGCCCAACACAAATTACTGAACTAACTAGTTTGCTCTAGAAAATATGTTCTACAGGTGCCAAAGGTTCACAGCAAACCAATACAAAGATAAAAGAAAGGGTTCAAAACAAAGGAGAAAAATATACCGAAGGCAGCCCTGGTCTGGCGCACCGGACAGTGTCCGGTGCACCAGGGAGGAACGACTCTGAACTTGCCAGCTTCAGGAATTTGGGAGGCCACTCCGCTATAATTCACCGGACTGTTCGGTGTAACACCAGACTGTCCGGTGTGCCAGCGGAGCAACGGCTACTCTGCGCAAACAGTCGTCTGCAGTGAATAGTAAAAGCAAACAGTGCGTGCCTGCGCGTGCAGAAGTCAGAGCAGGCGCCAGAAGGCACACCGGATAGTCTACAGGACCAGTCCGGTGTACCACCGGACTGTCCGGTGGCCCTAATTGTCAGAGCTCCAACGGTCGGAACCCAATGGCCTGGTGATGTGGCTAGTGCACCGGACAGTGTCCGGTGGCGCACCAGACTGTCCGGTGCGCCATACGACAGAAGCCTTCACCAACGGCCATATTGGTGGTTGGGGCTATAAATACCCCCCAACCACCACTCTTCAAGGCATCCAAGCATTCACTACACCTCATTCAATACAAGAGCAATACACAACACTCCAAGACACAAATCAAAGCCTCCGATCGAATCAAAGTCCCCAATTCAACTCTAGTTTTTAGGACTTGTGAGGAGATCGACTTGTGTTCTTTTGTTGCTCTTGTTGCTTGGTTGGCTTTATTCTTTCTCTCATTCTTACTCTCAAAACCTTGTAAGTGAAGCAAGAGACACCAATTGTGTGGTGGTCCTTGCGGGGTCTAAGTGACCCAGGAAATCAAGGAAGGAAGCTCACTCGGTCTAAGTGATCGTTTGAGAGAGGGAAAGGGTTGAAAGAGACCCGGTCTTTGTGACCACCTCAACGGGGAGTAGGTTTGCAAGAACCGAACCTCGGTAAAACAAATCACCGCGTCTCACTCTTCATTTGCTTGTGATTTGTTTTCGCCCTCTCTTTCGGACTCGTTTATATTTCTAACGCTAACCCCGGCTTGTAGTTGTGCTTAAGTTTATTATTTTCAGATTCTGCCTATTCACCCCCCCTCTAGGCGACTTTCAGCAACGACACTGATAAACTCCTCTTTGCAGCAGCCACGAGAATCGCAATTGGTGATGGAGCCAATACCTCCTTCTAGCATTGTGCATGGGTCAAGGGTCGATGACCCAAGGACATCACGCCTGACATCTTCCCCGCCTCCCATGACCGCAATTGGTGATGGAGGCCTTGACTGATAGCGTGTGGGTGAGACACATTGATCTTCATGTGATCCACATGGTTGATCACTTAAAACAGTTTGTGGAGCTCTGGTCCTACGCCCAATCGATCTCCTTGATACAGAACGGAGAGGATCACATCGACTGGATCTACAACGCCTCCGATGAATATTCTATAACCTCTGCTTATCGGATTCAATTCATGTGTCACACTTTGTCGGGTACCATAATTAGGGGTACCCCCAACGCTCCTAATCATGGCTGGTAAACACCCTCAGACCAACTGACAGGTGCGGTTCAAGCCAAGACTTCGTCTACCCAAGGGACGCGATCTCACCCGAGCCCAGCCTCGGGTTGGAACAGTAGTCCCAGACGAGTTCACGCCTCGCCCGAGGGCCTCCTCAGGAAGCGGGCGCCCCCTCGGCACTCCCAAGGCCCGGCTCGGGCAGGCTTCGTTGTGAAGCAACCTTGGCCAGACCGCCTCACCAACCGACCGCTTCGCAGGCGCATTAAATGTAGGGGATGCCTGACGCCGTATCCTGACACACGCGCCTCAGATGGGCAGGCCGAAGTGATCGCAGTCACTTCGCCCCTCTTCTTTACTGTCCGATATGACAGGAAAACAGCGCCGCTCGCTCCGCTCTGACTGCCGTGTCAGCCACCCCGGCAACGACTGACAACAAGTCACGATCAACCACCGAGTTCAGCCTCGGGCGCAACAGGAAGTTCCGCCTCGCCCGACCTCATGCTCCGGCCTCGGGAGGAGGTCTCCGCCTCGCCCGACCTCAGGCTTCGGCCTCGGGAGGAGATCTCCGCCTTGCCCGACCCCCGGACTCAGCCTCGACCCTGGTCTCGGGAGGAATCGCGTCCTCGCCCGACCCCGGCCTCGGCCTCAAGAGAAGTCTCCGCCTCGACCGACCCTGGGCTCGGACTGACCGCGCTAATAGGGGATGCATCATTTCCCTATTCCTAGCCTGCTCAGGATACAAGGAACAAGACCGGCATCCCATCTGGCTTACCCCGGCGATGGGTAATGATGGTGCCCCGCGTGCGCCATGACGTCGGTGGCTCTCAGCCCCTTACGACAGCAAGGAGACGTCAGCAGGATCCTCGCCGCGCTGCCAGTTGTGCTCCTACAGGACTCAGGCGCTCCTCCGACGGCCACGCCATCACATGTACAGGGCCCAAGCTCTCCCCCAACGGCCACGTTGGCATGTACACAGGGCTTAGGCACTCCACTGCCGGACACGTTAGCGCATAGCTACGCCCCCCGTTGTACGTCTGGATCCTCTCCTTGCCTCTATAAAAGGGAGGTCCAGGGCCACCCTAAGGGGGGTTCGCGCGAGGGAAGCGGCGGACGAGCTATGTGTCTCTCCCTCTCTCACGCGACGCGCTTGTAACCCCTACTGCGAGCGGCACCCCTGGTGCAGGATAATACAAGGCTTGTCCCACCTCTTGTGTTCCATCCCGCGCCAACCCATCTGGGCAGGGACACGCAGCGATTTCAGTGGTCGGTCCAAGGGACCCCCCGGGTCCGAGACGCCGACAGTTGGCGCACTAGGTAGGGGCCTGCTGCGTGTTAACGAACACCTTCTCGTTAAGATCAAGATGGGGAGTCTTCAGCAACCTCTCCAGCCCAGGACAGTGCTCCGCTTCGGGAGTCTCGAGTTCATGTCCCTCGATGGCAGCTACGACATGGTACTCCTCCCCCCGCGGCGTGACGACAACGACGGTCTCCGACTCGCCCGGCGGCGGCGAGCTCTACGACAGCATCTCCCCGCGGCAGAAGAGGAGCACTCCGGTCGTCCCTGCCACCCTCCTCGTCGGAGGAGGCAGAGACGAGGCAACCATGGCCACGCAGGAGGCGACACCTTGTCGGCTGTCGCACCAGAGCGAGTCGACGACGTTGGCGCTCCCCTGGGGGACATGTCGGACATTGCCCTCGCACCTGAGGCGACGACGGGTGTCACTTCCCCGCGACGTGTCAGCCCCAAGCGGACTGATGACGCCAGCACCCTCGCAAAGGGCCTGCTGGGCGTTACCCTCGTACCTGAGATGACGGTGTGCTCCGCCCCCGACACGACTTCACCACTGTCCATCGACCAGGAGGTACTGTTCGTTTTCCATCCCGTACCTTTTCGGTTCAGCTTCGATCCACCTAGCGACCCCGCTATGGTGAGCGCCTTTGTAAAGGCGTATCCAAACCTTCCGGGGTACCACATGTGGTCGACCTGGGACTGACTGATAGCTGTCTCAACCTTCGGACCGGTGGGTTCTGAGGAAGAGGACGACCCCAACTCCGGTTGGGATTTCTCTGCCCTCAATGACCCCGGTGCCATGCGGGGCTTCATGTCCGCATGTGACCACTGCCTCTCCGGTTGTTCTGACGATGGCCATGACCTTGACGACGAGGGTAACGGCCCAAGTCGCGAATGTTTCCACGTCGATCTGGGAGATCACAATGAAGGCAACCACCTCGGTATGCCAGAGGTTGACGATCCCCCTGGGCCCGCATCTCGAGTTGACATCCCGCGGGAGCTAGCTGTGGTCCTAGTCCCAGCGAGGGGTCAGGACATACAGCTCGAGCAAATCCGTGAGATGCAGGCCCGGGTCAACGGGGAAGCAGGCTGGCTTGTACAGCTCCGACAGAACATCGAACAGGAGTGGGCAAGCCGATCACTCGCTGGAGAAGCCTGTCATCGGGCCCAAGACATCCGGCGCCACATCGTCGACAATGCCAGGGCAGCGCTGCCCCCGGCCGTCAGCGGGTCCGGCCAGGACCTAGCTGCAGCGGCGATGCTGCTTCGAGCCATGCCGGAGCCATCCACCACCGAGGGACGGCGTATCCAGGGCGAACTCAAGAATCTCCTAGAAGGCACCGCGGTTTGATGAGCCGAGAGCTCCGCCTCCCGCAGGCGAGCTGACCCCTCGGAACATCACGCGGTGTCCTCCCGACGCATTCGGGAAGCCTCGGTCTATCCCGAGCGCACGCGGGACGAGGCGCCTACCGCCCGGGAACGCCTTAGCAACGAGCACCACCATCTCGACCATCAAGCCCGCCTCGATGAGAAGGTGCGCCGAGGCTACCATCCCAGGCGTGGGGGACGCTGCAACAGTTAGGAGGATCGCAGTCCTTCGCCCGAACCACCCGGTCCGCGAGTCTTCAGCCGGGCCATACAACGAGCGCCGTTTCCTACCCGTTTCCGAGCCCCGACTACTATCACCAAGTACTCGGGGGAGACGAGGCCGGAGCTGTGGCTCGCAGACTACCGACTAGCATGCCAGTTGGGAGGGGCGGATGATGACAACCTCATCATCTGTAATCTACCCCTTTTCCTCTCCGACGTCGCCCAAGCCTGGCTGGAGCATCTGCCTCCTGCGCAGATCTCCGACTGGGACGATCTAGTCAAAGCTTTCGCAGGGAACTTCCAAGGCACGTACGTGCGCCCTAGGAACTCGTGGGACCTCCGAAGCTGCCGCCAGCAGCCAGGGGAGTCCCTCCGAGAGTACATCCGACAGTTTTCAAAGCAGCGCACCGAGCTGCCTAAAGTTACCGACTCGGATGTCATCGGGGCTTCCCTTGCCGGCCCCACTTGCCGAGACCTGGTGAGCAAACTGGGGCGCAAGACTCCCACCCGTGCGAGCGAACTGATGGACGTCGCCACCAAGTTCGCCTCGGGTCAAGAGGCGGTCGAAGCCATCTTCCGAAAGGACAAGCAGCCTCAGGGGGAGCCGAAGACAGACGCCCCTGAGGCGTCCGCCCAGCGGGGCACGAAGAAGAAGGCTAAAAACAAGTCGCGAGCGAAGCGTGATGCCGCAGACACGAATCTTGTCGCTGCGGCCGAGCACAGGAACCCTCACAAACCTCCTGGAGGGGCCGACGCGTTCGACAAGATGCTCAAAGAGCCGTGCCCCTATCACCAGGGGCCCGTCAAGCACACCCTTGAAGAATGTGTCATGCTCCGGCGCTACTTCCATAAGACCGGGCCCCCGGCGGAGGATGGCAAGGGCCATGACAATGACAAGAAGGAAGGCGACAAGGAAGAGGGATTCCCGGAAGTCCATAACTGCTTCATGATCTACGGCGGGCAGGCGGCGAACGCCTCGGCTTGGCACCGCAAGCAGGAGCGCCGGGAAGTCTGCTTGGTGAAGGTGGCGGCGCCAGTCTACCTAGACTGGTCCGACAAGCCTATCACCTTCGACCAAGGCGACCACCCCGACTTCGTGCCAAGCCCGGGAAGGTACCCGCTCGTCGTCGATCCGATCATCGACAACGTTAGGCTCTACAAGGTCCTCATGGACGGAGGCAGCAGCCTCAACATCATCTACGCCGAGACCCTGGAACTTTTAGGGGTTGATTGGTCCGAAGTCCGGGCCGGTGCGACACCCTTCCACGAGATCGCGCTCGGGAAGCGAATCCTACCCCTCAGACGGATCGACTTACCCGTCTGCTTTGGAACTCCCTCTAACTTCCGAAAGGAAGCTCTCACCTTTGAGGTCATCGGGTTCCGAGGAACCTACCATGCGGTGTTGGGAAGACCATGCTATGCCAAGTTCATGGTCGTCCCCAACTACACCTACCTCAAGCTCAAGATGTCGGGCCCGAATGGGATCATCACCGTTGGATCCACCTACCGCCATGCGTATGAATGCGACGTGGAGTGCGTGGAGTACGCCGAGGCTCTCGCCGAGTCCGAGGCCGTCATCGCCGACCTGGAACGCCTCTCCCAGGAGGCGCCCGACGCGAAGCGGCACGCCGACAACTTCGAACCAGTTAAGGCGGTCAAGTCCGTCTCTCTCGACCCTAGCAACAACGCCAGCAAGCAAGTTTGGATCGGCTCCGAGCTCGACCCCAAATAGGAAGCAGTGCTCGTCGACTTTCTCCACGCAAACGCCGAAGTCTTTACGTGGAGTCCCTCGGACATGCCCGGCATACCGAGGGATGTCGCCGAGCACTCACTGGACATCAGAGCTGGAGCCCAACCCGTGAAGCAAACCCTACGTCGTTTTGACGAAGAAAAGCGCAGGGCCATAGGCGAGGAGATCCACAAGCTACTCGCGGCAGGGTTTATCAAAGAGGTATTCCATCCCGAATGGTTAGCTAACCCTGTTCTTGTAAGGAAGAAGGATGGGAAATGGAGGATGTGTGTAGACTACACTGGTCTAAACAAAGCATGTCCGAAAGTTCTCTACCCTCTACCTCGCATCGATCAAATCGTGGACTCCACTGCTAGGTGCGAAACCCTGTCATTCCTCGATGCCTACTCAGGCTATCACCAAATCAAGATGAAAGAGTTCGACCAGCTCGCGACTTCTTTCATCACACCTTTTGGCATGTACTGTTACACTACAATGCCATTTGGGTTGAGGAATGCAGGCGCCACTTACCAGAGGTGCATGAACCACGTGTTCGGAGAACACATCTGCAGAACGGTCGAGGCTTACGTCGACGACATTTTTGTCAAGACGAATAGAGCCTCCGACCTCCTCTCTGACCTTGAAACGACATTCAAGTGTCTGAGAGCAAAAGGCGTTAAACTCAATCCCGAGAAGTGTGTCTTTGGAATCCCCTGAGGCATGCTCCTTGGATTCATCATCTCCGAGTGGGGCATCGAGGCCAATCCGGAGAAAATCGCGGCCATCACCAACATGGGACCGATCAAAGATTTGAAAGGAGTACAGAGGGTCATGGGATGTCTTGCGGCTCTGAGCCGCTTCATCTCACGCCTTGGCGAGAAAGGCTTGCCTCTGTACCGCCTCTTAAGGAAGGCCGAGGAGGCCCTCGGAAACCTTAAGGCGCTCCTTACGAACATACCCATCCTGGTGCCTCCCGATGCAGGAGAAGCCCTCTTGATCTACGTAGCCGCGACTACTCAGGTGGTCAGCGCCGCGATCGTAGTCGAGAGACGAGAAGAAGGGCATGCACTGCCCATCCAGAGGCCAGCCTACTTCATCAGCGAAGTGCTTTTCGAGACCAAAGCTCGCTACCCACAGATCCAAAAGCTGCTCTACGCAGTGATCCTGACACGGCGAAAGTTGCGACACTACTTTGAGTCTCATCCGGTAACTGTGGTGTCATCCTTCCCCCTGGGGGAGATCATCCAGTGCCGTGAGGCCTCGGGTAGGATAGCAAAGTGGCCAGTGGAGCTTATGGGTGAAATGCTATCATTCGCTCCTCGGAAGGCCATAAAATCCTAGGTCTTGGCAGACTTCCTGGCCGAGTGGACTGACACCCAGTTACCAACAACTCCAATCCAGCCCGAGCTCTGGACCATGTACTTCGATGGGTCACTCATGAAAACAGGAGCAGGCGCTAGCCTGCTCTTCGTTTCACCCCTCAGAAAGCATCTCCGCTGCATCATTCGCCTCCATTGTCCGGCATCAAACAACGTGGCCGAGTACGAGGCACTGGTTAACGGGCTACGCATCGCCATCGAGCTAGGGGTCCGACGCCTCGACGCTCGAGGCGACTCACAGCTTGTCATTGACCAAGTCATGAAGAACTCCCACTGCCGTGATCGGAGGATGGAAGCCTACTGCGACGAAGTCCAGCGCCTGGAAAACAAGTTCTATGGGCTGGAGCTCAACCACATCGCCCGACGGTACAACGAGACTGCAGACGAGCTGACGAAAATAGCCTCAGGGCGAACGACGGTTCCCCTGGACGTCTTCTCCAGAGACCTACATCAACCATCCGTCAAGATCGACGACGCGCCCGAGCCTGGGGAAGCCTCAGCCCAGCCCAAGGTACCCTAGGCCGCACTCGAGGCACCCTCGGCCATCGAGGAAGAGGCCTTGCCCGTCGAGGAGGAACAGAATGGGGTCATGCCAGATCCGAACTGGCAGACCCCGTACCTGGAATATCTCCTCCGAGGAGAGCTTCCCATCGACAAGACCAAAGCTCGGTGGCTGGCTCGACGCGCCAAGTCATTCGTCTTGCTGGGTGATGAAAAAGAGCTCTATCACCGTAGCCCCTCGGGCATCCTCCAACGATGCATATCTATCACCCAAGGGCAAGAGCTGTTGCAAGAAATACACTCGAGGGCTTGCGGCCACCATGCAGCACCTCGAGCCCTCGTGGGGAACGCCTTCTGACAATGTTTCTATTGGCCAACCGCGGTGGCCGACGCCACTAGGATTGTGCGCTCCTGCCGGGGGTGTCAATTCTATGCAAAGCAGACGATACCCATCACCTGGCCATTTGCTGTGTGGGGTCTAGACCTCGTCGGTCCCTTGCAGAAGGCACCCGGGGGCTTCACGCACCTGCTGGTCGCTATCGACAAATTCTCCAAGTGGATCGAGGTCCGACCCCTAAACAGCATCAGGTCCGAGCAGGCGGTGGCATTCTTCACCAACATCATCCATCGCTTCGGGGTCCCGAACTCAATCATCACCGAAAATGGCACGTAGTTCACCGGAAAAAAGTTCCTGGACTTCTGCGATGACCACCACATCCGTGTGGACTGGGCCGTCGTAGCTCATCCCATGACGAATGGGCAGGTGGAGCGTGCCAACGGTATGATTTTGCAGGGGCTCAAACCAAGGATCTACAACGACCACAACAAGTTCGGCAAGTGGTGGATGAAAGAGCTACCCTCGGTAGTCTGGAGTCTGAGGACGAATCCGAGCCGCGCCACGGGTTTTACGCCGTTCTTTCTAGTCTATGGGGCCGAGGCCGTCCTCCCCACGGACTTAGAATACGACTCCCCGAGGACCAAGGCGTACGACAACCGAAGCAACCAGACCAGCCGAGAAGACTCGCTGGACCAACTCGAGGAGGCTCGGGGTGTTGCCTTACTACATTCGGCACGGTACCAGCAGTTGCTACAACGCTACCACGCCCGAAGCGTTCGGTCCCGAGGCTTCCAAGTGGGAGACTTGGTGCTTCGCCTGCGATAGGACGCCCGAGGGCGCCACAAGCTCACTCCTCCCTGGGAAGGGCCCTTCATTATCGCCAAGATCTTGAATCCCGGAACATACAAGCTGGCTAACGACCAAGGCGAGGTCTACAGCATCGCTTGGAACATCTAACAGCTACGTCGCTTCTACCCTTAAGATGTTTTAAGTCGTTCATGTACCTTGTTTACATATACAAAGTCTAACCATCAAGGAAGGGTCGGCCTTGCCTCGGCAAAGCCCGACCCTCCCTCGGGGGCTAGAAGGGGGGAACCCCCTCTGCGTCAAAATTTTCCTCGGAAAAAAATTCTACCAAAACAACCTTTGTGCTTTCGACTTCCATATCGATAGCGGGATCCTGAGAACGACGAGAGTACACGTAAGCGGCAAGGCCGACCGAGCCGAGGAACTCCTACGCCTCCGGGATACGGATACCTCACTCATCACCTCCCGCGAGAAGTAACTCACGCTCGGATAAGCGATCCTGCTACCGAACAAGTCCTAACACTCGGGTAGAAAACGACTTTTGCGCCTTCTCGACTGTACCAATAATGGAATCCTTCGACAAAATTAGAGCGCACGTAAGCGGCAAGGCCGACCGAGCCGAGGGACTCCTACGCCTCCGGGATACGGATACCTCACTCATCACCTTCCGCGAAAAGTAACTCTCGTTCGGATAAACGATTCTGCTATTGACAGACAAGTCATGATGTTTGAAACAAGAGGAGAGTAGACGCAGCTTTTTAAACACGACGATAAAGTGTTTAGGCCTCGGCGGCTGCAAAAAAGCATGCGCATGCTATAGATAAACTGTTCCTGCAGGTTCGAGCATCGGCAGGGGGAGCAGCAGCACCCTCGGCGTTGTTTCCACCCTCGGCGGAACCAGGCCCGGCCTCGGACGGCAACCCGGGCAAAAGGACCTCCACCTAAGGGAGGACGCCAGCACCGCGCCAGCAGATGTCTTGGCCAAGCTCCAGCGGCTGCTACCACATCTTCCTCGGCCTGGGAAGCCGCCATCTCCCGGGCCAACGAAGTCTCTTTCCGAGCCGACTCCGCGTCTGTTCGCGCTAACACCGATGCCTCCGGCTCTGGCTCATCGCAGAGCAGCCGAAGGTTCCAAAAACTGAGCAAAGGAAGCCTAGAGCGGCAAGGCCAATAGAGCCAAGGGACTCCTACGCCTCCGGGATACGGACACCTCACTCGTCACCTTCCGCGAAAGGCAACCGACGCTCGGTTAAGTGGTTTGGCTAGCCAATAGACAAAGTCCCAGCGCTCGGAATGAGGAAAACACACAGCTTCATTCTCGAATACCCAAATGTTCAAGCCTCGACAACCATAAAGAACAAACACATATACTTGGGGGTAACTATGCTACACAGACTTAGACATCAGCGGAACCCTCGGCGGTTCTCCCGACCTACGACAAATGTCTAAGTACTTGAAGCGGTTACATTTTGCTCCGGCAAAAACCCGGTATATCTCCTTACAAACGGGACTCTGGTTCCATTCTCGCAGGCACGAACAACTTCCACACCAGAAGGCCTGTGGAATAACAAACTCCGAGTGGCTCGCCGGTAGCCACTACACCAATAGTGACAACGACCCCTGCTCCGGGCGGCTAAACAGTAGCAGCGATGACCTCAGGGCCGACGCTGCTGTGACGAGGCCCTCGCCCATGTCTCTGCTCGAGGGGCGAGGACAAGCCATCAAAGCCAAAGAGCCGGGGGTCCGGCCGCAGCTGGCGCCGATGGTCTCGTCGGCGGAGAAACCTTCTCCGGCTGCCACTACCTCAGCACCGACGACAACGGCCGCCTGTGCGCCGGCGCCACGCCGATGAATGGCGGACACCCCAGCCTGCACCGGCAGATCCCCACTCAGGTCCTCGCGGACGGGCGAGCCCCGACCTCTGCACGAAGGCGTCGTGCCGGAGTGAGGACAAGACAATCCAAGAACACGAACGTCGCCCATGCGGCGTACAACGTCTTGGACGGTCCACCGGTGCGCACGGTGCAACGGACGCCCGAGCCCGGATCAAGCGGCAGGAGGCTGCGTTGGGGGCCGCGACAGAGCCAGCTGAGCCAGCGAGCCAGGCATGCTGGAGCTGACGACGCTTGCAGCCAACCGGTCCTGCGTTGTCGAAGTTCGCCCCTCCGCAAGGTCGGTGAGCGCCTTCTCCCCTGAATGCTGAAGGAGGAGACGGCCTGCCGGCCCATGCGGGAGGTAGAACCCCAGCTCAGCTTGCCCTCCGCCTCAGCAAGGATGACGAAGATCCTTGAAGCTGAGGGTGGGGCGGAGGGCGTAGCCCGGCTTGCTTCTCCCTACCAAACTGCCCATTGGTGAGGGAATGCAGCCGGGCTGCACGACGAAAATCCTTGAAGCCGAGCAATGGCTGAAAGGTGCCGATCTCCACAAGGCCGCGCTCCTCCAACGACAGCAAGAGCAAGGCGGCGCTGGAGCACCCCATCCGGGGGCTCAAAAGGCGAAAGGGCGCAATGCATGAGGGGAGAACGAAGGCATGGCCGCTGCCTAGGGGATCGATCCCCCTTTTATAGGCAGACCTCCTCGCTTGCACCCCTTAGCGTCACGGGCGAAATCCCCACTGACATCCTCCAGGGTTCTCCCCCTACGACACGGGGGCTGGGACCCACACGTCATACGAGCTGATCCGAAGTACGAAGAAGGCGAACCGCCGCACGCGAGGCATGTAACCGTCCCGCGGTTACAAGCGCTCTCCCATCTTCGCAGAAACCGGTGGTCCAAAGGGTGGACTGCCACACGACAGGCATCCAACTACACCGCAACTATGCGCCCCTTCGGCCCCGTCCACATCCGACGGACCAGCGCAAAGGAAGCGGGCTCGCATATCATGTAACCGGCGCACCGGTTACGACGTGCGAGAAGTTACACCGCCACTCGCGCCAATGCTGCGCCTCCTCGACTGCGGAACCAGTACCACGACTCGAGGTAGCCCTGCGCATGACCCAACAGTGCCAGTTAAAGGTGACGGCCACGGGTCAGTCAGCCACGGGGTGGGCATGACGGTTGGCATGGTCAAAAGCGGGCCGGCAGTAACTGCAGCGGCAGACGAGCGAAGGCAGCGGTCAAGTCGCCTGCAGGCTCGCGTCCCCTCCTGAAGCGACGGGAGAGCCCTCTCCCATGGCGTGAAGACGACGCGCCCGTGCCCCGTTCTTCGAACGGCTCACACGCGCAACGGGCGCCACGCGAATCGCCCGTACTGTCGCATTAACTCCCCGACGGAGCAAGCAACACCTCTGGCAGGCAAGGCGGGCGTCGCTTCGCCTTCGCCATAATGACCACGTCAAAAAAGGTGCGCCACCTTATATAAATTCATATCCTTCCCCTCCTCCTTTTCTCTCTCTCTTGCCACAAGGACCGGGAAAGGGGACGTTGTGGAAAGGATCCTTCTCGGCGGAGGAAGCGGGCCCCGAGCCCTCCTACTGATCAGGGGTTCGAAGGCTGGCCCCTCGGAAAGGTGTCGATAGCCGCCCTAGAGCACTCGGACTTCAAGCCCATTACTGATCAGGGGTTCGAAGGCTGGCCCCTCGGAAGGGTTTCGATAGCCGCCCTAGAGCGCTCGGGCTCCGTGCCCACTACTGATTAGGGGTTCGTAGGCTGGCCCCTCGGAAGGGTTCGACAGTCGCCCTAGAGCACGCAGAGTGAGGGATGACTCTGGTTACGTTCGATACATAGCTGAGGCTCGGGCTACGCTCCCGAGGTACCCTAGGACATTTCCAAGACCGGCAGGAACGATTTGTAACGAAATCCCTTCGGAGGGAGGCATCGAGCCCTCGGACCCTGTCGAAGGGGTCTGGGTCCGGCGAATCACCCGCAGGTACTTTTGGAGCGTGCCTCTGGGCCACCAGCCGACCCCTAACGAATGGGGCACGGGCGTCCACTCGGATCACCCGTTAGCAGCTCACTGGAAACACCATGTTCGGCGCCCTCCGAGGGCAACATGGCGCTTTCCCCCCTCCTCCTTGCGGAAAGGCGACGCAGGGGCGTATAATAAAAGTTGGGAAAGTCCTTGATCATCCTCTCGCTCCGTGCAGAGGCTCGGGGGCTGCTCTCGCACCCGGCTACGGCCAAAATTGTTGACAGCGTCAACAAACCAGCTTAATAACTTGGAACCCGACCACGCACCCGGGCTACGGCCGGGCCGCATGAGGGAACGATCAGACCGGTCGAAGCACCACGAAAAGCGTTCAGACCTCAGAGGAGTCAAACCACTCCTCCGAGGCCTCGGGGGCTACACCTGGCGGGTGCGCTCGCGCGCACCCACCATTACAAGGCAAAAACCGAGAAAGGCCGGTCCCCTCACCGAAAACGCGGCAAAAGCCTCCAAGCGAGTACCATCACTCCCTTCGAGGCTCGGGGGCTACTGTCGGGTACCATAATTAGGGGTACCCCCAACGCTCCTAATCATGGCTGGTAAAAACCCTCAGACCAACTGACGGGTGCGGTTCAAGCCAAGACTTCGTCTACCCAAGGGACGCGATCTCACCCGAGCCCAGCCTCGGGTTGGAACAGTAGTCCTAGACGAGTTCACGCCTCGCTCGAGGGCCTCCTCAGGCAGCGGGCGCCCCCTCGGCACTCCCAAGGCCCGGCTCGGGCAGGCTTCGTTGTGAAGCAACCTTGGCCAGACCGCCTCACCAACCGACCGCTTCGCAGGCGCATTAAATGCAGGGGATGCCTAACGCCGTATCCTGACACACGCGCCTCAGACGGGCAGGCCAAAGTGATTGCAGTCACTTCGCCCCTCTTCTTTACTGTCCGATATGACAGGAAAACAGCGCCGCTCGCTCCGCTCCGACTGTCGTGTCAGCCACCCCGGCAACGACTGACAACAAGTCACGATCAACCATCGAGTTCAGCCTCGGGCTCAACAGGAAGCTCCTCCTCGCCCGACCTCATGCTCCGGCCTCGGGAGGTCTCCGCCTCACCTGACCTCAGGCTCCAGCCTCGAGAGGAGATCTCCGCCTCGCCCGACCCCCGGACTCGGCCTCGACCCCGGTCTTGGGAGGAATCGCGTCCTCGCCCGACCCCGGCCTCGGCCTCAAGAGAAGTCTCCGCCTCGACCGACCCTGGGCTCGGACTAACCGCACTAATAGGGGATGCATCATTTCCCTATTCCTAGCCTGCTCAGGCTACAAGGAACAAGACCGGTGTCCCATCTGGCTTACCCCGGCGACGGGTAATGATGGTGCCCCGCGTGCGCCATGACGCCGGTGGCTCTCAGCCCCTTACGACAGCAAGGAGACGTCAGCAGGATCCTCGCCGCGCTGCCAGCTGTGCTCCTACAGGACTCAGGCGCTCCTCCGACGGCCACGCCATCACATGTATAGGGCCCAAGCTCTCCCCCAACGGCCACGTTGGCATGTACACAGGGCTTAGGCACTCCACTGCCGGACACGTTAGCGCATAGCTACGCCCCCCGTTGTACGTCTGGATCCTCTCCTTGCCTCTATAAAAGGGAGGTCCAGGGCCACCCTGAGGGGGGTTCGCACGAGGGAAGCGGCGGACGAGCTCTGTGTCTCTCCCTCTCTCACGCGACGTGCTTGTAACCCCTACTGCGAGCGGCACCCCTGGTGCAGGATAATACAAAGCTTGTCCCACCTCTTGTGTTCCATCCCGCACCAACCCATCTGGGCAGGGACACGCAGCGATTTCACTGGTCGGTCCAAGGGACCCCCCCCGGGTCTGAGACGCCGACACACTTGTTTCAACATCAAAGCCCTTATTTGGAAGCCATGAGACCATCTAAATGCAAACTCTTCACTTGGCTCACCATCCGTAACCGAGTTTGGACCTCTGATAGGCTCGCAGCACGTGGATGGTCGCATAGTCCTTCTTGTCCGCTTTGCAAGCGACACTCCGAGACAGCTCATCACATTATAGCCGGTTGCCGCTACTAGAGGAGAATTTGGGAGGCCATGGCATCTTGGCTCTCCATAGACCCTTTAGCTCTAGCTACCTGGCCAGACTCCACTAGGATCAAGCAGTGGTGGTTCATGGTCAGCTCATCCGCAGTGCCGAAAAAGGGCACACACTCACTGCTTCTACTGGTGGTTTGGCAAATTTGGGTGGAAAGGAACAACCGTACTTTCCAAAGGCGAGAGAGGTCAGTGGTAGACCTGCTAGCAGCAATTAAGGGGGAAGCAAAGCTGTGGGGTGTTGCAGGTGCTAACCACCTTTTTGCGCTTTTACCTTCTGGTGTAATTATGTAACCTTTTTTACTCTAGACACAGTGCTTCTTGGCCTCTGCTAGACCCTCTTTTTGTTAATAGAAACGAGCACATTCTCGTGCCGTTTGTTCAAAAAAACATTTGCTCCTTTATTACTGCCATTATTTTTCACTACTAGTCGAGGCTAGTGCTGGGAATATGGGCTAGGCTTTTCAGGTCAGCACGAGCACGGTCCGAAAACAGGAGCCCAAAGCACGGCCCGGCACGAAATAATATGGGCCGGGCTAGCACGACACGAAGCCGGGTCTGGGCCGGGCCTTAAATTCTGACCCGTCGGGCCCCCAGCACGGCCCACACAGATGGGCCGGGCTTGGGCCGGCACGGCCCGATTAGCCCCAATTTGTTTAATTTTTTTAATTCAGTAAGATATCACCTTTATATTGTTATGATATTTGGAGTTTATATGGTCAAATAATGTTAGGATTGTTTAATATCTTTAATTTAGTAAGTTATGTACTCCATGTGGTTGTAATATTTTGATATTATGCGGTCAAATATTCGGGCCGGGCTTGGGCCGGCACGGCCCAACGAAGGCACGACGTGGTTTAGGGCCGGGCTGGGCCACTGTTTTTGTATTTCGGGCTGGCACGACACGGCCTAAAACTTTGTTGGGCTTTCCTGGCTCGAACCCGTTTGGCACGAAGCACAATGGACTTGGGTCGGACTAGCCTGGCCCGGCCCAATTCCCAGCACTAGTCGAGGCTATATACTACACGTCCACACCACATTGACGCGAGCACAGAACCGACCCCAACCAACTCATCTCGGCTCCCACCGTGGCCCACTCAGATCCCCGCGAATCCCAAATTTCGAGTCCATTTAGGCACCACCCTGCTGCGAGCCACCCGCTTTGCCATGGCGGGCTACTTTTTTAGATAATGGAAAGAAGAGTTCCGACCTTCCCCTCTGTAGAAGGTCCGAGCCAACATCCACACAGACAACATCTAAGAGAACAACCACAAAGCCAAACACACAGGACTCGGTAACAAGGGGAAACCATGCAGGGCTCCGAGGACATATCAAAAACTAAAGAGTAATACGATTGGAGAAACGCCATCCATTGTCCACAAACACCTTCATCACCACTTTCTTCAGATGTCTGCAAGCATGGACTAGCTTCTCATTCTCCTCTTCATGCTTTTAAAGTAGCGCCCAGGAACGACACCAGTAGGTTCCCCTGTAGATTACCTGCATATAAGTTTTCGGGTTATCACTATCAAAAACCACCTCATTCCTACTAAGCCAAAGAGCCCAACTCAGAGCCGCCACCCCAGTCATAATTAGGGATTTTATATGATTACTGAAACCTATCGACCAATTCCCAGCAACATGTTCCATATCCCGAGGGATTGGAAGACCGAAAGCGACTAACAACGCCCTCCAAATGAAATGGGCGTAATGACAATCAAAGAACAGGTGTCTGATCGTTTCTCTTTTGGAACAAAACACACAAAGCTTATTCCCTTTCCAGTTCCATGGCGGACTACTGCCACAGCCTCATCGAGTTCTTCCATACCTTCAAGCAGCACGCTGCGCCTTCTCCTTGGACCCTTCCTCCCCGCGGCCTCGCCGCCCGTCCCTCTCCACCTCATGGTCACGATCGCGGGGCCGGCTATTCTCCGCCCTCTGCAACCACTCCGCACTAGGCGTGGTCGACATGCTTGCGCTTCGCCCGTCACTCGCCGCTCTTGCGTTTCTCGTAGCGTCGTACACACGACTACTTGCTGTTGAGGTGCGGTGCGCGATGGCCATGGTGGCGACGTGCCTAGGGCTGGAAATGGCTCGGCTCGGTGTGGCTCTTGGTAGATCGAGCTCGGCTCGACTCGTTCTCTGAACGAGATGAAAGAGGAGGCTTGGCTCGCGAGCTGGACCTTGATAAATAACATTGCATTATATAGTGATTTAATAGTATATAATTGTGAAAAATATAATCATCATTCAACATTATAAGTAAAATTATCCATTATCCATCATCATCGTATACATTGATTAATTTGACACAGCTTGTGAGCCAGAATAAGCTGGCTCGGTTTGATTCGGTGGACCAGCGGGCTCAAAAACTAGGTTCGACTCGCTTGAGGCTCGCGAGCTGCTCCAAGCCAAACCGAGCCGCCCTGAGCTCGAATCAGCTTGCGAGCCTCAAGTTTTTTTCCTAGCCCTAGACGCGCCACCCGGCCGCGCTATGCATGCCACTAAAGTATTGGAGTCCCCTCAAATATGTATATACTTAAGTATAATAGTTATTTATTTATTTTCCCAAAGAATATCTGTTTGGTTGACATAATCATCCAATGCTATGTGGGTAGTATAGCCTCTGCTATCTTGTTTATGTAACATAAGTTGAAAACAGTTGTTGGCCTGCTCATGTAACCCAATTTCTAAGTCAAGACTTAAAACATAATACATCTAGAAAACATAATTTCCGGCATGGTGCTAGCGCGTCGCCAAAGGAATAGAATAGAACGACAAACACCGGGACACGACATCGACGATCAACCTTCGTACGTACGCGTATGCTATATACAATAGCTACCTAATTGCGTTTTTTTTTTCTCGTTTGACCTATCAAATTATGTGTCTACAATTATATATATTCACATATATAGTTTTTATATACACGGAGAGTCAAAAGAGCCTGGCTTTCGCTCAGTACCTGAAATCTGAGACACGGCCGCGGGCGTGGCGGCTGGGCCGCCATGCTGGCGTGGGAGGCCAAGCGCCCCGGTGCGGCAGGCCGCGGTGCCGTGGCCTGCCGCCTGCGCAATGCCGTGGAGTACAACATCCAGCTCGAGACGGAGGAGTGCGTGCGTAGCCTGCTGCCGCTCGCGCACGGTGTAGGAGGCGGGGCCGCGGCCACGTGGCGGGTCTTGGGGAGGAGCACCGGTAGCTTGAAGCGGTGCTCGACTGCTCGGGAAGATGGCGCCGCCCAATGGCCGTACCGTGCTTATCTTCCGTGTGCCGTGCGGGTGCCCAAAAGAGAGGATGGAGGTGTGGGGCGCTAAGAAAAGGTGCGCCGGATGAAGAAGTATGGAGGCCATGAAAAACAAACAGCTGAAGGCTCCTTATCTAATAACAGACATCCTAAACAACTCAGTTAGAGGTACTTTCGCATAGGTATAGGTATATAAATAAGCGCAGCAAGACAAATTCATTTTTACTATATTTGATTAAAAACTTGCTATATCATCTAAATGGCCATATCTTGTTAGTTAATGTTCTAATTATTCAATATGCTGGTTTTACTGTGTTACTAGGAGATGGCTACTAACTACTAGGGCGGTGGCTGTTTGGAGAAATTGCTTTCATTCATATAGCCCTATTGTACTAGTGGAGGTTTCTTATCTAAAATGTTAGCTATGAGGGGTAGCAGTAAGCCAGTAATCCATCTGTACCGACGTATAAATTCCCCCTGCTAGTTTCAAGCTGTTCTGAACTAAGAGTTTAGAACGTAAGGTCTGTGATGTTAGACATGTTTGTCCCAGTAGATTGATTTTGCAATGCTATTTGTCCATTTGTTTCTCTTGGTTCCTTAATAATGGCACTTTTCACTTTGTTGCTATTATCTACTTATCATAGTGTTCTATATCTTATGGGCTCTAATTTCATTCATGCTATTTGTCTGGTTTCTTATCTATACTGTTTGAGTTTTGAGTAAACTGCCGATGGCCCAAAGTGAAAACCATTTCTGTACCCTATTACTAAATACTTAAAAACATAAATGATACCTCTTGACGTACATTTGATCATGTATCAATACTTCAATGTTGGAAGAAATTATTTTTAACTTCATTTCTTCGCTTCTATCATCTTACATATTATCAGCTCCAGCTGAAATCATTCAAGTCAAAATGTCTGTAAGCTTGATCATTGTCATCTACATTATGGGTGTTCAGATCAAGTTTCTTCCCTGAACACGAATTCTCAAAATCTATTAGCTTGCTTTCTCTGGGGTATTCAACGACCTGTCTTGCACACTTTTGCTCTTCTAGATATAGCTTCTCCGCATCTACTTTGCTTCCTGATGCCGAACTGGTGGTGCTACCTCCACCATTTTGGGGTGCGGTATACTCATGCACTATCTCTGTGTCACTTTCATACCCAAACTCTGCTTTACTGTATTGTTCCTCATTCTGCAAATGTGCCATCCTAAGCTCACTTAGGCTTCTGTTAAGGGCAAACTGGGTCTCATGTTCATGCGGTCTTTTTCTGCAAAATAATGAACTACCATCATGTGCTTTTAGTACTCCATGGTGCTGTTGGTGCTGTAGTCTCTGCTCCTTGATGAATCCTTCGGCCACAGACAAATAACTATTTGTTGAACTTTCAACAAACTGGATTTGTCTGGGCTCTAACCTATGCACACTTGAACTTCCTTTTACATCTGTAATTGCATTACTGAAGCATTCAGTTGATACTTGTGAAACTAACTCTGATATTTTTATTTTTGCATCTTCCAGGTTTGCAGGACCCAAATTCTGTTTTCCAAGTGTTTCTTGTGCCTGCTCCAAAACTGCTTGTAGGTATTTCCCTTGTGCTTCAATTCGTAGTTGTAGATGCCTTTGCACCTGTTTCCAATTTGAATTTCAGATCAGAATCACAGCAGCACAACTCCATTTTATAGACACTATAAGTGGGACTTTGCTGGACCATTAAAATCAGTAGCAAACGTTGGACTCCAATATTGGGTGTGTGAATCCATAGAAAATAATTTAGGATGCCACCACTCACAATCATGACCCTGAACCTGCACTTCTATAATCTGCCTAATGATCAGACAGAAGAGGCTGAGGTGGTTGACACTGTGTGATCAAAGGGAACCCTATTTGTAGAAGACGAGCAGGAGAAAGAAGTCTAGAGGCGAGAGAAACCAGACTAGAACGGTTTGCTATTCAAGCATGTAGCTTCAAGATCACTAATTGATTCTATGGTCATCATCTGTGTCGGACAGAGTGCACAGGTGCACTTGGGCCAACAAGGTGCAGCAGGCTTCCACAGCACGGGAGGTGCGGAGAGGACAGCTTGCAGAATGAGGAAGAACACACTCCACCCGTTCTAAATCATAGTTCACTTCGGCTCTATCCTAAGCCAAACTTACTTTCAGTGAGTTTTTAGAAAATTAATTAACATCTACAAGTTCAAATATATATACTATATGTTAGAATACAAGTGAACTGTCCAACTCTCTCTATCAGCTTAAATTTTTGGGTTGAATTGATTGGTGCATGTAACTTAATATGGTATCAAAGCCAGAAGTCTCGAATTCAAATCCAGATTAGTGCAATGAAATACAAAAATTGTTGCTCCGCTCATGTTTTACGTTTGAGGCCTGAGAGAGTTTCTACGTGAGGGGGAGTGTTAGAATACAAGTGAATTGTCCAACTATTTCTATCAACTTAGGCTTTTGGATTGAATTAGTTGTTACATGTAACTTAATACTATCTAGATATATTTCATGGAGCTTTTGATGAAACTAATTTGATATTGTAGATGTTGATGTAGTTTTCTATAAACTTGGACAAAGTTAGAGAAATTAGACCAGGACAAAGCTAAAGTGAACTACAATTTGGAAATGACTGGCGCGATTCTAGCCTAGTTCTTGCGATGTGGTCTGTGTGTTCGTTCCTGTACTTGGATTTGGGTCCTTCTGGACTCGTGTATAATTATTTTTACCTTAACGAAATGACGCACAACTCTCATGTGTAGTTCGAGAAAAAAATATAATTTGGAATGAGGAACCATATATAGGTTGAATGCCATCTGTTAAAGATTGCAGACTTGCATTAATGGGAATTTTCATCAAACGTTTAGAAGTTCAATAATAGAATTGGTGTTTGAGAGATCTATTTTCATGTTTGATTTTTAATAAACTATTTGTTTTATTGTCCAAAAAACAGATTATTTGTGTCTTCACCCTTTAACTAATGGCTATGTGCATCTCTTGATTCAGCTTAAACAATCTTATTCATTAATCTAAAAGGCTAATTAGCTTGCACTCCTGCTGTTCCAATTTGTAAGTCATTTAGGACTGTGCTAGCCGGAATGCTTGAGATAGCCCATTGTTCAACCTACCTTATCTACCACGTGAAAATTTGGAACAAGAGTATTGTCTTAGTGGTGTCAGTGACTTACCTCAAGTTGTTCATTTAACTGTCTCTGAACCTCAATTTGCATCTGAAGTGCTTCACCAATTTGAATAGTCCTTGCATGCAGGAAAATAGATTATAATTTCGGTATTGAGATTATATATAATTACGGAGTGTTAACAGAGTCCTTACTTCTCTGCCTGCGGAACGACATTTGTACTGCTCATTGTTGCAGCGCTTGTTCCAGGAATCCTATCAGCAATGGATGTACATCCTATGGCTGCAAAGTGGTTACAAGTTGTTGACTCATGCTGTTCCATTATAATAGTAAATATGGGAGTTACAACTTGTTCTTACCATTCTTTGATGTACTGACATTTGCTTGAGCTTGGAGGTTCTTGCTCAGCCTGTATTTCTGTAGAATCCAAGAAATGATGATTAGCCATTACAAATATCATTTTTAGCAGGCTGATTCTGATTCTAATGTACCTGGAGATGGCTTTTCAAATGGTACAAGGTGAGTCCTGGGATTCCCATGAGCCTCATGACTGTTTTTGGAGTAGCTTCTGGGTGATGAATAGAAATATAAGAATTCAGCTGGCCTTTGTACTTTGAGAAGATATAAGAATATTATACTTACTCTCTGCTCCACCTAACTGATTGACTGCATCTACAAATCGCTGATGTAACTCAGGTGTCCATTTGAGCCTTGGTTTAGCATCAGTTGAGAGAACCAGCCCAGAATCTCCTTGGGCATTTCCTCCACGCAAAAACAGATGCTGCTCCATTGGAAAGGATGTCCTCGTGGTGAAGAGCTCACTCAGGCCCTGATGTTGGTGATACATCTGCTGTAGAAATGAATGTAATTTCTAAGAAGTTAGGTCAATGAGACGCGCCGGGGGGCAGGGTGTCTGAATTTTCCTAACCTTTCTGGCTTGTGTTTTCCACTCTTTTCTCTGTTCCCAAAGGCTGAACTTGTGTTGGAGTGTTTCCTGTTGACAAACTCAAACGCCCTCTTGCCCAACCTTAAGCCTTTTGATACCCTTGTGGCCTTCTCAGGTTGATAAGGAGTGCCTTATGAGGTGCCTTTTATATGGGGAAACATAGAATCTAGAGTCTTGGAACAAACATCAAAAGAACAACCTTTAAGCCTACTAAAGATAAGATGCTAGCTTTAGTAATTTTGGAATTATAATTAAAATCGAAATTTTCATTTTGAATTTCAACCTGTGACTTCTACGTATGGTACTACCTTACTTTTCTAGTTGTATTTTACTGGTTTAAAACAGTTGAATTTCGTGTGGTATGTGTAGAGATAAACACGAACACCTGTAGTAAAGCAAATTATACTTTTATGTAGCTTTCTGGAATATGATTCTGCTATCTGATCTGTTCAGTTTATGAAAGATGCACTTCTGAATTTATGCCTCATGAATGACCAGAGAAAAATATTTGAGTAGCTTCTCTATACTGCCAGCTCGGGGTAGTTTTGCTGGTATTTACAAATGGTTCAGTCTTGCTGCAGTTTGGTACATGATTTGATTATTATTGTTCATAGTGGAATCAGATGCAGTTTGGGTTATGTTGACACTTGTCGTTATACTTTTTGAGGACGCTATTCTACTTACAGAAACATAGTTTTTTCTATCAATTTTATTCTGTCCGTTGTGTTACTTTGAAGAGCGTGGAATATGAACAAGAATAAGTTCCATCAGCGTCCTTTCCTAAGATTGGTACATATTCACATTGCAGTCCAGGGAAGTTTCGGCCATGAGATTTATGCTCTTTACGTGGGATAAGCTCCTTTTGAACAAGACCACTTTGATTGTAATCATCACTAGTCAAAGCAAAGTACTTACATACTATGTTTTGGTGTATGTTCCACATTAACACAATCATTACTCTTTCAGACTTTTGCTACCATAGATAACCAGTTCATATATTACAGTCATGTTTCTTTAACTAACCAAGGTTTAAAGGGACTGAAACACTTGTAGTCAATGTTGGCCGGTCTAGTTCCTCCTCATTTTTAATTTTTAAAACAGTAACATCAATACAAATTTTATCAATTCATGTTCTGTCGTCAAGAGAATTGTTTGTAGCTTTTCCGTTATCTTCTTGAAACCAAAAGTGAAGCATGTCTGAATTTTCCACATGTCAGCAAATTTTGTTTCTATTGGTAAGTTCTTGAGATATATAAGGTATATATCTGGAGAACTGAAGGTTTTTTGTTGCATGTACTCAATTTAACTGGTGTGTTCTCTGTGTTTCCACTCCGTCCCTCCATACAATATTGGTTGGTTGAAGTGCCTCATTAGGACCAAACCAATAACATATGTTGACATTCAAGAACAGTAGTAAGAATTTTAAACTGACATAATTCATGCTCTTCACTTAAAGAAAAGGAACTCCAGGAACATATTGATGTGTCCCTTCCCATTTAGAACTTCTATAGTCATGGGGAATTGTAACCATAACTTCCCTATTCTAGTAGTTTTCTTTTCAATAGATTAGAAATTTCATCAAGTATTTAGAAGAATGGGCCAGTTTTGAATGTTTACTAATTTTCTCATGATAATTGTGACACTAAGACCTATTGATTATACCATTTTCAACATCATTGTTTTTACTGAGTTCTTTTTTTTAATGCAATTGTTTTTACTGAGTTTGAGTTGATGACTTGAGCACGAATCACATGTTTATTTTCCTTGTTGGATACTTATTTTTACTCATCGCATAATTTATTTTGTTTTTCCATGCTCTGTACTTCTATTTTTCTAGCAACATGTACTTATCAGATAGTGCATACTGCTTGAAATGGAGGGTGGGTTGTCTAGCTATCAGCGTCTAGAAGTCTTCGATAGAAGATTCTGAAGCATCATCCTGTACCCTTCGTCTTTAGTAAAGCAGCATCACTTGTGGGGGCATATTCAGCTGTAAAGATTGGTCCTGATAGCAGTTCTAGAACTGTAAGTTACATATAACATGTGCTCTAGTTTCTGCGAACTTCTTTTACATGAGTTGCCTCTACAAATCTCTGTAAGCCTAAAACCTTACCAGTTCAAGTAGCAGGCTTGTGCCGGAGTTGCTTGAACTAAGGTGCCGTTTGGTTTACATATTGGTAACGTATGGGTAACCGATAACGTTAAATCGTGTTTGTTTAAGTCCAGCCGTAATCGATATCACACTATAAATGGGTACCGCCTTATTCAAATTTGTTACCGCCGGTATTCGAGTGTGAATTATTATCATTACCATTTACGTTACATTTCGTGAACCAAACGACACCTAAGGAGTAATGGCCAGTATAGTGTACTTGCTAATTATTATTTGAAACTGTTTTCTAAGAAAAAAAATATTTATGCATCATTTTTTTTATTTTTCTAAACAAGAAAGTTAAGCATGTTAGGTTATAGGAAATATTATCCATGAACCAGCAAACTACACCAATTAGTTCTTATTCAATGGCTATTTTCTTAAACCACAAGATATCTCATGTAGATAGTCACAACAAAGGAATGGTATAAGAGTGTTAAGTGGTCCATAGAAATTCGGTGCTTTCCTTTAAAAAATAAAGAAAGCTAAACCTGATAGATTATAGGAAATGCTAGTCTATCTTGCATGTATTATGCATTTGAACTGTCTGATAAATGGCTTGTCACAGGAATATATGATTGTTATTCCTGCCTGTAGGAACCATGTTACACATTCGAGTGAAGATTGAACAAAATGTGAACGGTTATATGATCATAATTGTTAGAGTACCCGTTTAGGGTTTTGGGATTAACCCCTTGTAATTACAGTTTTACCCCTGTATAATGGGTGAGGCCCAATAACCTGAATCTATTAATATAACTCTCAACCATGAGCTAGGGTTAGGGTTTCCCACATGTTATCGGAGCAGGGGGTGGGGGTCCCCAGAGGCGAGAGCTAGGGCGGAGTCGGAGGCAGAGTTGTCGGGGGCGCGCCGTAGAGAGGTGCAGTCAGGAGGGCCAGCGCAGGAGGGCAGGAGGCACTCGGAGCCTGGCCCGGCCATATGGTGATGGTCCTAGTGCAGGGGTTGTAGAATGACGACCACGCCTGGTCACCACCCTAGCTAGAGGGACCACCCCGGGTGGAGCTGTCGTTCCCGGGGCCACCCTTGCGGGAACGACAACCTCCGTCGGCGTTGGAAGCCGGACGAGGGGCCGCAGGGGCGGCGGGTGGAGTGCGGGTGGCAACCCCAGTCCCCAGTCGACGGGAGGCCTGACCGCCGGAAGCAACACTGTAGAGGGCCGACGCTGGAGAAGGGGCCTCAACCTCCAAGGTGAGCTCCTCAAGGAGAAGCTCATTGCGGTCGGCGTATAAAGTGGGGAAGGTATGGTCCTCTTAATGAGAGCCTTTAAGTGGTCGTAGCGGAGCTGAGGCCACGTAGAAGGTTCAGCACCAGGGTACAATCGGTGATGGGCTCGCTGAGGTCGCGGAGAGAATCTGCCATGCCCTTCATTTGGCGGCAGTATTCTCCCATGGAGAGATCCCCCGAGAGAACTGGTGAAACTGGACATCAAGGTGGGGTGCCCGAGCCTCATGGTTCCTGAGGAACTGTCCCTCGAGAGCAAGCCAGGCCTGTCAAGCAGTGTTCGCCTAGTCACGGATGATGTCCTGTAGCTCAACGGTGATTGTGCCATGGAGCCACGAGAGGACCACGCTGACCATCAGGTACCACGATGGAGATGGCGGGGCAACGAGGTCGTTGAGGACGTGTCGACGAGAGCGTACAACCGAAGCGTGAGAAAGACCTAACCCCGCCAACGAGGGTAATGGGAGGACACCGGGTCCAACACAATGAACACGAGGGACGGAATGTTGTGTATCCCGGTGGCCTAAGCGTGGAGAGCGGCAATGCAGCCGACGTCGAGTCTAGAGGCGAGTGGGGCCTCGGGAGTGACCGGAGGAGCCTCATGGGCGACCGGAGGAGCCTCATGGGTGACCGGAGGATGGCCGAGGATTAGGCGGCGAGTGGAGCGAGGAGATAGCTTATGGAGAGCGGTGGCGATAGTGTTGGGATAGCAGGCACAACCGAACACACGAAGGTGGTCGTAGGAGGGGGTTGTGACATACAAGGAGAAGTGGGGAGTGGGATGGCTCACCGCCTTCGAGGGGAGGCGGTTGAGAAGATGTGTAGTTGTGTTCAGGGCCTCTGCCTAGTAGCTAACAGGGGAAGACGCCTGAAAGAGAAGGCAACAGATCATGTTGGTGGTGGTGCAAATGATGCGTTCTACCCGACCGTTCTGGGAAGAGGTGTAAGGGCATGAGAGACGCAACTCGCGGTCGTTACCACACTGAAGGGCACGAACCGGGCGATGGAACTGGGTGGAGACCCAGGCGAAGAAGTGGGTGAGGGTGGCGAACATGTCGGTGTCACACCCGTTTCTCAAGGGCAGAGCCGGGTGCATAGCATATGTGTGCCAGGATCTATTTCCACACATATGTTGACGTCACAAGTGTAATATATCAAAAGGACAATGCATAAAAGCGTAAATAACGATTATATTAACATATTACACTTCGAACAGACAATATGTCTTAACCTTTATTCATCAAAGTACAGCGAACATGGACATCCATCCACAGGAAGATGACCGGGGGTATCACTAGACTAGCATCCATGGAGTTCAGCATCATATCTTCATCTGCAAGCTTCTGATCAAAATTAAGCAAGGGTGAGCTCACTTATGGTCGGGGCTCAGCAAGTGGGGGAAAAACTAATGCAAGTCTAACAAGGTGAGGCTAAGGTTGAGCAGTAAGCATTTTAGTTGGTCAACATTTTATTAACAACACCTGTCTTACTAATAAGTGTGAATCCCAAGTATTCCCACTAAACAAAAGTATGAGAGTATATCAAAAACACTTAAGTAAAACCACTTAAGCAAACCATTGGCAGATCATCGGATCTCGATTTATTTCCATCTTCAAGTTCAATTATCATGTGAGGAGTCCAGGCTGCTCATAACCGTGAGCACGGCTGATATATCAGTTTTACACTCTGCAGAGGTGGCGCATCTTTACCCATGAGTCGCGATTCCCTTTTTGCCCGGGTTAGCTAGACCCGTATTCACTTCCGAGGTGAATGGCCAGGGTCTCACTACGAGGCTTCTCCCTAGAGTCCTCATTACGCAAATGCTGGAAATGGTCAAACTGCATAAGGCACACCTAACGTAACCAACTTATAGCCCAGACTGCAGGGTAAAGCTTTAGGAACTATGCCCGTATCCAATCTGCCTGAGCCAGAACTATAAGAGCTTGCCAGGTGTCCCCGTTCCTGTCAACCACGACCAGCACCCAACATAAGACTTCCCTAGTTATTTAGCCAAGACCAGAGCCATGATAGTTCTCATGGTAGCTGTCAAGGACCTGGAATCCCCGACTCGCCGGACCACGGCTACGTAGCTCGTAGCCGTCGGCCGTCCTCTCCGGTTGGGGTTATGCCCCCCTAACCGCAGGCTTAAGAGGCTGGAGGTAGAAGAAGGGATAAATTCCTTATTGCCGTAATCGTGCAGCATACCTGGGTATATATGGCCGGCGGCCACCTACAAATGGAGCAAGTCTCCTTGATTCTCTCTAGCCTGATTGATTGCTTCTTTCCTATTCTTATCCCTCTTTCCTAATCTCAGCCACCTGCTATCTGTGGCTGATTTGCAGCACCTGATTTTAGCCCTCTTTCCTAATCTCAGCCACTTGCTATCTGTGGCTGATTTGCAGCATGCGCTGCTGCCTGCTCTGTGGCCGCGCGCTCGGCTGCTCGCCGGACATCACGCGCGCGCCTGCGCCTAGTGAATGTATTACCGTACATGACATCTCTCCCGGCCTCGAAAACCAGCTCGTCCTCGAGCTGGAACTGCGGGAAGCTGGCCGTGAAGTCTTCAAGCTCCTCCCAAGTCGCTGCCGTTGCTGGTTCACCCTGCCACTGGACCAGGACCTGTTTAACGCCGCGAGCTAGGCGGCCAGCCAAGACCCGTGCAGGTGCAGACACGGCGGCGCCGTTGAGCGTGGCTGGCAGCACCGGAGGTTCGGATGGTGGCGACCCCACAAACTTTCTGAGGACCCCCACGTGGAAGACGTCGTGGAGTCTGGCGCCGGCCGGAAGCTGTAGGCGGACTGCCACGTCGTTGATGACTTCCTTGACGCGGTAGGGCCCGACATAGCGCGGCTTGAGCTTGCCCGCTGCCGAGCGTGGCAGTGTCGCGGACGGCCGCTGCCGTAAGCGAAGAAGGGCCCAGTCGCCCACCTGGTAGATGACTCTCCGGTGGTGCTGATCGTAGGCGCGGCGCTGGGACTCTTGAGCCTGGTGGAGACGGTAGCGGACGTCGTCGAGGAAAGCAGCGCGCTCCTCCATCTCTTGCGCCACCGCGGGAACGCGCGCATCGCCCGGCTCATAGGATCGGATGGTTGGCGGGTCGCGGCCGTACACCACCCGGAATGGCGTGTCGCGGAGTGATGACTGGAAGGCAGTGTTGTAGGTGTACTCCGCCCACGGAAGCCACCTGAGCCACTGTCGAGGGCGGTCGCCGGTGAAGCAGCGAAGGTACATGGCGATGACGCGGTTGGCTGCCTCCGACTGGCCGTCTGTCTGGGGGTGGAAGGCGGAGGACATGAAGAGCTTGGTGCCCGTGAGCTCCATCAGTTCGGTCCAGAAGGCCGAAGTGAACACGGCGTCGCGGTCCGAGACGATGGACTGCGGAACGCCGTGCAGCCGCACCACTTCGGCGAAGAACGCCTGCGCCACCGATTCTGCCGTGTACGGGTGCGCCAGCGGGATGAAATGGCAGTACTTGCTGAAGCGGTCGACGACGGTGAGGATGACCGTCTTGCCTTGGGCGCTGGGCAGCGCCTCGATGAAATCGATGCCGATGTCGGCCCACACCGCCGAGGGGATCGGCAGGGGCTGTAGAAGACCGGCCGGCCGCAAGTGATCAGACTTGTATTTTTGGCACGTGCCGCATGCCTTGACGAAATCCTGCACAATACGGCGCATGTTTGGAAAATGGAAGTCGCGCTTCAGCCGGTGTAGGGTGCGTAGGACGCCTTCGTGGCCATCGTCGTGTATGGCAGCCACTATTTCCTGCAGGAGAGGGGACGATGCCGGGATGTAGAGGCGCCCATGCATGGCGACCATCCCGCCCATGATGGACCACGGCGTCGTACGTGTGCCCGCGCGAATGTCCTCGCAGATGGCGACGAGGGCCGGGTCCGTAGCTTGGGCTTGGCGTAGCCGCGTGATGAAGTCGAAGCGGGGTGCGGATATAGCCATCAGCGCGCCCTCCTCGGTGTCTTTTCGGGACAGGGCGTCGGCGACGGTGTTCGTGGCACCCGAGCGGTACTCCACCTCGAAGTCGAAGCCCAGGAGCTTTCCCACCCAATGGTGTTGAGGGATGGTGGCCAGCCGCTGGTCGAGGAGGTACTTGAGACTGAAATGGTCAGTCTTGACGGTGAAGTGCCGACCCCACAAGTATGGCCGCCAATGGCGAACGGCCTGGACCAAGCCGATGAGTTCGCGCTCATAGGCGGCGAGGGCGCGATGCCGGGGAGCGATTGGCCGGCTGAAGAACGCGACCGGGTGTCCCTCCTGGACAAGCACCCCGCCGAACCCTGTGGAGGACGCGTCGCACTCCACCACGAACGGCTTGCTGAAGTCCGGCATGGCGAGCACCGGGGCGGAGGACACGGCTGCCTTGAGTGCCGCGAACGCTGCCATAGCCGCGTCGTCCCAGACGAAGCCATCCTTCTTGAGGAGGGCCGTCAACGGGGCAGCCACGGTGCCGTAGTTGTGGACGAAGCGGCGGTAGTACCCGGCAAGGCCGAGGAAACCGCGAACTGCCCGGACCGAGCGAGGTGGCGGCCAGTCGCGGATGGCGGCCACCTTGGCCGGATCCATTGCCACCCCGGCTGCCGAGATAATGTGGCCGAGGTAGGAGACGGCCGGCGCGCCGAAAGAGCACTTCGAGCGCTTGACGAAGAGCTGGTGGCGCTGCAGCTCGTCGAGAACCGCACGGAGATGGCGGAGGTGATCGGCCCAGGTCTTGCTGTAAATTAGAATGTCGTCAAAGAATACCAGGACGAAACGGCGGAGGAATGGTCGGAGCACGTCGTTCATCAGCGCCTGGAACGTAGCGGGGGCGTTGCAGAGTCCGAACGCCATCACGAGGAACTCGTACAGGCCATCGTGCGTGCGGAAGGCGGTCTTGTGCACATCCTCCGGCCGCATCCGCACCTGATGGTAGCCGGACCGAAGGTCGAGCTTAGTGAAGAACTTGGCGCCGTGGAGCTCGTCGAGCAGCTCCTCTACCACCGGGATCGGGAACGCGTCTTTGATGGTGAGGGCGTTCAGGGCTCTGTAGTCGACGCAGAAACGCCAGGAGCCATCGGGCTTCTTGACCAAGAGGACCGGTGACGAAAACGAGGAGTCGCTGCGGCGCACGATCCCTTGCTCGATCATCGCGGCGCACTGACGCTCCAGCTCGTCCTTGTGGGCAGCCGGGTAGCGGTACGGGCGGACAGCCACCGGCGGTGCGTCGGGCTTGAGGAGGATGCGATGGTCGTGGGCGCGCTTGGGAGGCAAGCCCGAAGGAGCGGCGAAGAGCCCCCCAAACGAGTCCAGGAGAGCCTCCATCAACGCATCCCCCCCTGTCATGGTGCGCACCGCCGGCTGCGCTGCGCGTGGGGTGCCCGTCCAGGAGACCGAGCGCCCTGGGCGCTGAAACGTCATGCGGCGGGTTGCGAGGTCCCACACGATCGGTCCCAGGGCCCCCAGCCAACGCGTGCCGAGGACGACGTCGTACCCGGCCAACGGCATGACGAAGAGATCGGCCGGGTATGGTTCGCCCTCGACGAGGAGCGGCGTGTTGCGGAGGACGCCGGCACAGGAGATCCGCTCGCCGTTAGCCACCATGGCCGTGAGGCGTGGACGGCGCTGGATGGGGAGGCCCGACTGGTGTGCTGCCGTCGCGGAGATGAAGTTGTGTGTACTGCCCGAGTCGAGCAGCGCCACCAGGGAGGCCGGACCGAGGGTGACCGCGATCTGCATGGTGTCAGTCGGCGCCACCCCAGCCACCGCCTGCAGGGAGAAGAGCGGGGCGTTGGGCTCGGCCGCGCCCGTGTCCCCGTCGACCCCGGTGTCATCGATCTCCACCCCATCCACAAAAAAGAGACGCCTGCAAAAACGATTGTGGCCCCGAGAGTACTTCTCGTTACAATTGAAACATAAGCCTTGCCGACGACGATCCGCCATCTCCTCGGGTGACAGGCGGCGAGCGCCCTCGCCTCGTGCGTGGGCTGCACCCAGCGGCGGCGCTGGCAGGGCCAAGGGAGGAGGTGGCGCCGGTAGCGTCGGAGCGGCTGGTCGTGGAGGGGGCGCCGGCAGAAGACCCCGCGCTGCCGGTCTTGTCGCCGCCTGGACGCGGGCGATCTCCAGCTGTTCCACCTCCCGCGCCAGGCTCATCGCGGCGCTGAGAGTGTCGGGGTGGAGGATGCGCACCGAGTGACTGAGCGGCGGCAGCAACCCCCCCGTGTAGAGCTGGACGCGCTGCGCCTCCTCCATCGGACCGGCGTGGGGTAGGAGTTCCTGGAAACGGTTGGAGTACTCTTCGACCGAGCCGGTGCGGCGGCACTCGGTGAGCTCGAAGAAAGGCGCGGACCGGCTGGTCGGCCCGAAGCGCAGGTTGAGCTGCTCCTTGAACCGGCGCCAGGACGGGGTGCCGTCATCTTCTTGCAGCTGAATGTACCAGAGTTGCGCGGTGCCTTCGAGACTGTATGAGGCCATCCACACTTGCTCCTCCGGCGAGGAACGATGTTGGCGAAAGTATGACTCACACTTGTTGATGAAGAGGAGAGGGTCGGTCTTGCCATCAAACCGAGGGAAGTCCCATTTCTGGAACTTAGGCGGGCGGTCGGTGTCGCGAGGGCGTTCATGCATGGTGCCGCCGGAGGACGACGACGCGGACTTCTCCTTGAGGCCGGAGATGTCGGCCTGCATCTCCTGCATCATCTTCACTACGTCGGCAAGGGTGTACTCCGACATGGTGCTGGGGGCAGAGGAACGGGTGGGCGATGGTGGTGGTGTGCGGCTGGTGGGGGGTTCGGTGGACTGGGAATTGCTGGACGAAGATCGCCGGACTCGCGATACCAAGCTGTCAAGGACCTGGAATCCCCGACTCGCCGGACCACGGCTACGTAGCTCGTAGCCGTCGGCCGTCCTCTCCGGTTGGGGTTATGCCCCCCTAACCGCAGGCTTAAGAGGCTGGAGGTAGAAGAAGGGATAAATTCCTTATTGCCGTAATCGTGCAGCATACCTGGGTATATATGGCCGGCGGCCACCTACAAATGGAGCAAGTCTCCTTGATTCTCTCTAGCCTGATTGATTGCTTCTTTCCTATTCTTATCCCTCTTTCCTAATCTCAGCCACCTGCTATCTGTGGCTGATTTGCAGCACCTGATTTTAGCCCTCTTTCCTAATCTCAGCCACTTGCTATCTGTGGCTGATTTGCAGCATGCGCTGCTGCCTGCTCTGTGGCCGCGCGCTCGGCTGCTCGCCGGACATCACGCGCGCGCCTGCGCCTAGTGAATGTATTACCGTACATGACAGTAGCACTGTTTTCCCGGGTGGTCACTCCATGTTCCAATTAATATGCAATAATCTTGTTTAACCATCGGGTTCACAACAACAAAGTAATCTTACCATTTGGAACATTAATATCATAAGCGGGAGTGACTGCATAAAGTTAAGTTGTAGCAATAGCATAGCTACAAAGGTAAAGTATAATTCCCAGGTTTGATCAAGGAATAAGATTGGAAAGGTTATCTAAATAGGTAACCCGTCAAATTATGCATATATATCCAAAAGAATAAACTTTATTAAATGTATTGTTTGGGATCAAACAGAGTATGCAGAGGGAGAAGTCCACTTGCCTTGCTTATTGAAAACTTGAGGTTCTTCCACGGAATAGCACTTGATTCTCAACTATTAGATCAATCACTGAATATCACACAAACAAACAAGAAGAAACAAACACCACTCAATAACATACAACATTCACCATACGCAAAGCTAAAAGAAAACCTAACGAGAAGAGTGTTCGTTTTTCAAAAACATTACACGCAAGGGTTATAATAAAAAGGTATTCTTTTTAAAAAAATGTGTGATCTATACTTTATAAAACAAGACATGAGCTTAAAATATATTAATTAAAATATAAAAATATTTGGTTCACCAAATTAATCTTTTATAAAGCGTCATACGTGATATGTCTAATATTAAGGGTTTATAAGATGATAAAACACGTTATAACAATATTAAATCTTTTTATATATATCTAAGGTTAATGGGCTACTAATCGCGTTATTAATTTTAGAAGCATTATGATGCATTTTATAACTATTGTTAACCAATTACTTATGACAAATTAAGATATGAGTCTAAATAGATTTTATGTGAAAAGATCATTATTATTAAACACCTATTTATGGAAAGTTATGATATATGTCTTAAATGAACTTTTATGTAAAAGACAATGAATAAGCAACATTATTTTTATTAGAAAGTACATGTCCTATATTCTTTATTAAGAAAGCTATATACAAAACAATATACAAACTAACATTATTATTAAAGAACATGAACACTAATTTCCTTAGTTTATATTTTAGGAAAAACTAAGTGACACATATATAAATAATATTAACTAATTTTGATCAAATGATTAATTAAGCCTATATAACCAGTTGTAAACAAATATAAATCTAATTAACTAGGTTATGAAAGGACATAATTACTCTATTATTTATCTTTACATTTAGTTTAGAAACATATGACCTAGATATTTAAAATGAATATTATATTCATTGGTATGTTATTAACTATTGTTTTAGTTACAACGACGTGAGCACTTAATTAAGCCATTATATAATAATTAGAAAAGTCATATGACATATTACTTTTAAGTTTCTATTTAATACGACTATTCTTAAATATCTATAACGAACCTTAAATATGATATCTATTAAAAAGGTCATTTTTAAATTAGAACAAATTATCTATCTCCTTAGTAAGGAACCTATATTTAACAACATACTATCAATTTCTTAAAAATATAAGCGCCTAGTTAAGTCATTTTAACCTTATTATAAATTCTACTATTCCGGTTTTTCTCCTTTCTTTTCTAAATAGAGATTATACTTATACTAAAAAAAAATTGTTTATTTAATTCCTCTAACACTAATATACTAAGAATTAATTGTAAATTACTAAATGGGACTTTTAATAACCTATTCATGGTTATCATGACATAAATGAGCATTTTACTATTCTAAGTAATTAAGTGATATACTTATGAATTCATTTATTATGAATAGTAAACTATATCCTCATTTGACCGAAAATACGTGGCCTAGTATTTCTTCTATTCCTTCATGCAAATAAGTTTATGCTTAACATACTACTAACAATTATCGTTCCACCCACAAAAGTAAAATCAAATCTCTAAACGTTTTCTAGTATGAAAATCATTGAAGTAATAAATAGTGACCGTGTTCATTTTTAGAATTATAAAATCATATGCATATTCAAAATAGTGCCACGGGGTTTGATTTCGGTTACACGTATACATCGCAACTCTCTAAAATCGTACACGTGAATCGCTAAATCACATCATCTCAAAATTACATCAATAATTCACAAAATTCATAACTTCAAACATGATAAAAATAAACTCAAGTTGTTTTGGGTTGTCTCCAACCTTGGATGAATGGCGAATGGCTCGACGGCCAGGGAACGACGAGGATTGACGTGGTTTGGACACACCTTCGGTGAGGCACGATAGCGAGGCACGACGGCGAGCAGATCACTGCTCCGGCTTCTGTCCACAACGACGTGAGCACGGTCGAGGTGCTACGCGGACGAGCACCGGTGACGGCGAGTAACAGAGTGAGATAGAGGGGCAACTCGGCTGTGGGAGAAGGGAGCGAGGAGCTCGGGGAGGAAGAGAGGAAGGGAGTCCCGGATTTTATAGGGAGAGGGAGGGAGAGGAAGAGACGACCGGGGAAGGGGAGAGAAACGGCCGGTGGCTTCATGGCTGCCATTGATGGCGGGAGGGAGTAATGGGGAGGAAGAAACGGTTGTCTTGAAGGTCCATAACGCAGGGAGAAGAATGGACGTCGCGATGCTTCGGTCGGCTCGGGTTGGACGCAGGGGCTCGGCGCCGGTTCTTGGCGCTTGGTGTCACGGTCGGTGTTGGCGGACGTCGGGTTGGCGCGGTCGGGCCTGCGCGCTTGGTTGCTGCAAGGGCAGGGCGAGCAGGGCGCCTGGGCACGGGTCGGCAGGGTCGCGGCTCCTGGGCGCGTCGGGTGCTTGGCTCCTGGGCACGGACGGGATCGTGCAGGCGCTGCTCGGCGGCTTGGTCGTTGGAGCTGCGCGCGGGCGGGTGAGAGCAGAGGGAAGGAGAGAGAGAGAAGAGGGGGAGAGAGGAGAGAGAGAAGCGGCGGCTGGGGAGAGGAGGCAGGGAGCGGCGGCGGCTGGCTACAGGGAGAGGGCGCGGCCGGCTAGGGTTAGGGCGGCTGGGAAATGTTGGGCCTAATGGGCCACACGTCCAGTAGGTTTAGGTTTTTTTTTATTTCCCTTTTCCAAATTCGAAATACATTTTGAAATAACCCTAAAAATCATAATAATCAAACTAAAATTATTTATAAATAAGATATTAATTCTTGGACTATTATTATATATATTATTTACTAGGATTTTTTTTAAAACGAAATGCTATTAAATGACCAAAATCAATCATGAGCATCCAAAAATCATTCCAAAGGCAAATAAATGACACACGCTTAAAAGAAAATTCATTACCATTAATATCAATATTAACTAAATGCATTATTTTATTTAATGATTTTCATAGTGTTACAGTCGGACTTCAGACGAAGGGGAAAAGTCCAAAGAAAGTGAAAAAAATCATCCAAAATCACCAAGTAGTATTTATATCTAGAAAGACTGAGTACATATGAAGTCTAGAGATCACGATGAACTAGATCAAAAGCTTGCTCAGCTCTAGAAAAAGTAGGAAATAGGAGACGAGTATGTCAGCCTAGCTGACAAGCATGATAGAGGCCCTCAGAATGTCCCTACTACATGAAATATCTAAACTACTGGTGAGCTTGGCATGATGTCGGATCCTAGATGGTCAAGACGACGATGCCAAGTAGTTGAGGAGGTGGTAGAGACCAGGACAGGTGGGGAGGATGCGCTGGTGGAGGAAGGCTGAAGCGTGTAGAGGGGGCCCGAGCTATTACAGCGGGCGAGGGGGATCCTGGTGGCCAGATCCTCCATAGAGAAACCAAAAGGGTCAACTTAATGGAACAAGAATTGTCGGTGCTGAACCGATGAACAAAAAGAAGGTTGTTGTTAGATTACCTGTCTAGGGTTTGGGGTCTTCCCCATGTAATTACTATCTCAACCCTTTGTAATGGGCCAGGCCCAATTACCTAAGTCTATTAATACTACACCCAACCCTGATTAGGGTTAGGGGTTTTCCATTCCAACTTGGTACCAGAGCCAGTTTCTCTTCCCTCCCACCCACAGCCGCCGGGCTGCTTCCCCACAGCCGCCGGGCTGCTCCCCCCTCCCAGCCGGCGGCCTCCCAGCAGCCGCCTCCGCCCGGCTCTCCCACCGGCGGCGCGTGGCTCCACCCTCCCCGGCTGCGCCCGCCAGGAGCTCCTGCAGCCGCCGCGCTCTGCACCTCTGCTAGCCGGCCGCCGCCACCTGCTCGTCGCGCGTCACGCCCCGACGCGCCTGGTCGTGGACCGCGGCCGAGCGCCCGCCACGACACCGACCGCGCGTAGCCTGCTCGTGCCGTCCCGGCGGCTGAACCGTCGCTCGCGCCGCGCCCGTGCGCTCGGCCGCCAGCCGTCCCCGCCCGCCGAGCGCGCCCCTTCCCCACCGCGACCCCGGCGCCCTGCGGCCTGCCGACCGCGCCCTCTCTGCCGGTCTCCTCCGTCGGCCGCTGGTCCCCAGCCGCCCTTCTCCCTGCCGCGTGCGCTCCCCGCCGCGGCTCCCTGCCTCGCCGCCCGACCCGATCCTAGCGGCTGCGCGCGCCCTTCTTGACGACTCCCATCACTACTCGCGCAGCTGCGCTTCTCCTACCAGTGTCATCTCCTCCCACACCGGATCCATGGCGTCACCCCCGCCATACATGAGCTTTACCTCGCCCGCCGCTCTCGTGACTGTGCGTGTCCTCCTCCACGACGGTCAGCTCATCCGGGGCACGTTCGTGTCCTTCGATTCAGTCTGGAACCCTATTCTTCGGGATTGCGTCGAGGTCCACCCTCAGGTCGGCCGTCACGTCCCTGGTCCGCTTGTCTTCCCACGTGCTGCGATCGCCTCCCTAGCGGTTGAGCTCGTGTCATCTCCCTCCCTTCCTAGTGCCTCTCTCGGGGCACCTTCTTTGGCCCTCTCCGCTCACACTGTACCTTCGCCAACACCACCTCCCCGAACCACCACCGATTGGGTGGTTGACTCCGGGGCCTCCTTCCACACTACCCCCACCACTAGTTCGTTACTCCACTCCCATCCACCCCACCCCTCACATCCTACCTCCATCGTCGTCGGCAACGGTTCCACCCTCCCGGTCACCTCAGTAGGTACATCGGCTCTTCCAGGACCATTCTGCCTTAACGACGTCCTTATTGCTCCCGGACTAACTCATCCCCTCCTCTCGGTTCGTCGCTTCACTAGTGACAACCAGTGCTCTATGGAGTTCGACCCCTGGGGCCTCACCATACGCCACCTTCCCACACATGCTGTGCTCGCTCGCTGTGACAGCTCCGGCCACCTCTATTCTCTTCACTTGCCCTCCACTCCTCACACCAGAGTAACCTCATCTCCTGTACTTACTACTACCACCACATCACATGCTCTTGCTACTACCACCACCTCCTCCGCCATTTGGCACCGTCGCCTCGGGCACCCTGGACCTGACGTCATGTCCCAGCTTTCCGGCCACTCCGACATATCATATACTCGGGGCTCTTCTGAGCGCCTCTGCCATGCTTGTCAGCTCGGCCGTCACTCCCGTCTTCCTTTTTCTACTTCCACGTCCAGGGCTGTTCAGGCCTTTGATCTTGTCCACTGTGATCTCTGGACATCTCCTATCCTTAGCCTCTCCGGCTACAAATACTACCTGGTCATTCTGGATGACTACTCCCATTTCCTTTGGACTTTCCCCCTTCGGCTGAAGTCCGACACGTTTACCACTCTCGCTCACTTTTTCGCCTGGGTATCCACCCAGTTCCGGCGCCCGGTCTGTGCCCTGCAGTGCGACAATGGCCGCGAGTTCGACAACAACGCCTCCCGATCTTTCTTCCTCACTCACGGCGTCCAGTTGCGTCTCTCGTGTCCCTACACCTCTGCTCAGAACGGTCGGGCCGAGCGCATGATTCGCACCACCACCAACATGATCTGCTGCCTTCTCTTTCAGGCGTCTCTCCCTGCCACCTACTGGGCAGAGGCCCTTCATACCGCCACGCATCTCCTCAATCGTCTTCCCTCGAAGGCAGTGAGCCACCCTACACCTCACTTCGCCCTGTACGGCACAGCCCCTTCCTACGACCACCTGCGCGTGTTCGGCTGTGCCTGCTACCCTAACATTTCCGCTACCGCCCCTAACAAGCTTTCTCCTCGCTCCACTCGCTGCCTCTTCCTCGGCTACTCCCCTGACCACAAGGGGTATCGGTGCCTGGACCTCACCTCCCACCGCATCATCATCTCTCGTCACATCGTCTTTGACGAAGATGTGTTTCCCCTTGCAGGCTCCACCCCACCCACCAATCTTGACTCCCTCCTCGAGTCCGACCCGGTTCCCCCCCCACCCCCGGCGCCCCGTCTTGCGCCGTTACCTGCTCCTCGCACAGCCACGATGCCACAGCTCGCGCCCATTTCCGCGCCACGCGCGGCCCCGTCGATCCTGCCTGCGCCACGCGCGGCCCTGTCGACCCCGCCTGCGCCACGCGCGACCCCGTCGACCACGCCTGCGCCACGCGCGACCCCGCCGACCACGCCTGCGCCACGCGCGGCCCCGTCGACCACGCCTGCGCCACGCGCGGCCCCGTCGACCCCGGCTCGCTTCGCCAACCCCACGCTCGTCTACCACCGCCGCGGCCACGCCACTACCTCCGCGCCCCCCGACTCGGGCCCGTCGACGAGCGCGACCCGCTTCGCCGACCCCGCCGTCGTCTATCACCGCCGCGAGCCGACCACACCCGCCGCTCTCGACGTTCCGGCGGTCCACTCCGAGCCGTCCGTATACCACCCGGTCGCCATCCACCGCGACCCCGGACACGTCCACCCGATGGTGACTCGACGCGCCGCCGGCGTTCTTCGCCCCGTTGACCGGCTGATCCTGGCAGCTGATACGTCCAGCACTCCACCCGACGCTTCCCCGGTGCCCTCCTCCGTTCGCACTGCCCTCGCCGACCCACATTGGCGTCGTGCTATGGAGGAGGAGTACGCGGCCCTCTTGGCCAACCACACCTGGGACCTGGTGCCGTGTCCGCCAGGCACCAACGTGGTCACCGGCAAGTGGCTCTTTCGCCACAAGCTGACCTCGGATGGCTCCCTCGACCGCTACAAGGCCCGTTGGGTCCTTCGGGGCTTCACACAGCGCCCCGGAGTGGACTACGACGAGACCTTCAGCCCCGTCGTCAAGTTCGCCACTATTCGCGCCGTCCTCTCCCTCGCCCTCTCCCGCGACTGGACGATCCATCAGCTCGATGTCAAGAATGCCTTCCTCCATGGCACTCTGTCGGAGACTGTCTACTGCAGCCAGCCCACCGGCTTCGTCGACGCTGACCGTCCGGATCTGGTCTGTTGGCTGAACCGGTCCCTGTACGGCCTCAAGCAGGCGCCACGGGCATGGTACAGTCGCTTCGCCTCCTACCTGGCCTCCATCGGCTTCGTTGAGGCCAAGTCGGACACGTCCCTGTTCATCTACCGGCGCGGCGACGACACCGTCTACCTCCTGCTCTACGTCGACGACATTGTGCTCACGGCATCCACCGCCGACCTTCTTCACCGCACGATCGTCGCCCTTCAGCGGGAGTTCGCGATGAAGGACCTGGGGCCCCTACACCACTTCCTCGGCATCACCGCCGAGCGCCGGCCCCAGGGTCTCTTCCTCCACCAGCGCCAGTACGCCATCGACATCCTGGAGCAGGCTGGCATGTCTGACTGCAAGCCCTGCTCCACGCCTGTCGACACTCAGGCGAAGCTCTCTGAGGACGACGGGCCTCCGGTCGCCGATGCGACGTCCTACCGGAGCCTGACCGGCGCGCTCCAGTACCTCACCTTCTCCAGGCCCGACATCGCATACGCCGTCCAGCAAGTGTGCCTGCATATGCACACTCCGCGGGAGCCCCATCTCACCGCGCTCAAGCGGATTCTGCGCTACCTTCGCGGCTCCCTCGACTACGGCCTCCTTCTCCGACCATCCCCGACGTCGGAGCTCGTGGTCTACACCGACGCTGACTGGGCTGGCTATCCCGACACGCGTCGGTCCACCTCAGGTTACGCCGTGTTCCTGGGCGCCAACCTCGTCTCTTGGGCCGCCAAGCGTCAGCCCGTCGTCTCTCGCTCCAGCGCTGAGGCCGAGTACCGTGCCGTGGCCAACGGCGTGGCAGAGGCCTCCTGGCTGCGCCAGCTCCTCCACGAGCTCCACAGTCCCCTCCAGCGCGCCACCCTCGTCTACTGCGACAACGTCAGCGCGGTCTACCTCTCCACCAACCCCGTGCAGCATCAGCGCACGAAACATGTGGAGATCGACCTACACTTCGTCCGCGAGCGTGTCGCTGCCGGTGACGTTCGGGTTCTCAACGTCCCCACCACGCTGCAGTTCGCCGACATCTTCACCAAGGGGTTACCGTCGAGTGTCTTTTCATACTTTCGATCCAGTCTCAACATCTGTACAGGATAGAGTTGTGACTGCGGGGGGTGTTAGATTACCTGTCTAGGGTTTGGGGTCTTCCCCATGTAATTACTATCTCAACCCTTTGTAATGGGCCAGACCCAATTACCTAAGTCTATTAATACTACACCCAACCCTGATTAGGGTTAGGGGTTTTCCATTCCAACTGTTGTGAGTAATGTGAGGAGCTACGAGAACGTCGTTGAGATAGAACGGTCTGGGAACCGATAGAGGGGACCGTTTCCAACGACAATCGAGGAGGGATGGGGGTGGGAAGAGCGAGATAATATGACCGTGTTGGAGGTGGTGCGGTAAGATGCACCTCGACCACCCAGTCGGACGGGGGTGGTGTCATCGCCATGGTGCTGAAGGCGGTGGCGAGGGTGGCTGGGTCCCACCCTCCGACCTTCTACAGTGCACGATCGTCGCCCTTCAGCGAGAGTTCGTGATGACGGACCTAGGGCCTCTTCACCACTTCCTTGACATCACCACCGAGCACCGGCCTTAGGGTCTCTTCCTCCACCAGCGCCAGTACACCATCGACATCCTGGAGCGGGCTGGCATGTCCGACTGCCGTGCTTCACGCCTGTCGAGACTCAAGCTAAGCTTTCTGAGGACGATGGGGCCCCGTTCGCCGACGCGACATCCTACCGGAGTCTGACCGACGCGCTCTAGTACTTGACCTTCTCCAGGCCCGACCATCCAGCAAGTGTGCCTGCATATGCACACCTCGCAGGAGCCCCATCTCACCGCTCTCAAGCGGATCCTACGCTACCTTCGCGGCTCCCTCGACTACGGCCTTCTACTCCGACGCTCCCTGACATCGGAGCTTGTGGTTTAGACCGACGCTGATTGGACTGGCTGTTCTGACACGCGCTGGTCCACTTCCGGTTATGCCGTGTTCTTGGGCACCAAACTCGTCTCCTGGGCCGCCAAGCGGCAGCCCGTCGTCTCCCGCTCCAGCGCAAAGGCCTAGTACCGCGCCGTGGCCAACGGTATGACAGAGGCATCCTGGCTGCGCCAGCTGCTCCTAGAGCTCCACAGCCCCCTTCAACGCGCCACCCTTGTCTACTGCGACAACGTCAATGCGGTTCATCTCTCCACCAATCCCGTGCAGCATCAGCGCACGAAGCACGTGGAGATCGACATGCACTTTGTCTGCGAGCGTGTCGCTGCCGGTGACGTTCGGGTTTGTAGCTATGATTATCACCAAAACTCAATAATTATCTTATCTGGTTTGTCTAGGGGGCAATAAAATGGAATTATTGGTATTTTACCACTGAGATAGTTGTCTCCTTACTATTATGCTGTCTGTGGCTATGATTTGTGGATCTATCTGTATTTATGATTTGTGTGTCTGATGATAAACTTTCGAAGCACAATGATAGTAATGGCAAGTTATACACCGAGTTAACTATTCAGGACAGCCACCTAGTTGATACCTGACCTCTAGGTTCATCCGTCCCCCTAGCATCTAATTTCCAGATACCCTGCCTGTGTCCGTGTGCCAACTTATTGTGGCTATTATATATGTTTTAGGAACCACCTCACCATCAATCTAGCACCCACCACTTTTCACAACAAAACTAGTTTGAATAATTGATATCATACGAGTTCTGGTGGAGTCTGCATCTACATGTGTGCATACGTTGCTCCTTGCCTCCTTACATTGACCTGCAAAGCAGCGTTTGCGGGGGGCCAAACCCAGACTGCTTGATTTCTGATGACTCCTTAAGTTCGGCCTTCTGTAGTTTAGTAGCTTTTTCATATGACTGTACAGTTTTAAACAGCGTTTACTAGGAGTTGGCTGCTCAAAATGGTCCGACACAACCGTAACAGGATCATACACTTTTGTGTCTAGAAACCTTGTCCTTTGTCACGGGTACACCAGTACTCAATTAATTTCTTGTCCAGTCTTGGTCATTGGGGTGATAAAAAGCAGAGTACCAACCAATTAAAATCAGTCATGAATAGGGCAACCCAACTGCACAAGCTACTACTACTCATGAGCTCCATGAACACACAGATTCTCAGCCTCAAACTACTATCTCTCAGCATCGATTCTTTTTCTCGGTGTCCTGTCCTCGGCATGTATTCATCCTAGCTCAAGTTGCCTGTATGTTTCCGGTGACCTGTGCTTTTTGTCAATATGCATTTCTCATCAATCCACCTAAGATCTTCTTTTCGTATTCGCTACGGCGGCATCCGGACCTCGATATTCCTTGTGCAGCAAAAGAAGCTTTCTGTGGCTTTCAAGGAACATATGCTGCCTGGGTATGAAAAAAAAATAAACTATCGCGGCGGCGGCGACTATCCTGCGCTTAGTGATGGTTACTGTTCAGGGATGCTCTTTATTGAGCAACTAGTCTAGTCTAGTGGTTATGTGATGCTCTTCCAGTTCACGGGCAGCGAGCGAGGGGGGGCACCTGAAGGATTCATTCTTGATATGGTATCTAATGCAAATTTGCCCTCTGTATATATTTTCTTGTCTTGTTTATATATAGCTGTACATGTATTATGTGCGCTAATGCTTTGGGCTAACGGTTGCATTTATTTGAAGGAAATCTGGGTTTAAAGTAAATCAAATTGAGGCGATGAGGCGACTGTCTCTATTCTTTTCTTTGGGAGCATCGCTCTGGAGCATATGGCATTTCTAGTCCTGGTCAGTGCTTTTGGTTTTCCCCTCTTTTCGATATTCCAATGATCATGTTGACATCAGTCGAGGTCACGAGCAATATTCCTCTAAGAATGTGGGGAGTTCTGCCACATTTCACTTCGTGGTTTATTGCATGTGCTTTCTGAAAGCATCCCGTTTCTCTGTGGTTTTTGGATGATCAGTGTAATCACAGAACCATAACGTATGTCTTACAGAGATAAATTAAAGTTAGGCCATAATGATGGAGATTGTTTGGATTTTCATGCCCTTGCTTATTATGGTTTTCATTTCGGTTTCAAAGAATGGATGACAAGTTTAAGGATAGACTAGTTCTTAGGATGACAAGTTCAAGGCTATAAATACTCCGTCTCTTGCCTAATTTAACAGTTCAAGCAACTCATTTAAAGTACGAGAAAGAGCTATTGCCTAGTGAGAGACTTGAGAGTTGGATTTCATTTGATTAGCGGCCTCAATAGCGTATAAGAGAGTAATTAGTGTGTAGCCATTGATCTCATTAAGTATGGTAGAGTCGAGTGAGAGTTTTCGCTTATTCTCTTGATGATCGGCATCAGCTAGACAATTCAATGGCGATTAGAAGTACGGTGATCAACCGCAGTTTGAGACTTACACGATTATGAACGATCCACCATGTTGAAGCAGCGAAGAACTAGTTCGTAGAGAGCACTTGGTCCTTATATAGATAAGGGGGAACAATAAGCTTGCGCGGATGTTCCAACGAGGATTGACCGGAAGTGCCGACTCTCCGAGACCTTGGTAAAACATCGAGGAGTCTTCTAACCCTCGACCACCTGTGAAAAGAGAGTTCGGGCTGGGGTGAGAGGGGTAGTCAATTAATCTAGCACCGGCTATGTTAGAGGTGCTTCTTTTGTTACGCCTTGCTATTAGCTGTGTGCGTGTGTCCGTTCTAAAATGAAAACAGGAACATTTCCTGTTTTAATTTAATCGGATTATCCAGAGCGCACGGCGTCGAGAGTGCCCGTCACGGTCGGCGGCAGAGCGCATCTTTGATCGCTTTGACAGGCAGATGAAGAAAAGCCCAAAGCTCGCGCACGGGGGGGGTCCTGTACCGCGTGCCCATTCGCGGCGGGCACATCGCGCTCCGTTGATTGGGCAAAAGCACCCGGCGGAAGTCAGCCGCACCCGGCTCGTCCGCGGCGGCCGAATCTCCCGTCCTGCCGCAGCAGCCAGCAGCTCACGTGCACAGTGAAGTTTGCCGAAAGCTGGGCAAGATAGCGTAACCATTTTTTTACGGTTTGCCTTGAATTTGGAACGGCAAATTTAAATTTCTGGCTTGGCTGCTTTAAAGGGTTGTTAGTACGTTGCTGATACTACTAGTTATCGGTTTTATCACTTTATATGTAGGTCATCCTGTACCGTGCCAAAAGGTAGCTGAGTGAAATGGATCCTTGTTTCGCAGAACATGTATGCCGTAAACTGAACATAGCTTAGCTGACCAATTTCACGAAACTTTTGTCGTCAATCTCGAGATCGTTTAGTTTAGTCTTTCGAGAACCACTTTAAGACTTGTTTGTTTTGCTCTCAATCTATGTAGATTGGATCGGATTAAGTGGATTTAAATACCAAACAAATCAAAATATTTCATAATTTTTTGCAATCTCATACAATCCGATTAGGATAATAATAACCGAACAAGGCCTCGGAACAATTTTTCACCTACTGAAGGATTGGCAACCATAACAGAACCAGGGAGCTGCAGCGTACAATCAGAAAACAAAACGCTACCAAACAAAACCCACCCTTATCCTATTGTACCCGTTTTCGCCATACCGCGTCCTTTCCTGTGAATAAAGTAAGAGAGCTTGCATATCAAATCGTCTTAACAAGAAAATTCTTCTTTCCTTCTTTTCCTTGGATTCCGCAACAGGTCTTGGGACCCTGATACAGTTGAGAATCTGAGATCGGTTCACCGGTTTCAGATATCGCGTGCATGCACAGACACCCCGTACATTCCTGACGAATAATAACAAGATGAGTGATGCAAAGGTTCAAGCATAGATCCGATCCCACAGCCACTAAACATACTTTTAATCACATCCACGGATTGTCCAAGGCCCCTTAATCAGAGAAAAAGATTGCTGCCTCGTTTTTTTTTTCTTCTTCAAAAACGTGCCCGTGTGGTTGCATTTAGCTTTAGCCTGGACACAGAACCATTTCCTTCCCGGAAAGAAAAAAAAGGAGAGGCTAGCAATCATATGAAGGCCATGGCTACAGGTGAGGAGACAGATGGAAGTACTCATGGCCATTCCTCAGCATACTCAAAGCTGCACCAAGAGAAGGGCATGCGATGTGCTACCTCGGTTCTTGAATATTTATAAAAACCGTGACAAATAAAAAATAACGGACGGAGTAACACGTAAGGAAACATCTTCAGAAACATACAGAGCGGTAAGATCATTGTTTCCCCCCGTAGAACCTAAGCAAGGAGTTCCTTTGCAAGCCCAATGTGAAGTAGCTTTGTACACCCAAGGCTTTGCTTGGATACACTATTGTCTGTCCACCCTGATTTGCATGTATTGAGGTGGATTGGGTGAAAAATTAGCTGTGGGTTGAGGTCGATTGCATTACATGTGCAGGCGGCATCAATACAACAGATTTCAATAGGGGCAATTCTCCTCGTGTTCAGTCAGCAGATACTTGATAGGATGATATATATTTCAACTGGTAAAGCACGGGCCAACTAAACAAAGAATAAATCCCAGGCATGATCCATGATAGTTTATAAGACTACCATATTCCAGAAATAGTTCAAAGACATCCCATCTGGGCCACAAAAACACAGCCAGAAAATGTTAATATTTCTAACCAAATGTGTAAATTTGGTCACAATATTTCAGGTTGCCTTTCGTGATATTGATATGTGTACTCCGTGGCCGACAGATTCTCCCCGAGGAGAATGTTTGGTGTCTTCCCATGACGAGGCTTACCTCTACTGGTGTTCACAAATCACAAACGTTTTACGACTAGCACTAGTCCAAGACGATAAACATGGGTGGATTCTCAGAGCCAAGAACAGAGAAAGCAAACGATCACAAGAAAGTAAATGATCGCACGCATAGGATGCAGAGATGCTCAGTAGCTATGAAATCAATCAACAGTGAAATGATCGCTAAAATCCTGGCAAAAAAAATGGAGCTGCCACAAACTTTGTACCTTGCGATTCATCCAAGAAGGATTATCAGTACAGAAAAAATAAGTTATATACTGACAAGGTCCATTGCTATTCTCAGATGTATGGGCATTATTCACAAAGGAGGAAGAGATCAGCTTTCGCCAGCATTCAGGTTGGTTTCAGAAGCGGAGCGAGTCTGCTGATCAGTGAAAGCGCCTCTGACAGTTTGTGGTTCAGGTGTTGAGAATAGCCCACTGAACCAAGGAACAAGGGCCCACACTCTGTTACTGCTCTCACTGTCATCTTCAGGGCCATCGGCCCTGACTTCCTCATGGGTGTTCTCTGTTCTGTCCACATTGCTAGGCTCATCCAAATCTTCTGTCTCTTCAGATGGCAGCTCAAACCGGCACACAGGGCAGGAGCTATGGAGTTCAAGCCATGGCAGTATGCAAGGAGAGTGGAACTTATGCTCACAAGGCATTTGCTTTGCCTGGGACCCTAGCTCAAGATCATCAAGGCAGACTGAACAGCTGACAGCCTCTGCTATTTGGACAGTGGGCAGAGCGTCAACCGCCTCTTTGTTTGCAGGAGGGGTGCCATACTGGCTTGGATCATTCTCAGTCAAATATTGAAGCAGCAGGGTTAGCCCAGCCCCCAGGACATATTCTTCCATCAAGCCATCATCATTGCTAGATCCACCTTGGTCATCTCGGGCCTCATCAGCATCAAGCACTGAGCGTTGCAAAGCGAGTGCTTGGTTGAAGGCATTGATCAGAATGGAGAAGTCGCTATCCCTATCAGCTCTAAGGTCGTCCTGGATGCTGTCAAACGCCCGACGGAGAGCTGATGGCCGCCCATGCCTCCTGATGAAACTCTCAAATGCACGGCCTATATCATCATCGTAATCATCATCATCATCATCATCATCATCTTCATCCTCACTGTCCGCCACCGCCCTTGGCTGCTCAAAGGGGTTGTTCGACGCTCCCCATTGTGATGAATCCCGCTCTGACTGCTGACTGGCCAGCCCATCAAATTCCTCACCAATCATCTCTTCAATGAATCCACCACCACAAAATGGGCACTTGATCTCCTCCCCCATGGCCTCCTCAACAACCCTCACACATCCATGGCACCAGTACCTTGTAACTGCAGCTTCTGTCATCCTCCAAATCCTTCCTGCTTGCACAGAGACAAAAGGTGTCAACAAGGCACTATGATTAAAAAGGGAAATGCGCATTGATTCCCAAGTGAGTAACAATAGGATACAACTCATCATTGACGAGAGTAAGTGCAGCATCTACAACGACTTTATCAAGAAGAGATGAACAAGATGAAGACTACAGTGGCCATCTGTGGCTGAACTTCACTCAGTAATGGCAGGCATGGAGATCTTCTAATAAATCGGCATCAAGAATAAGAACAAAGCTAGGTTTTGCATCGAATACATACAGATATTAAAACTCTCTTCACTTCAGTTGTATAGGAAGAGGAGCAGCAAGCTGTCCTAAAGAGAAGACCCACTTGGAGACGGGGCAGCACTGGCAGATCTTCTAGACGGGGAAGGTAGAGATTAGGAGTCGAGATTCTCAGAAGAATAGTTCCTCATAAGAATAGTCGAATAGGTCCCAATTCCATACTTTCTATTAGAAGAACAAGATTCTATCCCACCCTATCACAAGTCGTTGTGGTTCGCGGCGCAACACCAAACTAATTCCCTGTCCTCTCAGGATTCACTCACATTGCACACTGTTCGCGAACTCATCTCCCCCAACCAATTCCCTCGAGAAATCCCCAAACTACCAAGCAGTGCGATCCCCTCTTATCAACACAATATATTATCGGGCCGAAGCAACCCAGCTCCGGGCTCTTGATTTCGGGCACCGGAACCAATCGCCCCCACAGAAACTACTTTCTCCTGTATATACGATTAAAAAAAAGAAGAGAAGAGGAAGAGCTCGCGCGAAGAGACGAGACGACTGACCTTCGTGCCGCCGGCTGTTCCCCTAGTAGGGGATTGGACGACTGACCTTCGTGCCGGTGCCGCTAGTAGGGGATTGGACGACGGCGCTGGTCCTCCGTCTGCGCCCGTCCTTGATAGCTTGGAAGTAGGATGGAGGGGAAGAGCAACAAGTTACGGCGCAGATGGCTGGCTTGCTGGATTCTTTCGAAATGGATCCCGGCGCAAATCTCCAACCAATAAAGAAAGGTAGATGCTAGAAGTATTAAATATAATTTAATTATGAAACTAATTATACAAATAAGGATTAAACGGCTGAATGAATCTCTAATATGATGCTACAACGGACATCTGATATCTATAGGGGTTTTTTTTTTGACAAAGGGGAACACCCCTATTTCATTAAGACATAGTAATAGGACAAAGGTTTTTACAAGGCCGCAACCTTTACCAACAACTAAAAGCCAACAAGACTAACACAACTATCAGCTACGCAAGAGATAAGCTTAAATATGTAAACGCAACAGTCCAGAAACACTTTGTTCGATCTCCTAGAGACTGAAGACCAACCAGAGAGACAAACTAGACTTAACCAAAAGCAGCCTAGACCAGCCACCAGTAGCGACGACCATAGCTAAGTTTTTATCTAACTATAAAGATAAGCTGATTACATCAAGACCAGAAAGATGTAACAGCAGCCAAAATGTCACTGAAGACGCCTGTCGACCGGCTTCCAACCATGGGCTTTGTTGTAGATGCTATTTGTTATCTTTCGGATTCTGCGGCTTCCTTGCTCCACCAGGTTTTTTCCCTTCTTTGTCTGCCGAATAGACCATACGTCAATCCAGTAGCAACAAGAAAAATCACATTAGATGGATCATCGATCAGATTAGCATTGAAGCAACAATCATTTCGAGTTCGCCAAATTGCCCAAAGGGCAGCACCACACTCAAAGAGGACCAGTTTTTTTCAGTTTTACAGAAACTGTTAATTTAGGGACCAAAAAGATCAGCAGTATCTTTGGGAGTAGAGATCAGAGTAAAGTCAATTTGAAAAATTCTCCAGACAAACCTGGCCACTGGGCAATGAAAAAACAAATGATCTATGGACTCGAGAAGTCCACAGAAAACACAGTCAAGGCTCTCTTGCCAGTGTCTTTTAAACAGATTATCCTTTGTAAGAATCTTCTTATATCTAACCAGCCACAAAAACACCTTAATTTTATGTGGTAACCTGATTTTCCACAAAAAATTCGAAGGAACAACAATCTGAGAACTCTTCATTTCTTTGTACAAAGAATTAACTGAAAAACCTTTACCCCCAACAGCCACACAGAATTATCTTCTTCCTCAGAAAGCAAGACATCACTACATTGGGTAATGAGGTCATTATAAGCATCACCTAAACCACCAGTTAATCTTCTTATGAAAATAAGCACCTAAAAGTTTGAGGAGATGACATTATGAACTGTGATATCCTTATCATATGCGAACTCAAACAAGTTAGGGTACTTGTTCGCCATTTTTTAGTGCCACACTAGATGTTGTTCTAGAAACTTATGCTCTTTCTATTGCCAATACTTTTTTTTGCAATAATTATAAAATTTGTCTCGAACTGAGAGGATACTTTTCTAGAAGTGAGAATCAGTAGTTTTTTCCTCACAGAAATGATAGGCTTATTTTTAACATATTTGCGATGAACAATAGTCTGCCACAATCCACTAGAATTTTTTAGTCTCCAAAACCATTTCGCCAGAAGGGCTTCATTCATTTTCTGTAAATCCAGAACACCAAGACCACCCATATTTTTAGGAGAACGGACTAAATTCCAATCAGCTAAGTGATATTTTTTGTGATTATGGTCGCCCTGCCATAATAATCTTTTTCTAAAAATATTCATTTTTTTCAACACACACTTGGGATATTTGTACAACGAGAGCATGTACAGAGGGACATTGGTGAGGCTACTGTTAATCAAAACCAATCGGCCTCCCAGACTAAGGAAGCGACCTTGCCAGGAACCCAATTTACTCTCTATTTTTTCTACTATGGGTGCCCACAATGATTTGCACAGTTTTTTGTTATCAATCGGGACCCTAAGTATTTCATAGGGAGACCAATGGGGGACAAGTAAAGATGTCAGCATACAAATGCTCTCTATCAACTGAATTCCCCCAAACAAATAATTTCACTTTTATGAAAGTTAATCTTAAGACCAGACATCTGTTCAAAAATATAGAGAATAAACTTCAAATTTCTGGCATTTTAAAGATCATCTTGCAACAAAAAAATAGTGCCATCAGCATATTGTAAGCAGCAGCAACCACCGGAGATAATATGAGGAATGAGACCTTTAATAATACCTTCGTCTTTAGCTTTTTGAATCATACAAGCAAGCCCGTCAGCTGCAATATTAAAGAGGAGTGGGGAAAAAGGATCACCTTGACGAACACCTTTGTGTGTTTTAAAATAAGGGCCAACCACATCATTAGTCCTGATAGCCACTTTACCACCTTTCACAGTCTTCAAAACCCAATCACTCCATTTATCACCAAAGCCTTTTTTAATCAACATATTATGAAGAAATTTCCAGTTAACCTTGTCATAAGCTTTTTCAAAATCAACTTTAAAAATCACTCCATTCTGCTTCTTCCACTTCACTTCATGAATAATCTCATGAAGTGAAAGGACACCATCCATGATATACCTGCCTTTGATAAATCCATATTGGAAATCACTAATCACAGAGGTGATGCAGTGAGCCAACCTATTTGTCAGGACTTTGGTAATAATTTTGTAACAGACATTGAGCAAGCAGATAGGGCGAAAGGCTTTAATATCAGTCGCATCAGGAATTTTTGGGATAAGAGTGACTATCCCAAAATTGAGTCTCTCAATATTAAGGGAACCATCATGAAAGGATTTGAAGAGATTAAACAAATCACTTTTGATAGTGTCCCAGAAATCCTGAAAAAATTCAGAAGGGAAACCATCAGGACCCAAAGCACTGTTGTGTTTCAGAGAAAACACCACATCTTTGATCTCCTCCAAAGAGAAAGGACTTGTAAGAAGATCTTTCTTGTCCTCATCAAGTTGTTTCATGTCCAAATTATCCAAAAAAATACTTGAATCTTGAGAAGGGCCAAAGAGGTTTTTATAAAAGGATGTCGCAAGCTGGTTAATTCCATTCTCATCTTGAGCCGAACTATCACCATGAGAAAGAGTCAAGATTTTGAGTTTTCTTTTTTTATGCTTGGCAAGCAAATGGAAGTATTTTGAATTCTCGTCACCATCCAACATGAACTTATCCCGAGCCTTCTGCTTGAGGCTAATGTTTTCCTCATCAACAATTTTCCTGAGGTTAGATTCAAGTTTCTCCAATCTATCAGTCTCTGATAAACCTAAAATTTCACTGGCTTTATCAAGGATGTCAATTTTTGAAATAAGATCTTTGAAAGTCGCCTAGAGGGGGGTGAATAGGGCGAAACTGAAATTTACAAAAAATAATCACAACTACAAGCCGGGTTAGCGTTAGAAATATAATCGAGTCCGCGAGAGAGGGCGCAAAAACAAATCGCAAGCAAATAAAGAAGTGAGACACAAGGATTTGTTTTACCGAGGTTCGGTTCTCGCAAACCTACTCCCCGTTGAGGAGGCCACAAAGGCCGGGTCTCTTTCAACCCTTCCCTCTCTCAAACGGTCCCTCGGACCGAGTGAGCTTCTCTTCTCAAATCATCCCGGGAACGAAACTTCCCCGCAAGGACCACCACACAATTGGTGTTTCTTGCCTCGGTTACAATTGAGTGTTGATCACAAGAACAAATGAGAAAGAAAAGAAGCGATCCAAGCGCAAGAGCTCAAATGAACATGGCAAATCACTCTCTCTCTCTAATCACTAAAGCTTTGTGTGGAGTTGGGAGAGGATTTGATCTCTTTGGTGTGCTTTGTATTGAATGCTAGCTCTTGTAAGGTGGTTGGAAACTTGAATACTTGGATGCCATTGAATGTGGGGTGGTTGGGGTATTTATAGCCCCAACCACCACAAAGTGGCCGTTGGAAGTGGGCTGTCGTATGGCGCACCAGACAGTCCGGTGCGCCATCGGACACTGTCCGGTGCGCCAGCCACGTCAGCGAGCCGTTGGGGTTCCGACTGTTGAGCTCTGACTTGTGGGCCCGCCAGGATGTTCGGTGGTGCACCGGACAAGCACTGTAGACTGTCCGGTGCGCCACCCGCGCGTGCTCTGCTCCTCTGCGCGCGCTGGCGCGCATTTAATGCGTTGCAGGTAGCCGTTGGCGCACGAAGTAGTCGTTGCCCGCTGTCATACTGGACAGTCCAGTGTGCACCGGACATGTCCGGTGAATTATAGCGGACGAATTTCCGACGCTGGCGAGTTCCAGAGCCGCTCTCCTCTGGTGCACCGGACACTGTCCGGTGTACACCGGACATGTCCGGTGAATTATAGCGGAGCGCCCCTGGATTTTCCCGAAGGTGAAGAGTTCAGCCTGGAGTGCCCTAGTGCACCGGACACTGTCCGGTGGCACACCGGACAGTCCGGTGTGCCAGGCCAGGGCAGCCTTCGGTTATCCCTTGCTCTTTGTGTTGAACCCTTTGCTTGGTCTTTTTATTGACTAAGTGTGAACCTTTTGCACCTGTAGAACTTATGCACTAGAGCAAACTAGTTAGTCCAATTATTTATGTTGGGCAATTCAACCACCAAAATCAATTTTGGAAAATAGGTGTAAGCCTAATTCCCTTTCAATCTCCCCCTTTTTGGTGATTGATGCCAACACAAACCAAAGCAAATATAGAAGAGCATAATTGAACTAGTTTGTATAATGTAAGTGCAAAGGTTACTTGGAATTGAGAAAATATAAATACTTAGGATGCGCATGGATTGTTTCTTTCTTATTTAACATTTTGGACCACGCTTGCACCACATGTTTTGTTTTTGCAAATTCTTTTGTAAACTCTTTTCAAAGTTCTTTTGCAAATAGTCAAAGGTAAAGGAATAAGATTTTGCAAAGCATTTTCAAGATTTGAAATTTTCTCCCCCTATTTCAAATGCTTTTCCTTTGACTAAAACAAAACTCCCTCTCAATAAATTCTCCTCTTAGTGTTTAAGAGGGTTTTAAGATATAAATTTTGAAAGTGCTACTTTCTCCCCCTTTTGAACACAATAAGATATCAAATTGAAAAACATGATACTTTGAAATTTACCAATTGAAAATCATTTAAAAAATTAGGGTGGTGGTGCGGTCCTTTTGCTTTGGGCTATACTTTCTCCCCCTTTGGCATGAATCGCCAAAAACGGATACTTAGAGTGAAATATAAGCCCTTTTTTTGACTACTTTCTCCCCTTTGGCAAATAAAATATGAGTGAAGATTATACCAAAGCCGGAGTCCTTTTGCTTCATGCTCTCTCCCAAGGATGAAGCGTGACTTGTAGCGACGGCGAGGGATGAGTTACAGAGTGGAAGCCTTTGTCTTTGCCGAAGACTCCAATTCCCTTTCAATACCCTATGACTTGGTTTTGAAATTCACTTGAAAACACATTAGCCACAACATATATAAAAGAGATATGATCAAAGGTATATTCATGAGTTATGTGTGCAAGTTAACAAAAGAAGTTCCTAGAATCAAGAATATTTAACTCATGCCTAAGTTCGGTAAAAGTTTGTTCATCAAGAGGCTTGGTAAAGATATCGGCTAATTGATCTTTAGTATTAATATAAGCAATCTCGATATCCCCCTTTTGTTGGTGATCCCTAAGAAAATGATACCGAATGGCTATGTGTTTAGTGCGGCTATGCTCAACGGGATTATCCGCCATGCGGATTGCACTCTCATTATCACATAGAAGAGGAACTTTGGTTAATTTGTAACCATAGTCCCGCAGGGTTTGCCTCATCCAAAGTAGTTGTGTGCAACAATGGCCTGTGGCAATATACTCGGCTTCGGCGGTGGAAAGAGCGACCGAATTTTGCTTCTTTGAAGCCCAAGACACCAAGGATCTTCCCAAGAACTGGCAAGTCCCCGATGTGCTCTTTCTATTGATTTTACACCCTGCCCAATCGGCATCCGAATAACCAATTAAATCAAATGTGGATCCCCGAGGGTACCAAAGCCCAAACTTAGGAGTATAAGCTAAATATCTCAAGATTCGTTTTACGGTCGTAAGGTGAGATTCCTTAGGGTCGGATTGGAATCTTGCACACATGCATACGGAAAGCATAATATCCGGTCGAGATGCACATAGATAAAGCAATGAACCTATCATCGACCGGTATACCTTTTGATCTACGGATTTACCTCCCGTGTCGAGGTCGAGATGCCCATTGGTTCCCATGGGTGTTTTGATGGGCTTGGCATCCTTCATCCCAAACTTGTTTAGAATGTCTTGAGTGTACTTCGTTTGGCAAATGAAGGTGCCCTCTTGGAGTTGCTTGACTTGGAATCCTAGAAAATACTTCAACTCCCCCATCATCGACATCTCGAATTTCTGTGTCATGATCCTACTAAATTCCTCACATGTAGATTCGTTAGTAGACCCAAATATGATATCATCAACATATATTTGGCATACGAACAAATCATTTGCAAGAGTCTTAGTAAATAAAGTAGGATCGGCCTTTCCGACTTTGAAGCCATTAGCAATAAGGAAATCTCTAAGGCATTCATACCATGCTCTTGGGGCTTGCTTGAGCCCATAAAGTGCCTTAGAGAGCCTATAGACATGGTTAGGATACTCACTGTCTTCAAAGCCGGGAGGTTGCTCAACATAGACCTCTTCCTTGATAGGTCCGTTGAGGAAGGCACTCTTCACGTCCATTTGAAAAAGCTTGAAGCCATGGTAAGTAGCATAGGCTAATAATATACGAATTGACTCAAGCCTAGATACGGGTGCATAGGTTTCACCAAAATCCAAACCTTCGACTTGTGAATACCCCTTGGCCACGAGTCGAGCTTTGTTCCTTGTCACCACACCATGCTCGTCTTGCTTGTTGTGGAAGACCCACTTGGTTCCTACAACATTTTGATTAGGACGTGGAACTAAGTGCCATACCTCGTTCCTCGTGAAGTTGTTGAGCTCCTCTTGCATCGCCACCACCCAATCCGAATCTTGAAGTGCTTCCTCTACCCTAGTTGGCTCAATAGAGGAAACAAACGAGTAATGCTCACAAAAATGTGCAACACGAGATCTAGTGGTTACCCCCTTATGAATGTCGCCGAGGATGGTGTCGACGGGGTGATCTCGTTGTATTGCTTGGTGGACTCTTGGGTGTGGCGGTCTTGGTTCTTCCTCATCCTCCTTGTCTTGATCAAATGCATCTCCCCCTTGATCGTTACCGTCATCTTGAGGTGGCTCGTCATTTTGATTCTCTCCTTCATCAACTTGAGCCTCGTCCTCATCTTGAGTTGGTGGAGATGCTTGCGTGGAGGAGGATGGTTGATCTTGTGCTTGAGTGGGCTCTTCGGATTCCTTAGGACACACGTCCCCAATGGACATGTTCCTTAGCACGATGCACAGAGCCTCTTCTTCACCTATCTCATCAAGATCAACTTGCTCTACTTGAGAGCCGTTAGTCTCATCAAACACAACGTCACAAGAAACTTCAACAAGTCCCGAGGACTTGTTAAAGACTCTATATGCCCTTGTGTTTGAGTCATATCCTAGTAAAAAGCCTTCTACAGTCTTAGGAGCAAATTTTGATTTTCTACCTCTTTTAATAAGAATGAAACATTTGCTACCAAAGACTCTAAAATATGAAATGTTTGGCTTTTTACCGGTTAGGAGTTCATAGGATGTCTTCTTGAGGATTCGGTGTAGATATAATCGGTTGATGGCGTAGCAAGCGGTGTTGACCGCCTCGGCCCAAAACCGATCCGGCGTCTTGTACTCATCAAGCATGGTTCTTGCCATGTCCAATAGAGTTCTATTCTTCCTCTCCACTTCACCATTTTGTTGTGGTGTGTAGGGAGAAGAGAACTCATGCTTGATGCCCTCCTCCTCAAGAAAGCCTTCAATTTGAGAATTCTTGAACTCCGTCCCGTTGTCGCTTCTTATTTTCTTGATCCTCAAGCCGAACTCATTTTGAGCCCGTCTCAAGAATCCCTTTAAGGTCTCTTGGGTTTGTGATTTTTCCTGCAAAAAGAACACCCAAGTGAAGCGAGAATAATCATCCACAATAACTAGACAGTACTTACTCCCGCCGATGCTTATGTAAGCGATCGGGCCGAATAAATCCATGTGTAGGAGCTCCAGTGGCCTGTCAGTCGTCATAATGTTCTTATGTGGATGTTGAACTCCAACTTGCTTCCCGGCTTGGCAAGCGCTACAAATCCTATCTTTCTCAAAATGAACATTTGTTAGTCCTAAAATGTGTTCTCCCTTTAGAAGCTTATGAAGATTCTTCATTCCAACATGGGCTAGTCGGCGGTGCCAGAGCCAACCCATATTAGTCTTAGCAATCAAGCAAGTGTCGAGTTCAGCTCTATCAAAATCTACCAAGTATAGCTGACCCTCTAACACTCCCTTAAAAGCTATTGAATCATCACTTCTTCTAAAGACAGTAATACCTACATCAGTAAAGAGACAGTTGTAGCCCATTTGACATAATTGGGATACGGAAAGCAAATTGTAATCTAAAGAATCTACAAGAATAACAATAGAAATGGAATGGTCAGGAGATATAGCAATTTTACCCAAACCTTTGACCAAACCTTGGTTTCCATCCCCGAATGTGATCGGTTGTTGGGGATCTTGATTTTTCTCATATGAGGAGAACATTTTCTTCTCCCATGTCATGTGGTTTGTGCACCCGCTATCAATGATCCAACTTGTGCCCCGGATGCATAAACCTACAAAACAAGTTTAGTTCTTTGTTTTAGGTACCCAAACGGTTTTGGGTCCTTTGGCATTAGAAACCAGAACTTTGGGTACCCAAATACAAGTCTTGGAGCCCTTGTGTTTGCCCCCAACAAACTTGGCAACTACTTTGCCGGATTTGTTAGTAAGTGAAAGGGAATTAGGCTTACACCTAGTTCCTAAATAATTTTGGTGGTTGAATTGCCCAACACAAATAATTGGACTAACTAGTTTGCTCTAGTGTATAAGTTATACAGGTGCAAAAGGTTCACACTCAGCAAATAAAAAGATCAAGTTTCGGATTCAACAAAGGAGCAAAGAGGCAACCGAAGGCACCTCTGGTCTGGAGGCACCGGACTGTCCGGTGTACACCGGACAGTGTCCGGTGGGCCACCGGACAGTGTCCGGTGGACCAGAGGACTCCAACTCGAACTCGCCACCTTCGGGAATTTCTCAGGCTGCACCGCTATAATTCACCGGACTGTCCGGTGTACACCGGACAGTGTCCGGTGCTCCATGGAAGCGCGGCCTCCTCAACTCGCCAGCCTCGGGATCGCGCAGCAGCCGCTCCGCTATAATTCACCGGACATGTCCGGTGTGCACCGGACTGTCCGGTGTAACCACGGAGCAACGGCTATTTCGGCGCCAACGGCTACCTGCGTCGCATTTAATGCGCGCTCTGCGCGCGCAGAAGTCAGGCGCGCCCATACTGGCGCACCGGACAATGAACAGGTGATGTCCGGTGTGCACCAGACATCCAGGCGGGCCAGCTCCAACGGTCAGAATCCAACGGCTTTGGTGACGTGGCGGGGGCACCGGACATGTCCGGTGTGCACCGGACTGTCCGGTGCGCCATCGACAGACAGCCTCCACCAACGGTCAAGTTTGGTGGTTGGGGCTATAAATACCCCAACCACCCCACCATTCATTGCATCCAAGTTTTCCAGCTTCCAACCACTATACAAGAGCTAGCATTCATTGCAAAGCACACCAAAAGAGATCAAATCCTCTCCCAACTCCACACAAAGCCCTAGTGACTAGAGAGAGTGATTTGTAGTGTTCATTTGAGCTCTTGCGCTTGGATCGCTTCTTTTTCTTTGGCATTCTTTCTTGTGATCAAACACTCACTTGAAATTGAGGCAAGAGACACCAATTGTGTGGTGGTCCTTGCGGGAAGTTTGATTCCCAAGTGATTTGAGAAAGAGAAGCTCACTCGGTCTGAGGGACCGTTTGAGAGAGGGAAGGGTTGAAAGAGACCCGGCCTTTGTGGCCTCCTCAACGGGGAGTAGGTTTGAGAGAACCGAACCTCGGTAAAACAAATCCGCGTGTCTCACTTCATTATTCGCTTGCGATTTGTTTTGCGCCCTCTCTCGCGGACTCTATTATATTTCTAACGCTAACCCGGCTTGTAGTTGTGATTATTTTTGAGATTTTCAGTTTCGCCCTATTCACCCCCCCTCTAGGCGACTTTCAATTGGTATCAGAGCCCGGTGCTTCATTAGAGCCTAACCGCTCGAAGTGATGTCGGGAGATCACACCAAGAGGGAGATGGAGACCGGCGACAAGCCCACTACAAGCCAAGGGAGCACTTCATCGGAAGAGTCCCGCACCAAGAGGAGGGAGAAGAAGAAGGGCTCCTCCAAACGGAAGGAGAAAAGGTCTTCCTCTTCTCACCACAAAGAGAAGAAGGAAAAATCTTCTTCTCACAAGTCACATCGGAAAGGCGACAAGCACAAGAGGATGAGGAAGGTGGTCTACTACGAGACCGACACTTCATCAACATCCACCTCCGACTCCGATGCACCGTCCGTAACTTCTAAGCGCCAAGAGCGCAAGAAGTTTAGTAAGATCCCCTTACACTATCCCCGTACATCTAGACATACTCCATTACTTTCCGTTCCATTAGGCAAACCACCAACTTTTGATGGCGAAGATTATGCTAGGTGGAGTGATTTAATGAAATTTCATCTAACCTCACTTCATAAAAGTATATGGAATGTTGTTGAGTTTGGAGCACAGGTACCTTCTGTAGGGGATGAGGATTATGATACGGACGAAGTGGCCCAAATCGAGCACTTCAACTCCCAAGCCACAACCATACTCCTCGCCTCTTTAAGCAAGGAGGAATACAACAAAGTGCAAGGGTTGAAGAATGCAAAGGAGATTTGGGACCTACTCAAGACTGCGCACGAGGGTGATGAACTCACCAAGATCACCAAGTGGGAAACGATCGAGGGGGAGCTCGGTCGCTTCCGTCTTCACCAAGGGGAGGAGCCACAAGATATGTACAATCGGCTCAAGACCTTGGTGAACCAAGTGCGCAACCTCGGGAGCAAAAAATGGGATGACCACGAGGTGGTTAAGGTTATTTTAAGAGCTCTTATTTTCCTTAACCCCACTCAAGTTCAATTAATTCGTGGTAATCCTAGATATCCACTAATGACCCCCGAGGAAGTTATCGGGAATTTTGTGAGCTTTGAATGCATGATTAAGGGCTCAAAGAAGATCAACGAGCTTGACGAACCCTCCACATCCGAGGCGCAACCGGTGGCCTTCAAGGCAACGGAGGAGAAGAAGGAGGAGTCTACACCAAGTAGACAACCAATTGACGCCTCCAAGCTCGACAATGAGGAGATGGCCTTAATCATCAAAAGCTTTCGGAAAATCCTCAAGCAACGGAAGGGGAAGGATTACAAATCCCGTTCCAAGAAGGTTTGCTACAAGTGTGGTAAGCCCGGTCATTTTATTGCAAAATGTCCTATGTCTAGTGACAGTGACAGGGGCGACGACAAGAAGGGAAAGAGGAGAGAAAAGAAGAAGTACTACAAGAAGAAGGGCGGCGATGCCCATGTTTGCCGGGAATGGGACTCCGACGAGAGCTCCACCGAGTCCTCCTCCGACGAGGACGCCGCCAACATCGCCGTCACCAAGGGACTCCTCTTCCCAAACGTCGGCCACAAGTGCCTCATGGCAAAGGATGGCAAAAGGAAGAAGGTTAAAACTAACTCCTCCACTAAATATGAATCTTCTAGTGATGATAATTTGCGTATCCTTTTTGCCAACTTAACATGGAACAAAAAGAAAAATTAAATGAGCTAATTAGTGCCATCCATGAAAAGGACGATCTCTTGGACTCCCAAGAGGACTTCCTAATCAAGGAAAATAAGAAACATGTTAAGGTTAAGAATGCTTATGCTCTAGAAGTAGAAAAATGTGACAAATTATCTAGTGAGCTAAGCACATGCCATGACACTATTGCCAACCTTAGAAATGAAAATGCTAAATTAATTGCTAAGGTTGATTCTCATGTTTGTATTGATTCAACTTCCTATCCTAGAAATGATAATGTTGATTTGCTTGCTAGGATTGATGAGTTGAATGTTTCTATTGCTAGCCTTAGAAATGAGAATGAGAAATTAATTGCTAAGGCTAAAGAATTAGATGTTTGCAATGTTACAATTTCCGACCTTAGAACTAAGAATGATATGTTGCATGCTAAGGTTGTAGAATTAAAATCTTGCGAACCATCTACATCTACCGTTGAGCACACTTCTATTTGCACTAGATGTAGAGATGTTGATATCAATGCTATTCATAATCACATGGCTTTAATTAAACAACAAAATGATCATATAGCATTATTAGACGCTAAAATTGCCGAGCATAACTTAGAAAATGAAAAGTTTAAATTTGCTAGAAGTATGCTCTATAATGGGAGACGCCCTGACATCAAGGATGGCATTGGCTTCCAAAGGGGAGACAAAGTCAAACTTAATGCCCCTCCTAAGAACTTGTCTAACTTTGTTAAGGGCAAGGCTCCCATGCCTCAGGATAACGAGGGTTACATTTTGTACCCTGCCAGTTATCCTGAGAGCAAAATTAGGAGAACTCATTCTAGGAAGTCTCACTCTGGCCCTAACCATGCTTTTATGTATAAGGGTGAGACATCTAGCTCTAGGCAACCAACCCGTGCCAAGTTGCCTAGAAAGAAAACTCCTAATGCATCAAATGATCATGCTATTTCATTTAAAACTTTTGATGCTTCTTATGTGCTTACTAGCAAATCCGGCAAAGTAGTTGCCAAGATTGTTGGGGGCAAACACAAGGGCTCCAAGACTTGTGTTTGGGTACCCAAAGTTCTTGTTTCTAATGCCAAAGGACCCAAAACCGTTTGGGTACCTAAAGTCAAGAACTAAAATTGTTTTGTAGGTTTATGCATCCGGGGGCTCAAGTTGGATACTCGACAGCGGGTGCACAAACCACATGACAGGGGAGAAAAAGATGTTCTCCTCATATGAGAAAAACCAAGATCCCCAACGAGCTATCACATTCGGGGATGGAAATCAAGGTTTGGTCAAAGGATTGGGTAAAATTGCTATATCACCTGACCACACTATTTCCAATGTTTTTCTCGTAGATTCTTTAGATTACAATTTGCTTTCTGTATCCCAATTATGTCAAATGGGCTATAACTGTCTATTTACTGATATAGGTGTTACTGTCTTTAGAAGAAGTGATGATTCAATAGCATTTAAGGGAGTGTTAAAGGGTCAGCTATACTTGGTAGATTTTGATAGAGCTGAACTCGACACTTGCTTGGTTGCTAAGACTACCTTGGGTTGGCTCTGGTACCACCGACTAGCCCATGTTGGAATGAAGAATCTTCACAAGCTTCTAAAGGGAGAACACATTTTAGGACTAACCAATGTTCATTTTGAGAAAGACAGGATTTGTAGCGCATGCCAAGCCGGGAAGCAAGTTGGCACTCATCATCCACACAAGAACATCATGACTAGTGACAGGCCACTGGAGCTCCTACACATGGACCTATTCGGCCCGATCGCTTATATAAGCATCGGCGGGAGTAAGTACTGTCTAGTTATTGTGGATGATTATTCTCGCTTCACTTGGGTGTTCTTTTTGCAGGACAAATCTCATACCCAAGAGACCTTAAAGGGATTCTTGAGACGGGCTCAAAATGAGTTCGGCTTAAGGATCAAGAAAATTAGAAGCGACAATGGGACGGAGTTCAAGAACTCTCAAATTGAAGGCTTCCTTGAGGAGGAGGGCATCAAGCATGAGTTCTCTTCTCCTTACACTCCACAACAAAATGGTGTAGTGGAGAGGAAGAATCGAACTCTATTGGACATGGCAAGAACCATGCTTGATGAGTACAAGACACCGGATCGGTTTTGGGCCGAAGCGGTCAACACCGCTTGCTACGCCATCAACCGGTTATATCTTCACCGAATCCTCAAGAAGACATCCTATGAACTCCTAACCGGTAAAAGGCCAAATATTTCATATTTTAGAGTTTTTGGTAGCAAATGTTTTATTCTTGTCAAAAGAGGTAGAAAATCTAAATTTGCTCCTAAAACTGTAGAAGGCTTTTTACTAGGATATGACTCAAACACAAAGGCATATAGAGTCTTTAACAAGTCCTCAGGACTTGTTGAAGTTTCTTGTGACGTTGTGTTTGATGAGACTAACGGCTCTCAAGTAGAGCAAGTTGATCTTGATGAGATAGGTGAAGAACAGGCTCCATGCATAGCGCTAAGGAACATGTCCATTGGGGATGTGTGTCCTAAGGAATCCGAAGAGCCTCCACTTGCACAAGATCAACCATCCTCCTCCATGCAAGCATCTCCACCAACTCAAATTGAGGATGAGGCTCAAGATATTGAACAAGAAGATCAAGAAGATGAGCCACCTCAAAATGACGGCAACGATCAAGGGGGAGATGCAAATGATGAAGACAAGGAGGATGAACAACCAAGGCCGCCACACCCAAGAGTCCACCAAGCAATACAACGAGATCACCCCGTCGACACCATCCTCGGCGATATTCATAAGGGGGTAACTACTCGATCTTGTGTTGCACATTTTTGTGAACATTACTCTTTTGTTTCCTCTATTGAGCCACACAGGGTAGAGGAAGCACTTCAAGATTCGGATTGGGTGATGGCGATGCAAGAGGAGCTCAACAATTTCACAAGGAATGAGGCATGGCATTTAGTTCCACGTCCTAATCAAAATGTTGTAGGAACCAAGTGGGTCTTCCGCAACAAGCAAGACGAGCATGGTGTGGTGACAAGGAACAAAGCTCGACTCGTGGCCAAGGGGTATTCACAAGTCGAAGGTTTGGATTTTGGTGAAACCTATGCACCCGTAGCTAGGCTTGAGTCAATTCGCATATTATTAGCCTATGCTACTTACCATGGCTTCAAGCTTTATCAAATGGACGTGAAGAGTGCTTTCCTCAATAGACCGATCAAGGAGGAGGTCTATGTTGAGCAACCTCCCGGCTTTGAAGATAGTGAGTACCCTAACCATGTTTATAGGCTCTCTAAGGCGCTTTATGGGCTCAAGCAAGCCCCAAGAGCATGGTATGAATGCCTTAGAGATTTCCTTATTGCTAATGGGTTCAAAGTCGGCAAAGCCGATCCTACTCTATTCACCAAAACACTTAATAATGATTTGTTTGTATGCCAAATTTATGTTGATGATATTATATTTGGGTCTACTAACAAATCTACAGGTGAAGAATTTAGTAGGATCATGACACAGAAATTCGAGATGTCTATGATGGGGGAGTTGAAGTTTTTTCTAGGATTTCAAGTCAAACAACTCCAAGAGGGCACATTCATTTGCCAAACAAAGTATACTCAAGACATTCTAAGCAAGTTTGGAATGAAGAATGCCAAGCCCATCAAGACTCCCATGGGAACAAATGGGCATCTCGACCTCAACACGGGAGGTAAGTCCGTGGATCAAAAGGTATACCGGTCGATGATTGGTTCATTGCTTTATTTATGTGCATCTCTACCGGACATTATGCTTTCCGTATGCATGTGTGCAAGATTCCAAGCCGACCCTAAGGAATCTCACCTTACGGCCGTAAAACGAATCTTGAGATATTTGGCTTATACTCCTAAGTTTGGGCTTTGGTACCCTCGGGGATCCACTTTTGATTTGATTGGTTATTCGGATGCCGATTGGGCAGGGTGTAAGATTAATAGGAAGAGCACATCGGGGACTTGCCAGTTCTTGGGAAGATCCTTGGTGTCTTGGGCTTCAAAGAAGCAAAATTCGGTCGCTCTTTCTACCGCCGAAGCCGAGTATATTGCCGCAGGCCATTGTTGCGCGCAATTGCTTTGGATGAGGCAAACCCTGCGGGACTACGGTTACAAATTAACCAAAGTTCCTCTTCTATGTGATAATGAGAGTGCAATCCGCATGGCGGATAATCCCGTTGAGCATAGCCGCACTAAACACATAGCCATTCGGTATCATTTTCTTCGGGATCACCAACAAAAGGGGGATATCGAGATTTCTTACATTAACACTAAAGATCAATTAGCCGATATCTTTACCAAGCCACTTGATGAACAAACTTTTACCAAACTTAGGCATGAGCTAAATATTCTCGATTCTAGGAATTTCTTTTGCTAACTTGCACACATAGCTCCTAAAAATACCTTTGATCATGTCTCTTTTATATGCTATGACTAATGTGTTTTCAAGTGTATTCCAAACCAAGTCATAGGTATATTGAAAGGGAATTGGAGTCTTCGGCGAAGTCAAAGGCTTCCACTCCACTCTACTGCTCATCCTTCGCCGTCACTCCGAGCATCTCTCCAACTTTGGTATAATCTTCACTCATTTATTCTATGACCAAAGGAGGAGAAAGTACTTCATTGGGCTCTAATGATTCCGTTTTTGGCGATTCATTCCAAAGGGGGAGAAAATATGAGCCCAAAGCAAAAGGACCGCACCACCACCCTAATTTTAAAACTGATGATTTTCAATTGGTAAATTTCAAAATTGGTATCTCTTTGTGTTCTAAAGGGGGAGCAAGTAGTTTTTTTTAAAACTTGATATCTTAAAACCCTCTTGAACACTAAGAGGAGACTTTATTTGAGGGGGAGTTTTGTTTAGTCAAAGGAAAAGCATTTGAACAAAGGAAGAAAATTTCAAAACTTGAAAATGCTTTGCAAAATCTTATTCATTTACCTTTGACTATCTCGCAAAAGGACTTTGAAAAGAATTCACAAAAGAATTTACAAAAACAAAACTTTTGGTGCAAATAAGGTCCAATATGTCAAAAACAAAGAAAACAATCCATGCTTATCATGTAAGTATTTATATTGGCTCAATTCCAAGCAACCTTTGCACTTACACCATGCAAACTAGTTCAATTATGCACTTCTATATTTGCTTTGGTTTGTGTTGGCATCAATCACCAAAAAGGGGGAGATTGAAAGGGAATTAGGCTTACACCTAGTTCCTAAATAATTTTGGTGGTTGAATTGCCCAACACAAATAATTGGACTAACTAGTTTGCTCTAGTGTATAAGTTATACAGGTGCAAAAGGTTCACACTCAGCAAATAAAAAGATCAAGTTTCGGATTCAACAAAGGAGCAAAGAGGCAACCGAAGGCACCTCTGGTCTGGAGGCACCGGACTGTCCGGTGTACACCGGACAGTGTCCGGTGGGCCACCGGACAGTGTCCGGTGGACCAGAGGACTCCAACTCGAACTCGCCACCTTCGGGAATTTCTCAGGCCGCACCGCTATAATTCACCGGACTGTCCGGTGTACACCGGACAGTGTCCGGTGCTCCATGGAAGCGCGGCCTCCTCAACTCGCCAGCCTCGGGATCGCGCAGCAGCCGCTCCGCTATAATTCACCGGACATGTCCGGTGTGCACCGGACTGTCCGGTGTAACCACGGAGCAACGGCTATTTCGGCGCCAACGGCTACCTGTGTCGCATTTAATGCGCGCTCTGCGCGCGCAGAAGTCAGGCGCGCCTATACTGGCGCACCGGACAATGAACAGGTGATGTCCGGTGTGCACCGGACATCCAGGCGGGCCAGCTCCAACGGTCAGAATCCAACGGCTTTGGTGACGTGGCGGGGGCACCGGACATGTCCGGTGTGCACCGGACTGTCCGGTGCGCCATCGACAGACAGCCTCCACCAACGGTCAAGTTTGGTGGTTGGGGCTATAAATACCCCAACCACCCCACCATTCATTGCATCCAAGTTTTCTAGCTTCCAACCACTATACAAGAGCTAGCATTCATTGCAAAGCACACCAAAAGAGATCAAATCCTCTCCCAACTCCACACAAAGCCCTAGTGACTAGAGAGAGTGATTTGTAGTGTTCATTTGAGCTCTTGCGCTTGGATCGCTTCTTTTTCTTTGGCATTCTTTCTTGTGATCAAACACTCACTTGAAATTGAGGCAAGAGACACCAATTGTGTGGTGGTCCTTGCGGGAAGTTTGATTCCCAAGTGATTTGAGAAAGAGAAGCTCACTCGGTCTGAGGGACCGTTTGAGAGAGGGAAGGGTTGAAAGAGACCCGGCCTTTGTGGCCTCCTCAACGGGGAGTAGGTTTGAGAGAACCGAACCTCGGTAAAACAAATCCGCGTGTCTCACTTCATTATTCGCTTGCGATTTGTTTTGCGCCCTCTCTCGCGGACTCTATTATATTTCTAACGCTAACCCGGCTTGTAGTTGTGATTATTTTTGAGATTTTCAGTTTCGCCCTATTCACCCCCCCCCCCTCTAGGCGACTTTCAGTAAGCACATAGGAAGCATCAAAAGTTTTGAATGAAATGCTATTTGATGCATTAGGAGATTTCTTTTTAGGCAACTTGGCATGGGTTGGTTGCCTAGATCTAGATATCTCACCCTTATACATAAAAGCATGGTTAGGGCCAGAGTGAGACTTCCTAGAATGAATTCTCCTAATTTTGCTCTCGGGATAGCCGGTAGGGTACAAAATGTAACCCTCGTTATCCTGAGGCATGGGAGCTTTGCCCTTAACAAAGTTAGATAGTTTCTTAGGAGGGGCATTAATTTTGACATTGTCTCCCCTTTGGAAGCCAATGCCATCCTTAATGCCCGGGCGTCTCCCATTATAGAGCATGCTTCTAGCAAATTTAAAATTTTCATTTTCTAAGTCATGCTCACTAATCTTAGCATTAAGTTGAGCTATGTGATCATTTTGTTTCTTAATTAAAGCTAGGTGATCATGGATAGCATCAACATTAATATCTCTACATCTAGTACAAATGGAAGTATGCTCAATAGTAGATGTAGATGGTTTGCTAGAATTAAGTTCAACAATCTTAGCACGCAAAATATCATTCTTATCTCTAAGATCGGAAATTGTAATATTGCAAACATCTAACTCTTTAGCCTTAGCAAGCAATTTTTCATTTTCATCTCTAAGGCTAGCAAGAGAAGTGTTCAATTCATCAATCTTAGCAAGTAAATCAACATTATCATCTCTAAGATTGGAAATTGGAACATTATAAACATGAGAATCAACCTTAGCATTTAAACTAGCATTTTCATTTCTAAGGTTGGCAATCAAATCATGGCATGTGCTTAGCTCATTAGATAATTTTTGACATTTTTCTACTTCTAGAGCATAAGCATTCTTAACCTTAACATGCTTTTTATTTTCCTTGATTAGGAAGTCCTCTTGGGAGTCCAAGAGGTCATCCTTTTCATGGATGGCACTAATCAATTCATTTAGTTTTTCTTTCTGTTGCATGTTTAGGTTAGCAAAAAGAGTGCACAAGTTATCCTCCTCATTTTTAGCATCATCCTCATGACTAGAGGTTTCATATTTGGTGGAGGACCTTGATTTTACCTTCTTTTTGTCGTCTTTGGCCATGAGACATTTGTGGCCGACGTTGGGGAAGAGAAGGCCTTTGGTGACGGCGATGTTAGCGGCGTCCTCGTCGGAGGAGGAGTCGGAGGAGCTCTCGTCCGAGTCCCATTCGCGACATACATGCGCGTCGCCACCCTTCTTCTTGTAGTATTTCTTCTTTTCCTTTCTTCTCCCCTTCTTGTCGTTGTCCCTGTCACTATCACTTGATAATGGACATTTAGCAATAAAATGACCGGGCTTACCACATTTGTAACAAACTTTCTTGGAGCGGGGCTTGTAGTCTTTCCCCCTCCTTTGTTTGAGGATTTGGCGGAAACTCTTGATGATAAGCGCCATCTCCTCATTGTCGAGCTTGGAGGCGTCGATGGGTTGTCTACTTGATGTAGACTCCTCCTTCTTTTCCTCCGTCGCCTTAAGTGCCACGGGTTGAGCTTCGGAAGTGGAGGGCTCATCAAGCTCGATGATCTTCCTTGAGCCCTTGATCATACATTCAAAGCTCACAAAATTCCCGATTACTTCCTCGGGAGTCATTAGTGTGTATCTCGGATTGCCACGAATTAATTGTACTTGAGTAGGGTTAAGGAAAATGAGTGATCTCAAAATAACCTTAACCACCTCGTGGTCATCCCATTTTTTGCTCCCGAGGTTGCGCACTTGATTCACCAAGGTCTTTAGCCGGTTGTACATATCTTGTGGCTCTTCTCCTTGGCGAAGACGGAAGCGACCGAGCTCCCCCTCGATCGTTTCCCGCTTAGTGATCTTGGTGAGCTCATCACCCTCGTGTGTGGTCTTGAGCACATCCCACACCTCCTTGGCGCTCTTTAGTCCTTACACCTTGTTGTATTCCTCCCTACTTAGAGAGGCGAGGAGGATGGTTGTTGCTTGGGAGTTGAAGTGCTCGATTTGGGCAACTTCGTCCGCATCATAGTCCTCATCCCCTATGGATGGTACCTGCACACCAAACTCAACTACATCCCATATACTTTTGTGGAGTGAGGTTAGATGAAATTTCATTAAATCACTCCACCTTGCATAATCCTCACCATCAAAAGTTGGTGGTTTGCCTAATGGGACGGAAAGTAGAGGTGTATGCTTAGGAATGCGGGGATAGCGTAGGGGGATCTTACTAAACTTCTTGCGCTCATGGCGCTTAGAAGTGACAGATGGCGCGTCGGAGCCGGAGGTCGATGGTGATGAAGTGTCGGTCTCGTAGTAGACGACCTTCCTCATCTTCTTGTGTTTGCCGCTACTCCGATGCGATCACTCTCTCTCTAATCACTAAAGCTTTGTGTGGAGTTGGGAGAGGATTTGATCTCTTTAGTGTGCTTTGTATTGAATGCTAGCTCTTGTAAGGTGGTTGGAAACTTGAATACTTAGATGCCATTGAATGTGGGGTGGTTGGGGTATTTATAGCCCCAACCACCACAAAGTGGCTGTTGGAAGTGGGCTGTCGTATGGCGCACCGGACAGTCCGGTGCGCCAGCCACGTCAGCGAGCCGTTGGGGTTCCAACCGTTGAGCTCTAACTTGTGGGCCCACCAGGATGTCCGGTGGTGCACCGGACAAGCACTGTAGACTGTCCGGTGCGCCACCCGCGCGTGCTCTGCTCCTCTGCGCGCGCTGGCGTGCATTTAATGCGTTGCAGGTAGCCGTTGGCGCGCGAAGTAGCCGTTGGCGCACGAAGTAGCCGTTGTCCGCTGTCACACCGGACAGTCCGGTGTGCACCGTACATGTCTGGTGAATTATAGCGGACGAATTCTCGACGCTGGCGAGTTCCAGAGCCACTCTCCTCTGGTGCACCGGACACTGTCCGGTGTACACCGGACATGTCCGGTGAATTATAGCGGAGCGCCCCTGGATTTTCCCGAAGGTGAAGAGTTCAGCCTGGAGTGCCCTGGTGCACCGGACATTGTCCGGTGGCACACCGGACAGTCCGGTGTGCCAGGCCAGGGCAGCCTTCGGTTATCCCTTGCTCTTTGTGTTGAACCCTTTGCTTGGTCTTTTTATTGGCTAAGTGTGAACCTTTTGCACCTGTAGAACTTATGCACTAGAGCAAACTAGTTAGTCCAATTATTTGTGTTGGGCAATTCAACCACCAAAATCAATTTTGGAAAATAGGTGTAAGCCTAATTCCCTTTCAATCTTTTTTCAATTTCTTGTAGTGGCCTACAACATTAATATTCCAACCTTTGAGCATTTGTCTCAGACGTTTCATTTTCAGCTTCCACACATCAATGCTCTGGTTAGCTCTCACCGAAAGAGCCCAATTATTTTTCACTAAATTGTGAAAATCCGGTCTAAGCCTCCAGCACAGCTCGTATCTAAAATCTTTACGCGTAATGGGGATTGCCTCAGTCTGAAGACAAAGGGGAGCATGGTCCAAGAAGGATCTATTCAAACCAAGAACACTGATATTATTATAGGCAAGATCGCAGTCAGGACTAGCCAAGAATATGTCTAACTTCTCAAACATAGGATCACTACGGTTATTAGACCACGTATACAATCTATTTTTCAAATCAAATTCCACAAGGCCATGTTGGTCTATAATACTGTTAAACAAGGAGCTCCACTTGCTAAGACCACCCGGTTTATTTTTTCCTCAGCTTTTTTGAGAATGTTAAAGTCGCCACCAATAAGCAAGGGAACCTGACTTCTCGAACAAACTACAGACAGTTCAGTGAGGAAACGACTTTTGTGCTCTTTTTGAGCAGCTCCATACACATTGACAAAATTCCAGATAAGGTTTTTTCTCTATGAAGAACTAGAGTGTGAATCATAAACTCGCTAGCTTCGTGTTCTCTGACATCAAACACATCGGAGTTGAAGCCCACTAAAAGGCCACCAGATCTCCCATTAGGCGGAGAAGAGAACCAGGCAAAGAGTTTATTACCAGCGAGCGAGGATAATAAAGAATCATTAAATTGATTTTTTTAGTTTCCTGTAAACCAATAAAATCAACTTTCTCATCCCTAATGATTTCTTTCAGGAAATCAAATTTAGCACTTCTTCCCAACCCCTGACAATTCCAGATAAGACCTATCATTAAAACGAATCTGGGGGGAGGTCAGAAACATCAGTTACCCATTTTTTGTTAGGTGTATACCTAACTTTGGGGGAAGTTTTTTTCTTTGTTGTTTTTTCTGATGCTTATTTTTTCTTCCTTTTCTTAAAATCATAACATCCAGGAAGTCATGCTCATTGTTTATATCAGAATCAGCATGGACACTACTGTCCACATCCTTATGAACATCAAGGGGGGGACCTCCAATGAAGTTTTTTTTACAGGCTTGGATTGCCAGAAGTTTTCTGGAAAGTTCCAGGTCTTTGATCAGATCAAGATTAGCTATTGCTACTAACTTAGAAGGACCCAAAGAAACTCCTAGACTATTAGCTATATCTAGCAAGTTTACATTATTAGAATCAAGTAGAGAAAAAGAGTGGAAATAGCTTTATTAGCCACCTTCATATCTTCATTCTTCTCTAGCCTAGAGCTTTTTCTGAAGCCCTCCGAGAGAGAGGTGGGATTTTCTAGAGGTTTTTTTCCTTTCATTTCCTATAAATCCTCACCACCAGGGGGGATCGAAATCATCTCACCGATTTTGGACTGAAAGTCCATCTGGTCATCCTCGATGTCTTTAGCAAATTCTTCAAGATCTTGGGAGCTCAGCAGATCATCTTCATTTGGGTCAAAATCAACCTTCTCATCACTGAGGTCATCAAGTTTCTGATCCACATCAGGTTTGTCTTTGGAAATATCAAGACTGGGTTTAGAAAGTTTGACAGTTCCTTTGCCATGAGAAGAAGACTCCCCCAAATTGGGATTTGGAGTAAGCTCCACATCAAGATTATCTTCTTCATTTCTAGTTTTTTCCCAGATTTGTTAAATAATGGATCATTTATCCCATGGATTTGAACAGAAGCTCTTTTGCCCAGGTTCACTGAATCATCATTCCAACCTTTGTCACAAATTGATTCAATTCTAAAGAAGATGTCATAAAGAAAGGGTTTGATTGCCACTTCCACCACAGGAGGAATCATAGCCACACTCTTTATGTGAATTTTGAATCTCACAATATCATCAGAATCCAAAGACATGAGGTCAACTTCCTCAACAGCCCCAATCATGGAACCAATTTCACAAATCGACTGATAATTTTGTAGCTCCTCAGGAACATTCTCAGCAACCACCCAAACAGTATGAAGTCTAGACTTGGGTTTGGCCCGAGAACTCCAAGGCACCACAGCAATCTTGGCACCAGACATCTTCATTTTGAGTTCAGGGAAGCTGATCATTTCATCAAGACGCTCTTGGGAGGGGAATTGCATCAAAAAGCCAGAATGGCATTTAGTAGCCTTCCACATTTTACCCCAAGGGAAGTGAAAGCCAAAATCTCTTTCAAGATCCTCCACCGAAACTAACCCTTCCCGCACTTTAACCAGACTGATGAAAACCCTTTTTGGTTTTTTGATCAGTGGTTTAGCAAAATGAGAAAGGTAAAACCCTAATCCATCCGCCACCATACCAACTATGGGCATGGTGGGTTTGTTTTGCTTAGGCAGGACATGAAAGTCGCCTAGAGGGGGGTGAATAGGGCGAATCTGAAATTTACAAACTTAATCACAACTACAAGCCGGGTTAGCGTTAGAAATAGAAACGAGTCCGAGAGAGGGCGTAAAAACAAATCGCGAGTGAATGAAGAAATGAGACGCAAGGATTTGTTTTACCGAGGTTCGGTTCTCGCAAACCTACTCCCCGTTGAGGAGGCCACAAAGGCCGGGTCTATTTCAACCCTTTCCCTCTCTCAAACGGTTCCTCAGACCGAGTGAGCTTCTCTTCTCAATCAACCGGGAACCAAACTTCCCCGCAAGGACCACCACACAATTGGTGTCTCTTGCCTTGATTACAATTGAGATGATCGCAAGAAAGAATGAGAAAGAAGAAGCAATCCAAGCGCAAGAGCTCAAAAGAACACAACAAATCTCTCTCACTAATCACTAAAGCCTTGTGTGGAATTTGGAGAGGATTTGATCACTTGGTGTGTCTTGTATTGAATGCCTAGCTCTTGTAAGTAGTTGGAAGGTGGAAAACTTGGATGACTTGAATGAGGGGTGGTTGGGGGTATTTATAGCCGCAACCACCAAACTAGCCGTTTGGTGAAGGCTGCTATCGACGGGCGCACCGAACAGTCCGATGCGCCACCGGACAGTTTCCGGTGCGCCAGCCACGTCACCCGGCCGTTAGGGTTCGATCGTTGGAGCTCTGACGTGTGGGCCCGCCTGGCTGTCCGGTGGTGCACCGGACATGCCCTATAGGCTGTCCGGTGTGCCACCCGCGCGTGCTCTGCTCCTCTGCGCGCGCTGGCGCGCATTTAATGCTGTAGCAGGTGACCGTTACGCTGAAGTAGCCATTGCTCTACCGTTACACCGGACAGTCCGGTGTGCACCGGATATGTCCGGTGAATTATAGCGGAGCGGATTCCCGAAGCTGGCGAGTTCAGAGTCGCTCTCCTCTGGAGTACCGGACACTGTCCAGTGATGCACCGGACAGTCCGGTGAATTATAGCGAAGCGTCTCTGTGAATTCCCGAAGGTGCGAAGTTCAGCTTGAAGTCCCCTGGTGCACCGGACACTGTCCGGTGGCACACCGGACAGTCCAGTGCGCCATACCAGGACACGCTTCGGTTATCCCTTGCTCTTTTTGTTGAACCCTTTTCTTAGTCTTTTTATTGGCTTATTGTGAACCTTTGGTACCTGTAGAACTTATAGACTTGGGCAAACTAGTTAGTCCAACTATTTGTGTTGGGCAATTCAACCACCAAAATCAATTTAGGAATATAGGTGTAAGCCTAATTCCCTTTCAATCTCCCCCTTTTGGTGATTGATGCCAACATAAACCAAAGCAAGTATAGAAGTACTAGTCTGCATAATGTAAGAGCAAAGGTTACTCGAAATTGAGCCAATATAAATACTTATAAGATACGCATGGATTGTTTCTTTAATTTTTGACATTTTGGACCATGCTTGCACCACATGTTTTGTTTTTGCAAATTCTTTTTGTAAATCCTTTTCAAAGTCCTTTTGCAAATAGTCAAAGGTAAATGAATAAGATTTTGAGAAGCATTTTCAAGATTTGAAATTTTCTCCCCATATTTCAAATACTTTTCCTTTGACTTAAACAAAACTCCCCCTCAATAAATTCTCCTCTTAGTGTTCAAGAGGGTTTTAAGATATCAATTTTGAAAATACTACTTTCTTCCCCTTTTGAACACAATAAGATACCAAATTGATACCAATTTGAAATTTACCAATTTGAAAATCATTAGTTTTAAAATTAGGGTGGTGGTGCGGTCCTTTTGCTTTGGGCTAATACTTTCTCCCCCTTTGGCATGAATCGCCAAAAACGGATACTTAGAGTGAAATATAAGCCCTTTTGTAACTACTTTCTCCCCTTTGGCAAATAAAACATATGAGTGAAGATTATACCAAAGACGGAGAGATGCTTGGAGCGAAGGTGAAGGATGAGTGATAGAGTGGAGTGGAAGCCTTTGTATTCGCCGAAGACTCCAATTCCCTTTCAATACACCTATGACTTGGTTTGAAATTCACTTGAAAACACATTAGTCATAGCATATATAAAAGAGACATGATCAAAGGTATATTCATGAGCTATGTGTGCAAGACATCAAAAGAAATTCCTAGAATCAAGAATATTTAACTCATGCCTAAGTTTGGTAAAAGTTTGTTCATCTAGTGGCTTGGTAAAGATATCGGCTAATTGATCTCTAGTGTTAATTGTCGGGGACCATAATTAGGGGTACCCCCGAGGTTCCTAAATCTCAGCTGGTAACCCCCATCAGCATAAAGCTGCAAAGGCCTGATGGGTGCGATTAACTCAAGGGACATGATCCCGCCTCGCCCGAGCCCAGCCTCGGGCAAGGTCAGCCGACCCCAAAGGATTCACGCCTCGCCCGAGGTACCCCCTCAAGCAACGGGCACACCCTTGGCTTGCCCGAGGCCCAGTCTTCGCCAAGAAGCAACCTTGGCCAGACCGCCACACCTACCGACCGAATCGCAGAAGCATTTAATGCAAAGGTGGCCTGACACCTTATCTTGACGCGCGCACCTCAGTCGACAAAGCCGAAGTGACCATAGTTACTTCGCCGCTCCACTGACCGGCCTGACAAGAGGAAAGCGTCGCCTGCGTCACTCCGACTGTTGTGCCGCTCGACAGAGTGAGACCGACAGCAGCCAAGTCTGGCTTCGGGCGCCATAGGAAACTCCGCCTCGCCCGACCCAGGGCTCGGACTCGGCTACGGCCTCGGAAGACGACGTACTTCGCCTCGCCCGACCCAAGGCTCGGACTCGGCTACGGCCTCGGAAGACGACGGACTCCGCCTCGCCCGACCCAGGGCTCGGACTCGGCTATGGCCTCGGAAGACGACGGACTTCGCCTCGCCCGACCCCAGGGCTCGGACTCGGCTATGGCCTCGGAAGACGATGGACTCTGCCTCGCCCGACCCCAGGGCTCGGACTCGGCTACGGCTTCGGAAGACGACGAACTCCGCCTCGCCTGACCCTAGGGCTCGGACTCGACCTCGACCTCGGAGGAGCCTCCACCTCGCCCGACCGAGGGCTCGGACCAACCACGCCACAGGAGGGGCCATCATTACCCTACCCCTAGCTAGCTTAGGCTACGGGGAACAAGACCGGCGTCCCATCCAGCTCGCCCCGGTAAAACAAGTAATGATGGCGCCCCGCGTGCTCCATGACGACGGCGGCTCTCAACCCCTTACGGAAGCAAGGAGACGTCAGCAAGGACTCGGTAGCCCCGACAGCTGTCCTTCCGCAAGGCTCCAGCGCTCCTTCGACGGCCACGACATCACAGGAACAGGGTGCCAAAACCTCTCCAGCTGCCACGACGACATGTACTTAGGGCGCTAGCTCCTCTCTGCTAGACACGTTAGCACACTGCTACACCCCCCATTGTACACCTGGACCCTCTCTTTATGCCTATAAAAGGAAGGTCCAGGGCACTCCTACAAGGAGGTTGGCCGCGCGGGAGAATGGGCTGGCGGACAGTCCCCCTCTACTGCAAGCGCACCCGACCTGGGCGTAGGGCAACACGGAGGCCGCGGGATTCCCCTTTCCCTGTCTCTTTCCCCCCTTCGTGCTCCGCCTCGCGCCAACCCATCTGAGCTGGGGCACGTGGCGACAATTTACTCGTCGGTCCAGGGACCCCCCAGGGTCGAAACACCGACAGTTGGCGCGCCAGGTAGGGGCCTGCTGCGTGTTGACGAACAGCTTCCCGTCAAGCTCCAGATGGGTAGTCTCCAGCAACCTTTCCAGCCCGGGATGGTGCTCCATTTCGGGAGTCTCGAGTTCATGTCCATCGACGGCAGCTGCGACATGATACTCCTTCCTCCGCCGCGCGACAGTGATAATGGCGGCCGACAACCTGTCCGTCGGCAGCGGAATCGATGACGTCTTCCCCACGTGGCGGAAGAACAACGTTCGGGCTTGTCCCGTCGCCTCCCCCGCCGACGGAGGAGGAGGCGGGGCAACCAAGGCCAAGCAGGAGGCGGCACCTCGTCTGCTGTCAGCCGACTCGACCTACGGGCCCTCGGATCCCGAGGAAGATGACGAGCCCGACTTCTGTTGGGATTTCTCCGGACTTGGTAACCCCAGTGTCATGTGGGACTTCATGACCGCATGCAACTACTGCCTTTCCGATTGTTCCGATGGTAGCCGCAGCTTCGGTGACGAAGACTGTGGCCCGAGTCGTGAATGTTTCCACGTCAATCTAGAGGGTCCCGGTGAAGGCGACCATCTTGGTATGCCGAAAAACGGTGATCCCCTAGGCTTGCGCCTTGCATTGACATCCTTCGGGAGCTAGCTGTGGTCCCAGTCCCTGCGGGGGGTCAGGACACACAGCTCGAGCAAATCCGCGAGGTGCAGGCCAGGCTCGACGAGGGAGCAGGAACACTCGAGCCGTTCCGCCGGAACATCGGGCAGGAGTGGGCAGGCCAAGCTCCGGCCGGAGAAGCACGTCGTCAACCCTAGGGCATCCAGCACCGCATCACCAACGATGTCAGGGCAAGACCACCCCCGGCTTCCAGTGGGGTCGGCCAGAACCTGGCTGCAGCGGCAATACTTCTCCGCGCGATGCCGGAGCCATCAACCACCAAGGGGCGGCGCATCCAGGGAGAACTCAAGAATCTCCTAGAGGACGCCACGGTCTGATGGGCCAAAAGCTCTGCCTCCCGAAGGCAGGGGTACCCCCTAGAGCATCGTGCCGCGACTTCCCGGTTCGAGCGGGAAGCCTCGGTCCACACCGGGCACACGCGCAACACAGCGCCTACGGCCCCGGGACGCCTTGGCAACGAGCACCATCATCGCAACCGTCGAGCCCACCTCTACGAGAGGGTGCGCCGAGGCTACCACCCCAGGCGTGGGGGACGCTACGACAGCGGGGAGGATCGGAGTCCCTCGCCCGAACCACCCGGCCCGCAGGCTTTCAGCCGAGCCATACGACGGGCACCGTTCCCGACCTAGTTCCGAACCCCGACTACCATCACAAAGTACACGGGGGAGACGAAGCCAGAACTGTGGCTCGCGGACTACCAGTTGGCGTACCAACTGGGTGGAATGGACGACGACAACCTCATCATCCGCAACCACCCCCTGTTCGTCTCCGACACCGCTCGAGCCTGGTTGGAGCACCTGCCTCTGGGGCAGATCTCCAACTGGGACGACCTGGTTCAAGCCTTCGCCGGCAACTTCCAGGGCACGTACGTGCGCCCTGGGAACTCCTGGGATCTTTGAAGCTGCCGCCAGCAGCCGGGAGAGTCTCTCCGGGACTACATCCGGTGATTCTCGAAGCAGCGCACCGAGCTACCCAACGTCACCGACTCGGATGTCATTGGCGTGTTCCTCGCCGGCACCACCTGTCGCGACCTGGTGAGCAAGCTGGGTCGCAAGACCCCCACCAGGGCGAGCGAGCTGATGGACATCGCCACCAAGTTCGCCTCTGGGTAGGAGGTGGTTGAGGCCATCTTCCGGAAAGACAAGCAGCCCCAGGGCCGCCAGCCGGAAGATGTCCCCGAGGCGTCTACTCAGCGTGGCACCAAGAAGAAAGGCAAGAAGAAGTCGCAAGCGAAACGCGACGCCGCCGACGCGGACCTTGTCACCGCCGCTAAGTACAAGAACCCTCGAAAACCTCCTGGGGGCGTCAATCTCTTCGACAAGATGCTCAAGGAGCCGTGTCCCTATCATCAGGGGCCCGTCAAGCACACCCTTGAGGAGTGCGCCATGCTTCGGTGTCACTTTCACAAGGCCGGGCCACCTGCGGAAGGTGGCAAGGCCCGCGATGACGATGAGAAGGGAGATCGCAAGGCAGGAGAGTTTCCCGAGGTCCACGACTGCTTCATGATCTATGGAGGGCGAGTGGCGAACGCCTCGGCTCGGCAACGCAAGCAAGAGCGCCGGGAGGTTTGCTCGGTAAAGGTGGCGGCGCCAGTCTACCTAGACTGGTCCGACAAGCCCATCACCTTTGACCAGGGCGACCATCCTGACCGCGTGCCGAGTCCGGGGAAGTATCCGCTCGTTGTCGACCCCGTCATCGGCAACGTCAGGCTCACCAAGGTCCTCATGGACGGAGGCAGTAGCCTCAACATCATCTACGCCGAGACCCTCGGGCTCCTGCGGATCGACCTGTCCTTAGTCCGGGCGGGCACGGCGCCTTTCCACGGGATCATCCCCAGGAAACGCGTCCAGCCTCTCGGACAACTCGATCTACCCGTCTGCTTTGGGACTCCAACTTCCGAAGGGAAACCCTCACGTTCGAGGTGGTCGGGTTCCGAGGAACCTACCACGCAGTACTGGGGAGACCATGCTATGCCAAGTTCATGGCCGTCCCCAACTACACCTACCTCAAGCTCAAGATGTCGGGCCCCAACGGGGTCATCACCGTCGGCCCCACGTACCAACACGCGTACGAATGCGACGTGGAGTGCGTGGAATACGCCGAGGCCCTCGCCGAATCCGAGGCCCTCGTCGCCGACCTAGAGAGCCTCTCCAAGGAGGTGCCCGATGTGAAGCGCCATGCCGGCAATTTCGAGCCAGCAGAGATGGTCAAATCCGTCCCTCTCAACCCCAGCAACGACGTCTCCAAGCAGGTCCAGGTCGGCTCCGAGCTCGATCCCAAATAGGAAGCAGTGCTCGTCGACTTCCTCCGCGCAAACGCCGAAGTTTTCGCGTGGAGTCCCTCGGACATGCCCGGCATACCGAGGGAGGTCGCCGAGCACTCGCTGGATATCTAAGCTGGAGCCCGACCCGTGAAGCAGCCTCTGCACCGATTCGATGAAGAAAAGCGCAGAGCCATAGGCGAGGAAATCCACAAGCTGATGGCAGCAGGGTTCATCAAAGAGGTATTCCATCCCGAATGGCTTGCCAACCCTGTGCTTGTGAGGAAGAAAGGTGGGAAATGGCGGATGTGCGTAGACTACACTGGTCTGAACAAAGCATGTCCGAAAGTTCCCTATCCTCTGCCTCGTATCGATCAAATCGTGGATTCCACTGCTGGGTGTGAAACCCTGTCTTTCCTCGATGCCTACTCAGGGTATCACCAAATCAGGATGAAAGAGTCCGACCAGCTCGCGACTTCTTTCATCACACCATTCGACATGTACTGCTAAATTACTATGCCGTTTGGTTTGAGGAATGCGGGTGCGACATACCAAAGGTGCATGAACCACGTGTTCGGCCAACACATTGGTCGAACGGTCGAGGCTTACGTCGATGACATCGTAGTCAAGATGAAGAAGGCCTCCGACCTCCTTTCCGACCTTGAAACGACATTTCGGTGCCTCAAGGCATGAAACTCAATCCCAAGAAGTGCGTCTTCGGAGTACCCCGAGGCATGCTCTTGGGGTTCATTGTCTCCAAGCGGGGCATCAAGGCCAACCCAGAGAAAATCGCGACCATCATCAACATGGGGCCCATCAAGGACCTGAAGGGCGTACAGAGGGTCATGGGATGCCTTGCGGCTCTGAGCCGCTTCATCTCGCGCCTCGGCGAAAGAGGCCTACCCCTGTACCGCCTCTTAAGAAAGTCTGAGTGCTTCACTTGGACCCTCGAGGCCGAGGAAGCCCTCGGGAACCTGAAGGCGCTCCTCACGAACGCGCCCATCTTGGTGCCCCCCGCTGCCGGAGAAGCCCTCTTGATCTACGTCGCCGCTACCACTCAGGTGGTCAGTGCCGAGATTGTGGTTGAGAGACGAGAAGAGGGGCATGCATTGCCCGTCCAGAGGCCAGTCTACTTCATCAGTGAGGTACTGTCCGAGACCAAGATTCGCTACCCACAAATTCAGAAGCTGCTCTACGCGGTGATTCTGACGCGGCGAAAGTTGCGACACTACTTCGAGTCTCATCCGGTGACTGCGGTGTCATCCTTCCCCCTGGGGGAGATCATCCAGTCCCGAGAGGCCTCGGGTAGGATCGCAAAGTGGGCGGTGGAAATCATGGGTGAGGCGATCTCGTTCGCCCCTCGGAAGGCCATCAAGTCCCAAGTCTTGGTGGACTTTGTGGCTGAATGGGTCGACACCTAGCTCCCAGAGGCTCCGATCCAACCGGAAATCTGGACCATGTTTTTCGACGGGTCACTGATGAAAACCGGAGCGGGTGCGGGCCAGCTCTTCATCTCACCCCTCGGGAAACACCTCCACTACATGCTGCGCTCCACTTCCCGGCGTCCAACAACGTGGCCGAGTACGAGGCTCTGGTTAATGGGTTGCGCATCACCATCGAGCTAGGGGTCCGACGCCTCGGCGCTCGTGGTGACTCGCAGCTTGTCATCGACCAAGTCATGAAGAACTCCCACTACCGCGAGCCGAAGATGGAAGCCTACTACGACGAGGTTCGGTGCCTGGAAGACAAGTTCTACGGGCTCGAGCTCAACCACGTCGCCCGATGATACAACGAAACTGCGGATGAGCTGGCAAAGATAGCCTTGGGGCGAACAACGGTTCCCCCGGACATCTTCTCCCGAGACCTACATCAACCCTCGGTCAAGACCGATGACACGTCCGAGCCCGAGAAGGCCTCGGTCCAGCCCGAGGCACCCTCGGCTGAGCCCGAGGCGCCCTCGGCTTCGCCCGAGGCACCCTCGGCCCCCAAGGGTGAGGCACTACGCATCGAGGAAGAGTGGAGCGGGGTCACGCCTAATCGAAACTGGAAGACCCCGTACCTGCAATATCTCCACCGAGGAGAGCTACCACTCGACCAATGAGAGCACCTAGAGGGGGGGGGGGGGGTGAATAGGTGATCCTGTAAAAACTTCAAACTTAAGCCACAAAAACTTGTTATGTGTTAGCACGATTATTGCCAAGTGGCTAAGGTGAAGTCTCAACAAAACACAATACCACAAGAATCAAGCACAGAGGGACACAGTGGTTTATCCCGTGGTTCGGCCAAGCCAATGCTTGCCTACTTCCACGTTGTGGCGTCCCAACGGACGAGGGTTGCAATCAACCCCTCTCAAGCGGTCCAAAGACCCACTTGAATACCACGTTGTTTTGTTGTTCCTTTCACTATCCCGTTTGCAAGGAATCTCCACAAATTGGAGTCTCTTGCCCTTACAAGTATATGATCACGGAGAAAGCTCAGAGTAAGGGAGGGAAGCAACACACACAAATCCACAACAAAAGCGCACACACACGGCCAAGACTCGAGCTCGAATGACTATCTCAGAGTTCACACTAGAACAGAGCTCGAATCACTTAGAATCACAAACGAATGCGCAAAGAACTTGTGTGGATGATCAAGAATGCTCAAGAGTTGCTTGTGTGTCTTCTCCATGCGCCTAGGGGCTCCTTTTATAGCCCCAAGGCAGCTAGGAGCCGTTGAGAGCAAATCCGGAAGGCCATCCTTGCCTTCTGTCGTCGGGGGCACCGGACAGTCCGGTGCACACCGGACATGTCCGGTGACCGATTTCTTTCCTTATCCAGCGCTTCCCGACCGTTGCAGACCGGCGGAAATCTGAGAGCCGTTGGCGCACCGGACAGTCCGGTGCACACCGGACAGTCCGGTGCCGTCTTCCGACCGTTGGCTCGGCCACGTGTCCCGCGCCGATTGCGCGGCCGACCGTTGGCCCTGGCCGGCCGTTGGCTCACCGGACAGTCCGGTGCACACCGGACAGTCCGGTGAATTTTAGCCGTACGCCGTCGGCGAATTCCCGAGAGCGGCCAGTTCGCGCCGAGTTGGCCTGGCGCACCGGACACTGTCCGGTGCACACCGGACAGTCCGGTGCTCCAGACCGAGCTGGGACTTGGCTGCACACAGCCAAGTCATTCTCTCCCCTTTTCTCTTTTTCTTCTTTCTGTTTCTAACACTTAGACAAATATGTTAGTCCACAAAACCAATGTACTAAGGCTTAGAAACATACCTTTATCTCATGATTTGTACCTTGTTCATCCATGTACATAAATTCACAATAAAGCACATGTGTTGGCACTCAATCACCAAAATACTTAGAAATGGCCCAAGGGCACATTTCCCTTTCAATCTCCCCCTTTTTGGTGATTTATGCCAACACAACATAAAGCCACTAGAACAAGTGCAAACTCAATTCAAATAACACTTAAATTTATTTTGAATCAATTTTGGCATATATGGATCATCCTTTGCCACCACTTGGTTTGTTTTTGCAAATCAAACACAAATCTCTATCTCTAATTTAAACACACATGTTTAAGCATAAAGAGAGTCATTCAAAAAGAGATTGATCAAGGATTTCAAAAACTCCCCCTTTTTCCCATAATCAATACTTCTCCCCACAAGAAGCCAACTTTTGACAAGAGAGACAACTTAAGAATTTTGACAAATCAAAAACTCTATTCTACTATTTTCAAAATCTCTCAAGTGGTAGCTGATCCATTTATTGCTTTGGCCTTTATTTTCTCCCCCTTTGGCATCAAGCACCAAAACGGGATCAATTGTGGCCCTTTAACCCCATTGCCTCACCAAAATCTTCAATTAAGAGCAAATGGCAATAAGAGTTCATGAGATGGACTTGGAATAAGTTACCCCTCATCGGAGTGCAGTGGAAGTCTTTCATGGTCCAAGTCCACCTTTTCCCTTTCAATTCTCCTTTGTGACTAACACAAGCAAACTCAAACATATGGTTAGTCTCAAAGGGTCAAGTTGTAACACATCTCCCCCTAAACATGTGCATCACTTTGCAACGGACTTGTGAGATCCAGGGAGTGTTTGTACAACTTGAGCACCATAATAAGCAACAAAATGCAGAATGAACATGATCAAAGGCATAAATACATGTATGCTACAATTCAATCCAAGTTCCGCGAATCTAAGACATTTAGCTCACTACGCAGCCTGCAAAAGGTCTTCTCATCTAAAGGCTTGGTAAAGATATCGGCTAGCTGGTTCTCGGTGCTAACATAAAACACTTCGATATCTCCCTTTTGCTGGTGGTCTCTCAAAAAGTGATGCCGGATGTCAATGTGCTTTGTGCGGCTATGCTCAACAGGATTTTCCGCTATTCGGATAGCACTCTCATTATCACATAGGAGTGGGACTTTGCTCAGATTGTAGCCAAAGTCCCTGAGGGTTTGCCTCATCCAAAGTAGTTGCGCGCAACACTGACCTGCGGCAACGTACTCGGCCTCAGCGGTGGATAGGGCAACGGAGGTTTGTTTCTTAGAATTCCATGACACCAGGGACCTTCCTAAGAATTGGCACGTCCCCGATGTACTCTTCCTATCGACCTTACATCCAGCATAGTCGGAATCTGAGTACCCAATTAAGTCAAAGTTAGACCCCTTTGGATACCAGATCCCGAAGCAAGGCGTAGCGACTAAATATCTAAGAATTCGCTTCACCGCCACCAAGTGACACTCCTTAGGATCGGATTGAAATCTAGCACACATGCATACGCTAAGCATAATATCCGGTCTACTAGCACATAAATAAAGTAGAGATCCTATCATTGACCGGTATGCTTTTTGATCAACGGACTTACCTCCTTTGTTGAGGTCGGTGTGTCCGTCGGTTCCCATCGGAGTCTTTGCGGGCTTGGCGTCCTTCATCCCAAACCGCTTCAGCAGATCTTGCGTGTACTTCGTTTGGGAGATGAAGGTGCCGTCCTTGAGTTGCTTCACTTGGAACCCAAGGAAGTAGTTCAACTCGCCCATCATTGACATCTCGAATTTCTGCGTCATCACCCTGCTAAACTCTTCACAAGACTTTTGATTAGTAGAACCAAATATTATGTCATCGACATAAATTTGGCATACAAACAAATCACCATCACATGTCTTTGTAAAAAGAGTTGGATCGGCTTTCCCAACCTTGAAAGCATTAGCAAGTAAGAAATCTCTAAGGCATTCATACCATGCTCTTGGGGCTTGTTTAAGTCCATAGAGCGCCTTAGAGAGCTTACACACGTGGTCGGGGTACCGCTCATCCTCGAAGCCAGGGGGTTGCTCCACGTACACCTCCTCCTTTATTGGCCCGTTGAGGAACGCGCTCTTCACATCCATTTGGTACAATCTGAAAGAATGGTGAGCGGCATATGCTAGCAAGATGCGAATGGATTCTAGCCTAGCCACAGGAGCAAAAGTCTCCTCAAAGTCCAAACCTGCGACTTGGGCATAACCTTTTGCCACAAGTCGAGCCTTGTTCCTTGTCACCACCCCGTGCTCGTCCTGTTTGTTGCGGAACACCCACTTGGTTCCCACAACATTTTGCTTGGGACGAGGCACCAGTGTCCAAACTTCATTGCGCTTGAAGTTGTTGAGTTCCTCCTGCATGGCCAACACCCAATCCGGATCTAGCAAGGCCTCCTCTACCCTGAAAGGCTCAATAGAGGAGACAAAAGAGTAATGCTCACAAAAATTAACTAATCGAGATCGAGTAGTTACTCCCTTGCTAATGTCACCCAAAATTTGGTCGACGGGATGATCCCTTTGAATCATCGCTCGAACTTGGGTTGGAGGTGCCGGTTGCGCTTCTTCCTCCATCACTTGATCGTCTTGTGCTCCCCCTTGATCACACGCCTCCTTTTGATGAACCTGTTCATCGTCTTGAGTTGGGGGATGCACCGTCGTTGAGGAAGAAGGTTGATCTTGTTCATCCTGTTCCTGTGGCCGAATGTCTCCAATCGCCATGGTTCGTATAGCGGCCGTCGGAACATCTTCTTCATCTACATCATCACAATCAACAACTTGCTCTCTTGGAGAGCCATTAGTCTCATCAAATACAACGTCGCTAGAGACTTCAACCAAACCCGATGATTTGTTGAAGACCCTATACGCCTTTGTATTTGAATCATAACCTAATAAAAACCCTTCTACAGCTTTGGGAGCAAACTTAGAATTTCTACCCTTCTTCACTAGAATGTAGCACTTGCTCCCAAAAACACGAAAGTACGATACATTGGGTTTGTTACCGGTTAGTAGCTCATATGACGTCTTCTTGAGGAGGCGGTGAAGATAGACCCTGTTGATGGCGTGGCAAGCCGTGTTCACGGCTTCCGACCAAAAGCACTCGGGGGTCTTGAATTCTCCAAGCATCGTCCTCGCCATATCGATTAGCGTCCTGTTCTTCCTCTCTACCACACCATTTTGCTGTGGTGTGTAGGGAGCGGAGAACTCGTGCTTGATCCCTTCCTCCTCAAGAAACTCCTCCACTTGAAGGTTCTTGAACTCGGACCCGTTGTCGCTCCTAATCTTCTTCACCTTGAGCTCAAACTCATTTTGAGCTCTCCTGAGGAAGCGCTTGAGGGTCCCTTGGGTTTCAGACTTATCCTGCAAAAAGAACACCCAAGTGAAGCGGGAAAAGTCATCAACAATAACTAAACCATACTTACTTCCTCCTATGCTTAGATAGGCGACGGGTCCGAAGAGGTCCATATGCAGCAGCTCCAGAGGTCTTGACATGGTCATCACATTCTTGCTGTGATGTGCTCCTCCAACTTGTTTACCTGCCTGACAAGCTGCACAAGGTCTATCTTTTTCGAAATAAACATTGGTTAGACCTATCACGTGTTCTCCCTTTAGAAGCTTGTGGAGATTCTTCATCCCCACATGTGCTAAGCGGCGATGCCACAGCCAGCCCATGCAAGTCTTAGCCATTAAGCATGCATCTAGACCGGCCTCTTCTTTTGCAAAATCAACTAAGTAAAGCTTGCCGTCTAGTACACCCTTAAAAGCTAGTGAACCATCACATCTTCTAAAGACAGACACATCTACATTTGTAAATAAACAATTATATCCCATTTGACATAATTGACTAACAGATAGCAAATTATATCCAAGACTCTCCACTAGGAATACATTTGATATAGAATGCTCATTAGAAATTGCAATTTTACCTAACCCTTTTACCTTGCCTTGATTCCCATCACCGAATATAATTGAATCTTGGGAATCCTTATTTTTGACGTAGGAGGTGAACATCTTCTTCTCCCCCGTCATATGGTTTGTGCATCCGCTGTCGATAATCCAGCTTGAACCCCCGGATGCATAAACCTGCAAGGCAAATTTAGGCTTGGGTCTTAGGTACCCAACTCATGTTGGGTCCTGCAAGGTTAGCACAAATATCTTTAGGGACCCAAATGCAAGATTTATCTCCCTTGCATCTAGCCCCTAATTTCCTAGCAACTACCTTCTTACCCTTTCTACAAATAGCAAAGGGAGCATTACAAGCATAATAAATGGTAGAAGGTTCATTCACTACTTTCCTAGGAGCATGAATAACATTCTTTCTAGGTACATGAGCAATATCTCTCCTAGGCATATGTACAACATTTCTCCTACACATATCTCTACCATGATTATAAGAAGAACTAGAAGCAAACATTGCATGAGAATCATAAACATGTGAATCAAAATGATTATAAGCATTTTTAGCATGTCTCCTATCATAATACATAAAAGCATGATTCTTTTTAGCATTACTAGCCATCGGGGCCTTCCCCTTCTCCTTGACGAAGATGGGAGCCTTATGGCTTGTTAAGTTCTTGGCTTCTCTCTTGAAGCCAAGCCCATCCTTAATTGAGGGGTGTCTACCAACCGTGTAGGCATCCCTTGCAAATTTTATTTTATCAACTTCATTCTTGCTAGTCTTAAGTTGGGCATTAAGACTAGCCACTTCATCATTTAATTTGGAAATTAGAACTAGGTGTTCACTACAAGCATTAACATCAAAATCCTTACACCTAGTACAAATTTCAACATGTTCAACACAAGAATTTGATTTACTAGCTACTTCTAGTTTAGCACTTAAATCAATATTAACACTTCTTAAGGTAGAAATGGTTTCATGACAGGAAGATATTTCACTAGAAAGCATTTCATTTCTTTTTACTTCTAAAGCATATGATTTTTGTGCCTCTACAAACTTATCATGTTCATCATACAATAAATCTTCTTGCTTTTCTAAAAGCCTATCCTTTTCATTCAATGCATCAATCAATTCATTGATTTTATCTATCTTAGATCTATCTAAGCCCTTGAACAAGCAAGAATAATCTATATCATCATCACTAGACTCACTATCACTAGAAGAAGCATAAGTGGAGTCTTGAATACTCACCTTCTTCTCCCTTGCCATAAGGCAAGTGAGACGCTCGTTGGGGAAGAGAGCCGATTTGTTGAAGGCAGTGGCGGCGAGTCCTTCGTTGTCGGAGTCGGAGGAGGAGCAATCCGAGTCCCACTCCTTTCCTAGATGCGCCTCACCCTTTGCCTTCTTGTATTGCTTCTTCTTCTCTCTTTTGTTCCCCTTTTCCTGGTCACTTTCATTATCGGGACAGTTAGCGATAAAATGACCAAGCTTACCGCATTTGAAGCATGAGCGCTTCCCCTTGGTCTTGATCTTGCTTGACTGCCCCTTGCGACCATTTAGCGTCGTCTTGAATCTCTTGATGATGAGAGCCATCTCTTCATCATTGAGCCCGGCCGCCTCGACTTGCGCCACCTTGCTAGGTAGCGACTCCTTGCTCCTCGTTGCTTTTAGAGCAATAGGTTGAGGCTCGTGGAGTGGTCCGTTCAATGCGTCGTCGACGTATCTTGCCTCCTTGATCATCATCCGCCCGCTCACGAATTTTCCGAGTACTTCCTCGGGCGTCATCATCGTGTACCTGGGATTCTCACGAATATTGTTCACGAGATGAGGATCAAGTACGGTAAAGGACCTGAGCATTAGGCGGACGACATCGTGATCCGTCCAACGCGTGCTTCCGTAGCTCCTTATTTTGTTGATAAGGGTCTTGAGCCGGTTGTACGTCTGAGTTGGCTCCTCTCCCCTTATCATGGCGAACCGTCCAAGCTCGCCCTCCACCAACTCCATCTTGGTGAGTAAAGTGACGTCGTTTCCCTCATGAGAAATCTTGAGGGTGTCCCAGATTTGCTTGGCGTTATCCAAGCCGCTCACTTTATGATATTCATCCCTGCACAAGGAAGCTAGAAGAACAGTAGTAGCTTGTGCATTCTTATGAATTTGTTCATTAATAAACGTGGGACTATCCGAACTATCAAAGTGCATTCCACTCTCTACAATCTCCCATATACTAGGATGAAGAGAGAATAGGTGACTACGCATTTTGTGGCTCCAAAATCCGTAGTCCTCTCCATCAAAGTGTGGGGGCTTGCCGAGTGGAATGGAGAGCAATTGAGAATGTGAACTTTGCGGAATACGAGAGTAATCAAAAGAGAAGTTCGAATTGACCGGTTTTCTCCTCTCGTAGTCGTTGTGGTCCTCGTCCTTTTGGGAAGAAGTGGATTCATCACTATCGTCGTAGTAGATGATCTCCTTGATACGCCTCGTCTTCTTCTTCTTCCCTTCCTTTCGTCTATGGCCCGAGCCGGAGTCGGTAGGCTTGTCGTCCTTCGGCTCGTTGACGAAGGTCTCCTTTTCTTTGTCGTTGATCACTATACCCTTCCCCTTAGGATCCATCTATTCGGGCGGTTAGTCCCTTTGTGAATAGAACGGCTCCGATACCAATTGAGAGCACCTAGAGGGGGGGGTGAATAGGTGATCCTGTAAAAACTTCAAACTTAAGCCACAAAAACTTGTTATGTGTTAGCACGATTATTGCCAAGTGGCTAAGGTGAAGTCTCAACAAAACACAATACCACAAGAATCAAGCACAGAGGGACACAGTGGTTTATCCCGTGGTTCGGCCAAGCCAATGCTTGCCTACTTCCACGTTGTGGCGTCCCAACGGACGAGGGTTGCAATCAACCCCTCTCAAGCGGTCCAAAGACCCACTTGAATACCACGTTGTTTTGTTGTTCCTTTCACTATCCCGTTTGCAAGGAATCTCCACAAATTGGAGTCTCTTGCCCTTACAAGTATATGATCACGGAGAAAGCTCAGAGTAAGGGAGGGAAGCAACACACACAAATCCACAACAAAAGCGCACACACACGGCCAAGACTCGAGCTCGAATGACTATCTCAGAGTTCACACTAGAACAGAGCTCGAATCACTTAGAATCACAAACGAATGCGCAAAGAACTTGTGTGGATGATCAAGAATGCTCAAGAGTTGCTTGTGTGTCTTCTCCATGCGCCTAGGGGCTCCTTTTATAGCCCCAAGGCAGCTAGGAGCCGTTGAGAGCAAATCCGGAAGGCCATCCTTGCCTTCTGTCGTCGGGGGCACCGGACAGTCCGGTGCACACCGGACATGTCCGGTGACCGATTTCTTTCCTTATCCAGCGCTTCCCGACCGTTGCAGACCGGCGGAAATCTGAGAGCCGTTGGCGCACCGGACAGTCCGGTGCACACCGGACAGTCCGGTGCACACCGGACAGTCCGGTGCCGTCTTCCGACCGTTGGCTCGGCCACGTGTCCCGCGCCGATTGCGCGACCGACCGTTGGCCCTGGCCGACCGTTGGCTCACCGGACAGTCCGGTGAATTTTAGCCGTACGCCGTCGGCGAATTCCCGAGAGCGGCCAGTTCGCGCCGAGTTGGCCTGGCGCACCGGACACTGTCCGGTGCACACCGGACAGTCCGGTGCTCCAGACCGAGCTGGGACTTGGCTGCACACAGCCAAGTCATTCTCTCCCCTTTTCTCTTTTTCTTCTTTCTGTTTCTAACACTTAGACAAATATGTTAGTCCACAAAACCAATGTACTAAGGCTTAGAAACATACCTTTATCTCATGATTTGTACCTTGTTCATCCATGTACATAAATTCACAATAAAGCACATGTGTTGGCACTCAATCACCAAAATACTTAGAAATGGCCCAAGGGCACATTTCCCTTTCAACCAAGCCGAAGCTCGGCGATTGGCACGGCGTGCCAAGTCGTTCGTCCTACTGGGGGACGGGAAGGAGCTCTACCACCGTAGCCCCTTAGGCATCCTCCAGCGATGCATACTCATCGCCAAAGTTCTGAAGCCCGGGACGTACAAGCTGGCCAACAGTCAAGGCGAGGTCTACAGCAACGCTTGGAACATCCGATAGCTACATCGTTTCTACCCTTAAGATGCTTTCAAGTCGTTCGCACACCTCATTCACACACAAAGTCTAACCATCAAGGAAGGGTCAGCCTTGCCTCGGCAAAGCCCGACCCTCCCTCGGGGGCTAGAAGGGGGAACCCCCTCTACGTCAAATTTTTCCTTGAAAAAAGTCTCCTATCTAAACGGCTTTCCCGTCTCCTGGCTATATCAGTAACAAGACCCCAAGAAGCAAAAAAGAGTGCATGTAAGTGGTAAGGCCGACCAAGCCGAGGGACTCCTACGCCTCTGGGATACGGTTACCTCACTCGTCGCCTACCGCGAAAAATAACTCTTACTTGGGTAAGCAATCCTGTTACTGAAGAACGAGTCTAGATATGCAAAACAGAAGGAAAAAGATGCAGCTGCATATCACGATGATAAAGTGTTCAGGCCTCAGCGGCCGCAAAAGACACACACATGTCCGAAACAAACTGCTCCGGCAGAATCAAGCATCGCCTGGGGGAGGAGCGGCACCCTCGGCGTCGTCTCCAACTTCACCGCCGTCTCCACCCTCGGCAAGACCCGCCTCAGCCTCGAGCGGCGGCACAGGCGGAAGGATCTCCACCTCGAAGATGGACGCCAGCACTGCGCTCGGACCCGTGGCGGCCGCGTCAAGCCTCTGAACTTCGGCCAGGGCGATCTCGTCTTCATCACGAAGGCAATACCCTTCGCTGACCCACTCCAGATCCACGTCATAGTGGGAAGCAAGCACAGCAAAGACCCGCCTGACGCCGTGATGCAGCACCTCGCGGAGTCGATCGCGCGCAGCGGTCGCCTAAGGCCTGCAGGCGACTCTAAGGGGAGCTTCCCGAGGGGACATCGTCCAGGCCTAAGGACTGGCTGAGGGCCGAGATAGCCTCGGACATGGCCGCGCTGTCGGCCTCCTTCTGCCCAACCGCCTGGGCAAGTGCCTTGGTGGACTCACCAAGGGCAGACTCGAGCTCTGAAGACAGCCAAAGGGGAAGACTTCAAACACTGGTTGGAGAACGAAGCTGGATCAAAATCTTAAGACAGCCAAGACATACCTTCGGCTCGGGCACGCTGCTCCGAGGATGCGGCTTGGGCCACGGCTAGGTCTGATGCAAGAATTCTGGCTCGAGCAGACGCCTCGGCTAACTGAACTCCAAGAGCCTCAGCCCGGCTTTCGGCTTAGTCTCGTTCGCCGATGACCTGGCTGAGCTCCAGCTGCTGCCGCTGCACCTCCGCGCGTGCCGCCGCTGCCTCCGCACCCAGATCGGCACATAGCAATCGAAGGTCCGCCACCTCGGCGCTCCGTTGGGAGAGGCGCTCGGTAGCCCCGGCAAGCGTGGTCCTCAGGGACCGCAACGAACCCCAGGCAGTGGCCTCGCGGCGAATGAACAACGACTTGGCGACGCTCAGATCTGTCAGGTCCTGAGGAGGGGAAGCGGAGCGTCACAAAGAATGCCTTGATCACGTGAAAGGTATGCTTGAACTCATTACCTGTAGGATCTTGGGAACGTCCCTGCGAAGGACCTCCAAGGTCGACCGAAGCGACCCCACCGTTGCCTCGGCGCACTCACGAAGCCCATGCCAAGACTGCTCCTCCCGCTCATCGTCAAGAACAAAGAGGGGATCCGAAGCCCCACTGGTCCAGAACCGGAGCGACTCACGCCGCTCGTAGGGACTGCGCCGCGCGGGGACGAGGGTGTCGCTCCCCAGGACGGGTCGCGGTTCTGCGCCTCCCTCCTCCGAGGAATCAGGTAGCGATGCCTCGGCCATCTCCGCATCGGCGGCGACGGGTGGCTCCACGGCCATAACGGCAACGGCCTCGGCGGAAGCCGGTGCCAGCGCCGGAAACACGTCTGGTGGGCTCAAAGTCGCGGCTGCGCCAGCAGTCTCCCTCGGCACGACGGCCGCCTTGACGGAGGGGTCAGCCTCGAGGGCTTGCCCCATAGTAGCTTGTGCCGCCTGTGCCCCCTGCTCGGAGGCACCTTGCGTGGAGGCCAGCCGGCCGGTGAGGCCCGGTACGGCACCGGCTGCAGAAGCTGGCGCTGTCTTAAGGGCCTTCCGGGGAGCCAGACTGGTCGAACTGTGCCTCCGTTTGCTGGGAAGAAAGGGAAGAGCAAGATCAGGACACGCAAAGAAGGAGCTGGAACAGAGGTATCCTCAGATACTTACCCACTCTGGGCCACGACCAATCATGCCTGTGGGGAGGCCCCTCGAGCCTCGGTCCCCATAGGCACCACCGAGGTTTGCCCCGCTGCCAGCTTCGGCACCCTTCCTGCCTCGGGTGCCTTGGGCGCCGAAGTGACGGTCCGCCCAGGCGCAGACACGACGACCTGAGGGTCAGCCTCCTGTGCTGCCGGCACGGGCAACGGCTCTTCAGGGACAGGCGGGTCAGCCTGGCTCCCCGGGGCCACCTCAACCACGGGGTCAAGTGCCCCCTCGGCCTGCCCCCGTTCTTTGGACCGGGACCCTGACGTCCCGGCTCCAGATACCGACGGCGCCAGCCCACTCGGGGGCTGGCTCGATGACCCCTGGCCCAGCCTCAGGCCTGGGCTGAGGCCAAGGCGGGCAGCCATGTCGTCGTCTTCATCATCATCATCGTCGTCATCATCAGGCGTCTCCGGCGACGGCTCCCTCGGGAGCCCGTCCCGCTCCTGCCGTCGACGACGCTTCTCCAAGGCGTCCCAAGCCCGCATCCGCTCGCAGGCCCAAGCCTTCTCCGCGTCCTTCTTCTCCTTCTTCCTCTCCGCGACGACCCTCCGCGTGGCTCGGTCCACCGCGTCCTCCGGGACCGGTGGCAGGGAAGGCTTGTGAGACCCCAGCTCCTGGAGATCAATGAAAAGTCTCGGCCGAGAGGACCAGGGGCAATCCAACACAAAAAAGGAGGAGGAGCGAACACTCACCAGGGACATGCACCCGTGATCGGGACGCATCGGAAGCTGGGTGAGGGCGCTAGCGTCAAGCTTCCCTAACGTACCAGCCACCCGCCTATGGAGGTCATCAGCGGGAAGAGGGTCCGAGGACATCTGCGAACCCTCCAGGTCGACTCCCGGCGTCATCTCCCAAAGCGGCAGCCGCCGCTCTGTCAAGGGGAGCACCCTCCGGCGATGAATGGTGGCAACCACCCCCACAGCGGTGAGCCCTCCTTCTTGCAGCACCTCTAGGGCCTTCAAAAGGGGCTGGAGATTTTTCTGCCTCTCGCGCGGGGCCCCGTAGCGCCAGTTATCGCCGGCGGCGGTCACCACTCGTTGATAAAACGACAGGAGCCTCCCGTCGTCGTTTCGAAGATAAAACCACCGGCGCTGCCACCCTTTGTTCGAAGATGCGAGGACGGCAGGGATGTACTGCAGCGCTCGCGCCTGCCTCAACTGGAGGATGCAGCCACCAGCCCGTACCGCCATGCAGACCTTTCTTTCCCCCGTCGGCGAGGCAAAAAGCTCCGCGGAGAAGAGATGGGTCCACAGGTCCCAGTGGGGGGCGATCCCCAAATATCCTTCGCAAACCGCCGCGAAGATGGCTGCTTGCGAGATGGAGTTGGGACTGAGATTGTGCAGCTCCACTCCATAGACGTGCAGAATCGCCCGCATAAAGCGGCTTGCTGGCACTCCGAACCCCTGCTCGTGGAAGGAGACAAAGCTCAGCACGTACCCCGGCGGCGGGGACGGGGCGGCCCCACTCGAAGGGACCATCCACTCCGGCTGCGAGTCACCGGAGAGAGGGCGAAGAAGACCATCAACGACAAGGGCTTCTAGATCACCCGCCGTGACGATGGAGGAAGGCCACGGGTCGCGCGGCGAAACAACGGTCACCCGGTCGGCCATCATCAAGCAAATGAGGTGGCGGCGGAGAGGGTGGGGTGCGTGGTTTCCTTTCTCTGGCTATTCCCTCGGGTTGCGAAAACCTAAGTGGGAAGTGAGCAGCAGAGTAAAGAACCGTCACCAGTCCCTCCCCCGAGTGTATAAAGGACCAGGCGAGACCCGTTCAACACTTCGCTCGAACCCGCCGCGAGGTTCAAAACTCAAAAGCAAGACGCCCGTTCCTCGAACGGCTCCCGCATGCGCAACGGCTGCCCCGCGAACCACTTGTCCCGTCGCATTAACTCTACGGCAGGGCAGACAACACCTTTGGCAGGCGAAGCAGACGACGCTTCGTTTCCGCCGCATTGACCGCGTCAAAAAAGGTGCGCCACGATGTTCGATTTTATATCCTTCCCCTTTTTTCTCTTTCTATCTCTCTCTTACAACTGGGACCGGGAAAGGGGATACATGGGATCCTTCTCCGCGAAGGAAATGGGCCCCGAGCTCCCACTACTGATCAGAGGTTCGAAGGCTGGCCCCTCGGAAGGGTTCAACAGCTGCCTCAGAGCACTCGGGTTCTGCGCCCGCTACTGGTCAGAGGTTCGATGGCTGGCCCCTCGGAAGGGTTCAACGGCCACCTCAGGCTCCGCGCCCACTACTGATCAGGGGTTCGTAGGCTGGCCCCCGAAGGGTTCATAGCCGCCTCAGACATAGAGTGAGGGATGACCATGGGTACGTTCGATACATAACCGAGGCTCGGGCTACGCTCCCGAGGTACCCTAGGACATTTCCGAGACCCGCGGGAACGATTCTGTAACGGAATCCCACCAGAGGGAGGCATCGATCCCTCAGACCCCGTCGAAAGGGGACCGGGTCCGACAAATCACCCGCAGGTACTTTTGGGCACGCCTCCGGGCCACAGCCGACCCCTAACGGATGGGGCACGGGCGTCCACTCGGATCACCCGTTCACAGCTCACTGGAGACACCATGTTCGACGCCGACCGAGGGCAACATGGCGCTTTCCCCCCCTCCTCCTTGCGGAAAGGCGACGCAGGGGCGTATGTAAAAAAGCCGAGTCTGTCCTTGATCGTCCTCTCGCTCTATGGGGAGGCTCGGGGACTGCTCTCGCAAACCTGGCTCCGACCAAACCGTTGACAGCGTCAACATACCAGCCTGAGAACTTGGGACTCGACGACGCACCTGGGCTACGGCCAGCTCGCATGAGGGAACAACCAGACCGGCCGAAGCATCACAAAACACATTAAGACCTCAAAGGAGTCTAACCACTCCTCCGAGGCCTCGGGGGCTACACCCGGCGGGTGCGCTCGCGCGCACCCACCGGAACAAAAAGCAACCGAGAAAGGCCGGTCCCCTTGCAAAAAAGTGCGACAAAAGCCTCCAAGCGAGTATCAACACTCCCTTGGAGGCTCGGGGGCTACTGTCGGGGACCATAATTAGGGGTACCCCCGAGGTTCCTAAATCTCAGCTGGTAACCCCCATCAGCACAAAGCTGCAAAGGCCTGATGGGTGCGATTAACTCAAGGGACATGATCCCACCTCGCCCGAGCCCAGCCTCAGGCAAGGTCAGCCGACCCCAGAGGATTCACGCCTCGCCCGAGGTACCCCCTCAAGCAACGGGCACACCCTCGGCTTGCCCGAGGCCCAATCTTCGCCAAGAAGCAACCTTGGCTAGACCGCCACACCTACCGACCGAATCGTAGAAGCATTTAATGCAAAGGTGGCCTGACACCTTATCCTGACGCGCGCACCTCAGTCGATAGAGCCGAAGTGACCGCAGTCACTTCGCCGCTCCACTGACCGGCCTAACAAGAGGACAGTGCCGCCTACGTCGCTCCAACTGCTGTGCCACTCGATAGAGTGAGACCGACAGCAGCTAAGTCTGGCTTCGGGCGCCATAGGAAACTCCGCCTCGCCCGACCCAGGGCTCGGACTCGGCTACGACCTCGAAAGACGATGGACTTTGCCTCGCCCGACCTAGGGCTCGGACTCGGCTACGGCCTCGGAAGACGATGGACTCTGCCTCGCCCGACCCAGGGCTCGGACTCGGCTACGGCCTCGGAAGACGACGGACTTCGCCTCGCCCGACCCCAGGGCTCGGACTCGGCTACGGGCTCAGAAGACGACGGACTCTGCCTCGCCCGACCCTAGGGCTCGGACTCGGCTATGGCTTCGGAAGACGACGAACTCCGCCTCGCCCGACCCTAGGGCTCGGACTCGACCCCGACCCCAAGGCTTGGACTCGACCTCGACCTCGGAGGAGCCTCCGCCTCGCCCGACCGAGGGCTCGGACCGATCACGCCACAGGAGGGGCCATCATTACCCTACCCCTAGCTAGCTCAGGCTACGGGGAATAAGACCGGCGTCCCATCCAGCTCGCCCCGGTAAAACAAGTAATGATGGCGCCCCGCATGCTCCATGATGACGGCGGCTCTCAACCCCTTACGGAAGCAAGGAGACGTCAGCAAGGACTCGGCAGCCCCGACAGCTGTCCTTCCGCAAGGCTCCAGCGCTCCTCCGACGGCCACGACATCACAGGAACAGGGTGCCAAAACCTCTCCAGCTGCCATGACGGCATGTACTTAGGGCGCTAGCTCCTCTCTGCTAGACACGTTAGCACACTACTACATCCCCATTGTACACCTGGACCCTCTCCTTACGCCTATAAAAGGAAGGTCCAGGGCACTCCTACAAGGAGGTTGGCCGCGCGGGAGAACGGGCTGGCGGACAGTCCCCCTCTCTCACTCTCCCTCACGAACGCTTGTAACCCCCTACTGCAAGCGCACCCGACCTGGGCGTAGGGCAACACGGCGGCCGCGGGATTCCCCTTTGCCTGTCTCTTTCCCCCCTTCGTGCTCCGCCTCGCGCCGACCCATCTGGGCTGGGGCACGCAGCGACAATTTACTCGTCGGTCCAGGGACCCCCCGGGGTCGAAACGCCGACATTAATATATGCAATCTCGATATCCCCCTTTTGTTGGTGATCCCTAAGAAAATGATACTGAATGGATATGTGTTTAGTGCGGCTATGCTCAACGGGATTATTCGCCATGCGGATTGCACTCTCATTATCACATAGAAGAGGAACTTTGGTTAATTTGTAACCATAGTCTCGCAGGGTTTGCCTCATCCAAAGCAATTGCGCGCAACAATGGCCTGCGGCAATGTACTCGGCTTCGGCGGTAGAAAGAGCGACCGAATTTTGCTTCTTTGAAGCCCAAGACACCAAGGATCTTCCCAAGAACTGGCAAGTCCCCGATGTGTTCTTTCTATTAATTTTACACCCTGCCCAATCGGCATCCAAATAACCAATTAAATCAAATGTGGATCCTCGAGGGTACCAAAGCCCAAACTTAGGAGTATAAGCCAAATATCTCAAGATTCGTTTTACGGCCGTAAGGTGAGATTCCTTAGGGTCGGCTTGGAATCTTGCACACATGCATACGGAAAGCATAATATCCGGTCAAGATGCACATAAATAGAGTAGTGAACCTATCATCGACCGGTATACCTTTTGATCGACGGATTTACCTTCCGTGTCGAGGTCGAAATGCCCATTGGTTCCAATGGGAGTCTTGATGGGCTTGGCATCCTTCATCCCAAACTTGTTTAGAATGTCTTGAGTATACTTCGTTTGGCTAATGAAGGTGCCTTCTTGGAGTTGCTTCACTTGGAATCCTAAGAAATACTTCAACTCCCCCATCATTGACATCTCAAATTTCTGTGTCATGATCCTACTAAATTCTTCACATGTAGATTCGTTAGTAGACCCAAATATAATATCATCAACATAAATTTGGCATACGAACAAATCATTGTCAAGAGTTTTAGTAAATAAAGTAGGATTGGCCTTGCCGACTTTGAAGCCATTAGCAATAAGGAAATATCTTAGGCATTCATACCATGCTCTTGGGGCTTGCTTGAGCCCATAAAGCGCCTTAGAGAGCCTATAGACATGGTTAGGGTACTCACTATCTTCAAAGCCGGGAGGTTGCTCAACATAGACCTCTTTCTTGATTGGTCCATTGAGGAAGGAACTCTTCACGTCCATTTGATAAAGCTTGAAGCCATGGTAAGTAGCATAGGCTAATAATATGCGAATTGACTCAAGCCTAGCTACGGGTGCATAGGTTTCACCAAAATCCAAACCTTCGACTTGGGAGTATCCCTTGACCACAAGTCGAGCTTTGTTCCTTGTCACCACACCATGCTCGTCTTGCTTGTTGCGGAAGACCCATTTGGTTCCTACAACATTTTGATTAGGACGTGGAACTAAATGCCATACCTCATTCCTAGTGAAATTGTTGAGCTCCTCTTGCATCGCCACCACCCAATCTGAATCTTGGAGTGCTTCCTCTACCTTGTGTTGGTCAATAGAGGAAACAAAAGAGTAATGCTCACAAAAATGTGCAACGCGAGATCTAGTGGTTACCCCCTTATGAATGTCGCTGAGGATGGTGTCGACGGGGTGATCTCGTTGGATTGCTTGGTGGACTCTTGGGTGTGGTGGCCTTGGTTCTTCATCCTCCTTGTCTTGATTATTTGCATCTCCCCCTTGATCATTGCCGTCATCTTGAGGTGGCTCATCATTTTGATTTTCTCCTTCATCAACTTGAGCCTCATCCTCATTTTGAGTTGGTGGAGATGCTTGCGTGGAGGAGGATGGTTGATCTTGTGCATGTGGTGGCTCTTCAGATTCCTTAGGACACACATCCCCAATGGACATGTTCCTTAGCGTGATGCACGGAGCCTCTTCATTATCTATCTCATCAAGATCAACTTGCTCTACTTGAGAGCCGTTAGTTTCATCAAACACAACGTCACAAGAAACTTCAACTAGTCCTGAGGACTTATTAAAGACTCTATATGCCCTTGTGTTTGAATCATATCCTAGTAAAAAGCCTTCTACTGTCTTAGGAGCAAATTTAGATTTTCTACCTCTTTTAACAAGAATAAAGCATTTGCTACCAAAGACTCTAAAATATGAAATGTTGGGCTTTTTACCGGTTAGGAGTTCGTATGATGTCTTCTTGAGGATTCGGTGTAGATATAACCGGTTGATGGCGTAGCAAGCGGTGTTAACCGCCTCGGCCCAAAACCGATCCGGCGTCTTGTACTCATCAAGCATGGTTCTTGCCATGTCCAATAGAGTTCGATTCTTCCTCTCCACTACACCATTTTGTTGTGGGTGTAGGGAGAAGAGAACTCATGCTTGATGCCCTCCTCCTCAAGGAAGCCTTCAATTTGTGAATTCTTGAACTCCGTCCCGTTGTCGCTTCTTATTTTCTTGATCCTTAAGGCGAACTCATTTTGAGCCCGTCTCAAGAATCCTTTTAAGGTCTCTTGGGTTTGTGATTTTTCCTGCAAAAAGAATACCCAAGTGAAGCGAGAATAATCATCCACAATAACTAGACAGTACTTACTCCCGCCGATGCTTATGTAAGCGATCGGGCCGAATAAATCCATGTGTAGGAGCTCCAGTGGCCTGTCAGTCGTCATGATGTTCTTATGTGGATGATGAACACCAACTTGCTTCCCTGCTTGGCATGCGCTACAAATCCTATCTTTCTCAAAATGAACATTTGTTAATCAAGTGTCGAGTTCAGCTCTATTGAAATCAACTAAGTATAGCTGACCCTCTAACACTCCCTTAAATGCTATTGAATCATCACTTCTTCTAAAGACAGTGACACCTACATCAGTAAACAGATAGTTGTAGCCCATTTGACATAATTGGGAAACGGAAAGCAAGTTATAATCTAAGGAGTCTACAAGAAAAACATTGGAAATGGAATGATCAGGAGATATAGCTATTTTACCCAAACCTTTGACCAAACCTTGGTTTCCATCCCCGAATGTGATAGCTCGTTGGGGATCTTGGTTTTTCTCGTAGGAGGAGAACATCTTCTTCTCCCCTGTCATGTGGTTTGTGCACCCGCTATCGATGATCCAACTTGAGCCCCCGGATGCATAAACCTACAAAACAATTTTAGTTCTTGACTTTAGGTACCCAAACAGGTTTGGGTCCTTTAGCATTAGAAACAAGAACTTTGGGTACCCAAACACAAGTCTTGGAGCCCTTGTGTTTGCCCCCAACAAACTTGGCAACTACCTTGCCGGATTTGTTAGTTAAAACATAAGATGCATCAAAAGTTTTAAATGAAATGTCATGATCATTTGATGCACTACGAGTTTTCTTCTTAGGCAACTTAGCACGGGTTGGTTGCCTAGAGCTAGATGTCTCACCCTTATACATAAAAGCATGATTAGGGCCAGAGTGAGACTTCCTAGAGTGAATTCTCCTAATCTTGCTCTCGGGATAACCGGCAGGGTACAAAATGTAACCCTCGTTATCCTGAGGCATGAGAGCCTTGCCCTTAACAAAATTAGGCAATCTTTTAGCAGGGGCATTAAGTTTGACATTGTATCCCTTTTGGAAGCCAATGTCATCCTTGATGCCAGGGCGTCTCCCACTATAGAGCATGCTTCTAGCAAATTTAAACTTTTCATTTTCTAAGTCATGCTCGGCAATTTTAGCATCTAATTTTGCTATATGATCATTTTGTTGTTTAATTAAAGTCATATGATCATGAATAGCATCAATATCAACATCTCTACATCTAGTACAAATAGACACATGTTCAATGGTAGATGTAGATGGTTTTCAAGAATTAAGTTCAACAATCTTAGCACGCAAAATGTCATTGTTATTTCTAAGATCGGAAATAGAAGCATTGCAAACATCTAATTCTTTAGCCTTAGCAAGCAATTTTTCATTTTCATTCCTAAGGCTAGCAAGAGAAATGTTTAATTCTTCAATCTTAGCAAGCAAATCATCATTATTATTTCTAAGATTGGGAATTGAAACATTACAAACATTTGAATCAACCTTAGCTAACAAATTAGCATTCTCATTTCTAAGGTTGTCAATAGTCTCATGGCAAGTGCTTAGCTCCCTAGATAATTTTTCACATTTCTCTACTTCTAGAGCATAAGCATTTTTAACCTTAACATGCTTTTTGTTTTCTTTAATAAGGAAGTCCTCTTGGGAGTCCAAGAGATCATCCTTCTCATGAATAGCACTAATTAATTCATTTAACTTTTCCTTTTGTTGCATGTTTAGGTTGGCAAAAAGAATGCGCAAGTTATCCTCCTCATTACTAGCATTATCCTCATCGCTAGAGGTTTCATATTTGGTGGAGGATCTTGATTTTACCTTCTTCCTTTTGCCGTCTTTTGCCATGAGGCACTTGTGGCCGACGTTGGGGAAGAGAAGATCCTTGGTGACAGTGATGTTTGCGGCGTCCTCGTCGGAGAAGGAGTCGGTGGAGCTCTCGTCGGAGTCCCACTCGCGGCACACATGGGTATCGCCGCCCTTCTTCTTGTGATATCTCTTCTTCTCCTTTCTTCTCCCCTTCTTGTCGTCGCCCCTGTCACTGTCACTAGAAATAGGACATTTTGCTATAAAGTGACCGGGCTTACCACACTTGTAGCAAACTTTCTTGGAGCGGGACTTGTAGTCTTTTCCCCTCCTTTGCTTGAGGATTTGATGGAAGCTCTTGATGATGAGCGCCATCTCCTCATTGTCGAGCTTTGAGGTGTCGATTGGTTGTCTACTTGATGTAGACTCCTCCTTCTTCTCCTCCGTCACTTTGAATGCGACCGGTTGTGCTTCGGACGTGGAAGGGCCATCAAGCTCGTTGATCTTCTTTGAGCCTTTGATTATCAATTCAAAGCTCACAAAATTCCCAATTACTTCCTCAGGAGTCATTAGTGTATATCTAGAATTGCCACGAATCAATTGAACTTGAGTAGGGTTAAGGAAAACAAGTGATCTAAGAATAACCTTAACCACTTCGTGGTCATCCCATTTTTTGCTCCCGAGGTTGCGCACTTGGTTCACCAAGGTTTTGAGCCGGTTGTACATGTCTTGTGGCTCCTCCCCTTGGCGGAGACGGAAGCGACCGAGCTCCCCCTCGATCGTTTCCCGCTTGGTGATCTTGGTCACCTCGTCTCCTTCGTGTGCGGTCTTTAGTACGTCCCAAATTTACTTAGCACTTTTCAACCCTTGCACCTTGTTATACTCCTCTCGACTTAGAGAGGCGAGGAGTATAGTTGTGTCTTGGGAGTTGAAGTGTTGGATTTGGGCCACTTCGTCCTCATCATAATCTTCATCCCCTACGGATGGTACCTGTACACCAAACTCAACAATATCCCATATACTTTTGTGGAGTGAGGTTAGGTGATATCGCATCATATCACTCCACCTAGCATAATCTTCACCATCAAATGTTGGTGGTTTGCCTAATGGGACGGAAAGTAAAGGTGTATGTTTAGGAATGCGAGGATAGCGTAGGGGATCTTACTAAACTTCTTGCGCTCATGGCGCTTAGAAGTGACGGACGGCGCGTCGAAGCCAGAGGTGGAAGGTGATGAAGTATCGGTCTCGTAGTAGACCACCTTCCTCATCTTCTTGTGCTTGCCGCCACTCCGATGCGACTTGTGGGAAGAAGATTTCTTCTCCTTCCCCTTCCCCTTGTTGCGGGACTCTTCCGATGAAGTCTTCTCGTGACTTGTAGTGGGCTTGTCGCCGGTCTCCATTTCCCTCTTGGCATGATCTCCCGACATCACTTCGAGCGGTTAGGCTCTAATGAAGCACCGGGCTCCGATACCAATTGAAAGTCGCCTAGAGGGGGGGTTAATAGGGCGAATCTGAAATTTACAAACTTAATCACAACTACAAGCCGGGTTAGCGTTAGAAATAGAAACGAGTCCGAGAGAGGGCGTAAAAACAAATCGCGAGTGAATGAAGAAATGAGACGCAAGGATTTGTTTTACCGAGGTTCGGTTCTCGCAAACCTACTCTCCGTTGAGGATGCCACAAAGGTCGGGTCTATTTCAACTCTTTCCCTCTCTCAAACGCTTCCTCGGACCGAGTGAGCTTCTCTTCTCAATCAACTGGGAACCAAACTTCCCCGCAAGAACCACCACACAATTGGTGTCTCTTGCCTTGATTACTATTGAGATGATCGCAAGAAAGAATGAGAAAGAAGAAGCAATCCAAGCGCAAGAGCTCAAAAGAACACAACAAATCTCTCTCACTAATCACTAAAGCCTTGTGTGGAATTTGGAGAGGATTTGATCACTTGGTGTGTCTTGTATTGAATGCCTAGCTCTTGTTAGTAGTTGGAAGGTGGAAAACTTGGATGACTTGAATGAGGGGTGGTTGGGGGTATTTATAGCCCCAACCACCAAACTAGCCCGTTTGGTGAAGGCTGCTGTTGATGGGCGCACCGGACAGTCCGGTGCGCCACCGGACAGTGTCCGGTGCGCCAGCCACGTCACCCGGCCGTTAGGGTTCGACCGTTGGAGCTCTGACATGTGGGCCCGCCTAGCTGCCTGGTGGTGCATCGGACATGCCCTGTAAGCTGTCCGGTGTGCCACCCGCGCGTGCTCTGCTCTTCTGCGCGCGCTGGCGCGCATTTAATATTGTAGCAGGTGACCGTTGCGCTGAAGTAGTCGTTGCTCCGCCGTTACAACGGACAGTCCGGTGAATTATAGCAGAGCGGATTCCCGAAGCTGGCGAGTTCAGAGTCGCTCTCCTCTGGAGCACCGGACAGTCCGATGAATTATAGCGAAGCGTCTCTGTGAATTCCCGAAGGTGCGAAGTTCAGCTTGAAGTCCCCTGGTGCACCGGACACTGTCCGGTGGCACACCGGACAGTCCGGTGCGCCATACCAGGACACGCTTCGGTTATCCCTTGCTCTTTTTGTTGAACCCTTTTCTTGGTCATTTTATTGGCTTATTGTGAACCTTTGGTACCTGTAGAACTTATAGACTTGGGCAAACTAGTTAGTCCAACTATTTGTGTTGGGCAATTCAACCACCAAAATCAATTTAGTAATATAGGTGTAAGCCTAATTCCCTTTCAGGACACAACAAGATGTAACGTGTGTCTCCTTGCGACAGATGTCGCACCACAACGTATTAAAGCAATTTCTAGCATGGTGCCCTTCAACTCCGCATTTCTGACAGAAGGCAGGACGAACATGATCGACATCTTTCTTCAAAGCTAAAGGGGGAATGACAGGATTACCTGAATGGGTTCCTTCGCCAGAAGAAGGAGACATCAGGCCCTCTTGGTGATCAAGTTTTCCGAGCGCAGGCTTCAGTTTCGAACTGAGATTTCTTGCTCTGTTCCAAGATTGAAACCCCTACGGATTTTCTTTAGGACCCCATCGATCCCATTGAGGATTCTGAGGGTTCTTGCTCTTCGGATCCATCGCGGAATCTTTCGAAGGGCCCCGAAAGCCACCAGATCCTAGACGCGGCCACTCCTCTTCGATCACCGGCGGGCGTAAGGAAGAAACGCACCACCCCCACTGAAGCTAGACCGAGACGAGACCGGGAGCGACCAGAGATGCGAGAGGAATGCGGCGTAGTGGGGAAACAAGTGCGATCCAATGAAATCCAAAGGAAACCCTAACCTGGCTGTAGGGTTTTCTGGAGCAGAGGACGAACGAGAGGGCGATCCGGGCGTCGGGAAGTGAGTGTGGACTGGGAGCGGCGTCACCCCCGGGCTCCACCCAACCCAAGCCGAGCACGGACCAGGGGCCAGGCCAGCATCACGGGACGGAGCACTGGAGCCCTGGGCCAGGTGGAGCACTGTAGATTTCGGCCCAGCAATATCCGCACGCGCAGTGACCCGACAACCACCATGGGAGGATTGGGAGATAGCGCGGGAGGTAGAAGAAACGGCCCAGGGAGCCGAACGCCATTTTTTTCGCCTTTCGTCTCATTCTGCTTTTTCTGAACTCAATCCAGGATTTAGGCATTTAGCGATGAGCCATCTATAGGGTAATTAGATTTAATAAATTTATTTTGTTGTTTAATCATATGATTAGTTTTATAATTAAACTGAATTTAATACTGGTAATCCACATTCAAACCTAAACTTTAGTTTGGGAACCACAAACACCTTTACAACCTGCTCTGCTCCTTTTCGCCTTTTCTGGGGAGTTTGTTCGATGCCTGTAATTTACATTTTGGCTGAGAAAACCTCCCTTTCAGTCGAAGGTGCCTATACCAGCTAATCCTCCTGCCCCAACTATTGTTTTTTTTAACTAATCAATCGTGGAGAAAAACCAAAGTAGCAGGATACCGGATGGAGTTTGTTCTTGCTTGGTACTACTGGTTATAAATTTTGGATACAGACTACAGAGCAACACGATCTGTACGGGTGTGGCACAGCATGGCATTGACCAACGAACGCTTCCTAGTCGACCTTTAGCTTCGCTTTGATGAACCGTATGTATAGGTGTACATTTGGGCCGGGTCTGATGGACCGGCCTGAAGCATGAAAAAAAAAACACGGCCCAGACACGGCACGGCTCAAAATAATTTAGTGCCGGGCCGGTACGGACTGATATATTGGGCCGGGTTTGGGCCGAGGTCGCGGTCCATGGGCGGGCATGAGCACGACCCGTTTAAGGCAGGCACGAAATGGCCCATATAGAGGCACGAAAAGGGCCATATATTTATTAAAATTATACTTCATTCCACACTTTCATGTACTTGATAAAGAACATAAAGCTAGAGATAATGTTTTTTTTGAGGAAGAACACACGTTCTTTATTATTGATTCAAAGTGACATTACAATCCCTGCTAGTTGCTTCCATAAGCCAATTAGGGAAGCAATCTAACCAAAATAAGACAGGAGCCAACTCTATAGCCTTGCTTGCACAAAGGTGAGCTACTGAGAGCACCTAGAGGGGGGGTGAATAGGTGATCCTGTGAAACTTAAACTTATAGCCACAAAAACTTGTTAAGTGTTAGCACAATAATCACCAAGTGGCTAGAGAGGAGTCTCAACAAAACACAATACCACAAGAGATCAAACACAGAGATGACACAGTGGTTTATCCCGTGGTTCGGCCAAGACCAAACGCTTGCCTACTCCACGTTGTGGCGTCCCAACGGACGAGGGTTGCAATCAACCCCTCTCAAGCGGTCCAAAGACCAACTTGAATACCACGGTGTTTTGTTTTGCCTTTCAATATCCCGTTTGCGAGGAATCTCCACAACTTGGAGCCTCTCGCCCTTACACTTGAGATTCACAAGAAATTCAGAGTAAGGGAGGAAAGCAACACACACAAATCCACAGCAAAATGCGCACACACACGGCCAAGAATCGAGCTCAAAAGACTATCTCAAAGTTCTCACTAGAACGGGGCTCGAATCACTGAGAATGACAAACGAATGCGCAAAGACTGAGTGTGGATGATCAAGAATGCTCTAAGGTTGCTTAGTATTCTCCTCATGCGCCTAGGGGTCCCTTTTATAGCCCCAAGGCAGCTAGGAGCCGTTGAGCACAAATCTGGAAAGCCATTCTTGCCTTCTGTCGTCGGGGTCACCGGACAGTCCGGTGCACACCGGACACTGTCCGGTGCCCGATTTCCTTCCTAAAATGGCGCTGCCGACCGTTGCCGACCGTTGCAGATCTGGGAGCCTTTGGCGCACCGGACAAGTCCGGTGCACACCGGACAGTCCGGTGCCCCCTTCCGACCGTTGGCCCGACCACGTGTCGCGCGCAGATTCCGCGGCCGACCGTTGGCCCGGTCACGTGTCGCGCGCAGATTCCGCGGCCGACCGTTGGCCCGGCCGACCGTTGGCTCACCGGACAGTCCGGTGCACACCGGACAGTCCGGTGAATTTTAGCCGTACGCCGTCGGCGAATTCCCGAGAGCGGCCACTTCACGCCGAGTCAGTCTGGCGCACCGGACACTGTCCGGTGCACCACCGGACAGTCCGGTGCTCCAGACTGGACAGACTTTGGCTGCTCGAGCCATCTCTTCTCCAACTCGATTTTTTCTGTTTTTAGCACTTAGACACAATACATTAGTCCATAAAACAATGTACTAAGTCTGAGAAACATACCTTTATCCTTGATTTGTACTTTGTCCACCATTTCACAATTAGGCACCTGTGTTGGGCACTAAATCACCAAAATACTTAGAAATGGCCCAAGGGCACATTTCCCTTTCAATCTCCCCCTTTTTGGTGATTTATGCCAACACAACATAAAGCAAGTAGAACAAGTACAAAAACACTTCAAATAAGAACTCAAATTATTTTGATTCAATTTTGACATATATGGATCACTCTATGCCACCACTTGGTTTGTTTTTGCAAATCAAACTCAAATCTCTATCTCTAAGTCAAACACACATGTTGAAACATAAAGATAGTCATTCCAAAAGAGATTGATCAAAGATTTCAAAAACTCCCCCTTTTTCCCATAATCAATACTTCTCCCCACAAGAAGCCAACTTTTGATAAGAGGGACAACAAAAGAGTTTTGACAAACCAAAAGCTCTATTCTACTATTTTTAAAATCTCTCAAGTGGTAGCTGATCCATTTATCGCTTTGGCCTTTATTTTCTCCCCCTTTGGCATCAAGCACCAAAACGGGATCAATCTTGGCCTTTTAACCCCATTGCCTCACCAAAATCTTCAAATAAGAACACAAAGGCAAAGAGTATGAAGATGAACTTGGAAAAGTTACTCTTTCTTATCGGAGTGCAGTGGAAGTCTTGCATGGTCCAAGTCCACCTTTTCCCTTTCAATTTTCCTTAGAGACTAAAACAACCAAACTCAAGTACATGGTTAGCCACAAAGGGTCAAGTTGTAGCACAGCTCCCCCTAAATATGTGCATCATTTGCAAACAGGACTTGTGAGGTCCAGGGAGTGTTTGTACAACTCCTTTGTTGAGGTCGGTGTGTCCGTCGGTTCCCATTGGCGTCTTTGCAGGCTTGGCGTCCTTCATCCCAAACCTCTTTAGCAAATCTTGTGTGTACTTTGTTTGGGAGATGAAGGTGCCGTCCTTGAGTTGCTTCACTTGGAACCCAAGGAAGTAGGTCAACTCGCCCATCATCGACATCTCGAATTTCTGCGTCATCACCCTGCTAAACTCTTCACAAGACTTATGGTTAGTAGAACCAAATATTATGTCGTCGACATAAATTTGGCACACAAAAAGATCACCATCGCAAGTCTTAGTAAAAAGAGTTGGATCGGCTTTCCCAACCTTGAAAGCATTAGCAATTAAAAAGTCTCTAAGGCATTCATACCATGCTCTTGGGGCTTGCTTAAGTCCATAGAGCGCCTTAGAGAGCTTACACACGTGGTCGGGGTACCGTTCATCCTCGAAGCCAGGGGGTTGCTCCACGTACACCTCCTCCTTGATTGGCCCGTTGAGGAAAGCGCTCTTCACATCCATTTGGTACAACCTGAAAGAATGGTGAGCGGCATATGCTAGCAAGATACGAATTGATTCTAGCCTAGCCACAGGAGCGGAAGTCTCCTCAAAGTCCAAACCTGCGACTTGGGCATAACCTTTTGCCACAAGTCGGGCCTTGTTCCTCGTCACCACCCCGTGCTCGTCTTGTTTGTTGCGGAACACCCACTTGGTTCCCACAACATTTTGCTTGGGACGAGGCACCAGTGTCCAAACTTCATTGCGCTTGAAGTTGTTGAGTTCCTCCTGCATGGCCAATACCCAATCCGGATCTAGCAAGGCCTCCTCTACCCTGAAAGGCTCAATAGAAGAGACAAAGGAGTAATGCTCACAAAAATTAACTAATCGAGATCGAGTAGTTACTCCCTTGCTAATGTCACCCAAAATTTGGTCGACGGGATGATCCCTTTGAATCACCGCTCGAACTTGGGTTGGAGGTGCCGGTTGCGCTTCTTCCTCCATCACGTGATCATCTTGTGCTCCCCCTTGATCACACGCCTCCTTTTGATGAACCTGTTCATTGTCTTGAGTTGGGGGATGCACCGTTGTTGAGGAAGAAGGTTGATCTCGTTCATCTTGTTCCTGTGGCCGCACTTCTCCAATCGCCATGGTTCGTATAGCGGCCGTCGGAACATCTTCTTCATCTACATCATCACAATCAACAACTTGCTCTCTTGGAGAGCCATTAGTCTCATCAAATACAACGTCGCTAGAGACTTCAACCAAACCCGATGATTTGTTGAAGACCCTATACGCCTTTGTATTTGAATCATAACCTAATAAAAACCCTTCTACAGCTTTGGGAGCAAATTTGGAATTCCTACCCTTCTTCACTAGAATGTAGCATTTACTCCCAAATACACGAAAGTACGATACATTGGGTTTGTTACCGGTTAGCAGCTCATATGAAGTCTTCTTGAGGAGGCGGTGAAGGTAGACCCTGTTGATGGCGTGGCAAGCCGTGTTCACAGCTTCCGACCAAAAGCACTCGGGGGTCTTGAACTCTCCAAGCATAGTCCTCGCCATATCTATGAGTGTCCTGTTCTTCCTCTCCACCACACCGTTTTGCTGAGGTGTGTAGGGAGCGGAGAACTCGTGCTTGATCCCTTCCTCCTCAAGAAACTCCTCCACTTGAAGGTTCTTGAATTCGGACCCGTTGTCGCTCCTTATCTTCTTCACCTTGAGCTCAAACTCATTTTGAGCTCTCCTTAGGAAGCGCTTGAGGGTCCCTTGGGTTTTAGACTTATCCTGCAAAAAGAACACCCAAGTGAAGCGGGAAAAGTCATCAACAATAACTAGACCATACTTACTTCCTCCTATGCTCAGATAGGCGACGGGTCCGAAGAGGTCCATATGCAGCAGCTCCAGAGGTCTTGATGTGGTCATCACATTCTTGCTGTGATGTGCTCCTCCCACTTGTTTACCTGCTTGACAAGCTGCACAAGGTCTATGTTTTTCGAAATAAACATTGGTTAGACCTATCACGTGTTCTCCCTTTAGAAGCTTGTGGAGGTTCTTCATCCCCACATGTGCTAAGCGGCGATGCCACAACCAGCCATGCAAGTCTTAGCCATTAAGCATGCATCTAGACCGGCCTCTTCTTTTGCAAAATCAACTAAGTAAAGATTGCCGTCTAGTACACCCTTAAAAGCTAGTGAACCGTCACATCTTCTAAAGACAGACACATCTACATTTGTAAAAAGACAATTATATCCCATATTGCATAGTTGACTAACAGATAGCAAATTGTAACCAAGAGACTCAACTAAAAACACATTGGAGATTGAGTGCTCATTAGAAATTGCAATTTTACCTAACCCTTTTACCTTGCCTTGATTCCCATCACCGAATATAATTGAATCTTGGGAATCCTTATTTTTGACGTAGGAGGTGAACATCTTCTTCTCCCCCGTCATATGGTTTGTGCATCCGCTGTCGATAATCCAGCTTGAACCCCCGGATGCATAAACATGCAAGGTAAATTTAGGCTTGGGTTTTAGGTACCCAACTCATGTTGGGTCCTACAAGGTTAGTGCAAATATCCTTAGGGACCCAAATGCAAGTTTTATCTCCCTTGCATTTTGCCCCTAACTTCCTAGCAACTATTTTCCTATCCTTTCTATAAATAGCAAAGGAAGCATTTAAAGCACAATAAATTGTAGAAGGTTCATTCACTACTTTCCTAGGAGCATGAATAATATTCTTTCTAGGCACATGATGAATAGCATTTCTCCTAGACATATTTCTACCATGCATATAGGAAGAACTAGAAGCAAACATGGCATGAGAGTCAAAATCATTATAAGCATTATAACTCCTATAAGCATTTCTAGTTTGTCTCCTATCATGATACATAAAAGCATGGTTCTTTTTAGTACTACTAACCATAGGAGCCTTCCCTTTCTCCTTGGCGGAGATAGGAGCCTTATGGCTTGTCAAGTCCTTGGCTTCCCTCTTGTAGCCAAGTCCATCCTTAATTGAGGGATGTCTACCAATCGTGTAGGCATCCCTTGCAAATTTCAGCTTATCAAATTCATTCTTGCTAGTCTTAAGTTGGGCACTAAGACCAGCCACTTCATCATTTAGTTTTGAAATTGAAACTAAGTGTTCACAACAAGCATCAACATCCTTACACTTAGTGCAAATTCAACATGTTCAACACAGGAGTTAGATTTACTTGCTACTTCTAGCTTAGCATTTAAATCATTAATTTCACCTTTTAAAGAAGAAATGGTTTCATTACAAATAGAAAGTTCACAAGAAAGCATTCCATTTCTTTTAACTTCTAGAGCAAGTGAATTTTGTGCACTAACAAATTTATCATGCTCTTCATATAAAAGATCTTCTTGTTTCTCTAAGATTCTATCCTTTTCATTCAAGGCATCAATCAATTCATTAATCTTAGCTATCTTAGTTCTATCCAATCCCTTGAATAAACTAGAGTAATCTATTTCATCCTCACTAGACTCATCATCACTAGAAGAATCATAAGTATTAGTATTACGATTGATTACCTTCTTCTCCCTTGCCATGAGGCAAGTGTGATGCTCGTTTGGGAAGAGGGCCGATTTGTTGAAGGCAGTGGCGGCGAGTCCTTCGTCGTCGGAGTCGGACGAAGAGCAATCCGAATCCCACTCCTTTCCAAGGTGTGCTTCGCCTTTGGCCTTCTTGTAAACCTTCTTGTTCTCTCTCTTCCCATTCTTCCCTTGCTCCTGGTCACTATCATTTTCGGGACAGTTAGCAATAAAATGACCAACCTTACCACATTTGAAGCATGAGCGCTTCCCCTTTGTCTTGGTCTTCCTTGGTTGCCCCTTGCGACCATTTAGCGCCGTCTTGAATCTCTTGATGATGAGAGCCATCTCTTCATCATTGAGCCCGGCCGCCTCAACTTGCGCCACCTTGCTGGGTAGCGGCTCCTTGCTCCTTGTTGCCTTGAGAGCGATGGGTTGAGACTTGTGGATTGGACCGTTCAACGCGTCGTCGACGTATCTCGCCTCCTTGATCATCATCCGCCCGCTTTCAAATTTTCCGAGTACCTCCTCGGGCGTCATCATCGTGTACCTGGGATTCTCACGAATATTGTTCACGAGATGAGGATCAAGAACGGTAAAGGACCTTAGCATTAGGCGGACGACGTCGTGGTCCGTCCATCGCGTGCTTCCGTAGTTCCTTATTTTGTTGATGAGGGTCTTGAGCCGGTTGTACGTTTGGGTTGGCTCCTCTCCCCTTATCATGGCGAATCGTCCAAGCTCGCCCTCCACCAACTCCATTTTGGTGAGCATGGTGATGTCATTCCCCTCGTGAGAGATCTTGAGGGTGTCCCATATTTGCTTGGCATTGTCCAAGCCGCTCACCTTGTTGTACTCTTCCCTGCACAAGGACGCTAAGAGAACAGTAGTAGCTTGTGCATTTATATGGATTTGTTCATTTATGAGCATAGAGTTATCCGAGCTATCAAACTTCATTCCATTCTCTACAATCTCCCAAATGCTTGGATGGAGAGAGAATAGGTGACTACGCATTTTGTGACTCCAAAATCCGTAGTCCTCCCCATCGAAGTGTGGAGGTTTGCCAAGAGGAATGGAAAGCAAATGCGAATTCGAACTATGTTGAATACGAGAATAATCAAATGAAAAGTTCGAATTGACCGTCTTTTTGTAGTCGTTGTCGTCGTCCTTTTGGGAAGAAGTAGACTCATCACTATCGTCGTAGTATATGATCTCCTTGATGCGCTTTGTCTTCTTCTTCTTCCCTTCCTTCCGCTTGTAGCCCGAGCCGGAGTCAGTGGGCTTGTCATCTTTTGGCTCGTTGACGAAAGACTCCTTTTCGTTGTTGACCACCATCCCCTTTCCCTTAGGATCCATCTCTTCGGGCGATTAGTCCCCTCTTGAAGAGAACGACTCTGATACCAATTGAGAGCACCTAGAGGGGGGGTGAATAGGTGATCCTGTGAAACTTAAACTTATAGCCACAAAAACTTGTTAAGTGTTAGCACAATAATCACCAAGTGGCTAGAGAGGAGTCTCAACAAAACACAATACCACAAGAGATCAAACACAGAGATGACACAGTGGTTTATCCCGTGGTTCGGCCAAGACCAAACGCTTGCCTACTCCACGTTGTGGCGTCCCAACGGACGAGGGTTGCAATCAACCCCTCTCAAGCGGTCCAAAGACCAACTTGAATACCACGGTGTTTTGTTTTGCCTTTCAATATCCCGTTTGCGAGGAATCTCCACAACTTGGAGCCTCTCGCCCTTACACTTGAGATTCACAAGAAATTCAGAGTAAGGGAGGAAAGCAACACACACAAATCCACAGCAAAATGCGCACACACACGGCCAAGAATCGAGCTCAAAAGACTATCTCAAAGTTCTCACTAGAACGGGGCTCGAATCACTGAGAATGACAAACGAATGCGCAAAGACTGAGTGTGGATGATCAAGAATGCTCTAAGGTTGCTTAGTATTCTCCTCCATGCGCCTAGGGGTCCCTTTTATAGCCCCAAGGCAGCTAGGAGCCGTTGAGCACAAATCTGGAAAGCCATTCTTGCCTTCTGTCGTCGGGGTCACCGGACAGTCCGGTGCCCGAATTCCTTCCTAAAATGGCGCTGCCGACCGTTGCCGACCGTTGCAGATCTGGGAGCCTTTGGCGCACCGGACAAGTCCGGTGCACACCGGACAGTCCGGTGCCCCCTTCCGACCGTTGGCCCGGCCACGTGTCGCGCGCAGATTCCGCGGCCGACCGTTGGCCCGGCCACGTGTCGCGCGCAGATTCCGCGGCCGACCGTTGGCCCGGCCGACCGTTGGCTCACCGGACAGTCCGGTGCACACCAGACAGTCCGGTGAATTTTAGCCGTACGCCGTCGGCGAATTCCCAAGAGCGGCCACTTCACGCCGAGTCAGTCTGGCGCACCGGACACTGTCCGGTGCACCACCGGACAGTCCGGTGCTCCAGACTGGACAGACTTTGGCTGCTCGAGCCATCTCTTCTCCAACTCGATTTTTTCTGTTTCCAGCACTTAGACACAATACATTAGTCCATAAAACAATGTACTAAGTCTGAGAAACATACCTTTATCCTTGATTTGTACTTTGTCCACCATTTCACAATTAGGCACCTGTGTTGGGCACTAAATCACCAAAATACTTAGAAATGGCCCAAGGGCACATTTCCCTTTCAGCTACCTCATTTCCCTCTCTATTAACGAAAGATACATCAAATGATCTGAAAACCACACTCCTCTCTCTGATTTCTTGCCATAAACCTGCGATAGCACTCCTTCTTCCCTCCTTTGACCGGAGAAGAGCCACCAGAACAGAGTTGTCAACTTCTAAAATCACTTTTTCCATGCTAAGCATCTGGGCGAGCACCACGCCATCACGAGCAGCCAAAGCTTCGCTAGTTAGGGCATCAGGGATGTGTTCATATAGCTGTGCTGCTGCCGCCAAAACCTCTCCCCGCGAGTTCCTCATCACCACACCCCCAGCCCCTTTGCCCGTCTCGGCAACAAAAGCAGCATCCGAGTTAATTTTCACCCAACCTTCCAATGGCGCTTTCCATTTAACCCGGTAGCGCAGAGAGGCTTGCGGCCCTGGCAATTCTAAACAAACTAGATCCTCTAGCATTTTCGCCACATGACTCACTGCAGCGTATGGATTCCAACGGTCACGCCCAAACCTTCTAGCATTCCTTCCGGACCATAAGGACCAGGCACCATAAATAACCATCGTTTTAACTGAGTTAGTGAAGTGGTCGTCAGCCAATAAGTCCTTTGCCCAAGTGACCTCCAAAAAAGCTGGAAGTTTTATTCCCGTGATGTTTTTAACCACTCACCAGAACTGCTTTGCCACTGGACAATCAATAGCAATATGGAAAAATGATTCTCCTTCCTCCCCACACACTTCACAGAAATTTTCACGAAGAATATGTCTCCTCTTCAATTCCTGTTTGGATGGCAGAAAATTATGAAGGACTCTCCACCAGAAAATTCTTATTTTTGGAGGTATATTAAGCTTCCATAGTTTGGTCCACCAGCATTCTTCATTCGATGAGCTTGCTGCATTTACAGCATGAGCCTTCCCAACACTTTGAGTCTGCTTCAACATTTGATAACATGACCGAACTGAAAACATACCATTTTTCTCATGCGCCCAACCCATCACATCAGCATCCATCCGAGTGCCAGGCCTCAACTTCAGAATTTCTTCAGCATCCATAGCAACGAAAGACTTCCTCACCAAATCAACATTCCATCATCTAGTACCTGGCTGAAAAAAGTTCGTCCACAGATTGCACTTGGACTCCTTCAAGATGAACAGTGGGCTTCAACTGCCTAAGACTTGGAATCCAGTTGTCCTCCCAAATACTTATTGAAGATCCAGGACCCACTCTTTTAATCAAGCCCTGCCATAAAGCTTCACGACCAAACAGCACAGCCCTCCAGAATTCTGAACTCTGCTTCCTTTTATTTGCTTTCAAAAAGTCACCATTGTGATAATATTTCCCTTTAATGATCCTCGCACAAAGAGAATTAGGCCTTGTCATTAGTCTCCATCCTTGTTTTGCAAGCATCGCCTTGTTAAACAGAGGTAAGTCTCTAAAGCCCATGCCCCCACTCATTTTAGGCATTGTCAACTTGGACTAGCTTTGCTAATGAATTTTGTGACTGTCTACTGCACTTCCCCACCAAAAATTTGAAATATAAGTCTGCATCTTTTTACACACATGTGCTGGCAATTTAAAACAGCTCATGGGATAAGTAGGAACTGCCTGAAGATTAGCTTTGATGAGCACCTCTCTGCCCGCACAACTAAGCTTCTTTTCACTCCACCCATACACAAAGTTTCTAATACGATCAGCATACGACTTTATCACGCCATCTGTACCTCTTCCGGCTGCTGTTGGTAGGCCCAAAAATTTTTCTCCCAAAACTTCGGATCTGATCCCAAGAGACTGCAGCACCTCTTGTTTCCCTTCCTGATCGCAGTTAGCACTGAACAAGACACCAGATTTCTGCTTATTAACCAACTGACCTGAGATCTTATTATAGAGATCCAGAATCGAAGCAATCCGGTCAGCGCTCCTCTTATTTGCCTGACCAAAAACCACACAGTCATCAACAAACATCAAGTGGGATACCCAAGGTGTCCGCAGACTAATACGAATCCCCCTCGCAATATATTGTGGCCTAGTGTTCTTTAACATACAAGTCAGACCTTCCGCACATAACAAGAATAAATAGGGTGAAATTGGATCACCCTGCCTTATGCCCCGAGATGGTTTGAAAACCTCAGACAAACATCCATTGACCTTGACTGAAAAAGTTACAGAAGTAACGCACCGCATAACCAAATCTCGCCATTTGTCAGCAAAGCCCAAGGCTCTCATCACTGACTCCAAATATGTCCACTCCACACGATCATACGCTTTTGCCATATCAAGCTTCACTGCAAAGGCTCCGGCCTTCCCCTTCTTCTTCCTCAGATAGTGAAAACATTCATGAGCAATCACTACATTGTCAGTTATGAGCCGGCCAGGGATGAATGCACTCTGCTCCTTCTGAGATAATATCATCAATCACTGCCCTTAGTCTATTGGCCATGGTTTTGGAACAAAGCTTATAGAGCACATTACACAAAGAAATGGGTCTGAAATGTGTAAGCTCTTGAGGATTAGCCACTTTAGGGATAAGAACTAGAAATGGGTCTGAAATGTCTAAGCTAGAGATAATGTTAGGTAGTGTTTGGTTGAGGAGCCAAGTAGAACAGAGCCGTTCCATCCCTGATTCTAGGAACAGAGCCGCTCTGTTCTGTGTTTGGTAATTTAGAACGGAGTGGCTCTGTTTTTTGTTTGGTTGCAGAGTGAACGGAACGAAGCGTGACTGTGAGAGCGGGATGGGAACGGAGCGGCTCCGTCCGGTTAATTTTTTGGAGCGGAATGGTTCCGGATCTGAGGAGAATATTTCCTAATTGGAGCCATTCCGTTCTAGTTATTTTGTAACCAAACAGCAATAAACTGGGACAGAACGGCTCCGTTCTACTTGGCTCTTCAACCAAACACTACCTTAGTTAGATGTTTTTTGTAGCTTTGAATTAGAGTATGTGATGTAATTTTATTTTTGTTATGAACATTAGATAATAAAATAAACTTACGAACTATATATAGAGCTGATTATACTCTTTTACTTTCTAACAAAATGATTTGTAAACGAGGTAGTTATTGCATAGCTCTGGTAACTTAATACAAATATTAAGTTTGCTTTTGGTCAAATTTATTTGTCTTATCTCTTATTTGTTTTAATAAATTTGTTTTGAATTTCGGGCCCTGATGTGAATTTCGGGCCAAAAACTAAATTTCGGGCCAAAAATTGAATTTCGGGCTTTTATAATTTCGGGCCGTCCGAAATAAGCCCGGCACGTTTAAGCAATTACGGGTCGGGCCGTGGGCCGAGGGCTAGGCCCGTGGGCCGGCCCAGCACGGCCCGAAATTCAAACGGGCCGACCGGCCTGAAATTTAAACAATAAAGGCTTTTTCGGACTTGGGCCGGGCCGGGCGGCCCGAATGTACACCTATAACCGTATGTGAGGTGGAATACGGTGAAAAGCAATTCCTTTCCGTCGTTTGGTTCTAGAAAACCCGATTGATTCTCATTAGTACTAGAATTAAATTTTAGTCTCTATCTGCTTGGTTTTAAGAACTAAACATGTTTAGAACAATATCAAATATACTATAGAAAGACTGAAATAGCCTTGTATATTTAAGACGTCATAGAGTGATCAATAAATGAAGGGTGGGGAGAGGAATAAATCTATTTAAATCCCTTTTAGCTACCTTTTTTGAGAAACTAAAAACTAAAACCAATTATTATCTACTTTAAGTTCTTTTCGATTGGTAAAAATGGACTACACGGGACTAAAACCAATGACTAGATATTAGTCCTTGCAATAAAACGTAGTCTTAGAATGTTTTTGGTCGATTGTCTAAAATAGAGAATATAATAATGTTTGATACTTTTTTAGGTAAAGTTTGAAATAGGATGAGACAGTGATTACTCCATGACAGGGGAGCTGCCGGACTACGTGCGGTCTGCGGACGGAGAGGGAACGTCCGGTCAAGATGGATGGCGATTGGCTCCGTGTTCAATGGAGACGGCATGGGCTCGGTTGGGAATCGGGACAGAGAAAAAAACGCCACCATGGCCGCCGCGTCCATTGGAGCCCAGTGGGACAGGCATCATTTGGCGTCGGGCCGGTACGGTATTGGCGGCGGGCCAGCTGACGAGAAGGAACGGCCGCAGCCCACGAGTCATCCTGATTCCTGTCCTCCCAGTCCCAGTCCCAGCACCGCCGGTGTCTGATCAGGAACAGGAAGCGAACACCGGCGGTTGTCCCGTTCCAATTCCAACTAACCTACACCTACCTAGGCTCCGCGTACACCTACCCCGTCTCTGTTCCGGGGGCGGGGAGCGTCACCAGTCAGTCACGGCGGCTCTAAAATCTCAGATACCACCAGATCCGTCCCGCGAATCTAAAGTCAAACCAACCGCGATCCGCGAATCCGCGGGAGAGAAGGGGAGGGGAAGGGCGCGGGGGCATGGAGTTCCTGCAGGGCCAGAGGCTGGAGACCACGCTGGCCGTCGCGGCCGCCGTCGTTGCCGTCGCAGCCGGCTCCGCCTACCTCTTCCTCCGCAGTAGGAAGCCCAGGGGTGAGAGCCCTTTGCACTTCCCGTCACCAGTGACCCGCGCGCGTGTGTCATTAGAGTATGTACGCATCTCTGGCTCTGGATACTGGATGGCTGAATCATTCTGCGCTGGTGTTCTGCTGAGCTGAAACAATTTTGTAGTGTGCTCTCTGGATTGCACGCGAGTAGGTGATCCGCTGATTTTATTATTATTATTTTTTTATTTTGTAATGCTAGTAATTGGATTTAGCTGTGTTGGCACCGCTGAAGTCTGAGCACTAGTGTCAGTAAAGTTACGTAATTCGCCAAAGCTGGACAATCGGAGATAAGTTCCTTGCTAGGCCAAGGCCTTCTAGTCGACATGCTTCTTTGGGTTCTTAAACATCTGGGGACTGGCCCTGTTTATCCTAACAACCGTGATTATGTCCTTGCTTCTTGGTACTTTGTGTATGCATATCATATATCGTTCTACTTATCTCAAGTGAGCTACTTCTTTTGAAGCTAGCAGCTCATTCTTTTTTTTTCCCTTCTTTAGGAACATGGAGCTCGCAGCCTAGTCCCATTTTCCTCTTGTACCTCATTTGTGTTGGCTGTGTCTGTTCTGTAGGATGCCTAGACCCCGAGAACTTCAAGGAGTTCAAACTTGTTGAGAAGAGGCAGCTGAGTCATAATGTTGCCAAGTTCAAGTTTGCGCTCCCAACACCTACTTCTGTATTGGGTCTTCCAATCGGACAGCATATAAGCTGCAGGTTTGGGCTCTTCGTTACCACTTTTGAAAGTGGGTTCGAAAGGCACAGCCGTTACTCTGAATTTCTTTCAGTCTTACTGTGTCTACCTCCCAATTGTTCCAGGGGACAGGATGCTTCTGGCGAGGAAGTGATCAAGCCTTATACTCCAACTACTCTGGACTCTGATGTTGGATCTTTTGAGCTTGTTATAAAGGTAAGTTTTCAATCAGACGACCCCCCCCCCTTTTTTTTTTCTTTTCCTAGTCATTCCATTGTATTTCCAGTTGTGTTATGCATCTTCGGTCATCAATGCAACCATTTGTGCACTGTTGTGATTCACCACATATTTTCTTTCCTTCTCGTCGTGAAGATGTATCCCCAAGGAAGAATGTCTCATCATTTCCGTGAGATGAAAGTTGGTGATTATATGTCTGTGAAGGGACCTAAGGTATACGGTATACCTGTATCACATTGTATTTTGTACGTAGATTCTGCCTGTTCCATGTCCGAACTTACACACTGTACATGCTCCAATTGGTCCTATGTCATGATACATATTTTGGTATCGGTTTTTATTTTGTCTATAATCCTCTGAGTTACTGATTATTATTAGGCATCACACTTGTCATTCTGTGGTTGTACACAAAGAGTAAAAAATGCTTCGAATACCTTGCTCCATTATTATTAGGCATCACACTTGTCATTCTGTGGTTGTACACAAAGAGTACAAAATGCTTCGAATACCTTGCTCCCTTCTTTTTTTTTTTGCATTGGAAAGAGGCGTTCATTTGTTTTGTGAGAGTGATAGCATTTATTTTAGCAAAGGCAACAAATGAACAAAACAGCAAAGAAACCACCTAGAAGTTTTGTATTTTGAATGAAGTTGAGAAGGCTAACAACATCTATTTTGAACTGGAGGGTGTGTTTTATTATTAAAAAAATGTAGATATGCTCCTGGTATGCATCTCGGCCATTTGATATTGACGTTAAATAATTGCTTCTCTAACCTAGGGCCGTTTCAAGTACCTACCTGGACAAGTGAGAGCATTTGGAATGGTAGCTGGAGGATCAGGCATTACTCCAATGTTCCAAGTAATAACACGTCGTTCAAAGTTTTTCTTTACGATGGTATAAAAGTTGAGATATATTTTTTTAGTACCCAGCCGTGCATTTTTTGTCTTACTATAGGTCACAAGGGCAATTCTTGAGAACCCAAAGGACAACACGAAAGTACACTTAATCTATGCAAATGTCACGTATGAGGATATTCTTCTGAAGGTATGCCTTTTTATGCTGACAGACTTCATTGACTCTTAACCTGATATCAGTTATATACCTGTATGCAAAAGGGTCTGGTTCAATTGATGGTGCCTATTTGGTGAGACACTGGTATCATTACTCTCCATCTGTCCAGCTTACATTACGAATAAACTAGTAGGTCTGGTTTCTGAGATATGGAAAATAATCTGATTTTTTGCTCATGATTTATGGATCATACCATGAAGAGCATAAACATGTCTCAGAATACCAGGCAAGTTGTGTTTTTTACTAGAATTCTATATATGGTCTCTTGCAAAAAAAATCTTATATAAAATATGTGTAAGCAGCACTCTTTGTCTACAAATAATTACGGATTTATTCCTCCACAGTAGAACTAGTAACTCTTGTCTCAGTTCTTGTAATCTGTTTACATTACTGTTTATTGCTGACGATGTGTTTATATTACTTTTATAGACACATGTTTGTATGCTACACTAAACCATCACAGTAGAAGCAATCTTTCTGCGTGGAAGCATGCTTTCGTGCCACTGATGGGGCTTATGACGACACTACATACATTCGTGATGAAATCGCTATTATTATCATACAGTACGGTTACCGTTTTTGCGTGCTTTACATCTAGCTTGACGCAGGAAGAACTTGACGGCATGGCCAAAAACTATCCTGATCGTTTCAAGATCTACTATGTCTTGAATCAGGTTTTACTTGTATTCCCTATAATTAGTTGGTACCCTACTATGCTTCGCTCGTCTGTGTGTGTTACTAAACATGCATCGTTTCCTGCGCAGCCTCCTGAAGTCTGGGACGGTGGCGTCGGGTTCGTGTCGAAGGAAATGATCCAGACTCATTGCCCAGCGCCTGCCGCCGACATTCAGGTAAGCTTTTCCGGTTACTGAAAGTGTTTTGCGGGAACTTGGATGGAGGCCATCATCAGTTTTGCTCGGTGGAAGTCAGATCAGACAGACACTAGGCCGGCGGGCCGGGGCCCGGGGGGGTCGTTGACGGGGTTCCGTTTTCAGGTATTGCGATGTGGCCCTCCTCCCATGAACAAAGCCATGGCCGCGCACCTGGACGGCCTTGGCTACACGAAGGAGATGCAGTTCCAGTTCTAAGCGTTGCATTCTCTCTACCAGTACCAGAATAAACGGCGGTGGAACGAAGTTCTAAGCTCCAAACATACGCGGTTTGCCGCCACTCACAGTCACAGAGCGTCGTACTTACTCTACCTGGATGAAAGCAGCAGTACAGTACCCACCAAATTTGTATCGGTGTCGGGACATTCTTTTGTACCATGCCGTTCTTTTGTATCGGTTTGTCACTCAGTCCGCGAGCCAGCAGCCCAGCACACGATCCATCGTGTCATTTTGGCAACGTCATACAGATACAAAAAAACTGCACGTGCAGCAGATGTGCTCTGTTCTCTCCTGCAGAGCGATGAACGCGTACGCGCACGGTAGGCTTGGTAGCAAGCAGGCGACGTTTGGTGCAGGCCAAGGCGACACCAAGGCGCTCGTCGTCTTCTCCTGCGCGCCTGCTACACGGTTCGTGGCGTGCCCGTACGTGTAATGTACGTGTGATTGGCTCGTGCTCGGGGGACAGCGACCAGGAGACCAAGTGGCAGCGCCAGTGCGTGCGTCCTCGGGGTTACAGTATAGTATAACACAGGCTGCAAGGCCAAGGCCACGTGTGTGAGTGTGACGGACACCACACGGTCGGGGTCGGATGAAGACATGGGAGGTCGTCAAGATCGAGAAGTTCCATATATATATACTTAAAAAAAAAGAATCTCTGTGTCTTGCTTTTGTCGCAAGAGGGCTCCTTTGGTGGCCATGGCGAATTCCTGTGGTCGTCGTGTGTTCTCGTTGGGAGGGGAGAGGGGCCACTGATTACTGAGCCTGGGCCAGACTATATAGTAGCTTAGCGGTTAAGCTTTCACTGGGAACCCATAATATTACCACCAAACGCACTCGAGTGAGTGTGCAAACCGTAGGGACCAGAAATTTTAAAGTTGTATAAGGTGAAAAGGACGCATCGGTATGTTTTGTTTTGTTTTTTGTTTGCGTAGGTAGTAATAGATACAGCTAGAACTAAGGGCTGTTTAGGAGGGCTCATAAACCGGCTCTGCCTTTGGCAGTTGGAGGAGACCTCTCAAACGATCTCAAAAAAAGAGCTCCCCATAAAGAGCATCTAGGAGCCAGAGCCATTTCTATAGACGGGAGCCGAAACCAAAAAAATAGCTCGTAGCAGCTCCTTCTCTCCTCCCGCGTCAAGAGGAGCCATTTTGCCAAACGATTTGTTAAAAAAACACTAACTCTTATAGAGGAGTTATTTTTGAAGAAAAGTCAGAGCTGGAGTCATTTTTAAAAGATCCACAGCTTTACTAAACGGGACCCTAGTAATATCAATCATGCATGTGATAAGCTTCCCAAATCCCAAACGTCATTTTCCCTCCCTCTTTATCTCGTAGATAAACGATATTCCCTTCATTCTAAATTATAGAACGTTTTGACTTTTTTTAGTTAATATATGTTTACATATATATTACAGTACTCGCTCCATCTCAAAATAGTATTTGTTTTAGGATAATAATGAATTTATATAATATTTGATGTATGTGTGTTATACATATGTCTAGATTTATTGTTATCTATTGAAATATAGACAAAAAAAATATAGAGCTAAAACGAACCATAAAGTGGAACGGAGGGAGTAAAGACAACAAATCTAAAAATATCGGAGCGTCTTATAATTTACAACAAAGAAAGTACGAGCTTTTGAAAAAAGGATTTACCATGGAACTATTCGCTTCAGATTAAAGACAATTGTTTGAACTGCTGCAATTGTAATTCATATAAATAAAAAAACATTATAAAAATAATAGAAGCTGATATGGATTAAAGTCGAACGGATAAAGCCGAATGGTAGACGATGACCTCTCGTGGAAGATCGGACTCACCGTCACCACCGTTTTAAATGGGCATCATGCAAGGCATGGCCCCCCACTAATCGGCCGAGTGGTCTCGCCTCCAATGATGGCATGCTTTCAGCGAGCTCCCTCTCCTCAATTCCTCATAGCTAAGCCTCATACATACCCGAACCATATCTATCACACGCAGCTTGCGTTTGGACCATTGCGCTTCACACACAGATCTGCACTACGGCCTAAATGCGCTACAACACCGTATCCTGCGCATTCAATTTTATCAACATCGAGTAGGGTAGGGTAGGGGGGCGGCTGTCTTTTTCTTTTCTCCAGTCTTCTTCTTCTTTTTTCTCCTTAAAAGGAACTTGAGTAACCATTCTATTAACGACCACTTTCAGTGGGTGGCTTTGTGTCTGTTGCTGGAAATTTGTCTTCAAGGTCATGTGCCCTCACATACATCACCTTTGTGTACCCATAAGGCTGTGTACAAGTACAACCCCCATTTCATAGGGGGTTTCTTGATGCGTCTTTATATGGTTAACTGAAAAAATACAAGATACGAGTTTCGCAAAGAGTGCGTCTATACACGATTCTTTATATGCATTGTCTCTTAACTGCATTTATGATTTAAGGGCTCAGAGTTATACTATACATTTTCTTTGTTGTCTCTTGTACTAAGAAAATTGTTCCATCATCTCATGATTATACATACCCTAAGGTATATGTCTTCAAGGGTGGATCGATCCTAAAGGAAGGTTTCATTTTTCATTTAACGAGGTGTTACGTAAGTATGATGATATCGACACTAAAGTTATGATCGACGAGTGAGAGAGAAAATGTTTCATTTAGTTAAAACTAAAACGTCGTTTGGTTCACGAAATGTAACGTAAATGACAACGGTAATACTTACCCGTCGTAATAAGTTTGAATATGACGATATCAATTTCTAGTGTGGTATCTGATTACGGTTGGACTTAACCAAACATGGTTTAATGTTAACGGCTATCGTTTACGTTACAAATATGTGAACTAAACAACATATAAGTGTGCACTCTTTTCACTTAGAAATCAAAGAAAATTCTCTCGTTGTCGCTCAAACCTATAACAATTCTTCGTTGCTATCCAAAGTTATAGACTTCTCTCACTTTCGCCCATTTAGAATTTTTGACCCCTCGTTGCTATTAGAGTTGTATGGACAAGCCTCAATCCTTTGATTGCCATCCATGTCCATACATATAATTTGTTCTTTTAAATGCCATTGTGAGAACAAAACACCGTTATAAGGTGTTTATTACATAAGACTATGTGAGCATAGTTGATGACCAAATTCGACCTTTTTTATGATAATACGCTTATACGATTTATTTCATCACATTAATTAAATTTAAGTCTTATTTGGTGCTATACGCTCTATTAAAATAATTGGCATCCTCCGCTATTCAAAGTCCGAAAAAACAACGCATCCTTATATGTAGACCCTCAACTCTTCCTGGTCTTGTAACTCACGTGAACATTATTATTTGAAAATGATATCAGTATCTTTATAACATGGTATAGCTTCCAATCCACTCATGATAAAATGATACTAGGGTAGTTGACAGTAACGACCAGTAAATAAAATATAGTGGTCATCCGAGACACAAAGAATGATCAAAACAAGTGCAAATTTGCATAAAGATTGATGGCCATAATACAAATCCTCACATGTAATAATTTCTTTTCTCCATATATTGATTGTTGGAACTTTTAAATCTATGTCCCTAATTTAAAACCACTGCTAGGGCTAAACTAATGGCGCAGATTTAAAAGTCTCACTATTAAATGCCTTAACTAGTGTCTAAATAGAAAAATGAAAATAATGCATAAAATGGTTGCTTTAATTCATCAAATGACTCTAGATGATGTGACACCCCTTGAAAGTAACAAAAAGCTCTTCAATTAAGATTAGCCTATAGGCAAAGTCAACGTTTACCCCGCTTGTTCGAATACGGAGTAATTCCAAATGTAAAACATGTCCCATATATTCTATACCTCACTCAATAGGCAAAACTGTCATTTTTAACCCTAGCTCTACCTAGCAATGTGTTCGAACCGTAATTGAGCCTGCGGACGGTCCGGCCCTGAGGCCGGACGGTCCGCGATCCGGACAGTCCGCGCCTGGGGGCCGGACGGTCCGCGCGTGCGCAGAACAGATTAGGGTTCCGAGTTTTGTGTTAAGGTTGTTAGCTAAAATCACGGGAAAAGCTCGAAAATTAGTTTGTAAAGGGTCCAGCCCCCCTCCTCTATAAATAGAGAGGTATACGGCCGATTTGGAATAATCAACAATCGAATCAATACAACTTCTATTTCGCATTTTATCCTAGGAGTAGTTCTAGTCTAGTTTAGGTTTAGATATCCAATCCCCAAATTCTTCGTCTCTCTTCGGCTCTACGTCGATTAGAGGAGTCTAGGTCGGCCAGCCCGAGCCTAGACACAACCTAGGATCTCTACTCCCCGACGGGGTCCCTCCCGGGAGCGAGATCCAGGCGCCGTCGGCGATCTTCCGCCGTCCCTGCGTACGCGCGGACCGTCCGGCCCCAGGGCGCGGACCGTCCGGCCCCAGGGCGCGGACCGTCCGGCCGTCAGGCAGGAGCCCTAGCCGCGCACCAGGCCGCGGACCGTCCGGCCCCAGGCCGCGGACAGTCCGCCCTTGCGCAGAGAGCACCACCGCGCCTCGCACCAGGCCGCAGACCGTCCGGCCCCTACGCGCGGACTGTCCGCCCCTGTGCAGAGGGCACCGCCACGGTTCTTGTTGAGTGTTTGGCGCTCCGAAAAGGCGTCAACATACTTTTTGGCGACTCCGCTGGGGAAAACACATCTAAGCTCATCAGATCGGCCCTCAATGGCCGGTTCAAAGGATAGCTCTGATATTTCTCTAAGCAACATCATGGAGCCGACTTGGGAAACCTTGCCGGCTGACGAGCAGCTCCAGTTTGAGGAGCACAAGGAGCGGATGATCCAGGAGGCGAAAGCAAAGTTCTTGGCCAACTTCAAAGTGGACAGGAACAACAAGGTCGTCCGACATCGGGCAACGGATCCGGCTTCGCTCCAACCCACGCCAGATATCCCCAATGTAAGTAATACCAACGATCTGCAATCTCTTAGAAATTATGTAGAAGATCAGCGTGAACAAATGCAGAACATCATAGGGGGTATGCAAAGCGATCTTAAGAGACTAGTACGTGCATTCGATAAATCTAGTACCGCAAATTTTCCTTCGCACGAGGTTGAGTTAGGAGATAACGCGCGTAACATATCGGCTACAGGTTGTCACGACCAGTCACAACCCCTTTATGGGATGCCGATGGACACGTACCCTAAGCAACCGCAAATCGGCAGCAAACCAGCCGATCTGCACATGCCCGGACCGTCTGCACGTGAGCGCGGACCGTCCGGGCCAACAGCAGTCGGGCCTATTTTTAATGAGTTACCTAGATATGCGCCCGAGCCACCACATATGACACAGAACCCAAACTACCCAGCCGGACGGTCCGCATACAATGACGGACGGTCCACATATGACCACGGACGGTCCGGGTACGTATCCGGACAGTCCGCGCATAAATCTTTTGAGGAGGATTATTACATGAATCCTCGCCCGTCCCAGCAACACTTCCCATCACACTATGCAATGCACCAGCCCACTAATTCAGGATCCAAAGCTCAGGAAAGCTTTCCGGCCCCACCTGGAAGGCCGGAAAGAAACGATCAAACGTATGAGCCATATAGAGCAAATGGGAATGCACCACGTAACTCAAACCAATGGGGGGAAAGACAACATGCTAATATCTAGCCAACCTGTCGGGGACCATAATTAGGGGTACCCTCAAGACGCCTAATTCTCAGCTGGTAACCCCCATCAGCATAAAGCTGCAAAGGCCTGATGGGTTTGATTAAGTCAGGGATCAGTCCATACGAGTGACTTGACCACGCCACGCCCGAGCCTAGCCTCGGGCGAGGGCAGCCGACCCTAAGATGACTCCGTCTCGCCTGAGGTCTCCTCTTTCACGGCAGACGCATCTCCGGCTCGCCCTAGGCCCCGCCTCCGATAAGGAGAAACCCTGACTAAATCACCGCACCAACCGACCGAGTCACCAGGGCGTTTAACGCAAAAGGTAAGACCGACGGGCGACCAGACTTCGCCAGTGGTGCCATAGGAGACTCCGCCCGACCCAGGGCTCGGACTCGGGCTAAGGCCCCGGAAGACGGCGAACTCCGCTCCGCCCGACCCAGGGCTCGGACTCGGGCTAAGGCCCCGGAAGACGGCGAACCCCGCTCCGCCCGACCCAGGGCTCGGACTCGGGCTAAGGCCCCGGAAGACGGCGAACTCCGCTCCGCCCGACCCAGGGCTCGGACTCAGGCTAAGGCCTCGGAAGACGGCGAACTCCGCTCCGCCCGACCCAGGGCTCGGACTCGGGCTAAGGCCCCGGAAGACGGCGACCTCCGCCTCGCCCGACCCAGGGCTCGGACTCCGCCTCGGCCTCTGCCGAATAATCTCTGCCTCGCCCGACCCAGGGCTCGGACTCTGTCTCTGTCTTGCAGGACGGACTCGGCCTCGGCCTCGGAGGAGCCTCCACGACGCCCGACCTAGGATACGAGACCGCCACGTCAACAGGAAGCGTCATCATCACCCTGCCCTGAGCTGACTTGGGTCGCAGAGAACAAGACCGGCGTCCCATCTGGCCAGCTATGCCAGATAGGCCATGATGGCGCCCCGCTAGATCATGACGACGGCGGCTCCCAGCTCCCTTACGAAAGCAGGAGAACGTCAGCAAGGACCCAGCCACCTCGACAGCTGTCCCCCCGTCCGGCTCCGTTACTCCTCCAACAGCCACGACGCCACACCAACAGGGTGCCACGATCTCTCCGGCTGCCACCTAGGCATGTACATAGGGCGCTAGCTCTCCCTCGCTAGACACGTAGCACCTTGCTACACCCCCATCTTGTACACCTGGACCCTCTCCTTACGACTATAAAAGGAAGGGCCAGGGCCTTCTTAGAAGAGGTTGGCCTCACGGGGACGAAAGGCAGGGGCAGGCGCTCTCTCGGGGCCGCTCTCTCCCTTCACCTCGTGCGGACGCTTGTAACCCCCTACTGCAAGCGCACCCGACCTGGGCGCGGGACGAACACGAAGGCCGCGGGAATTTCTCCGACTCCCTCACGACCCGGCTCCGGCCACCGGCTCTCTCTCTCTCTCTGTTCCCCCCTTCGCGCTCGCTCCACGCGCTCGACCCATCTGGGCTGGGGCACGCGGCACTCTCACTCGTCGGCTCGGGGACCCCCCCAGTCTCGGAACGCCAACAGTTGGCGCGCCAGGTAGGGGCACGCTGCGTGTTGACGTTCGATTTCCCGTCAAGCTCCAGATGGGCAGTCTCCAACAACCTCTTCAACCCGGGACGGTGCTCCGTTTCGGGAACCTCGAGTTCATGTCTCTCGATGGCGACTACGACATGATACTCCTTCCACCGCCGCGCGACGACGACATTGGTGGCGGACAGCCCGCCCGCCGGCGGCGGAATCAACGACGTCTTTCCCGCGTTGGGGAAGGACAACGTTCGAGCTCGCCCCATCCTCTCCCTCGCCATCGGAGGAGGAGGAGGCGGGGCAACCGGGACCGAGCGGGAGGCCGCGCTCCGACGGCTGTCGAGCAAGTCGACATCCCCGGCGCCCCAGCGGAGGACACGCCAAGCGTCGCCCTCGCGTTCGAGGCAAACGCGAGCGCCATCCCCCCGCAACACGTCGACCCCGAGCAAGTGGACGACGCCAGCACGCTCACGGAGGGCCTGCAGGACGTCGCCCTCGTACCCAAGACGACGGCGCGGTCAGCCCCCGACACGACTTCATCGCTCCTCGTCGACGAAAAGGTACCGACTGCTCCCCATCTTTCGTTATTTCGACTCGGCCTCAGCCCGCCTGGCGACCTCGCTTTGGCGGGCGCTCATATTGAGGCGAGTGCAACCTCTCTGGGGTTTCGTGTGCGGTCGCCTTGGGACCGATTGACGGGCGTCTCGACCTACGGACCCTCTGGGTCCGAGGAAGATGACGACCCCAGCATCTGCTGGGATTTCTCCGGATCTGGCAACCCTAGTGCCATGCGGGGCTTCATGACCGCATGTGACTATTGCCTCTCCGACTGTTCCGACGGCAGCCGCAGCCTTGGCGACAATGACTGCGGTCCGAGTCACGAATGTTTCCACATCGAGCTAGGGGATCCCTCCGGAGGCGGCTGTCTCGGCATGCCGGAGGATGGTGATCCCCCTAGGCCAGCGCCTCGCGCCGACATCCCGCGGGAGCTAGCTGTGGTCCCCGTTCCGGCGGGGGGTCACGACCCACAGCTCGAGCAAGTCCGCGGGGCGCAGGCCGGGTTCGATGAAGGAGCAGGAGCGCTCGAAGCAATCCGCCAGAACATCGGGCAGGTATGGGCGAGCCAACCCCCGGCCGGAGGAATACGTCACCTGCCCCAAGGTCTCCAGCACCGCATCGCCAACGATGCCAGGGACAAACCGCCACCCGCATCCGGCGGGACTGGCCAGGACCTGGTCGCTGCAGCAATGCTCCTCCGCGCGATGCCGGAGTCATCAACCACCGAGGGTCGGCGAATCCAGGGAGAACTCAAGCATCTCCTGGAAGGCGCTGCGGCCCGGCGGGCCGAGAGCTCTGCCTCCCGCAGGCAGGGATACCCCTCGGAACCTCGTGCCGCGACTTCCCGACTCACGCGGGAAGCCTCGGCCTTCACCGGGCGCACGCGCAACACCGCGCCTGCGGCCCCGGGCCACCTCGGCGTCGAGCACCCTCATCGCGACCGTCGGGCACGCCTCGACGAAAGGGTGCGCCGAGGCTACCACCCCAGGCGTGGGGGACGTTACGACAGCGGGGAGGATCGGAGTCCCTCGCCCGAACCACCCGGCCCGCAGGTCTTTAGCCGAGCCATTCGGCGGGCGCCGTTTCCGCCCCGATTCCGACCCCCGACTACTATCACGAAGTACTCGGGGGAAACGAGACCGGAATTGTGGCTTGCGGACTACCGCCTGGCCTGTCAGCTGGGTGGGACGGACGATGACAACCTCATCATCCGAAACCTCCCCCTGTTTCTCTCCGACACCGCTCGTGCCTGGTTGGAGCACCTGCCCCCGGGGCAGATTTCCAACTGGGAGGATCTGGTCCAGGCTTTCGCCGGGAACTTCCAGGGCACGTACATGCGCCCCGGGAATTCCTGGGACCTCCGTAGCTGTCGGCAACTGCCGGGAGAGTCCCTTCGGGACTACATCCGGCGGTTCTCGAAGCAGCGCACCGAGCTGCCTAACATCACCGACTCCGATGTCATCGGCGCGTTCCTCGCCGGCACCACCTGCCGCGACCTAGTGAGCAAGCTGGGTCGCAAGACCCCCACCAGGGCGAGCGAGCTGATGGACATCGCCACCAAGTTCGCCTCCGGCCAGGAGGCGGTAGAGGCCATCTTCCGAAAGGACAAGCAGCCCCAGGGTCGCCCGTCGGAAGATGCTCCCGAGGCGTCCACTCCGCGCGGCGCCAAGAAGAGAGGCAGGAGGAAGTCGCAAGCGAAACGCGACGTTCCCGATGCAGACCTTGTCGCCGCCGCCGAGCGCAAGAACCCTCGGAAGCCCCCCGGAGGTGCTAACCTCTTCGACAAGGCACTCAAGGAGACGTGCCCCTACCATCAGGGGCCCGTCAAGCACACCCTCGAAGAGTGCGTCATGCTTCGGCGTCACTTCCATCGGGCCGAGCCACCCGCAGAGGGTGGCAAGGCTCACGACGACGACAAAAGGGAGGATCGCCAAGCAGGAGAGTTCCCAGAGGTCCGCGATTGCTTCATGATCTACGGAGGGCATGCGGCAAACGCCTCGGCTCGGCATCGTAAGCAAGAGCGTCGGGAGGTCTGCTCGGTGAAGGTGGCGGCGCCAGTCTATCTAGACTGGTTCGACAAGCCCATCACCTTCGACCGAGACGACCACCCCGACCACGTGCCGAGCCCGGGGAAGTACCCGCTCGTCGTCGATCCCGTCATCGGCGACGTCAGGCTCACCAAGGTCCTGATGGATGGAGGCATCTGCCTCAACATCATCTACGCCGAGACCCTCAGGCTCCTGCGCGTCGACCTGTCGTCTGTCCGAGCAGGCGCTGCGCCCTTCCACGGGATCATTCCCGGGAGGCGCGTCCAGCCCCTCGGACAGCTCGACCTCCCTGTCTGCTTCGGAACACCCTCCAACTTCCGAAGGGAGACTTTGACGTTCGAGGTGGTCGGGTTCCAAGGAACCTACCACGCAGTGTTGGGAAGGCCATGCTACGCGAAGTTCATGGCCATCCCCAACTACACCAACCCTCCGTCAAGATAGGCGACGCGCCCGAGCCCGAGGCACCCTCGGCCTCGTCCGAGGTAACCTCGGCCCAGCCCGAGCCGTCCTCGGCTCAATCCGAGGAACCCTCGGAGCCCGAGGGCGAAGCGCTGCACGTCGAGGAGGAGCAGAACGGGGTCGTGCCAGATCAAGATTGGAAGACCCCGTACCTGCAATATCTCCGCCGAGGAGAACTGCCCCTCGACCGAGCCGAGGCTCAGCGGGTAGCGCGGCGAGCAAAATCGTTCGTCCTGCTGGGCGATGAGGAGGAGCTCTACCACCGCAGCCCCTCGAGCATCCTCCAGCGACGCATCACCATCGCCGAGGGTCAGGACCTCCTGCAGGAAATACACTCGGGGGCTTGCGGTCATCATGCAGCACCTCGAACCCTCGTTGGGAATGCTTTCCGCCAAGGCTTCTACTGGCCAACGGCGGTGGCTGACGCCACTAGAATTGTCCGCGCCTGCGAAGGGTGCCAATTCTATGCGAAGCAGACCCACCTGCCCGCTCAGGCTCTGCAGACAATACCCATCACCTGGCCCTTCGCTGTGTGGGGTCTGGACCTCGTCGGCCCTTTGCAGAAGGCGCCCGGGGGCTACACGCACCTGCTGGTCGCCATCGACAAATTCTCCAAGTGGATCGAGGTCCGACCCCTAAACAGCATCAGGTCCGAGCAGGCGGTGGCGTTCTTCACCAACATCATCCATCGCTTCGGGGTCCCGAACTCCATCATCACCGACAATGGCACCCAGTTCACCGGCAAAAAATTCTTGGATTTTTGCGAGGATCACAACATCCGGGTGGACTGGGCCGCCGTAGCTCACCCCATGTCGAATGGGCAAGTGGAACGTGCCAATGGCATGATTCTACAAGGGCTCAAGCCTCGGATCTACAACGACCTCAACAAATTCGGCAAGCAATGGATGAGGGAACTCCCTTCGGTGGTTTGGAGCCTGAGGACGACTCCAAGCCGAGCCACGGGTTTCACGCCGTTCTTCCTGGTCTACGGGGCCGAGGCAATCCTGCCCACGGACCTGGAATACGGCTCCCCGAGGACGAAGGCTTACAACGAAGAAAGCAACCAAGCCAACCGAGAAGACTCGCTGGACCAGCTGGACGAGGCTCGGGACAGGGCCTTACTACACTCGGCGCGGTATCAGCAGTCCCTGCGACGCTACCACGCCCGAGGGGTCCGACCCCGAGATCTCCAGGTGGGCGATCTGGTGCTTCGGCTGCGGCAAGACGCCCGAGGGAGGCACAAGCTCACGCCCCCCTGGGAGGGGCCGTTCATCATCGCCAAAGTTCTGAAGCCCGGAACGTACAAGCTGGCCAACAGTCAAGGCGAGGTCTACGGCAACGCTTGGAACATCCAACAGCTACGTCGCTTTTACCCTTAAGATGTTTCCAAGATATTCATATACCTCGCACCTGCGCAAAGTTTAGTCAACAAGGAAGGGTCGGCCTCGCCTCGGCAGAGCCCGACCCTCCCTCGGGGGCTAAAAGGGGGTTAACCCCCTCTGCGTCAAAATTTTCCTCGAACAAAAAACCTCTTTCACCAGAACATCTTTCGTGCTTTTTGACTACTTCGGAAAGTGGGTCCTGGAAACGACGGGGTACACGTAAGCAGTCAAGGCTGACCGAGCCGAGGGACTCCTACGCCTCCGGGATACGGATACCTCACTCATCACCTTCTGCGATAAGTAACTCGCGCTCGGATAAAGTGACTCCGCGGATCGAACGAGTCTTTACGTACGGAAGCTCTTCTGTTGAAGCGGTTCTTCGAGCCTTCTCGACCGAGTCGGTAACAGGGCCTCATGGATGGGTAAAGGTACGCGTAAGCGGCGAGGCCGACTGAGCCAAGGGACTCCCACGCCTCCGGGATACGAATACCTCACTCATCACCTCCCGCGAGAAGCAACTCTTGCTCGCACTAACATCCCTGCTACCGACAGAAAGTCCAGATACTCGAAACAAGAGGAAAAGAGACACAGCTTTACAACGCAACAAGGGTGTGTGTTCTGGCCTCAACGGCCACACAAGGCCCACGCTACAAGACGACTTGACCCTGCAGGCGCGGATCTTGACGCTGGAAGAGGGCGACGACACCCTCGGCATCAGCAGCACTTTTGGCAAGGCCCGACCTGACCTCGGGCGGCGACGCGGTCCGAAGGCCTCTGCTCCGAAGGACGACGTCGTCACCGCGCTCGAGCAATCTCCGCCAGAGGCTTCCCCGAGAATCCGGCCCGAGCGGACGGCTCGGCCGGCCACCTCCGGGGCCTCGGCCGACCACCTTCCGAGGGCGCCAGCTCGGTCCGAGGCCTCGGCCAATCAGCTCCGGCGTCGATCCTGCCAGCAGACGACCCAGCTGAGCTCCGGCCAACCAGGTTTCATTTCCGAGCTAACAACGCCTCTGCTTGTGCTGATATCGCTACCCCTGGCCTCGGCTCGTCGAAGAGCGGCCGAGGGGTCTCTTTAACTAAGCTAGAGGAGCCTCGGACAACAGGTCCGACCGAGCCGAGGGATTCCTACGCCTCCGGGATACGGATACCTCACTCGTCACCTGGACACGGGGCGACTCATGCTTGGTGAAGCGATTCAGACAATCGACAGGCAAGTCTTATTGCTCAGAAATGAGGAAAAAACACGGCTCTGTGCCGGAGTTACATACATGTTCAGGCCCCGAAAGCCGAAAATGAACAAAAAAACCCGGCACTCGAAGTGCCATTACAAACGGAACTCTGGTTCCCCCTCCGCAGGTACGAACAACCCCACTCGATGGGGGTGGGCCTGCGGAGCAACAGAAGACCGACGAACGGCATGTCGCCGACCGCCCCGACAGCGGCAACGACGATGAAGACTTCTGCCCCGGGGAGCCGAACAGCAGCAGTGATGGCCTCGGGGCGGATACTGCTGCTAGGAGGCCCCCGCCCTCGCCCAAACTCGAGAGGCAAGGACGGGCAGAAGGCCGTAGAGTTGGAGGTCGGCCCGTGGCCAACCTGGGCTGTCGCGCCGGCGGAAGAACCTCTTCCAGCTGCCGTGGCGGGAGGCGGCACCGGGGGCGATTCTGAAACTGCTCGGCTCAGAGAGCCGGGCACGGTGCAGCTGTTAGCGCCACGGGCGACTCCCGCCCTTCCCCCCGATCACTGAGGGAAGGAGCGGGCCACCGCCCGCGCAGAGACCGACCCCAACTCGGTACACGCCCCTCCTCAGCCCTGGTGATGAAAATCCTTGAGGCTGAGGAAGGGGCGGATGCCGCAGCCCGGCTCGCTTTCCCCCACCATCAAGCCGGAGGTCGCCTTCTTGGGCGATCGCCGGTGGAGGGGTGCGGCCGGGCTGCATGATGAAAATCCTTGAAGCCGAACGATGGCTGAAAGGTACCAACTCCCACAGAGTTGCGTCCCTCCGGCGATGGAGCGAAAAGACGGCGGTTTCCCCCATCCGGGGGCTCGGAAGATGGAAAGACACAATGCATAAGAGAGGTAGGAGACATGGTCACCTCACGAAGAGGGTCGCCCTCCTTTTAAAGGCAACTCCCCCTGCTCGCGCCCTCAACCGTCGCGGGCGGAGTCTTCTCCAACACGCCTCCAAAGTCCTCCCCTGCGACACGGGGGCTGGGGCCCGCCTGTCACGCAGACCGGCTCCAAGCGGAGAAAAGCCGAACCGCCGCGCACGACGCGCGCAACCGCCCAGCGGTTACAAGTAACCCTCCACTTTTGCCCAGACCAACGGACAAAGGGGGGAAGCGGCCATGCAGGCGGCATGCAACCGCGCCAAGTGGACGCGCCTCTCCGACTCCTGACAGGCCAGCGCGACGGCTCAAGCCCACGCGTCGTTCAACTGGCGCGCCGGGCGCTGCATGCGAACCGCCGCGCCTCTCGCTCCACCACCGCACCTCCTCGATTGCGGAACCGATACCGCGACTCGAGGCCGCCCAGCCTGCGATCCAGCGGCGCCAGCCTGGCGCAGCGGTCAAACGCGGTCAAAAATGGGCCGGCAGTGATGACGGTGGCAGGCGCGCGAGGGCAGCAGTCACGCCATCGGCCAGGCTCACGTCCCATCCGGAGGCAGCAAGAGAACCCCCTCTCACGGCGTGAAGACGACGCGTCCGTGACCCGTGCCTCGAACGGCTCGCGCACGCGCAACGGCAACCTCGCCAACTACTCACCCCGGCGCCTTAACTCCGCGGCTCGACGGACAGCGCTACGAGCGGGAGCGGCTGGTGACGTTTCGCCTTCGCCAAAACGACCACGCCGAAAAAGGTACGCCACGACGTTCAATTTCGAACCCATTTCCCTTTTCCTTCTTTCTCTATCTCTTGCAACAGGGACCGAGAAGGGGGATAACCCCAAAGGGATCCTTCCCCGTGAAGGAACTAGGCTCCGAGCCTCCCTACTGATCAGGGGTTCGAAGGCTGGCCCCCCGAAGGGTTCAACAGCCGCCTCAGATCGCGTGGGCCCGACACCCACTACTGGTCAGGGGTTCGAAGGTCGGCCCCCGAAAGGTTCCACGACCGCCTCAGGCTACTCGGGCTCCGTGCCCCCTACTGATCAGGGGTTCGAAGGCTGGCCTGTCGAAGGGTTCACAGCCGCCTCAGACGCCGAGCGAGGGATGACCAGGGGTACGTTCGATACATAACCAAGGCTCGGGCTGCGCTCCCGAGGTACCCTAGGACATTTCCGAGACCAGCGGGAACGACTCTGTAACGGAATCCTATCGGAGGGAGGCAACGAGCCCTCGGACCCCGTCGCCAGGGGACCGGGTCCGGCAGATCACCCGCAGGTACTTTTGGGCGTGCCTCCGGGCCCCTAGCCGACCCCCAACGAACGGGGCACGGACGTCCACTCGGATTACCCGATTGCAGCTCACCGGAGACACCATGTTCGGTGCCCATCGAGGGTAACATGGCGCACTCCCCCCCTCCTCCTTGCGGAAAGGCGACGTAGGGGCGTATATAAAAAGTCGAGTCTGTCCCTGATCGTCCTCTCGCTCCGTGCGAGGGCTCGGGGGCTGCTCTCGCAAACCCGGCTCCGGCCGAACCGTTGACAGCGTCAACATACCAGCCCGAGAACTTGGGCCCCAACAGTGCACCTGGGTTACGCCCTGCTCGCATGAGGGAACCGCCAGACCAGCCGAAGCATTGCGCAAGGCATTAAGACCTCGAAGGAGCGAAACCACTCCTCCTAGGCCTCGGGGGCTACACCCGGCGGGTGCGCTCGCGCGCACCCACCGGAACAAAGTACCTCCGAGAAAGGCTGGTCCCCTTGCAAAAAAGTGCGATGCAAGCCTCCAAGCGAGTGTTAACACTCTCTTCGAGGCTCGGGGGCTACTGTCGGGGACCATAATTAGGGGTACCCTCAAGACGCCTAATTCTCAGCTGGTAACCCCCATCAGCATAAAGCTGCAAAGGCCTGATGGGTTTGATTAAGTCAGGGATCAGTCCATACGAGTGACTTGACCACGCCACGCCCGAGCCTAGCCTCGGGCGAGGGCAGCCGACCCTAAGATGACTCCGTCTCGCCTGAGGTCTCCTCTTTCACGGCAGACGCATCTCCGGCTCGCCCTAGGCCCCGCCTCCGATAAGGAGAAACCCTGACTAAATCACCGCACCAACCGACCGAGTCACCAGGGCGTTTAACGCAAAAGGTAAGACCGACGGGCGACCAGACTTCGCCAGTGGTGCCATAGGAGACTCCGCCCGACCCAGGGCTCGGACTCGGGCTAAGGCCCCGGAAGACGGCGAACTCCGCTCCGCCCGACCCAGGGCTCGGACTCGGGCTAAGGCCCCGGAAGACGGCGAACTCCGCTCCGCCCGACCCAGGGCTCGGACTCGGGCTAAGGCCCCGGAAGACGGCGAACTCCGCTCCGCCCGACCCAGGGCTCGGACTCGGGCTAAGGCCCCGGAAGACGGCGAACTCCGCTCCGCCCGACCCAGGGCTCGGACTCAGGCTAAGGCCTCGGAAGACGGCGAACTCCGCTCCGCCCGACCCAGGGCTCGGACTCGGGCTAAGGCCCCGGAAGACGGCGACCTCCGCCTCGCCCGACCCAGGGCTCGGACTCCGCCTCGGCCTCTGCCGAATAATCTCCGCCTCGCCCGACCCAGGGCTCGGACTCTGTCTCTGTCTTGCAGGACGGACTCGGCCTCGGCCTCGGAGGAGCCTCCACGACGCCCGACCTAGGATACGAGACCGCCACGTCAACAGGAAGCGTCATCATCACCCTGCCCTGAGCCGACTTGGGTCGCAGAGAACAAGACCGGCGTCCCATCTGGCCAGCTATGCCAGATAGGCCATGATGGCGCCCCGCTAGATCATGACGACGGCGGCTCCCAGCTCCCTTACGAAAGCAGGAGAACGTCAGCAAGGACCCAGCCACCTCGACAGCTGTCCCCCCGTCCGGCTCCGTTACTCCTCCAACAGCCACGACGCCACACCAACAGGGTGCCACGATCTCTCCGGCTGCCACCTAGGCATGTACATAGGGCGCTAGCTCTCCCTCGCTAGACACGTAGCACCTTGCTACACCCCCATCTTGTACACCTGGACCCTCTCCTTACGACTATAAAAGGAAGGGCCAGGGCCTTCTTAGAAGAGGTTGGCCTCACGGGGACGAAAGGCAGGGGCAGGCGCTCTCTCGGGGCCGCTCTCTCCCTTCACCTCGTGCGGACGCTTGTAACCCCCTACTGCAAGCGCACCCGACCTGGGCGCGGGACGAACACGAAGGCCGCGGGAATTTCTCCGACTCCCTCACGACCCGGCTCCGGCCACCGGCTCTCTCTCTCTCTGTTCCCCCCTTCGCGCTCGCTCCACGCGCTCGACCCATCTGGGCTGGGGCACGCGGCACTCTCACTCGTCGGCTCGGGGACCCCCCGGTCTCGGAACGCCGACACAACCCCACCTATGTTTGACCAGAGAGCCGGTGGTCTCGCACCGGCTGCCATTGATATAGTAAGGGAAGAAATAGCCGGGGCGTTCCGAGATAAGCTCGGAGTAAGCATGGTCCCTGGGGGGCAATCATATCGGAAACCTTATGACAGCCGATTTGATCACCACCCATACCCACAGGGAACCAGGATACCCGAATTCACAAAATTTTCGGGTGATCAAGGAAAGAACACACGTGAACACATAGGCCAATTTTTAGCACAATTAGGAGAGTTGGCCGACACAGAGGCATTTCGCGTACGTTTGTTTTCATTATCTTTAACAGGAACTGCGTTTGCATGGTACGCCACTTTACCTCCTAATTCCATTTCATCATGGGGGGATTTAGAACAAAAATTTCATGATCATTTTTTCTCCGGTGACTATGAATTGGATTTGGTAGATTTAGCGTCATTGCGACAGACAAAAGATGAATTGGTTAATGATTACATCCGGAGATTCCGAGATACAAGAAACCGATGCTTTCAAATTCATTTAGCAGAGAAACAGCTAGTAGGATTAGCCTTTAACGGTCTACGATATTATTTAAAAGAGAGATTAGAAGGCATCCAATTTTTTACACTAGCACAGTTACACCAGAGGGCTTTGGCTTGCGAAAGCCGGAGCAAAGAAACTGCTAAGACAATGCGTCACAACGTACATATAGTGGAATACGACCAAAGTAGCTCAGATGACGAATCAACAGAAGTGTATGCTGCCGAAATGGTTTGGCCAAAACAGGCCAAATCTTCGGCTTGTTCCTCCTTGCAGCCGGTTCAAAAGAAACGGCAAGAGGAGGTTAAGTTTACGTTTAATGTTGGTAAATGTGATAAAATATTTGACGAACTACTCAAAAATGGCAATATTAAAATAAATCACACTGTTCCATCCGCTGACGAGCTAAAACGTCGTGCATACTGCAAGTGGCATAACTCATTTTCTCATGCCACTAATGATTGTAATGTATTCCGACGACAGATTCAATCGGCCATTAATGAGGGACGATTGAAATTTCAGGAAATGCAGGTGGATACAGAGCCATTTCCAATGAACGTGATCGACTTCGAGGGCAAGAAAGTCCTGGTTCGGCCAAACACGACCGATAAAGACAAAGGCAAAGAGGCAATCATCGGCAATTCTAAAAAGGCCGATGAGGATCATAAAGTTTCTTGCAGGAAAGTGGTAGCCGAGAAGACTCCCGATGGAGGGGAGACCCTAAAGGTGACCATCACAACCTCCAGTACTGGGGGGCAAGCGCAGACAGGGAGACAGATACAGGAACCCGTGCTGCGTATCCCGGACGGTCCGGCACGTAGGCGCGGACGGTCCGGGACCCCACCGGACGGTCCGGAGAGCTCTGGCGGACGGTCCGGCCATGCTCAGGACTCGCAGCGACCACGTATCTTCAAACCACGACGACCAGAGATAGGTACGTGGAAAACAAATACATTTAAAGCAGCTGGTCGGCTGATCAAGCCTGGCCCGACTTTCGATCAATTGTTGTCTAAATATGTGAAAAAGAAGGCCGGCCCCAGTGACCGGCCACCGAAGCGACCCCGCTCACCCATTCATGAGCAACGTCAGGTCAGGCCGATTGGACCACATCACCAATCGGAAGAAATGAAAGGTCCTATTGTACAATTGAGACCTAACATGCCGACATGGACCCCTCCACCTCCTTATCCATCTATGCCATATCCATACACATACTTACCTCCACCATATGTCCCAAATCAAATGTGGGGCATGCCACCATATCCATTTGGGATGCCACAGTACCCCGCCTGGGGGGCACCCCAAACATCCGTTTTTGATAGGTTGGCACCGCCAGTGCAAGACCGATTGAGCACTGCTGAATCCGGTCACCAGGCACAGGCCCAACAAGGTTGCCGGACTACTCGGCCTCCTAGGCCGACCAATCCGGCAGGGGGGCATATGCCTGTAGCAACTCAAAGAACAAAAAAGGATATCATCAAAATAGGCACTGCGGATGTTGTCATACAGGGAGACAATAAAGGGCCGATGATTTTCGGCGAATCGGCCAACACGACCGAAAAGGATACGGCTACCATCAAAACAGCCGATCCAAAATACTCCATGCCTCGATGGTGCCCAGCGGGATTGACACGATCCCAAAAGAGAAAATTACAGCGCCTAAGAGCAAAGGAGAGCCAGGAGAAGGAGGCGGAAAAGACATTTAATGACACACATCCACTATACCCGCCACCACAAAAGAAATGGAGACCGAAGGCCGTTGAGAAAAAACAAACGGCCATAGAAATAGAAAGTCAACCTGCACCAGGCGCGGACCGTCCGGCCCCCGCGTGCGGACCGTCCGCCGTTCATCAGGAAGCCTCCAACAACACGACAACATCCATGGAAGAGGACGACCTGCTAGGAGAAGACCTGGTCGACTACGAGGCTTCTCCAGAACGCCCAGGTATGGATGTAAATATTATTACATTTTCTTCCGATTGCACTATCATTGGCGACGATGAACCTGTTGCTACCCAGTTCGATTTTGGTCCTAAAGAAGCCGCCTTTACTAAACCAAAGGAATCGGTAAATCATTTAAAGCCGCTCTTCGTGCGCGGTCACATTGATGGAATACCGATTGCTAAGATGTTGGTGGATGGAGGGGCGGCTGTAAATCTAATGCCTTATTCATTATACAGAAAATTAGGTAAACAAGATGACGAACTTGTCAAAACCAACATGACCCTCAGTGGTGTTGGGGATAGTTCGATTAGAGCCAGGGGAGTCACGTCCGTTGAATTAACCATCGGGACTAAGACCCTTGCTGCTGCATTCTTCGTCGCTGATGTAGAAGGGAATTACAGTTTAATTCTAGGCAGAGATTGGATTCATGCCAATCAATGTATACCTTCTACATTACATCAAATGCTAATACAATGGGTAGGCGATGAGGTAGAACAAGTACATGCTGATGTATCGGCCTGCATCGCTGTGGCCGATGCCCCTGTACTCTGGACTTATGAGACTGCTACATGTCTCACAGGAGTAGATTTTTCTGATTATCAGTTCATAAGTATAGATAAGAAAGGTTTCATTCCTGTAATGCTAGAGCCGATGGAGAATCGGCTAAATCCTAAATAAAGTTTAAATGATGAATACACATGAAGTTCATGAGTCGTTGATCACGGACAATTCGGCTCTCAAAGCCGGATGGTCTGGTCTTTCACAAAACAGTTCGGGCTTTAAGACCGAACATCTACCACAGCGAAAAGACAGTATTACGGATGATCCGGTCCCCGAGACCAGAAAGTCCGCCATCACACAAAGATCATCTAATTCCTCTGTGGGGGACATGATAGAGGAATTCAGAGATCTTGATAAACTAGGACAGGGGTTTACATCGGCCGATCCATTGGAGGAGATTGACATAGGAGATGGTAAAACTCCAAGGCCAACTTTTGTAAACAAGACCCTGGAGGCCGATCCTAGAGATGAGATGATCGGTCTATTGAAGGAGTATTCAGATTGTTTTGCTTGGAATTACACTGAAATGCCTGGACTAAGCCGAGAGATTGTCGAACATCGGCTGCCCATTAAGTCTGGTTTCAGACCTTTCAAGCAGAAAGCTAGAACGTTTCGTCCAGATCTTCTCCCACGAATCAAGGACGAAATCCACCGGCTGCTAGAAGCTAATTTTATTAGACCTTGCAGATACGCAGAGTGGGTCTCCAATATTGTGCCGGTGGAGAAGAAGGAGTCAGGTAAACTTAGAGTATGCATTGATTTTCGTAATTTAAATAAAGCAACTCCTAAAGACGAATATCCCATGCCCATAGCCGACACATTAATCAATAATGCATCAGGGAATAGAATTATTAGCTTTCTTGATGGTAATGCCGGATATAATCAGATTTTCATGGCCGAAGAAGATGCGTCTAAAACGGCCTTTATATGTCCAGGCTTCATTGGTTTATTTGAATGGGTTGTCATGACATTCGGTCTTAAAAATGCTGGTGCTACTTATCAGAGGGCTATGAATCTGATCTTCCATGAGTTGTTAGGAAATACTGTGGAAGTCTACATTGATGATATTGTAGTCAAATCGGCTAAGTTTAGTTCTCATATAGCTGATTTGCGCAAAGCCTTTGATAAAATGCGTCGGTATGGTTTAAAAATGAACCCACGTAAATGTGCTTTTGGAGTGTCGGCTGGTAAGTTTTTAGGATTTGTCATCCATGAGCATGGTATAGAAATAGACCCTGACCGAATCAAGTCTATTCGGAATGTGGGGCCTCCGACTTGTAAGGTCGAAGTGCAGAGGTTTCTCGGCAAGGTGAATTATTTACGAAGGTTTATTTCTAACCTAGCCGGGAAGATTGATGCCTTCACCCCTATCCTTCGGCTTAAGAATGATGCTGAATTCACTTGGGGGGCAGAGCAGTAGGAAGCATTTGATCTCATTAAAAAATACTTGTCTTCGGCTCCCGTGTTAAAAGCACCACAAGTAGGAGCACCATTCAGATTATACATTGCAGCTGAAGACAAGGTTATTGGGGCTGTTCTGACACAAGAAACTGAGGGGAAGGAGCATGTGGTGACATATCTAAGCCGAAGATTGGTGGATGCTGAAACAAGGTACACTTTTATTGAAAAGTTATGCTTATGCTTGTTTTATGCATGCACCAAATGTAGATGTTATTTACTGTCTAGTCATTGCACTGTTTCTGGTCAAGCCGATGTAATCAAATACATGTTGCATAACCCAATTATGAGTGGTAGAATTGGTAAGTGGGCTTATGCACTCATAGAATATGACTTGGCCTATGAACCATTGAAATCTATGAAAGGCCAAGTCGTAGCGGATTTTATTGTAGAACATCGGGTTAATGATATTCATGAACTAGACATGTCATACCTCACTATTACTCCTTGGACTTTATATTTTGATGGATCGGTTTGCAATGAAGGGCAAGGAATTGGCATTGTGCTTGTTTCACCAAGTAATGTCTCCTTTGACTTCTCTAGCCGATTGAAAACTTATTGCACTAATAATCAAGCCGAATATGAGGCCCTCCTATTCGGCTTAGAACTTTTAAATGGTATGGGAGTAAAACATGTGAAGGTATTTGGTGATTCTCAGCTGGTTGTCCAACAGGTGTTAGAAGAATATCAGTGTTTTGATAGTACTCTAAATAGTTACCTTGAGAAATGTTGGAGCATAATCCATTCTTTTGACGAATTCAGTATTCGACATATCTCTAGAGTTGAGAATCATAGAGCTAACGATTTGGCACAAGATGCATCAGGTTATCGGATAAAGAGAGGGAAATTTCACAAAACTGAAATTCCGATAACCAGTGCAGAGCCAAATTCCCAGGTCGCGGACCGTCCGCGTGACGACGCCGGACCGTCCGGGGTTTCCAGAAATGTTCTCTTAATCGATTCGGCTGACAATGAAGCCGATGTAAGTGATTGGAGGACACCTATACTTAATTATTTACGAAATCCCAATATTAGGACAGATAAGAACATTCGGCGAACAGCTTTCAAGTATGTTTTGATGAGTGATGAACTTTACCGCCGAACAGTCAGTGATGTCCTGCTGAAGTGCTTGGGCCCAGATGATGCTATATTAGCCATGGCCGAAGTACATGAAGGAATTTGTGGTACTCATCAATCGGCTCCAAAGATGAAGTGGTTGTTGCGAAGGTCTGGTTTTTATTGGCCTAGTATGATAGCTGATTGTTTCAAGTACTACAAGGGATGCCAAGTGTGTCAAAAATTCGGCGACCTACAGTTGGTCCCTGCAGCCGAATTGCATCCTATCATCAAGCCTTGGCTGTTCAGAGGATGGAGATTAGACTTTATTGGAGAAATTCATCCTTCATCATCAAAGGGGCATCAGTTTGTGTTAGTTGCCACGGACTATTTCACCAAATGGACTGAAGCCGTTGCTCTGAAAAACATGACACACAAGGAGGTAATTGAGTTCATAACTGAGCATATTATTCATAGATTCGGCATTCCCCAGACCTTGACTACAGATCAAGGGACTTCTTTTATGTCAAAGGAGGTACGTGAATTTGCTGAATTATACAGAATTAAGCTGCTTAATTCATCTCCATATTATGCTCAGGCCAATGGACAGGCCGAGTCTAGTAATAGGACATTGATTAATTTGATAAAAAAGAAGATATCTGATAATCCTAAACATTGGCATAAGATTTTGTCCGAAGCTTTATGGGCTCATAGAATATCTAAACATAGTGCTACTAAAGTATCTCCTTTTGAGCTTGTCTATGGGCAGGAAGCAGTATTGCCTGTGGAAATAAGTTTGAATGCTGTCAGGTTCGCCAGACAAAATGATTTAACTGTCACTGATTATTATAATTCAATGATGGATAATATTGATGAGGTGACCGACAAGAGGATGATAGCATTGGGAGCAATAGAAAAGGACAAGATTATGGTAGCCAGGGCCTACAACAAAAAGGTCAAAGCAAAATCATTTCAAGTAGGGGATCTGGTGTGGAAGACCATCTTACCTCTAAGGAATAAAGACCGGAAGTTTGGAAAATGGTCGCCAAGCTGGGAGGGTCCTTATAAAGTAAAACAGGTGATGTCTGGCAACGCCTATTTGCTACAAACATTACAAGACAAGGATTTGCCTAAGGCTTTGAATGGGCGTTTCCTCAAACAGTACCATCCTAGTATGTGGTAAGATGCCTAAGAGAACCGATGTGAGCACATCGAGTTAGTTGCTTTTGGTTCACCCAGCTCCACCAAAAGGCAGGGGGGCATATGTTCGAACCGTAATTGAGCCTGCGGACGGTCCGGCCCTGAGGCCGGACGGTCCGCGATCCGGACAGTCCGCGCCTGGGGGCCGGACGGTCCGCGCGTGCGCAGAACAGATTAGGGTTCCGAGTTTTGTGTTACGGTTGTTAGCTAAAATCACGGGAAAAGCTCGGAAATTAGTTTGTAAAGGGTCCAGCCCCCCTCCTCTATAAATAGAGAGGTATACGGCCGATTTGGAATAATCAACAATCGAATCAATACAACTTCTATTTCGCATTTTATCCTAGGAGTAGTTCTAGTCTAGTTTAGGTTTAGATATCCAATCCCCAAATTCTTCGTCTCTCTTCGGCTCTACGTCGATTAGAGGAGTCTAGGTCGGCCAGCCCGAGCCTAGACACAACCTAGGATCTCTACTCCCCGACGGGGTCCCTCCCGGGAGCGAGATCCAGGCGCCGTCGGCGATCTTCCGCCGTCCCTGCGTACGCGCGGACCGTCCGGCCCCAGGGCGCGGACCGTCCGGCCGTCAGGCAGGAGCCCTAGCCGTGCACCAGGCCGCGGACCGTCCGGCCCCAGGCCGCGGACAGTCCGCCCTTGCGCAGAGAGCACCACCGCGCCTCGCACCAGGCCGCAGACCGTCCGGCCCCTGCGCGCGGACCGTCCGCCCCTATGCAGAGGGCACCGCCACGGTTCTTGTTGAGTGTTTGGCGCTCCGAAAAGGCGTCAACACAATGTAAGGGCATGTTTGGATCCATCTGGAACACTTTAACGGCTAATTTTAGCATCTTGAACTACAAAGAGATTGATTAATAAATTGGCTAAATGTTAGCTAGAATTATTTACTCATTAGTCATTTGATCTTGCTATTATGTGTTGATAGGTTATAAAATTCTCTCAGGAATTCCTGGTCCCTTTTAGGCTAGTTTGAGAACTTCATTTTCACATAAGATTTCTATTTTTCCAAGAAAAATAAGTTTTTTTCTTGAAAAATGAAAATTCTTTTATGAAAATAGGGTTTCCAGATTAACCCTTAATCCTTAGAAATCCCAGATAAGATTTAAGTTTCTAAACAAAACTAGCCTTTACGGGGTCTTCTAGATCGAGGAATCAAGACTAAGTCCCAAACTGTTTTGGATAAGGGTGGAGATTATTCCCAGGCTACACATGAAGCATGCAGAGCAGCAGTGGTAGTATAAAGCACGCAAGGACAGGATTGACCCATGGCGCCTGTCCTGGCGACCTCACCTTCGCAGACGGAAGGCCCAACCGTCTCGCCTCCCTCGCGCCAAACCCAATCCGACGAGCCACACGTGCGCCACTCAAGCTCTCCTCCCCCCTCCCACTCCTCTCCTTCCCACGGTCGGGTCAACCACCCCCACCCGCTGGAAACCGTGCTCGCGCCGCGTCCACGCCCGTAAACAATTGCTGGATCCCCAGTTCCCCACCAAGAAAAGCAGTAGAACCGCGCCGGCCCACGCCCCGCTGTACAGTTGTCGCGCGCGGGCGGCCGAGTAGTTTAATCCTCGAGGAAGGAGGGGGCGGTCGCCCCGGATGGCCGTGTCCTCGTCGCCTTCCTGCAGACCCACTCCCGGGTTTGAGGCGTCCCTCCTCCGCCGCCGCCGCTCTTTCCGGTTGCGTTTGGGAGGAATGGTTGTGGAGTTGGTGGATTCTCATTCTCCGCTGGGGTTTTAGGAGGATTGCAGGCTCTCGGCCGGGGAAGCGGAGATCGGAGGTTCTGCCAGGCGTACGGATTGGGCGCTGGAGCTCCTGTTTGTTTGGTGGGTTTCTGGCTTTCTGCTGTCGGGCTGTAGTTTTCATATGTTCTTCTCTTTCGTTCTCGGTGTTTCTGTTGCACTTTATGATGTGTACAGAGTTCTGCATCCTAGAATGGTTAGATTTTGAATGGGCCATCCTTCGTTGAGGAACTTGTGGGAATAATGCTTGGTTTTTCATGTCAAAAATTACATTTTTTTTTGTGTGTGGGTGGGTAAGTTTTCGGTGTTTTCCTCTTTTTGTTATTTGTAAATTGTAATCGAACAGTGAGGAACTTGGTTCCAAATAACGCTGTGGATCCGGCGTAGTTTTTTCGTACTTGCTTGAAAAAAAGTGGAGGTTTCGTACAACTGCTCCCTTTTTATATTTCCTGTCAGAATTCCATGTATATGTTTCTTTTATTTGGTGCTACTGTGATAACCTTGATGATCTTAGCTCGTTTTCGTTCTATTAAATTATGTGTTCAGAATTGAATTTTGGGGAAAAGCTTCCACCTTTCTTCTGCCTTTAAAAGGAGATGGCTTTTTCAAACGACGGAAAGATGAAGGTATGAATTGGTGTGCCTATTGTTTCACTTTTGTTCATATCATGGTCATGATCTTTCTGACCTTTCTATCATTGTTCCTCTTCCTTCTGTTCTTTCCAACTAAACTTGAATGCATTTGCGTAGCTGTAATTAAATGGAACATTTCACCTAAAAAGTGTTCTGCTTTGTACTATAGGGTTGTCAGACAAACCTTTTTCGGACCAAGGATAGGAAAGTCGTCAAGATGACAGATAGTGCAAGCTGCTCCACAGGTTAGTTCACCTTATGTCTTTCGGAAAACTGTATCAGCACTCAATGCAGTAATAAATGGAATATATAGCTCACTAACTTACAGGCAAATTTCATCCGATAAAATGGGTAATGGCTGAAGCTCAAGTCAGTTGGCAACCACAAAGATATTGTCGATTGAGCCTATGTTGACTTTGTAGAACTATCGATAGCCACTCTTCCAGTCTGTACACAATTTTGAAATGAAATAAAGAGATCAGATTGAATTCAAATATGTCTTTGCAGAACTATGGATAGTCACTCTTTCAGTTTATACAAAATATTGAAATGAAACGAAGAGATCGAACTGAATCCAAATATGTTCATATAGTACTGCACTTGATATCTTCATTACAGAAGTTCAACATTTTATACATAATGGACATGGTATAACTTTTCTAGTTTATCCTGAAAACATAATAGTAATCAATTGTTCCATGTTTTCTTGTTTATTGTAGCTAAGTGTGGATCAAGCAACTCAAAATCACCATCTTCATCCCCCTTCCGGAAGCTTTCAGGTTGATTTTCTACTTGCCAATTTTTCTCCTGAGCTAACTCTACTGACAGTACAAAATTACAGATTTAATTTGTTTTTCTTTTGTTGTGTGTGTGTGTGTGTTTCTTTGGACTAAATGAAAGCAGAAGTTAGGAGCATACGTCTCAACCATTTTCTAAGTCACTCTTCAAATGCTACAAAATATGAACATATCAGGTAAGAGATTTAATGTTGCATGTTCAGTTATACATGAAAACCAGAACAACTCCTTATTCTTTACCTTCTTGTTTAGGATATTTGTCTCCACATGGAATGTTGGAGGAAAAACGCCTACTGCCAAGTTGAAACTGGATGAATTTCTTCCTGTCGATGACCATTCAGACATTTATGTTTTAGGGTAACCAGCCTCATCATTACTCTGAACCTTATCCATGTTAATGTTGTCAATTGTGGTGCTAACATTATCTCAGAAAAATGTGTAATATCCCGTATGTTCTGTTCCTTGTTTCATGCTTACGTTTAGGATTCAGTATAGTCAGGATGTCCTTGATGCTTTATCTACCTTGGTCTATCGGACTGTAATTGATATTCTGGCATTTATTTGTGCTTTCCGAAATGAGGCTATAACTTCCCTTTAAGGATTGAAATTTTTTCTCTGTTTTTTCTTGAACACGAAGGAGAATTAAGTCTTTTTTAATGAATGAATCACTGTATTGAGAAGGTGAAAACGATTCGAATATCCGATTACAATTCCATGGAGAATATGAAAACAAAGTAAACCTATTAAGGATTGGAATCTATTTGTATTTCATAAGTTAATGGAAGATGCCATCATATTACTTATTTTATTTGATTTTGATCTTTTAACAGCTTTCAGGAAATTGTGCCTCTCAATGCTGGTAATGTCCTTGTGATAGAAGATAATGAGCCAGCTGCAAGATGGCTTGCTCTTATAAACCGTGCGCTAAACCAACCAGTTGACACTGTTGATGATATATTTCAGCATAAACCATCTCCCTCCCTGGATTCAACCTCATCCCGGTCAACACCATGCCTTGATGGTTCCTTCTCCAACCGTTCAAGAACAGCCAGTGGTTCTATAATCTTCCAAAAGTCCTTGAAATCCATCAAGAAATCTTACATGCCATCCCAGAGAAAACAACTCAAATTCTGCAATTGCCCAGTGGAAATGGCCAAGAAATCCTACAAAGATGCATGCTTTTGGTGTCCACAAGCATATGCCAATGACATGGACTCTTCAGAAGAGGATGAATTGGATGACAATTTGAATGATATTTTTGGCCTTAATGATGATGGTGTTACTTCGTCTGTTTCTGCCTCCAGGGACCAGCTAAAGTATAACCTCATATCTTGCAAACAAATGGTTGGTATTTTTGTCACAGTCTGGGCAAAGAAAGAACTAATGCAGCATATTGGACATTTGAGAACGTCCTGTGTTGGTCGCGGAATAATGGGATATCTTGGAAATAAGGTAAGAGGCTAAAAGAAATATCTGAAAGCATTTTCTGTAGAGTGTAGTAGATCCCTTATATGATTCCTGTTGATACAGGGATGTATATCAGTAAGCATGACACTGTACCAGACAAGCTTTTGTTTCATCTGCAGCCATTTGGCTTCAGGTGAGAAGGAAGGTGATGAATTGAGGCGAAATTTAGATGTGTTAGAGATTCTAAGGCTCACACAATTTCGAAGGATTTGCAGAAGAGCTGGGCGAAGAGTCCCTGAGAAAATTCTTGACCATGAGTAAGAAAGTTATCCCACAAATGCTTTAATTTTTTCTTACTTCCTGCAGTTTTTTAAATTCGTATTATCTTTATGTCAGGCGAGTGATATGGTTAGGAGATCTGAACTATCGAATTTCCTTGAGCTATGAAGATACCAAAAAACTTCTGACTGAAAATAACTGGGATGCCCTTTTTGAAAAGGATCAGGTGAACTCCTCAAAATAAAGCTTTTCTTTTCTAGAAGGAAGACTAGTTACAGAATAAGAGACCAGTTCAGTTTTTATTTTATATTACGGTGAAATGATACTAGAATTTCACTGACATGTTACACAATTTTTCTCAGCTCAATATCCAGCGTGCTTCTGGAAGTGTGTTCAAGGGGTGGAGTGAGGAGAAGATATATTTTGCTCCCACATACAAGTACTCTTGCAACTCAGATTCTTATGCTGGAGAGACTGCCACATCAAAGAAAAAGAGGAGAACCCCAGCCTGGTATGTACTACAATGTTTGAGATAGTTTCAGAGAGTTCAGATCTCATTCTCATATGTTAACACTCGTCAGTGGCTATGAAGTATCCTAGAGTCCACAAACCTCTTTGCAACCCGAAAACCTTGTGTTTCCCCTTTCTGTACCACAAGAACCATCTTTTGAGATGAGTTAAATCAGATTTGGACAGCAAGGTAAGTTGTAAGCGTGGGGAAACACAAAAGAGGAATCATTCTCATGTGCAATAAATAAACAAATCAAGATGATTCACATATTCTGAATTCAGGAATCACACTTCCCAAACCATGAATACATAATACTATTAATGACCGGTTTGTTGCAAATGTTCAGGTGTGATAGAATACTATGGCATGGAGATGGTATTGCACAGTTGTCCTACTTCCGGGGGGAATCTCAATTCTCTGACCATCGTCCTGTTTGTGGGACATTTATTGTTGAGGTTAAAAGGCTAGATGGCCAATCAAAGCGGCGCCCATCAAACACCAACATTAGAATCGGTGCTGAAGAGTTGTTACCGACAAGAGACAAGCATAACTAAGGTACTTATGTGTCTTCAGTCTTCTTGATATCGCATTAATATCTGCAGGCACTACAGCAGTTTATGTGTCCTTAAGCAAAGCACAAAACACTGCACTAGACCAGTGAACCATACTTGCATAGCTATGGCCCATGGCTAACTACTATTATTGTTATGACACCGCAGGTGCTGGGGCGGGGCCCAAATCACCGACTAAAGCCTAGGTTTTTGTGTGACTTGGGAACACAGTACTGCGGAACCTTCGCAAGGACGCTAAGTTATCTGTTCCTCGAGGAAATTTTCTGTGACCATAGAAATATGATTAAAGATCATATGCTTATTATTATTTATTATGTCGTTATTGTACATCATATAGTAGCGTACAGTTTCGAAAGGAACATTAGTCATTAATTTATATTGTATACTTGTAAAACTTCCTCACAGGGTTGTTTTGGTTTTCATTTCTAGTTCTTTCATTTGTGTAATTTCCAAAGTTCAACAGAGTAGCCAAAGCATGTTCGCTTTCTTTGTTGTACTGTACAAAGTTTGTATTTTGACATTTGTAGGTGTCAAGTTTTGAATTTGTGTAACAGCCTTACTAGAAGGAGTTTAATTGTACAATATACTACGTCCCTCCTTATTTATTTGACGCCAAATAATGTAAAATTGAACTGCAAAACGTCAAATAAAAAAATGGAGGGAGTATCATTTATCCCCTATCTTGATTGTTAAATGGATTAAGTACTGTGAATGACAAAGAACTGATAATTTATCTGTGTGTATATCGCTTAGTTTCCAAACACTTGAGCAAATAATCGAGCAAATCAGAGTAGTTGGCGGACTCGACAGATAACAAAGGATCGTAGTGTCCTCTTTCTCAGAGCAAGATTAATAACAGAGTTCTGACTATAAATAAGATTAAGCTATACAATAGTTGTCCTTTATTTATCTACAAAAAAGTTATTATTATTATATATTATTATATTCATATTTTTTCTATTTCTTCTATGCAACGATACTTACTAAATGGCTATAATAGCATCATTATACTGGTTGCAATTAGAGTTTTTTATAAAAACAAAAGGTTTTTATTTTAAATGAAATATGAATTAATAATAATCCAAACAAAAGGCTGAGAGGCTGCCTGTAAAGAGTGTCGAAGGACGCTCGGTTCCTTCAGGTGCGGCGGCGACCTTGTCTAGGATTTTACCCGTGGAACGTGGCGACCACTTCCGACGGGCCACTCGCCGCCGCTCGCCCGCCCTGCTCTTCACCCCTTCTCCCGCGACCGGGACAAGCGATCTCCCCTCCCCTCCCCCTCCCCGTCCCTGTAGCCCGCAGGAGAGTGATTTTTTTTCTCGGTTGCAATGAAGAGTTATCCGTGGGCGGGGGCCCGCCCTCCTGCCGTCGTGCAGCTCCTCCTCTTCCTCGCCCATCTCGTCGACCGCGGCGGCGCTGCCGGTGGAGGCAGCAAGGGCAGCTCGGTGTACCCGGCGGCTGTCGTCTACCCGCATCACTCCCGCCAGATCTCCTGGAAACCCAGGTAGGCAACCCCCATCACCGTTCCATCGCTCGGTTGTCCTGCCTGTATGCCATCTCGATTTCATCGAAAACACATGAGATGTCTGACTGGAGATCCATGGTGCTTGTACGGTCCAGGGTGTTCCTGTATCAGCACTTCCTCAGCGACGACGAGGCTAACCACCTGATCTCCCTCGTCAGTGACACTCTACCGCCCCCCCAATCCCACAGAACGTTTGTCTTTGCTTCTCGATAATGCCCGAACTCGATTGAATTTTGGATATTGCTCGTTTTCATCTTTTCAGGCGAGAGCGGAGCTCAAGAGGTCAGCGGTCGCCGATAATATGTCCGGCAAGAGCACGCTCAGTGACGTCCGCACCAGCTCCGGCACCTTCCTCAGAAAGGGCCAGGTTAGGCCCTTCTTACTTTCGCTGTTTGGTTGAACTGCCTACAAACCCCTTTACCCAGGCTGGCCCAGAAAATCGTACGTGCAAATATTGGGCTAGTTTGGAAACTCTATTTTCCCAAAGGAAAATGAACTAATTTCCCTTGGGAAAATGAGGTTCCCAAACTAGTATAATATGCCATAGATATTGCACCATGGAACTGCATCATCCCCAACAAGAGGCATCTCACTAGTTCGAGTGTTACAAATTACCCTTGGAAAGTCAGAATGCATACTTAGTGTATTTGCCTGTTGATCATGCTAACTAGCAATATAGTTGCTTTGTGTTCAAATCAGGCGACTGCTAATTTTAGCATGTTGCTTTTGGTGAGTACCTGAATCAATGTACAAGGTATTCCTGAAGAGGCCAAGAGGTCCAAACAGAAACTAGAAAATGCTGATGTGGTTGAATGAATGAGAATCGGGAATTTTAAAAGATTATATAGTGCTTTCCTATGTTTTTGTCAAATCTCATAGAAGATACTGGCATTTAGCCCTGCCGACCAAATTTCGGAATTCTGATTGCTGGCACTGCTACTTTGGATCAGAGTTTCCCCTCCCTTTAGGATTACGAATCCATACCCTCAGCTTGTACTTGTGTTTCGGCAGATAGACAGGGAGGAAAATAAAATATTTCAATCAATCTGGTCTATTAGTGGATGCTGAGCATCTATTTGGCATGTACATTAGAATGAAAGATGCGGTTTTAGTTTATCTTATGGGATTTTTTTCATTTTTATACCAGCTCAGCATTTGTATCTTATATCTGGTGACTAATCATACCTAATGTCCAATAGTACAACAGTCGGCTGACGGCTGTTGAGGCATTTCTCTTGTTCACATGGTTCTTACTTGATGACAGGATCCTATTGTTGAGGGTATAGAGGATAAAATTGCTGCATGGACATTCCTTCCAAAAGGTTGTGGTTCTCATTGAGGCATTAACGCTGCATTCTTGCTTTTTTTAAGGCACAAAAATTCTAATTCTAGTGCTTGGTGGATTATCCTTAATATTGTTTTATCTTTTGTTGAATTATATCTAGTGTTTGCTAGATGTTACATGACAAGGGCAGTTCACAATTTTCAGCAGACAGTAACTCTTTGCGAAGTGCCGTGACCATGCCTGTATTAGAATCATTCAAAAATCTGCTTTGAGAATAGGGTGATTGTTTTGTTGTTAATCTCTTCTGTTTACATCTTCCTATTTCATGTATAGGTTGGATTTGCCAGAATAATGAGAAGTTTTGTGCCACTTTTAGTTTTGTTTTTCCTTACGGGTGTTCTTTTCTAATCAGAGAATGGTGAAGATATCCAAGTCCTAAGATATAAGCATGGGGAGAAGTATGAACCACACTATGATTACTTCACTGACAATGTTAACACTCTCCGTGGTGGTCATCGCTACGCTACTGTTCTTTTGTACTTAACTGATGTACCAGAAGGAGGGGAAACGGTTTTCCCCTTGGCTGAGGTAAATTTTTTATATTTTCCGTGACGTTTGTGTTTAAAGAGATGGTAGAAAGTGGTTCAGAAGTTCTTTTGATTTTTTTCCCTGGCTACATGTGTCTATCATGTCCATTTCCTATTTTATTTTGGGCTCTGTTATTAAATAACGTTCTGCATTAATAATTCTTAAAAGGAGCTCGATGATGCTAAAGATGCAACCTTGTCAGAATGTGCTCAGAAAGGCATTGCAGGTATTGTGTTCGAACCAGTGCCTCTCTTGGTATTCCTTATTCTTGTTTCCTACGTATGCCATCTGACATACTTCTCAATCAACCTGGAACTTCTTCCACAGTGAGACCACGGAAAGGTGACGCCCTCCTTTTCTTCAACCTTAACCCAGACGGCACCACCGACTCGGTGAGCCTCCATGGTGGTTGCCCGGTCATAAAAGGCGAGAAATGGTCGGCTACGAAGTGGATCCGTGTGGCCTCGTTCGATAAGGTCCATCACCCACAGGGCAACTGCACCGACGAGAACGAGAGCTGCGCGAAATGGGCGGCCCTAGGGGAGTGCATAAAGAACCCAGAGTACATGGTGGGAACCACAGCGTTGCCTGGTTACTGTCGGAGGAGCTGCAATGTGTGCTAGGGTCAGGACGTGAGAGGACAGCGGCCCGTTGGAACCCATTGATCTTGACACAGGAACATGCTACACCGAGTTGTTTTGCAAGGGTTTGGCCTGGATTCTGCTGGTTCTTGTTGCGCCCTGCTCCTGATTCGATATTGGGTTTTTTTTTGGGTTATCCCTAGCGGTTTCGAGCGGTGACCAGGCAGGAGCTTGGAAGAGTACTAGTGTTTGTTAGTGCATACCACTTGTATCCATAGTCTGTTGTTGGTCTCCTACATCTCGCATAGAAGAAATACTCCTATGCTATAGGTTATGCCGATGGAGGTGCATTTAGAATAAGCCTAGTATTTGATCTATTGATTTATTAGATTGCTTGGTTCTGCTAGCTCATAATTTGTACCGGAACCTTAGAAGATCTTTGATTCGTTGTCATCTGTAACATTTTCTCGATATATATATGGTGTGCATTTCTGGTCATCCCACAAAATCACCAGGTCTCTCCGATTCTACAACTTAAAGCATTCGTGTGCTTTCTATCTCGCTCTCTCTCAGACTATCTATTTCAAACCTATTCCAAACCCTATTCTGCAAACAGCATAGTATATGCAAACAGTATAGTATAGTATTTCGTATGGCTATATGAGAGCATGTAGTTTATAGTGCAAATACAGTATTTTGCATGGCTTTATGAGAGCGTAGTTTATAGTGCAAATACAGTATTTTGCATGGCAATACGAGAGAGTGTAGTTTATAGTGCAAATAGGGGTGGTAATGAATCACGATTTAAATGTTTCTTCATAAAAAAGCTATAAAAAGCTAAAGTATTTAAATACTTTTGGTGAAAAGATGATCCTAATTTGATTTAATTTTTAAATTTTATAGTCTAAAATTTAGATCCTATTATCGCTTTTAAGTGCAAACAATATTTAGGTAAAGAAAGCTAGTGTGTGTGTTCCTGTAGACACGTTGAGGAAGAGTTGGGACTAGGAGGTCCCGCGCGTCGTGCCGTCCTGCGCCTTCCTGAGTTTGGGTGGACGGGCCAGCAAGCAAGGAGCTAGTTTTCTTTTATTGGTTCAGAAGAAAACTGTTGAACGGTATATTTAGTGGTGAATGATTGTCCTAAAACAAAAAAAAGTTATGATTATTGCTCTTGATTTTTTGTTTTTTTAAAAAAATCTGGATATCTCCGAACGGAGACCTCCAGTCGCATGGCGATCGGTAAACCTGCCTGCCTGACCCACCTGGCATTCTGGCCATCTCATGAATTCATCAGTTCAGCCCACCCAACCTGTAACACCCGGTTTTAAAGAACAAAGCCGGGTGCATCTCATACATGCGCCAAGAAGACAACATATATAATAACAGAGTGTATAGAGATAAATGTCACAATATAATCAGAGTACATATTACATAGCGGAAGACTTACAAAAATAATAAAAGATAAATATAACACGAACTAAGGATCGTTGGCGCCAATGTCAACTGAGAAACGCCACCTAGATCAAGTCGGATGCCTCGGTACTTGACTCCACTTGAAACCACCTGTTCTTCTCCTGTGGGGGGGTGTGAGACAGCAAGAGTGAGCTCACATACGTTCATAGCTCAACAAGTTGTGGGGAATAATGTGGCATGGACTCACCAAAGGTGGGAGTTCATGTACTGTAAGGCTGATCAAAGAAATAAAGGCTAAGGCTGAGCATTGCTTTTATAAGTTGGTCAAAATTTTATTAGCAATTACTAAGTGTAAGTAAATACCAAACCTTAATAATAATAAAGAACAGTAATAGTAAAATAATCCCAAATGCGATGCAAATGTCAAATTGAATTTAAGTTCCATAATTAATCATGTGAGGGTCCGAGCCGCTCTTGACCGTGAGCACGGCTAGTATACTAGTTTTACACTCTGCAGAGGTTGCGCATCTTTACCCACAAGTCATGTTACCCATCTGCCAAGAGATGGCCAATCCCATACACCTCTACCGAGGAGGCGAGGCAGGGTAACACTACGAGGCCTTTACAAAGTTCCACTAGCTTCAGACTACCCGCTACAGTTTATAGGAAGCTCCAGTGCAGGGTTCCTGGCTGACCGCCATCGCAGCAAAATCAACCAGGGACCTCCCTACACTGACCACTCCCCTACTGCCCTTGCCCCTTTCGGGTAAGGTAGCCCTCCCCTAGCTTTCCTAGTTAATCAGCCAAGGGCGTCCCATTAAACCCTTGTGGTAGCACTGTTTTCCCGGGTGGTCGCTCCATGTTCCCATTAACATAATGATCTTAACATGAACAAGGAATAATAAAACAGATAACAATAAATAGTATAACAATGAGTGATGAATATCTCTATACCCAAATCCACATAAAGCAATAGCATGTACTACCCAAAACTTTAGTAGTAAAACCAGTGGTGAAGCAAGGTATAAAGATAGTCAAAATCTAGGGCATCCTATTGGGTCCCAGCAAAATTATCCTATGCAGATCATTATGAATAATAAGAACATGAATGGGTAAAAGAAGTGATCAAGGGCACAACTTGCCTGGCACTTGAGATTCCAGGTACCAACTTGCTTTTTAGATGACACGTGTCCTCACCGCTAAACGTAGCAATACAGACAAACATGATATAGACAAAATTAACATCACACCAAATATAAGAATACACTGCGTAAAATTAATCTACGCGTTACTACGAGATCGTGGGAACGAGAACCGCTAAATTCGGAGTTACGGTTATCAAGTTATGAATTTCTGGAGTTATTAAGCACTTAGAATAAATTAATTCAAATAAACGATTTTAATTCAAGTTTCATGGTTAAACAATGTTACTAGTTGATAGACAATATTAATACAAAATTATTGCAACTGGAATGGGTCAAAACGGACTTAATATGAATTTTCTAGGAATTAAACAATATCTAGGAATTATTTATACATTAAAAATCAATTTCTAAATTTATTTATTGAATTACTCGGGTCTCTGGTTCGCGCGCATAAAAACAGAAAACTAGAGGGGCCACTGCGCAAATAAACCTAAGACTCAGAGCACAGTAGCGAGGGACGGCGGGTTGATTATTAAATAATACGGGGGCTCTTATGCAAATCGGATGGCCGAAGGGGTATCGTCCATTCACAGCCATCCGATCCAATTCGAACGATCCAAATTAGATCAGCACCCCATCGAACCGGTATGTGACACAAGCCATCGGATCGCAGATCTATGGCTGCGATTTAATTAACGTGAAGTCGAACTACATCCCTCCGATACGCATCTGATGGCCCGTATACCCCAAGCCGAATCAGTACACGGATACAATCGTGACCGTCCAACAGAACACCAACGGCCCACGGTGATTCTCTCCTTAGATCTAATCCTAGCCTCACCAGGTCAGATCAACGGCCAGCGACCTATCTTCCTGCCTGAACGAGTGAAGAGAAATGCACGCGAAGTCCAGTGTTAACCCATGGCATTAGCGCATAGATCAACGGCTAATGGCCCACGTCTACCCCACGGTGCCCAGACAGAGTTCCAGAGCTTGCCGCCGATCCCCACCGCTACCGATTTGCAAAGTAAAAAGTTTATCCCTAGAATGCTTCACAGGAAAAAAAAGAAACTGAGCTCACCGGAGGTTAGTGCGCCAGGGAGATGGGATTCTCGCCACCGGTAACAAGCGACCCGTGTATCGTTTGGCCAGGAATTGTGGCCAACACGCCGGTCGACAGCAACGACGACCTCCTCGGACTCACTGCTGCCCAGACGACAAAGGGTCTCGTCACCGCATCTGAACCGAGGAGCAAGGAGATGCCACGATTTTATACGCCGTCCCAGGGAGTCCGCGCCCGAGAGAGCCGGCCGATTCCAACAACTCAGGGCACACAGTCAATTCTGTTGAGATTCCTACGGGGAGGAAGACCAGTCCGCCAAGAGGGCCCCACATGGCGGTGGCACTGGTGATCGTGTGCTGGGTTCAGACTGAAGAGGCTCGGCTGTCAGCGTCTATCGGCGAGACACCGAGTGCGCGGCAGTGGATTGCTGGCCCGAGCTGGCACACGTGAAATGAGTGGGAAGTGGGCCATGGTGGATCTGGACGCTACGACTGCATGTTGGCCGAGAGGAATTTTAGGCTTCTAGCTTTCTAGCCCATGCACGGTTCTCTCTCTCTCTCTTTCTCTCTCTCTATTCCATTTTTAAATTTCAAGTTCAAATTTAGGTTTTGATCCACATCTCAATTCATTATTACATTTTATTAGTGTTATTATTATTCAAGGCGCAAGCAAAACTCCAATATGATGCACTTTATTTTATTTTTGTATCATTTGTTTTTAATTAAGCACTATTAATTATATGTGTGCTCTTTTTATGATGCAAATAAGGCACATAAAATTGTGGAGGTCTCTCAGTTATTCTTTGTATATACTTTTGAGTATTACAAATCCTACCCCCCTTAAAAATAATCTCGTCCTCGAGATTTAAGAAGTTCTAGGGAAAAGGTGAGGAAAATCTATACGAAGCTCTTCTTCTCTCTCCCAAGTTGCTTCATCTTCACCGTGGTGACTCCATTGAACTTTGCACATCTTTATAACCTTATTTCTTGTAACTCGAGTCAATGTATCAAGAATCTTGATGGGTACTCAGCATAAGTCAAATCTTCTTGAACACTAAGGTCTTCCATTGGTAACAGTTCTTCAGGTACCCTGAGGCATTTCTTCAGCTGAGATACATGAAATACATCATGAACATCTGCAAGATGATCCGGTAACTCCAATTGATATGCAACTTCTCCCACTCGCTTTAAGATTAAGAAGGGTCCAATAAAGCGAGGGGACAACTTCCCTTTGACTTTGAATCTTCTCATTACATGAAGTGGTGACACCTTGACGTACACATAACATCTTTCTTCAAATTCCAATGGTCTCCTTCTATTATCAACATAGTCTTATTGCCTAGTTTGAGCTACCCTCAACTTCTCCCGAATTATACAAACTTGTTCTTCTGCCTCTTGAATAAGTTCAGGTCCAAAGAATTGTCTTCCTCTAGTCTGGTCCAAAAATAGAGGAGTCCTGCACTTCCTTCCATATGGAGTCTCAAACGGTAACATCTTCAGACTGGCCTGGCGATTATTATCATATGAGAACTCAACATAAGGTAGACTCTTGTCCCACTACTACCATGCTGAAGGGCACAAGCTCTCAACATGTCTTCCAATACTTGATTAGTCCTTTTAGTCTGTCCATCAGTCTGAGGTAGGCTGAACTAAAATTCAACTTCGCATCTGTATTCTCATGAAAACTTTTCCAAAATCTGGGGGTAAACTGTGATCCTCTATCCAAAACGATCCACTTCGGTACACCGTGTAGAGACACAATCCGAGCTATATATAACTCGGCCAATTGAGATACCTTATAAGTAGTCTTGACCGGAATGAAATGAGCCACTTTGGTCAGTCTATCCACAATAACCCATATAGAATCATATCCTTTCGAGGTGCGAGGCAATCCAGTAATGAAGTCCATACCAATCTCTTCCCACTTCCACTCGACATCTTAAGTGGGTGTAATAGTCCAGCTGGCCTTTGGTGTTCGACCTTCACTCTTTGACACACATCGCATATAGCCACATGTGCAGCCACATCTCTCTTCAGTCCATACCACCAATACTTCTGCTTCAAATCTTGATACATCTTGGTACTACCAGGATGAATAGAATAATCCGAGTCATGGGCTTCCTTCAGTATAGTCTCACGAGGGCTATCAATCTCAGGGACACATATCCGATCCTTGAACCATACTGTGCCTTGCTCGTCTTCCATGAATTCCGGACCTCGACCTTTAGTAATAAGATCCCTGATCTCTTGTATTTTAGCATCACCAATTTGTCCTTTGCGGATTTCTTGCTCCAAAGTAGGTTCCGCATCAATAATAACTCCTTCAGTATGATCAACTATCCCCAGGTTAAGTCTCCTGAAATCCTCAACAATCTCATCGGGTAGCTGGGCAACAATAGCTGAATGAACATGCTCCTTTCGACTCAAGGCATCTACAACCAAATTCGCCTTGCCCGGGTGATAGTGAATTTCTAAATCGTAATCTTTAATAAGCTCCGACCAACGTCGTTGCCTAAGGTTGATATCCTTCTGAGTGAATATATACTTCAAACTCTTATGATCCATGTATACTTGACACTTGGTTCCCATAATATAATGTCTCCAAATCTTAAGCGCATGCACAACCGCTGCTAATTGCAAGTCATGAGTGGAGTAGTTCAGTTCATGCTTCCGCAACTGACGAGACGCGTAGTCGGTCACATGTCCTTCTTGCATGAGCACACATCTTAAGCCTTGGCCACATGCAACACAATAAATGTCAAATCCCTTCTGTAGATCTGGCATAATCAGTATTGGTGGCGACATTAGTCTCTCCTTCAATTGATCAAAGCTTTCTTGGCACTTCTCATCCCACTTGAATTCTCTTTCCTTCACCAAAAGCGAGGTCATAAGCTTAGTAATCTTAGAAAATCCTTCAATAAATCTCCAATAATATCCTGCAAGTCCCAAGAAACTTCGGTCCTCCGTAACCGTAGTGGGTATGCTCCACACCACTATCTCCTTGACTTTAGCAGGATCCACTGATATCCCTCCATTAGAAATGATATGTCCAAGAAATGGCACCCCGCCAATCCAAAACTCGCATTTACCGTACTTGGCGTAGAGTTGATTATCTTAAAGCTTCTGTAGTACCAATCACATATGTTCCTCATGATCACTATCACTCTTGGAATGAACATATCGTCCATGAAAACCACGACGAATCTGTCCAGATCATGCACCTTATTCTTCAGATCCATAAAATAGGTTGGTGCATTTGTTAATCCAAACGACATAACAGTAAACTCATATGATCCATATCGAGTCGAGAATGCTATCTTAGGAATATCCGACGGTCTAATCCTCATCTGATGGTAACCCGATCGGAGGTCAATTTTCGAGAATACTCTAGCACCTCTCATCTGATCAAATAAATCCTTAATGCAGGGTAACAGAAACTTGTTCTTCACAGTGACATCATTAAGGGACCTTTAATCCACGCACATCCCTTGCAATCTGTCTTTCTTCTTTACAAACAAAACTGGTACTCTCCAAGGTGAGGAACTCGGACGTAAGTAACTAGCCTCTTGTAATTCCGTTCACTGAATCTTCAGTCCCTTTAACTCTTCTACAGGCATCCGAAAAATCTCTAACCACATGAATGTTGTCACCAACAAACTTCCCATTTACTAAAAATGTCGCTAGTCTGGTGGCAGTAGTTACTGCAATTCCAACTTCAAATCTTTCTTCTTTGGAACTGGTGAGTTCTACGGTTCCTTTAGCATAGTGTATAAACTGTCTTTACCTTTCTTAACCGTGACATACCAAGGATCAGATCTATACTGCTTGGCTCCAATATTATAGCAGTAACTCCAAATTCTCTACTCATAATGGTCAATGTCAATCTACGTGTCATTTGATTCGCCACAACAGGCCCTTTAGGTGTAATTACTCTCATGGGTTTTCTCATATTGTCCAACACATATGCCCAAACCAAAATCTCAGCATGACGCATAATTTTATTAGCAACACATGGGGTCAAATGAATCTTTTTATTCCTCCTAAAATAGTATCATACCGAATACTAACTAAAGGAACATGTAGATCTTACAAATAGTAGTAATATATATATATATGTTTATGTAGCTTGGTGGAGCTGGTGGTGGTGAAGATGGTGGTTGTTGTCGTTGTCTCTCCAACCGTGATTGCCTCATTTCTTGTTGTATCTCCAGACGGGCCTGACGTATTTCCTCGCGTTCTTGTCTTATCTGGTTTTGCATTTCGGTCATCATGTCTGTCAATTGTTGTATTACCAGCCTTTGGGTTGCAATCACTTGATCGGTTTCAACAGGTGGAGGATTTGGAGGATTCATTTCTGTTTGCTGTTGCGTGATAATCTTTCCTTCCCTGGTATTGACCATCTGAGTTAGATACGTATGGTAAGAGAGAGCAGTAGACAAGGCAGTAATTACAACTCATGTTACTTTGGGGGACTTATTAGTGTGTCACCTACTAAAGCTAATACAATACCTTATAGTGGTACATGCTAAAATGCACATCTATACTATTTCAATCAATCAAAGAAGCAAATCAGGCACTGATCATCAGAACAATCAACCAACATTTTTAAATAGAGAAAATAGCTTTGATTTTTGTCTTAGGCTTCTCTAACTCTTAAGAATGTCATAGGGGTAGGGATTCCAAGATTTGAAATCCATCTTGTCTTAGAGTAGAAAAGGTAAGAATGATCAGAGTAGAACAGTAGAAGGTGAGACAGAATCAAGATAAGTATAGAAAGAATCAGAGTAAGGTAAGTAGGTAAGGGTTTTGTCCATTTCTATCTAGGTTTCGTCCTACAGTCAACATTTCCTCTGATACCACTTCTGTAACACCCGGTTTTAAAGAACAAAGCCGGGTGCATCTCATACATGCGCCAAGAAGACAACATATATAATAACAGAGTGTATAGAGATAAATGTCACAATATAATCAGAGTACATATTACATAGCGGAAGACTTACAAAAATAATAAAAGATAAATATAACACGAACTAAGGATCGTTGGCGCCAATGTCAACTGAGAAACGCCACCTAGATCAAGTCGGATGCCTCGGTACTTGACTCCACTTGAAACCACCTGTTCTTCTCCTGTGGGGGGGTGTGAGACAGCAAGAGTGAGCTCACATACGTTCATAGCTCAACAAGTTGTGGGGAATAATGTGGCATGGACTCACCAAAGGTGGGAGTTCATGTACTGTAAGGCTGATCAAAGAAATAAAGGCTAAGGCTGAGCATTGCTTTTATAAGTTGGTCAAAATTTTATTAGCAATTACTAAGTGTAAGTAAATACCAAACCTTAATAATAATAAAGAACAGTAATAGTAAAATAATCCCAAATGCGATGCAAATGTCAAATTGAATTTAAGTTCCATAATTAATCATGTGAGGGTCCGAGCCGCTCTTGACCGTGAGCACGGCTAGTATACTAGTTTTACACTCTGCAGAGGTTGCGCATCTTTACCCACAAGTCATGTTACCCATCTGCCAAGAGATGGCCAATCCCATACACCTCTACCGAGGAGGCGAGGCAGGGTAACACTACGAGGCCTTTACAAAGTTCCACTAGCTTCAGACTACCCGCTACAGTTTATAGGAAGCTCCAGTGCAGGGTTCCTGGCTGACCGCCATCGCAGCAAAATCAACCAGGGACCTCCCTACACTGACCACTCCCCTACTGCCCTTGCCCCTTTCGGGTAAGGTAGCCCTCCCCTAGCTTTCCTAGTTAATCAGCCAAGGGCGTCCCATTAAACCCTTGTGGTAGCACTGTTTTCCCGGGTGGTCGCTCCATGTTCCCATTAACATAATGATCTTAACATGAACAAGGAATAATAAAACAGATAACAATAAATAGTATAACAATGAGTGATGAATATCTCTATACCCAAATCCACATAAAGCAATAGCATGTACTACCCAAAACTTTAGTAGTAAAACCAGTGGTGAAGCAAGGTATAAAGATAGTCAAAATCTAGGGCATCCTATTGGGTCCCAGCAAAATTATCCTATGCAGATCATTATGAATAATAAGAACATGAATGGGTAAAAGAAGTGATCAAGGGCACAACTTGCCTGGCACTTGAGATTCCAGGTACCAACTTGCTTTTTAGATGACACGTGTCCTCACCGCTAAACGTAGCAATACAGACAAACATGATATAGACAAAATTAACATCACACCAAATATAAGAATACACTGCGTAAAATTAATCTACGCGTTACTACGAGATCGTGGGAACGAGAACCGCTAAATTCGGAGTTACGGTTATCAAGTTATGAATTTCTGGAGTTATTAAGCACTTAGAATAAATTAATTCAAATAAACGATTTTAATTCAAGTTTCATGGTTAAACAATGTTACTAGTTGATAGACAATATTAATACAAAATTATTGCAACTGGAATGGGTCAAAACGGACTTAATATGAATTTTCTAGGAATTAAACAATATCTAGGAATTATTTATACATTAAAAATCAATTTCTAAATTTATTTATTGAATTACTCGGGTCTCTGGTTCGCGCGCATAAAAACAGAAAACTAGAGGGGCCACTGCGCAAATAAACCTAAGACTCAGAGCACAGTAGCGAGGGACGGCGGGTTGATTATTAAATAATACGGGGGCTCTTATGCAAATCGGATGGCCGAAGGGGTATCGTCCATTCACAGCCATCCGATCCAATTCGAACGATCCAAATTAGATCAGCACCCCATCGAACCGGTATGTGACACAAGCCATCGGATCGCAGATCTATGGCTGCGATTTAATTAACGTGAAGTCGAACTACATCCCTCCGATACGCATCTGATGGCCCGTATACCCCAAGCCGAATCAGTACACGGATACAATCGTGACCGTCCAACAGAACACCAACGGCCCACGGTGATTCTCTCCTTAGATCTAATCCTAGCCTCACCAGGTCAGATCAACGGCCAGCGACCTATCTTCCTGCCTGAACGAGTGAAGAGAAATGCACGCGAAGTCCAGTGTTAACCCATGGCATTAGCGCATAGATCAACGGCTAATGGCCCACGTCTACCCCACGGTGCCCAGACAGAGTTCCAGAGCTTGCCGCCGATCCCCACCGCTACCGATTTGCAAAGTAAAAAGTTTATCCCTAGAATGCTTCACAGGAAAAAAAAAGAAACTGAGCTCACCGGAGGTTAGTGCGCCAGGGAGATGGGATTCTCGCCACCGGTAACAAGCGACCCGTGTATCGTTTGGCCAGGAATTGTGGCCAACACGCCGGTCGACAGCAACGACGACCTCCTCGGACTCACTGCTGCCCAGACGACAAAGGGTCTCGTCACCGCATCTGAACCGAGGAGCAAGGAGATGCCACGATTTTATACGCCGTCCCAGGGAGTCCGCGCCCGAGAGAGCCGGCCGATTCCAACAACTCAGGGCACACAGTCAATTCTGTTGAGATTCCTACGGGGAGGAAGACCAGTCCGCCAAGAGGGCCCCACATGGCGGTGGCACTGGTGATCGTGTGCTGGGTTCAGACTGAAGAGGCTCGGCTGTCAGCGTCTATCGGCGAGACACCGAGTGCGCGGCAGTGGATTGCTGGCCCGAGCTGGCACACGTGAAATGAGTGGGAAGTGGGCCACGGTGGATCTGGACGCTACGACTGCATGTTGGCCGAGAGGAATTTTAGGCTTCTAGCTTTCTAGCCCATGCACGGTTCTCTCTCTCTCTCTCTTTCTCTCTCTCTATTCCATTTTTAAATTTCAAGTTCAAATTTAGGTTTTGATCCACATCTCAATTCATTATTACATTTTATTAGTGTTATTATTATTCAAGGCGCAAGCAAAACTCCAATATGATGCACTTTATTTTATTTTTGTATCATTTGTTTTTAATTAAGCACTATTAATTATATGTGTGCTCTTTTTATGATGCAAATAAGGCACATAAAATTGTGGAGGTCTCTCAGTTATTCTTTGTATATACTTTTGAGTATTACAAATCCTACCCCCCTTAAAAATAATCTCGTCCTCGAGATTTAAGAAGTTCTAGGGAAAAGGTGAGGAAAATCTATACGAAGCTCTTCTTCTCTCTCCCAAGTTGCTTCATCTTCACCGTGGTGACTCCATTGAACTTTGCACATCTTTATAACCTTATTTCTTGTAACTCGAGTCAATGTATCAAGAATCTTGATGGGTACTCAGCATAAGTCAAATCTTCTTGAACACTAAGGTCTTCCATTGGTAACAGTTCTTCAGGTACCCTGAGGCATTTCTTCAGCTGAGATACATGAAATACATCATGAACATCTGCAAGATGATCCGGTAACTCCAATTGATATGCAACTTCTCCCACTCGCTTTAAGATTAAGAAGGGTCCAATAAAGCGAGGGGACAACTTCCCTTTGACTTTGAATCTTCTCATTACATGAAGTGGTGACACCTTGACGTACACATAACATCTTTCTTCAAATTCCAATGGTCTCCTTCTATTATCAACATAGTCTTATTGCCTAGTTTGAGCTACCCTCAACTTCTCCCGAATTATACAAACTTGTTCTTCTGCCTCTTGAATAAGTTCAGGTCCAAAGAATTGTCTTCCTCTAGTCTGGTCCAAAAATAGAGGAGTCCTGCACTTCCTTCCATATGGAGTCTCAAACGGTAACATCTTCAGACTGGCCTGGCGATTATTATCATATGAGAACTCAACATAAGGTAGACTCTTGTCCCACTACTACCATGCTGAAGGGCACAAGCTCTCAACATGTCTTCCAATACTTGATTAGTCCTTTTAGTCTGTCCATCAGTCTGAGGTAGGCTGAACTAAAATTCAACTTCGCATCTGTATTCTCATGAAAACTTTTCCAAAATCTGGGGGTAAACTGTGATCCTCTATCCAAAACGATCCACTTCGGTACACCGTGTAGAGACACAATCCGAGCTATATATAACTCGGCCAATTGAGATACCTTATAAGTAGTCTTGACCGGAATGAAATGAGCCACTTTGGTCAGTCTATCCACAATAACCCATATAGAATCATATCCTTTCGAGGTGCGAGGCAATCCAGTAATGAAGTCCATACCAATCTCTTCCCACTTCCACTCGACATCTTAAGTGGGTGTAATAGTCCAGCTGGCCTTTGGTGTTCGACCTTCACTCTTTGACACACATCGCATATAGCCACATGTGCAGCCACATCTCTCTTCAGTCCATACCACCAATACTTCTGCTTCAAATCTTGATACATCTTGGTACTACCAGGATGAATAGAATAATCCGAGTCATGGGCTTCCTTCAGTATAGTCTCACGAGGGCTATCAATCTCAGGGACACATATCCGATCCTTGAACCATACTGTGCCTTGCTCGTCTTCCATGAATTCCGGACCTCGACCTTTAGTAATAAGATCCCTGATCTCTTGTATTTTAGCATCACCAATTTGTCCTTTGCGGATTTCTTGCTCCAAAGTAGGTTCCGCATCAATAATAACTCCTTCAGTATGATCAACTATCCCCAGGTTAAGTCTCCTGAAATCCTCAACAATCTCATCGGGTAGCTGGGCAACAATAGCTGAATGAACATGCTCCTTTCGACTCAAGGCATCTACAACCAAATTCGCCTTGCCCGGGTGATAGTGAATTTCTAAATCGTAATCTTTAATAAGCTCCGACCAACGTCGTTGCCTAAGGTTGATATCCTTCTGAGTGAATATATACTTCAAACTCTTATGATCCATGTATACTTGACACTTGGTTCCCATAATATAATGTCTCCAAATCTTAAGCGCATGCACAACCGCTGCTAATTGCAAGTCATGAGTGGAGTAGTTCAGTTCATGCTTCCGCAACTGACGAGACGCGTAGTCGGTCACATGTCCTTCTTGCATGAGCACACATCTTAAGCCTTGGCCACATGCAACACAATAAATGTCAAATCCCTTCTGTAGATCTGGCATAATCAGTATTGGTGGCGACATTAGTCTCTCCTTCAATTGATCAAAGCTTTCTTGGCACTTCTCATCCCACTTGAATTCTCTTTCCTTCACCAAAAGCGAGGTCATAAGCTTAGTAATCTTAGAAAATCCTTCAATAAATCTCCAATAATATCCTGCAAGTCCCAAGAAACTTCGGTCCTCCGTAACCGTAGTGGGTATGCTCCACACCACTATCTCCTTGACTTTAGCAGGATCCACTGATATCCCTCCATTAGAAATGATATGTCCAAGAAATGGCACCCCGCCAATCCAAAACTCGCATTTACCGTACTTGGCGTAGAGTTGATTATCTTAAAGCTTCTGTAGTACCAATCACATATGTTCCTCATGATCACTATCACTCTTGGAATGAACATATCGTCCATGAAAACCACGACGAATCTGTCCAGATCATGCACCTTATTCTTCAGATCCATAAAATAGGTTGGTGCATTTGTTAATCCAAACGACATAACAGTAAACTCATATGATCCATATCGAGTCGAGAATGCTATCTTAGGAATATCCGACGGTCTAATCCTCATCTGATGGTAACCCGATCGGAGGTCAATTTTCGAGAATACTCTAGCACCTCTCATCTGATCAAATAAATCCTTAATGCAGGGTAACAGAAACTTGTTCTTCACAGTGACATCATTAAGGGACCTTTAATCCACGCACATCCCTTGCAATCTGTCTTTCTTCTTTACAAACAAAACTGGTACTCTCCAAGGTGAGGAACTCGGACGTAAGTAACTAGCCTCTTGTAATTCCGTTCACTGAATCTTCAGTCCCTTTAACTCTTCTACAGGCATCCGAAAAATCTCTAACCACATGAATGTTGTCACCAACAAACTTCCCATTTACTAAAAATGTCGCTAGTCTGGTGGCAGTAGTTACTGCAATTCCAACTTCAAATCTTTCTTCTTTGGAACTGGTGAGTTCTACGGTTCCTTTAGCATAGTGTATAAACTGTCTTTACCTTTCTTAACCGTGACATACCAAGGATCAGATCTATACTGCTTGGCTCCAATATTATAGCAGTAACTCCAAATTCTCTACTCATAATGGTCAATGTCAATCTACGTGTCATTTGATTCGCCACAACAGGCCCTTTAGGTGTAATTACTCTCATGGGTTTTCTCATATTGTCCAACACATATGCCCAAACCAAAATCTCAGCATGACGCATAATTTTATTAGCAACACATGGGGTCAAATGAATCTTTTTATTCCTCCTAAAATAGTATCATACCGAATACTAACTAAAGGAACATGTAGATCTTACAAATAGTAGTAATATATATATATATGTTTATGTAGCTTGGTGGAGCTGGTGGTGGTGAAGATGGTGGTTGTTGTCGTTGTCTCTCCAACCGTGATTGCCTCATTTCTTGTTGTATCTCCAGACGGGCCTGACGTATTTCCTCGCGTTCTTGTCTTATCTGGTTTTGCATTTCGGTCATCATGTCTGTCAATTGTTGTATTACCAGCCTTTGGGTTGCAATCACTTGATCGGTTTCAACAGGTGGAGGATTTGGAGGATTCATTTCTGTTTGCTGTTGCGTGATAATCTTTCCTTCCCTGGTATTGACCATCTGAGTTAGATACGTATGGTAAGAGAGAGCAGTAGACAAGGCAGTAATTACAACTCATGTTACTTTGGGGGACTTATTAGTGTGTCACCTACTAAAGCTAATACAATACCTTATAGTGGTACATGCTAAAATGCACATCTATACTATTTCAATCAATCAAAGAAGCAAATCAGGCACTGATCATCAGAACAATCAACCAACATTTTTAAATAGAGAAAATAGCTTTGATTTTTGTCTTAGGCTTCTCTAACTCTTAAGAATGTCATAGGGGTAGGGATTCCAAGATTTGAAATCCATCTTGTCTTAGAGTAGAAAAGGTAAGAATGATCAGAGTAGAACAGTAGAAGGTGAGACAGAATCAAGATAAGTATAGAAAGAATCAGAGTAAGGTAAGTAGGTAAGGGTTTTGTCCATTTCTATCTAGGTTTCGTCCTACAGTCAACATTTCCTCTGATACCACTTCTGTAACACCCGGTTTTAAAGAACAAAGCCGGGTGCATCTCATACATGCGCCAAGAAGACAACATATATAATAACAGAGTGTATAGAGATAAATGTCACAATATAATCAGAGTACATATTACATAGCGGAAGACTTACAAAAATAATAAAAGATAAATATAACACGAACTAAGGATCGTTGGCGCCAATGTCAACTGAGAAACGCCACCTAGATCAAGTCGGATGCCTCGGTACTTGACTCCACTTGAAACCACCTGTTCTTCTCCTGTGGGGGGGTGTGAGACAGCAAGAGTGAGCTCACATACGTTCATAGCTCAACAAGTTGTGGGGAATAATGTGGCATGGACTCACCAAAGGTGGGAGTTCATGTACTGTAAGGCTGATCAAAGAAATAAAGGCTAAGGCTGAGCATTGCTTTTATAAGTTGGTCAAAATTTTATTAGCAATTACTAAGTGTAAGTAAATACCAAACCTTAATAATAATAAAGAACAGTAATAGTAAAATAATCCCAAATGCGATGCAAATGTCAAATTGAATTTAAGTTCCATAATTAATCATGTGAGGGTCCGAGCCGCTCTTGACCGTGAGCACGGCTAGTATACTAGTTTTACACTCTGCAGAGGTTGCGCATCTTTACCCACAAGTCATGTTACCCATCTGCCAAGAGATGGCCAATCCCATACACCTCTACCGAGGAGGCGAGGCAGGGTAACACTACGAGGCCTTTACAAAGTTCCACTAGCTTCAGACTACCCGCTACAGTTTATAGGAAGCTCCAGTGCAGGGTTCCTGGCTGACCGCCATCGCAGCAAAATCAACCAGGGACCTCCCTACACTGACCACTCCCCTACTGCCCTTGCCCCTTTCGGGTAAGGTAGCCCTCCCCTAGCTTTCCTAGTTAATCAGCCAAGGGCGTCCCATTAAACCCTTGTGGTAGCACTGTTTTCCCGGGTGGTCGCTCCATGTTCCCATTAACATAATGATCTTAACATGAACAAGGAATAATAAAACAGATAACAATAAATAGTATAACAATGAGTGATGAATATCTCTATACCCAAATCCACATAAAGCAATAGCATGTACTACCCAAAACTTTAGTAGTAAAACCAGTGGTGAAGCAAGGTATAAAGATAGTCAAAATCTAGGGCATCCTATTGGGTCCCAGCAAAATTATCCTATGCAGATCATTATGAATAATAAGAACATGAATGGGTAAAAGAAGTGATCAAGGGCACAACTTGCCTGGCACTTGAGATTCCAGGTACCAACTTGCTTTTTAGATGACACGTGTCCTCACCGCTAAACGTAGCAATACAGACAAACATGATATAGACAAAATTAACATCACACCAAATATAAGAATACACTGCGTAAAATTAATCTACGCGTTACTACGAGATCGTGGGAACGAGAACCGCTAAATTCGGAGTTACGGTTATCAAGTTATGAATTTCTGGAGTTATTAAGCACTTAGAATAAATTAATTCAAATAAACGATTTTAATTCAAGTTTCATGGTTAAACAATGTTACTAGTTGATAGACAATATTAATACAAAATTATTGCAACTGGAATGGGTCAAAACGGACTTAATATGAATTTTCTAGGAATTAAACAATATCTAGGAATTATTTATACATTAAAAATCAATTTCTAAATTTATTTATTGAATTACTCGGGTCTCTGGTTCGCGCGCATAAAAACAGAAAACTAGAGGGGCCACTGCGCAAATAAACCTAAGACTCAGAGCACAGTAGCGAGGGACGGCGGGTTGATTATTAAATAATACGGGGGCTCTTATGCAAATCGGATGGCCGAAGGGGTATCGTCCATTCACAGCCATCCGATCCAATTCGAACGATCCAAATTAGATCAGCACCCCATCGAACCGGTATGTGACACAAGCCATCGGATCGCAGATCTATGGCTGCGATTTAATTAACGTGAAGTCGAACTACATCCCTCCGATACGCATCTGATGGCCCGTATACCCCAAGCCGAATCAGTACACGGATACAATCGTGACCGTCCAACAGAACACCAACGGCCCACGGTGATTCTCTCCTTAGATCTAATCCTAGCCTCACCAGGTCAGATCAACGGCCAGCGACCTATCTTCCTGCCTGAACGAGTGAAGAGAAATGCACGCGAAGTCCAGTGTTAACCCATGGCATTAGCGCATAGATCAACGGCTAATGGCCCACGTCTACCCCACGGTGCCCAGACAGAGTTCCAGAGCTTGCCGCCGATCCCCACCGCTACCGATTTGCAAAGTAAAAAGTTTATCCCTAGAATGCTTCACAGGAAAAAAAAGAAACTGAGCTCACCGGAGGTTAGTGCGCCAGGGAGATGGGATTCTCGCCACCGGTAACAAGCGACCCGTGTATCGTTTGGCCAGGAATTGTGGCCAACACGCCGGTCGACAGCAACGACGACCTCCTCGGACTCACTGCTGCCCAGACGACAAAGGGTCTCGTCACCGCATCTGAACCGAGGAGCAAGGAGATGCCACGATTTTATACGCCGTCCCAGGGAGTCCGCGCCCGAGAGAGCCGGCCGATTCCAACAACTCAGGGCACACAGTCAATTCTGTTGAGATTCCTACGGGGAGGAAGACCAGTCCGCCAAGAGGGCCCCACATGGCGGTGGCACTGGTGATCGTGTGCTGGGTTCAGACTGAAGAGGCTCGGCTGTCAGCGTCTATCGGCGAGACACCGAGTGCGCGGCAGTGGATTGCTGGCCCGAGCTGGCACACGTGAAATGAGTGGGAAGTGGGCCACGGTGGATCTGGACGCTACGACTGCATGTTGGCCGAGAGGAATTTTAGGCTTCTAGCTTTCTAGCCCATGCACGGTTCTCTCTCTCTCTTTCTCTCTCTCTATTCCATTTTTAAATTTCAAGTTCAAATTTAGGTTTTGATCCACATCTCAATTCATTATTACATTTTATTAGTGTTATTATTATTCAAGGCGCAAGCAAAACTCCAATATGATGCACTTTATTTTATTTTTGTATCATTTGTTTTTAATTAAGCACTATTAATTATATGTGTGCTCTTTTTATGATGCAAATAAGGCACATAAAATTGTGGAGGTCTCTCAGTTATTCTTTGTATATACTTTTGAGTATTACAAATCCTACCCCCCTTAAAAATAATCTCGTCCTCGAGATTTAAGAAGTTCTAGGGAAAAGGTGAGGAAAATCTATACGAAGCTCTTCTTCTCTCTCCCAAGTTGCTTCATCTTCACCGTGGTGACTCCATTGAACTTTGCACATCTTTATAACCTTATTTCTTGTAACTCGAGTCAATGTATCAAGAATCTTGATGGGTACTCAGCATAAGTCAAATCTTCTTGAACACTAAGGTCTTCCATTGGTAACTGTTCTTCAGGTACCCTGAGGCATTTCTTCAGCTGAGATACATGAAATACATCATGAACATCTGCAAGATGATCCGGTAACTCCAATTGATATGCAACTTCTCCCACTCGCTTTAAGATTAAGAAGGGTCCAATAAAGCGAGGGGACAACTTCCCTTTGACTTTGAATCTTCTCATTACATGAAGTGGTGACACCTTGACGTACACATAACATCTTTCTTCAAATTCCAATGGTCTCCTTCTATTATCAACATAGTCTTATTGCCTAGTTTGAGCTACCCTCAACTTCTCCCGAATTATACAAACTTGTTCTTCTGCCTCTTGAATAAGTTCAGGTCCAAAGAATTGTCTTCCTCTAGTCTGGTCCAAAAATAGAGGAGTCCTGCACTTCCTTCCATATGGAGTCTCAAACGGTAACATCTTCAGACTGGCCTAGCGATTATTATCATATGAGAACTCAGCATAAGGTAGACTCTTGTCCCACTACTACCATGCTGAAGGGCACAAGCTCTCAACATGTCTTCCAATACTTGATTAGTCCTTTTAGTCTGTCCATCAGTCTGAGGTAGGCTGAACTAAAATTCAACTTCGCATCTGTATTCTCATGAAAACTTTTCCAAAATCTGGGGGTAAACTGTGATCCTCTATCCAAAACGATCCACTTCGGTACACCGTGTAGAGACACAATCCGAGCTATATATAACTCGGCCAATTGAGATACCTTATAAGTAGTCTTGACCGGAATGAAATGAGCCACTTTGGTCAGTCTATCCACAATAACCCATATAGAATCATATCCTTTCGAGGTGCGAGGCAATCCAGTAATGAAGTCCATACCAATCTCTTCCCACTTCCACTCGACATCTTAAGTGGGTGTAATAGTCCAGCTGGCCTTTGGTGTTCGACCTTCACTCTTTGACACACATCGCATATAGCCACATGTGCAGCCACATCTCTCTTCAGTCCATACCACCAATACTTCTGCTTCAAATCTTGATACATCTTGGTACTACCAGGATGAATAGAATAATCCGAGTCATGGGCTTCCTTCAGTATAGTCTCACGAGGGCTATCAATCTCAGGGACACATATCCGATCCTTGAACCATACTGTGCCTTGCTCGTCTTCCATGAATTCCGGACCTCGACCTTTAGTAATAAGATCCCTGATCTCTTGTATTTTAGCATCACCAATTTGTCCTTTGCGGATTTCTTGCTCCAAAGTAGGTTCCGCATCAATAATAACTCCTTCAGTATGATCAACTATCCCCAGGTTAAGTCTCCTGAAATCCTCAACAATCTCATCGGGTAGCTGGGCAACAATAGCTGAATGAACATGCTCCTTTCGACTCAAGGCATCTACAACCAAATTCGCCTTGCCCGGGTGATAGTGAATTTCCAAATCGTAATCTTTAATAAGCTCCGACCAACGTCGTTGCCTAAGGTTGATATCCTTCTGAGTGAATATATACTTCAAACTCTTATGATCCATGTATACTTGACACTTGGTTCCCATAATATAATGTCTCCAAATCTTAAGCGCATGCACAACCGCTGCTAATTCCAAGTCATGAGTGGAGTAGTTCAGTTCATGCTTCCGCAACTGACGAGACGCGTAGTCGGTCACATGTCCTTCTTGCATGAGCACACATCTTAAGCCTTGGCCACATGCAACACAATAAATGTCAAATCCCTTCTGTAGATCTGGCATAATCAGTATTGGTGGCGACATTAGTCTCTCCTTCAATTGATCAAAGCTTTCTTGGCACTTCTCATCCCACTTGAATTCTCTTTCCTTCACCAAAAGCGAGGTCATAAGCTTAGTAATCTTAGAAAATCCTTCAATAAATCTCCAATAATATCCTGCAAGTCCCAAGAAACTTCGGTCCTCCGTAACCGTAGTGGGTATGCTCCACACCACTATCTCCTTGACTTTAGCAGGATCCACTGATATCCCTCCATTAGAAATGATATGTCCAAGAAATGGCACCCCGCCAATCCAAAACTCGCATTTACCGTACTTGGCGTAGAGTTGATTATCTTAAAGCTTCTGTAGTACCAATCACATATGTTCCTCATGATCACTATCACTCTTGGAATGAACATATCGTCCATGAAAACCACGACGAATCTGTCCAGATCATGCACCTTATTCTTCAGATCCATAAAATAGGTTGGTGCATTTGTTAATCCAAACGACATAACAGTAAACTCATATGATCCATATCGAGTCGAGAATGCTATCTTAGGAATATCCGACGGTCTAATCCTCATCTGATGGTAACCCGATCGGAGGTCAATTTTCGAGAATACTCTAGCACCTCTCATCTGATCAAATAAATCCTTAATGCAGGGTAACAGAAACTTGTTCTTCACAGTGACATCATTAAGGGACCTTTAATCCACGCACATCCCTTGCAATCTGTCTTTCTTCTTTACAAACAAAACTGGTACTCTCCAAGGTGAGGAACTCGGACGTAAGTAACTAGCCTCTTGTAATTCCGTTCACTGAATCTTCAGTCCCTTTAACTCTTCTACAGGCATCCGAAAAATCTCTAACCACATGAATGTTGTCACCAACAAACTTCCCATTTACTAAAAATGTCGCTAGTCTGGTGGCAGTAGTTACTGCAATTCCAACTTCAAATCTTTCTTCTTTGGAACTGGTGAGTTCTACGGTTCCTTTAGCATAGTGTATAAACTGTCTTTACCTTTCTTAACCGTGACATACCAAGGATCAGATCTATACTGCTTGGCTCCAATATTATAGCAGTAACTCCAAATTCTCTACTCATAATGGTCAATGTCAATCTACGTGTCATTTGATTCGCCACAACAGGCCCTTTAGGTGTAATTACTCTCATGGGTTTTCTCATATTGTCCAACACATATGCCCAAACCAAAATCTCAGCATGACGCATAATTTTATTAGCAACACATGGGGTCAAATGAATCTTTTTATTCCTCCTAAAATAGTATCATACCGAATACTAACTAAAGGAACATGTAGATCTTACAAATAGTAGTAATTTATATATATGTTTATGTAGCTTGGTGGAGCTGGTGGTGGTGAAGATGGTGGTTGTTGTCGTTGTCTCTCCAACCGTGATTGCCTCATTTCTTGTTGTATCTCCAGACGGGCCTGACGTATTTCCTCGCGTTCTTGTCTTATCTGGTTTTGCATTTCGGTCATCATGTCTGTCAATTGTTGTATTACCAGCCTTTGGGTTGCAATCACTTGATCGGTTTCAACAGGTGGAGGATTTGGAGGATTCATTTCTGTTTGCTGTTGCGTGATAATCTTTCCTTCCCTGGTATTGACCATCTGAGTTAGATACGTATGGTAAGAGAGAGCAGTAGACAAGGCAGTAATTACAACTCATGTTACTTTGGGGGACTTATTAGTGTGTCACCTACTAAAGCTAATACAATACCTTATAGTGGTACATGCTAAAATGCACATCTATACTATTTCAATCAATCAAAGAAGCAAATCAGGCACTGATCATCAGAACAATCAACCAACATTTTTAAATAGAGAAAATAGCTTTGATTTTTGTCTTAGGCTTCTCTAACTCTTAAGAATGTCATAGGGGTAGGGATTCCAAGATTTGAAATCCATCTTGTCTTAGAGTAGAAAAGGTAAGAATGATCAGAGTAGAACAGTAGAAGGTGAGACAGAATCAAGATAAGTATAGAAAGAATCAGAGTAAGGTAAGTAGGTAAGGGTTTTGTCCATTTCTATCTAGGTTTCGTCCTACAGTCAACATTTCCTCTGATACCACTTCTGTAACACCCGGTTTTAAAGAACAAAGCCGGGTGCATCTTATACATGCGCCAAGAAGACAACATATATAATAACAGAGTGTATAGAGATAAATGTCACAATATAATCAGAGTACATATTACATAGCGGAAGACTTACAAAAATAATAAAAGATAAATATAACACGAACTAAGGATCGTTGGCGCCAATGTCAACTGAGAAACGCCACCTAGATCAAGTCGGATGCCTCGGTACTTGACTCCACTTGAAACCACCTGTTCTTCTCCTGTGGGGGGGTGTGAGACAGCAAGAGTGAGCTCACATACGTTCATAGCTCAACAAGTTGTGGGGAATAATGTGGCATGGACTCACCAAAGGTGGGAGTTCATGTACTGTAAGGCTGATCAAAGAAATAAAGGCTAAGGCTGAGCATTGCTTTTATAAGTTGGTCAAAATTTTATTAGCAATTACTAAGTGTAAGTAAATACCAAACCTTAATAATAATAAAGAACAGTAATAGTAAAATAATCCCAAATGCGATGCAAATGTCAAATTGAATTTAAGTTCCATAATTAATCATGTGAGGGTCCGAGCCGCTCTTGACCGTGAGCACGGCTAGTATACTAGTTTTACACTCTGCAGAGGTTGCGCATCTTTACCCACAAGTCATGTTACCCATCTGCCAAGAGATGGCCAATCCCATACACCTCTACCGAGGAGGCGAGGCAGGGTAACACTACGAGGCCTTTACAAAGTTCCACTAGCTTCAGACTACCCGCTACAGTTTATAGGAAGCTCCAGTGCAGGGTTCCTGGCTGACCGCCATCGCAGCAAAATCAACCAGGGACCTCCCTACACTGACCACTCCCCTACTGCCCTTGCCCCTTTCGGGTAAGGTAGCCCTCCCCTAGCTTTCCTAGTTAATCAGCCAAGGGCGTCCCATTAAACCCTTGTGGTAGCACTGTTTTCCCGGGTGGTCGCTCCATGTTCCCATTAACATAATGATCTTAACATGAACAAGGAATAATAAAACAGATAACAATAAATAGTATAACAATGAGTGATGAATATCTCTATACCCAAATCCACATAAAGCAATAGCATGTACTACCCAAAACTTTAGTAGTAAAACCAGTGGTGAAGCAAGGTATAAAGATAGTCAAAATCTAGGGCATCCGATTGGGTCCCAGCAAAATTATCCTATGCAGATCATTATGAATAATAAGAACATGAATGGGTAAAAGAAGTGATCAAGGGCACAACTTGCCTGGCACTTGAGATTCCAGGTACCAACTTGCTTTTTAGATGACACGTGTCCTCACCGCTAAACGTAGCAATACAGACAAACATGATATAGACAAAATTAACATCACACCAAATATAAGAATACACTGCGTAAAATTAATCTACGCGTTACTACGAGATCGTGGGAACGAGAACCGCTAAATTCGGAGTTACGGTTATCAAGTTATGAATTTCTGGAGTTATTAAGCACTTAGAATAAATTAATTCAAATAAACGATTTTAATTCAAGTTTCATGGTTAAACAATGTTACTAGTTGATAGACAATATTAATACAAAATTATTGCAACTGGAATGGGTCAAAACGGACTTAATATGAATTTTCTAGGAATTAAACAATATCTAGGAATTATTTATACATTAAAAATCAATTTCTAAATTTATTTATTGAATTACTCGGGTCTCTGGTTCGCGCGCATAAAAACAGAAAACTAGAGGGGCCACTGCGCAAATAAACCTAAGACTCAGAGCACAGTAGCGAGGGACGGCGGGTTGATTATTAAATAATACGGGGGCTCTTATGCAAATCGGATGGCCGAAGGGGTATCGTCCATTCACAGCCATCCGATCCAATTCGAACGATCCAAATTAGATCAGCACCCCATCGAACCGGTATGTGACACAAGCCATCGGATCGCAGATCTATGGCTGCGATTTAATTAACGTGAAGTCGAACTACATCCCTCCGATACGCATCTGATGGCCCGTATACCCCAAGCCGAATCAGTACACGGATACAATCGTGACCGTCCAACAGAACACCAACGGCCCACGGTGATTCTCTCCTTAGATCTAATCCTAGCCTCACCAGGTCAGATCAACGGCCAGCGACCTATCTTCCTGCCTGAACGAGTGAAGAGAAATGCACGCGAAGTCCAGTGTTAACCCATGGCATTAGCGCATAGATCAACGGCTAATGGCCCACGTCTACCCCACGGTGCCCAGACAGAGTTCCAGAGCTTGCCGCCGATCCCCACCGCTACCGATTTGCAAAGTAAAAAGTTTATCCCTAGAATGCTTCACAGGAAAAAAAAGAAACTGAGCTCACCGGAGGTTAGTGCGCCAGGGAGATGGGATTCTCGCCACCGGTAACAAGCGACCCGTGTATCGTTTGGCCAGGAATTGTGGCCAACACGCCGGTCGACAGCAACGACGACCTCCTCGGACTCACTGCTGCCCAGACGACAAAGGGTCTCGTCACCGCATCTGAACCGAGGAGCAAGGAGATGCCACGATTTTATACGCCGTCCCAGGGAGTCCGCGCCCGAGAGAGCCGGCCGATTCCAACAACTCAGGGCACACAGTCAATTCTGTTGAGATTCCTACGGGGAGGAAGACCAGTCCGCCAAGAGGGCCCCACATGGCGGTGGCACTGGTGATCGTGTGCTGGGTTCAGACTGAAGAGGCTCGGCTGTCAGCGTCTATCGGCGAGACACCGAGTGCGCGGCAGTGGATTGCTGGCCCGAGCTGGCACACGTGAAATGAGTGGGAAGTGGGCCACGGTGGATCTGGACGCTACGACTGCATGTTGGCCGAGAGGAATTTTAGGCTTCTAGCTTTCTAGCCCATGCACGGTTCTCTCTCTCTCTTTCTCTCTCTCTATTCCATTTTTAAATTTCAAGTTCAAATTTAGGTTTTGATCCACATCTCAATTCATTATTACATTTTATTAGTGTTATTATTATTCAAGGCGCAAGCAAAACTCCAATATGATGCACTTTATTTTATTTTTGTATCATTTGTTTTTAATTAAGCACTATTAATTATATGTGTGCTCTTTTTATGATGCAAATAAGGCACATAAAATTGTGGAGGTCTCTCAGTTATTCTTTGTATATACTTTTGAGTATTACACAACCCAACCCAAACCGAATCCTGGCCACACCTGCACAAAATCTTATTGGACGCTCGCAGCTGCAGTTCTGGCCACGCTGCCTGACCTTGGCCTGGTGACCGCAGCCGCCGAGCTCAGCGGCGTCACATGGGGTGGCCACGGCCATGCATGGGAGCGCCGCCCATCAAAGCGGCGGTTGGGGAATTCAATTCATCAGTGGCCGGCCGGGCGACGGAGGAATTCAATTCATCAACGCAACGAACTGACGTGACGTGCTCGCTCGTCCATTCGCCTCGCTGAATTCAATGCGTGCCTGCCCGCCCGCCCGCGCTGGCCTCACGTCGGCGGCGTTGTTCGGTCTGCCTGCATGCGATGCGATGCGACCTTTCCCGCCGGAATTCTGTGCTCTGCTGGTGAAGATCCGCGTGACCAGTCACATGAAAGGCATGAATGGAAGGAGCAGGGTGCGCGTGACGACGAATGGCTCGACATGAATATGGGACATGCATGCATGTATTCTCATTCTCATCTCGGGTGGCAAGAAGCAAGGCTAACGCCTTATGATAATCGATCGAGTCCGCGGTATGTGTATAGTACAACGACAGAGGTCGAGCGGCACGCAACGCAGCATAGAATAGAAACCACAGTGAAAGCTTATACTACGCAACGACAATGTCCAGCTGCGCAACGCATGCGGAGAGACGGAGGAGTCGTCGACCTACAGCATCCCGCTGACGGCGGCGGCGGCGGCGGCCAACGGCAGCGTGGCGAGGGCCACGAGGTGGCTGCCCGCGCCGGCGGAGGAGCGGCGCGCCGCGGTGCTGGTCGAGGACGGCGGCGAGGCGGTCGGCGATGTTCCTGGAGAAATGCACATGCATGTGCGGACTCATTATATATTAAGAACTCCGTTCTCGAATGGAATAGTACTAGCTAGCGGTTAAACCAGCAGATAGATCGTGCACAAGCACAAGAGCAACGTGTGTACTGCTAACTCGCTCGATGAATGAGTTCGCTGGATTCGACCGGGTTGTAGGAGTACATTTATTAGCTAGGATGGAGCATTATTCGTTCGTTTCCATTCATATTTTCATCTCCTGCTAAAATTCTCTGTTCAAACGAACAGCTAGGGTAAGTTGAATACGCAGTGAGTTTGACTAGCATGCATCGAGGGGCGAGTACTCTCCATTTTTCCGTAGAATTTTCGTTTATATAAAAGAAAATGAACTGATTTTTTCTAAAAAAAATTAAAATCCCTCGAAAAAACAGGTTATATTTAATAACGACACGAAATGATGTGCTTACTTACCTGGGAACTGTGGGCCCTCCCCGGAGGGAGACATGCCTGACATGGGCGAGGGAGACCCTGACATAGGCGCTGCAGCTGGGCCCACGCGGACGTGATACCCGAGGGCTGCAATTTTGCATCAGTATCAGTAGTAGTAACCCACGATTAGCTCCGCGAATTCATATTACCAAAAAAACACGTACGACGATTGTGCAGTGTGCAGCAGAGTTTAGAGTAGAGAGACTGACGGGGTGACGGACCTGTGCAGGTGGAGACGGGCGGGGTGGCGACGCGGCAGACCCCGGGGAGCGCGAGCGCGCGGCCGTAGTCGACGGCGATGCCGTAGGAGTCGGCGGCGCCGGAGAGGAGCTCGCAGAGGCAGACGGGGTTGGAGCCGACGAGGCCCGCCAGCTCCGGGCAGCAGGGCGCGTCGGGGCGCCGCGCCGTGCTCCCCTGGCTCACGTACGGGAGGCAGTCCGACATGTTGAGCAGCGAGTTCAGGCACGCCGAGTCGATCCCGGTCCCGCCCGCGGGGCCCGGAGCCGCCGCCGGGGACGGCATCGGCTGCGCGCTCGACGGTGACAGCAGCAGCAGAAGCACCAGCGTCGCCGCCACCAGCAGCGCTGGCACAGCGCACGGCCGCCGCATCGCCGCCGCCACCATGGGTGTGGTGTGTGCGTGTGTGCCTGCGTGCAGTGAGGTGAGGTAGCTAGGCCAGCCGGCTGCGGAGATGGCGGTCGGACAGCACACGCATGCGATGCGGCTTGTTAGGACTTGAAGCGGCGGCGTGCACGGGTCACGGGATGGGGATGGAGATGGATGGATCAGTAAATTCGGAGGTGGCCATCCCCCGAGCGATGCACCGTGCTTTATAGAGAAAGAGACCCGGCAGCCGTGTAGCGTAGCGGTGCACGCCGCGCGCTCCGTGTGGTATGCGTGCCCGGGCATCCAGATCGACCCGACGGTCACGACTGGACTGAGCTGCTCTGCTAGCAACAGCCGTCAGCCGTGTGCGGTGTGCTCGCCCGCCGGACGACCAGCAGAGGTGTACTAGCCTGTTAATCAACGGCGATGTGCTGGCTTAGGTTGCGCCCAGATCGAGAGCGGAATTAATTGGGTTGGTTAGGGCATGTACAGTGGGTGTCTTAAGTTGTGTCTTAAAGTGTGTCTAGGGGGGTGAATGTAAAAAATCTCAAGACATGTATCTTGACGAAGACACAGTGTCTTAGCTCTATATTCGAGACAAGAGACTATCTGATTGGTCACTTTAATTTTATTGAATGCTCTGATTGGTACAATGAATATGGTAAGACACATGTTTTAGACATGACCACTGTATTATGTTGTGTTTTAGTTGTGTCTTATACTTGGAGTACCGTGTGGCTGTATCTAGGTTGTACATGCCCTTATAGTTTCTTGGTGGCGCTGGCGCGCGTACCGGCCGTGTGTATGGCGGCGGTGCTGCGCTAGTACTAGTCATCTAGCCCCGTTCAGATTTCTTTCTCCCCGGCCCTGTGGATGTTGTGTTGCAACGTGCTGCACTGCACGCCTGCACCTGCACGGGATGTTGCACTGTGGCCTGTCCGGATGGAGGACTGTTTTGTTTTGAGCTCCTACTACCCTAGAGCAGTTGGGGGTGGTTTCAAGAGGGAACAAACCTCGAGTATGTGAAAAGCACAGGGCCCCGGCGCGTTAAATGCATGGCCATGGCAGTTTGACAGTTTGTCATGCTCACGGTCAAAAAATATCTATACTAAATTTATAATTATAAAGCATAAAACACAAAAAAAAATATATGTTATGTTGCTAAATTGTGTTTTTTAGTTTTTTTTATCATTTATAAATCATCTATAGACCCGTTATGCATGTTGGGCCGCAAGCCAGCCCAACACGATAAATAGCATGTGTCTAGAGCTTATTTTGTGGCTCGCGGACTAGCGCGACATAACCTGTAGACCAATCGAGACCAGATCGGATCAGCCTCAATTTATACTAAGCTTTAGCGAGCTCATGTCGAGCCTAGCCGAGTGCCTCAATTAGACATGAATAGTTAGGATATCTCCAGCAGGTTATCCATCTCTATACTCATATTCAAACTCTATTATGAGAATAGTCTACAATACAAACAAGAATCATATGTGTAAGCTGCTAGACACTGTCTTATAGCGGCATAGAGTGAGGCCTAGGATGTGTTTGGTTTGTCTTTTGGCTTTGACTTTTATCGTCTAAAAACCAAACCAAAGAACAAGATCTAAAAAAACTTTTTTTTTTCTAAAACTCTCGACTTTCTCACAGTGTAAAACTGAAAGCATATCTAGACCTGCTTTTAGCGGCTTTTGGATAGAAATGTGAAAATATGTATAGAAGAATTTTTAGCAGCTTTTAGTGATTTTCACCAAATAATTTTTAGCTTTTTAGCTGTTCACAACTAACAATAACTTTTTTCATAACTCACAACCTATAACAACTTATTTCACAGTCACAGTCCAATAAAACAGACCCCTAGGCTACTAGGTAACCGCCACTATGTGTCGAATGCCATTGTCGATTATCTCTTCTCTACTTCAAAATAGTAGATCCTAAATCAACTACTGTTGTGGCGTCTGCTTCCACCTCTTGCCACCTGCTTTGTCACAATACCTACCGATCACATTATGCCACTGTAACACTAACGCTACATTACACAACCTAACCCTTTGTTCTCGAATATTTATCATCCATAGGAATTATTAAATTTTTTTATATATTTCTAAAATTTACATGATTCATAAAATATAAATACAAATTATATAAATCATATAGCGATATCAAAGTTAAAAATTTTAATGAAGGATAAAAGTGAAGTCGAATTTAGAACCGAAGCCCAGTTAAAGACGAAAGCTAGCTGCCATGATGCCTCGGACGACGTAGCACAATCCTCTGATTGCTCGAAATCAGCCAACAATACAAGATGCAACCTCAACCGCAGAAAAGAAGGGCAAAAATGAGAATTCGGCGTGAGCAATACGACCACCGAAGCCCTCGTGATATTACCGAGCATGTGCTAACAAATTAGGCGATCATTTTGCTATGCCAGGAGACAGCCGGACAGACCGGCCCGGGATAGTACAACGACTCAGACAGTGGCGAGCACACAGTCAGACATGGTATACCTTGCACAAAACCAAAACAGAAGCACGGAAAATTACAGGTACCATAAAAAACATCTGATACCTAGCTCCTCGACCAAAAGAGCCTTTTATCCTCCCAAAACACACCACGTCTGACACAGTCACGACTATATAGTTCATAGCTGTAATGGTAGAGGCACTTTGCTTCCACTGATTGAAGCCTTGCCTAGATGCTTCAAGCCTAATAGATAAATTAAGGACAAATGGTCAGCAGCGTGAAACTTGGGTTCACATTTCTAACCGAAAAAATGTGCAAGCAAAAGCTAATGAACCCAAAATTATTTTTTTTTAAAAAAAACTGCACCTAGTGAATAAATATTTTTTAAAATCTAATGGAACCAGGTTGGCTCAGTTCTAGGGCAAAATTGGTTGTGCGTCGATGTTTGCACCAATCCATTGAATTAGCTATATGACTATCTGTTGAGCACCAAATTGAGCGCGCGGACGGTCCGGCCCTGAGGCCGGACGGTCCGCGGTCCGGACGGTCCGCGCGTGCGCAGAACAGATTAGGGTTCCGAGTTTTGTGCTACGGTTGTTAGCTAAAATCATGGGATAAGCTCGGAAATTAGTTTGTAAAGGGTCCAGCCCCCCTCCTCTATAAATAGAGAGGTATACGGCCGATTTGTAATCATCAATCGAATCAATACAACTTCTATTTCGCATTTTATCCTAGGAGTAGTTCTAGTCTAGTTTAGGTTTAGCTATCCAATCCCCAAATTCTTCATCTCTCTTCGGCTCTACGTCGATTAGAGGAGTCTAGGTCGGCCAGCCCGAGCCTAGACACCACCTAGGATCTCTACTCCCTGACGGGGTCCCTCCCGGGAGCGAGATCCAGGCGCCGTCGGCGATCTTCCGCCGTCCCTGCGTACGCGCGGACTGTCCGGCCCCAGGGCGCGGACCGTCCGGCCCCAGGGCGCGGACCGTCCGGCCGTCAGGCAGGAGCCCTAGCCGCGCACCAGGCCGCGGACCGTCCACCCTTGCGCAGAGAGCACCACCGCGCCTCGCACCAGGCCGCGGACCGTCCGGCCCCTGCGCGCGGACCGTCCGCCCCTGTGCAGAGGGCACCGCCACGGTTCTTGTTGAGTGTTTGGCGCTCCGAAAAGGCGTCAACATACTTTTTGGCGACTCCGCTGGGGACAACACATATAGACCTATCAAATCGGCCCTCAATGGCCGGTTCAAAAGATAGCTCTGAGGTTTCCACCAGCAATATCATCACACCGACATGGGAAGCCTTGCCGGCTGAAGAACAGCTCCTGTTCGAGGAGCGCCAGGAGCAGCTGATCCAAGAAGCAAAGGCGAAGTTCCTGGCTGACTTCAAAGTGGACAGGAACAACAAAGTCGTTCGGCAACGGGCGACAGATCTGGCTTCGCTCCGACCTACTACGATTACCCCAAATGTAAGTAGCACCAACAAACTCCAATCTCTTAAAGCTTACATAGACGAACAGCGAGAACAGATGCAAAATATCATAGGGGTTATGCAAAACGATTGTAGGAGACTAGTACGTGCATTTGGTAAATCTAGTATAGCAAATTTTCCTTCACACGAGGTTGAATTAGGAGATAATACACGTAATACATCGGTTAAAGGTTGTCACGACCAGTCACAACCCCCTTATGGGATGCCGATGGACACGTACCCTGAGCAAACGCAAATCGGCAGTAAACCAGCCGATCTACACATGTCCGGACCATCCGCTCGCGAGCGCGGACCGTCCGGGTCAGCCACAGCCGGGCCCACTTTTAATGAGTTACCTAGACACGCACCCGAGCCACCACATAGAGCACCGAATTTAAACTATCCAGTCGGACGGTCCGCATACAACGACGGACGGTCCGCATATAATCACGGACGGTCCGGGTACGTATCCGGACAGTCCGCGCATGAGTCTTTTGAGGGGGATTATTACCTGAATCCTCGCCCGTCCCAGCAACACTTCCCATCACATTATGCAATGCACCAGCCCATTAATTCAGGATCCAGAGCCCAGGAAAGCTTTCCGGCCCACCTAGAAGGCCGGAAAGAAACGATCAAACATATGAGCCATATAGGGCAAATAGAAATGCACCACGTAGCTCAAACCAATGGGGGGAACGACAACATACTAACATGCAACCAACCCCACCTATGTTTGACCAGAGAGCCGGTGGTCTTGCACCGACTGCCATTGGTATAGTGAGGGAAGAAATAGCCGGGGCGTTCCGAGATAAGCTCGGAGTAAGCATGATCTCTGGGGGGCAATCATATCGGAAGCCTTATGACAGCCGATTTGATCACCACCCATACCCACAGGGAACCAGGATACCCGAGTTTGCAAAGTTTTCGGGTGACCAAGGAAAGAGCACGCGTGAGCATATAGGCCAGTTCCTAGCACAATTAGGAGAATTGGCCGACACCGAAGCATTCCGTGTGCGTTTATTTTCATTATCCTTAACAGGGACTGCATTCACATGGTATGCCACGCTCCCTCCTAATTCCATTTTGTCATGGAGAGACTTATAGCAAAAATTTCATGAACATTTCTTCTCTGGTGATTATGAGCTAGATTTAGTAGACTTAGTGACCCTACGACAAGAAAATGATGAATCGGTTAGTGATTATATCCGGAGATTCCAGGATACGAGAAACCGATGCTTTCAAATTCATTTAACAGATAAACAACTGGCGGGAATAGCCTTTGATGGATTGCGCTATTATTTAAAAGAGAGATTAGAAGGCATCCAGTTCTTTACTCTAGCACAATTACATCAGAGAGCTTCAGCTTGTGAAAGCCGAAGCAAAGAACTAGTCAGAACGGTTCATCATAATGTCCCTATAGTAGAACACAATCAAAGTAGTTCGGACGATGAACCAAAGAAAGTTTACACTGCCGAAATAGTTTGGCCCGAGCAGGCCAAATCTTCGGCTTGCTACTCCTTGCAGTCAGTTCAAAAGGAACGACAGGAGGAGGTTAAGTTTACATTTAATGTCGGCAAATGTGATAAGATATTCGATGAATTACTAAAAAATGGTAACATTAAAATTGATTATATCGTTCCACCTGCCGACGAACTAAAGCGTCGCGCATACTGCAAGTGGCACAACTCATTTTCCCATGCCACTAATGATTGTAATGTATTCCGACGACAAATTCAATCGGCCATTAATGAGGGACGATTGAAATTTCAGGAGGACACGGAGCCCTTCCCAATGAATGTGATCGACTTTAATGGCAAAAAGGTCCTAATTCGGCCCAACACAGCCGATAAGGGCAAAGACAAAGAAGTCATCATCGGCAACGCACGGGAGGCCGATGGAAACAACAAAATTTCTTGTAGAAAAGTGATGGCCGAGAAGACTCCTGATGGAGGGGAGACACTGAAGGTAACCATCACAAACTCCAGCGCTGGGGGGCAAGCACAGACAAAGGGATATGCGCGAGAACCCATACTACGCATCGCGGACGGTCCGGTGTCTAGGCGCGGACGGTCCGTAACATCACCGGACGGTCCGAAGCGTTCCGACGGACGGTCCGGCAACGTCGAAGAGCCGCGGCGACCACGTACCTTTAAACCACGACGACCAGAAATAGGTACGTGGAAAACTAACACGTTCAAGGCAACTGGTCGGTTGATAAAATCTAGCCCGACCTTTGATCAATTATTGTCTAAATATGTGAAAAAGAAGGCTGGCCCCAGCGACCGGCCACCAAAGGGACCTCGCTTACCCACCCAGGTGCGACGGCAGGTTAGGCCGATTGGACCACCACACCAATCGAAAAGGACGGGAGGTCATAATGTTCAATTAAGACCTAACGTACCTGCATGGACACCTCCACCACCATATCCACCTATGCCATATCCATACACATACATACCTCCACCATATGTCCCAAATCAAATGTGGGGCATGCCACCATACTCATTTGGGATGCCACAGTACCCCGCTTGGGGGGCACCCCAAACATCTGTATTCAATAGGTTGACACCTCCAGTACAAGACCGATTGAGAGCCCCTCAATCCGGTCCACGAGCACATGCCCAGCAAGATTGCCGAACAACTCGGTCCCAAAGGCTGACTAATCCGGCAGGGGGGCATACAGCTACAACCTCCAACAGTACAAAAAAGGAAGATGTCATTAAAATAGGAACGACAGATGTCGTCGTACAACAAAATAACGAAGGGCCGATGATTTTTGGTGAATCGGCCAACACAAACAAAAAAGAAAGTACGACTGTCAATAAAATAGCCGATCCAAAATACTCCATGCCCCGATGGTGCCCATCGGGATTGACACGATCGTAAAAGCGAAAATTACAGCGCCTTAGGGCAAAGGAGAATCAGGAGAAGGAGGCGGAAAAAATATTCAATGACACACATCCGCAATATCTGCCACCACAAAAGAGATGGAGACCAAATGCCGTTGAGGAAAATCAAACGGCCATAAAGACAGAAAATAAAACAGCAACTGTGCAGCTCTTTGCAGGTATAGCAGACAGTCCGACTATAAAGACCGGACCAACCGTACAGGGCGCGGACCGTCCGACCCCTGAGGCCGACTCATCTGCAATAAACCATGACACCTCCGACGACGTACCGACGCCCATGGAGGAAGACGACCTGCAAGGAGAAGACCTGGTCGACTACGGAGCTACGCCAGAACACTTAGAGAATTAGGAAGGCAATGTGACGAATTGGTCAGGACCAGTATGACGCTCGGCGATGTTGGGACTGACAGTTCGATCAAATCTAAAGGGATCACGTCCGTTGAGTCAACCATCGAGACCAAGGCCACTGCGTACCATCCTAGTAAGTGGCAAGATGCCTAAGAAAACCGATGTGATAACATCGAGTTAGTTGCTTTTGGTTCGCTCAGCTCCACCAAAAGGCAGGGGGCATATGTTGAGCACCAAATTGAGCGCGCGGACGGTCCGGCCCTGAGGCCGGACGGTCCGCGGTCCGGACGGTCCGCGCCTGTGGGCCGGACGGTCCGCGCGTGCGCAGAACAGATTAGGGTTCCGAGTTTTGTGCTACGGTTGTTAGCTAAAATCATGGGATAAGCTCGGAAATTAGTTTGTAAAGGGTCCAGCCCCCCTCCTCTATAAATAGAGAGGTATACGGCCGATTTGTAATCATCAATCGAATCAATACAACTTCTATTTCGCATTTTATCCTAGGAGTAGTTCTAGTCTAGTTTAGGTTTAGCTATCCAATCCCCAAATTCTTCGTCTCTTTTCGGCTCTACGTCGATTAGAGGAGTCTAGGTCGGCCAGCCCGAGCCTAGACACCACCTAGGATCTCTACTCCCTGACGGGGTCCCTCCCGGGAGCGAGATCCAGACGCCGTCGGCGATCTTCCGCCGTCCCTGCGTACGCGCGGACTGTCCGGCCCCAGGGCGCGGACCGTCCGGCCGTCAGGCAGGAGCCCTAGCCGCGCACCAGGCCGTGGACCGTCCGACCCCAGGCCGCGGACCGTCCGCCCTTGCGCAGAGAGCACCACCGCGCCTCGCACCAGGCCGCGGACCATCCGGCCCCTGCGCGCGGACCGTCCGCCCCTGTGCAGAGGGCACCACCACGGTTCTTATTGAGTGTTTGGCGCTCCGAAAAGGCGTCAACACTATCTTACAGATTCATGCATCTTATTTGAGGGACAGGGACGTCCCCTGGCGTCCTCTCTCGTCCCTCCAATTTTGAGGGACAATTGGGGACAACACTGGGATAGTACTGTCCTAACCCTTGACCCTGAACCAAACAACCTTATTTGAGGGATCGTCCCATCCCATCCCGTCCTGTCATTGCAACCAAACACACCCTTAAAGTCTTAATCAATGTGCATATGCCATATATTCATTTAATTGATCGAATTGTAATGCAGTTAGAGTACCTTGTTGGCGATGTTGTTCGAAAGCCAGTCAAGCCCCTCATACAAACCCTCACCAGAGGTAGCACATGTGCTCTGGATGTACCTGCAGTGGGTAAAGATGGGCACATTAACGATTTGGATGGCTTCAAATACAAGCAACAAGCAGTAACAATTCTGTTGTCAAGGCGACCTAGCATACATCACTTGCATATTGCAAGCTGAGCAGAATATTTTGTGCTTAAGGTTAAATGTTTGAATTATGCAAAAGTACATTCCAAACACCAATACACAATTCCTTTGTCAATAAAACAGTGCAGGACAGCACACAAATTTCAGAATGATAGGATTACCAGTGCCGCTGGCGCAGGGAGTGCAGGCCAAGCTTATCGGTGATTTCAGCAGCGTTCATGGCATTAGGCAGATCTTGCTTGTTTGCAAACACCAAAAGCACAGCATCACGGAGCTCGTCCTGACAGCATAAGACAACAAAATAGTGCCACTAGTTATATGAAACCGTCAGAACTAAACTATTTCAAAGGATGAAAAACATTTACATGAGTGTTTTAAATTTAAATTAAAACCAAGGAAAGTGATACATAATTTCATTCCTCTATGTAAGGTAATTTTAGAAAAAAAATGCCTTTAAGGTAAAACATTTCAAACTAATAAAAATCTTGGCCGAAAAGATGGAACCATAGGCCACCAATAATTACTACAGCATTCATGGTCCATTCAACTGCAAGTAGTAATACACTTTGATATTACCTCATTCAGCATCCGGTGGAGCTCATCTCTGGCCTCAACAACACGCTCTCTGTCGTTGCTGTCTACAACAAAAATGAGGCCCTGGGTGTTCTGGAAGTAGTGCCTCCACAGGGGCCGGATCTGTAACACGCCACAGAAATCATCAGATCACAAGAACATGCAGGCTAAAAGTAACATAGCACAAAGCTGCAAATGCTTATGATGGACAGGTGCATTCCAAACAAGAAGTTGAAGTTAATGTTTTATGCAAATTTAAATGTATCCCACATATCAAGATAGAGTGTTACAATGAAGTCATGTATAATTCTGCATGATGCAATTGATAGAGGACAGACCCAGTGCCAAAGGTTCCCCACACTAGTCGGGTCTAGGGAAGTGATAAATTGAGATAAGCCTTCCCCTGCACATGCGGAGAGGCTGCTTCGAATGCATGACTAGTGACTCGGTGAGACAACTCTCACCACTGCACTAGGCCTGCCCTTTTACATTATGCAATTGATAAATTTCTTATTATCGTACAGCACATTAAAAAAACAAACAGCATGATGTAAAAATGTCATAACCAAAAGAAAAAGGTTTTAGGCAACTTCTTACCTTGTCCTGACCACCGACATCCCAAACAGTGAAACTAATGTTCTTGTACTCGACAGTTTCAACGTTAAATCCTGCATTTTCAAGAATAACAAGTTTAAAAAGGAACATAAATGATATCAGATCATAAAGGCAAATTCTTACAGAAGGAAATAATCAAAAAAATACTTGAGTATAAATCTGTAATAGAAGTGTAATTTTACGCCTGAACAAAACAAATAACAATAATAAATATAGAATATGTTCAGAAACTCACGAGCAATCCAGAAAGCCACAAATGACTCGTTGGTATGACTATAATAAAGCTTTTAAAACACACATAGATAATTTTACTTTCAAAAACAGTGACCATTTGTGTAATGGTTTAGTTAGGATAATCAAAATGACAACATGCCAAATAAGTCTATCCTATTAAGACTATCTTAAATTTGTCCAAAATGTGCATTAATAAATAAAGTGTTGAAAATATTGTCTAATAGAAGACTTGCTACCGCAGGTTGATCTCAGGAAGTCAACCATTAAAAAAGGTTCAGCACATAATAATAGTCTGGCGACTGACTAGTTTAATTAGCATCACTGTGGCAAAGCTTATGTCCCATGTGGAAGTTAACTTACAGGATTCAATTTTCCGAAAGCCAATTAGATGAAACATATGGCCATTGTGCCAAGTTGGATACAAATTCTAAAATAAGATTAACTTGTACAGAAATTCAACAACATATCAACTGTGAATTATCCCTATATCCAATTTCCTACTAGAGCCCAAAGTATCAGGTAGTCCTATGCCTAAACTAGAGCTAAAAATCAAACACTGCATGCATTAAAAAATTAGACAGTTATTGAGTTATAACAATATAAACATGGTGTAACAGCAGTAGCACATGACCCAGGATGCTGATGAGGGGCGTACCAATGGTGGGGATGGTGGTGACGATCTCACCGAGCTTGAGCTTGTAGAGGATGGTGGTCTTACCAGCTGCATCGAGACCGACCATGAGAATCCTCATCTCCTTCTTGGCGAATAGCCGCCTGAACAGCTTCGTGAACGTGAGCCCCATCTCCGCTGAGATGTAAACGAAAGCAAAGGGTTCAGCCTATGGATCCACTCACAGTGCGCAGATGATTAACAATAACACTAGAAACAAAGCCACCGCAACTAGATCCACGGAACCCGATGCCACAAGCACGCAGATCCGCGGCAACGGCGCACGCGAACCGTGGAAATGGGTCATATTCGAAAGGCCGCAAGCAAAGAAAAACTACCCAAGATTCGATAGCACCCGCGTAGTAACGAAGCAGAATCGAGCGGAGCCGGTCAAACACTAGATTCCTCGAATAAATTCCTCCGAAAATCGATGAAACGTATCAATGGAACTTAGAGCAGTTATGTATTTAACAAGTTTTTCAGAAAAATTATTCTCCAACATTTATGTACTTAGTTCTCTAAATTTACAAACTCTCTATAAAACTTAATTTTATTCCTACATTTACCAACTTTTTTTTAACTCATTAAATCAATTGCTGCGTTGTATTACTGTCATGTTGACCGCAAATTCATCTCTGTCTGATTTTCATCGATAACTTTGAACATCAATAAAAGTTGTCATAAAAACTTTTAAAAATTAGCATATATTTTTTATTGACGTAGATAATTTTAAAAATTAGCAACTAATAAATAGGAAAGAGCATATATTTTTTTCTAATCCTTAAAATGTTTTAGCAACTTTTAAAACATATAATTTAGGGTGCTAAATTTATATAATTATTGATTGAAGATGCTCTTAGAAGTGACCTTCCGCTAGACCTAGCAGACAAATCGATTGCCGAAAGCGCGCAGAAACACTGCAAGCATTGAGGCGAGTTCGCACCGACCAAGAGCTCAGCAGGATTGAGGAGTTCTAACGAAGAATTTAGAGGAGGGGTGGTGGTTATAGAGATCGCGAGGCCGCGCCCTGGTGACTGCGTGATCCATTCTCTTCCCAAGTTCTCTGTGACCCTGTGGGTGCGGGCTTGGATCACAGGTGGGGAGAGAGACCGAGGCGTCGCGCATAGAGAGTGGGACTAGGATATATTAGTCGGTTAATCGTGCGTTGCGACGGCTCACAACAATACGTACGTAAATTATCTATAAAAAGATATTAAAATTTTTTATTGATTGTCTCTACTTTTCACATAATATATTTTATGAACGCACAAGTACCGTAGACCTTCATCCCTCGCCTCCCCTACTTTCAAAGTTTCGTAGAACAGGAGAGAAATGGAAGAGGCGGACATACCTGTTCATTGCCGGAGAATGATACGACGAAGACCTGGGTATCTAGAGACGACATATGTAGTATACCGCTAGATATATAGGGAGAGAGCACGCAAGCGGAGAAAGAAGCCTAGCCGGAGCAGCTCTAAACCGAGAGGCACCTGCACCAGGCATGAGTCCGAGAAGGGCGAGAGAATACTAGTGTCTTCCCAGCCCTAGACCAGCCGAAACGATATAACACCACCACCAACTCCGTAGCATATGCCGACTGCTAGCACGCTACGGGCCTTGGTCGTCTAATATCTCAGACCTAGACTCCTCATCGCCAAGATAACCTAAGCGTGATAGGCGCCACCATGTCCTCCTTGACGGCACGCACGGAGAAAGGCCAGGAGCATGATCGACTCGCCTCATACCCGCATCGACGAGCGTCGGTCGGCTCGCGGCTGCGACCGTGGGCGGGGGCAGTAGGTTGGAGAGGAAGAACAACGTGAAGGCCGGGAAGACGAACGGGACGTCCGACAACGGCGAAAACGATGATGCGCGTATGATGTGAAATGTCCTCGTGTACGTGCAATAGCCACTATGCTAGTCGGTGTTCGGCTGGTGTCGGACGAATACGGGGAGGAGGCGCCTGCTCCTACGTCCCCTACCGAGAATGGGGTGGCACGAAGGTGGAGGCATGAGGGGGAGAGAGGGCCAAATGGGTCGTGTCTGGCGAGCCGGTCCGAGGCACGACCCATTGTAGGAAACGGATGACGCCTAAGAGGGGGGGGGGTGAATTAGGACTTCTAAAACTTTTACTAAACTAGGCCACAATTAAATCCCTAGAGCAAAACCTATGCAAATAATCAAAACTAGAATGTGCAAACTAGGTTTTGTCTAAGTGTTGCTATCTCTACCGCAAAAGGCTAAGTTTCAATCTATACTAAATAAGTATGACTACAAGATTGAAACTTAAATGCTTAATATAAATGCGGAATGTAAAGAGCTAAGTAGAGAAGCAAACTCTCGTGGATGACGCCGGTATTTTTACCGAGGTATCCGGAACCACGCAAGGTCCCGACTAATCCTCGTTGGTGCCCCTACGCAAAGGGAAGCCCACGCGAGGGCCAAGCACCACGGTCGAGTAACTCCGTAGAGAGCCGCGGGCCTTCTCCACGCGCAAGTGGTGCTCCGCTTTCGGCTCCTCTCGGACGCTCCCCGCCGTCTCCACTATCGAGCTTCCGGCCGAAACGCCGCGGGCCTCGTTCCCTCCGGTACACGGTGGCGGCCGTGACACAAACGCGGTTGTCACGGTCTCGCAAGACTCTCGCCCCACTCGGTACAATTACAACGACTCACGCAAGAGCCGAGGGGTTGTGTGGTTTTACAAAACTCACTCAACTAACTAGGATTCACCTAGAGCAAGCGCTAAAGCGGTCTAACTAACCTAAGCACTTCGCAAAGCACCTACGCTAATCACCGAGTGATTCTATTAAGCACTTGGGTGTTTGAGCACTTGGAAATGTCTACAATATGCCTTGGTATGTTGCTTGGGCTCCCACCTTAGAGAATGGCCGGTTGGGGTGGTATTTATAGCCTCCAAGCCCCCAACTAGCCGTTGGACAGAAAGCAGCAGCTTTCTGTCGTCGGGTGCACCGGACAGTCCGGTGCACACCGGACACTGCACTGTAGCATGTCCGGTGCCGCCACGTCAGCCGACCGTTGGCGCCTGTAGCAGTCGACCGTTGGATCCGACCGTTGGATTCGACCGTTGCCGTCTGCCCGTTGGCACACCGGACAGTCCGGTGCACACCGGACAGTCCGGTGCTACAGCCAGAGAGCGCCTGTCTGCGGCCTCTCTGCGCAGACTGTCCAGTACCTCACCGGACAGTCCGGTGCACACCGGACACCAATGTCCGGTGCGCCACCAGGCGCTGGCTGACAGCCCTTGTCTTGGATTTCTTCGCTGATTTCTCCGGGCTTCTTTGTTCTTGAGTATTGGACTCCTATGCATCTTTTTATGTCTTCTTTTGAGGTGTTGCATCCTCATTGCCTTGGTCCAATTCTCTTCGCATCCTGTGAACTACAAACACAAACACTAGAAAACTTATTAGTTCACGAATTGTGTTGTTCATCAAACACCAAAACTCAATTAGCCAAAAGGCCCGGGGTCCATTTTCCTTACAATCTCCCCCTTTTTGGTGATTGATGACAACACAACCAAAGCAAGCAAATCATACAAGTATTTGAGTGAAAATATGCAATTTACTTGCTAAGATGCATGATTGCCCCCACAATGTGATATTATGGACTTAAGCCTCCCCCTAACTCCATAAATCACTTACTTCCTATTTTTGGACCAAATAACCAAAACCACTTGAAAAGCCATTTGTAGATATAAAATTTTAAATTGGTGGTGTTTGGTGTTTGATATAGTTTTCATTGCTTTGGTCCCTAAACTTCTCCCCCTTTGGCATCAACCACCGAAAAGGAAGACATTAAAAGCATGTAGGAAGTGAATAAAAGCTTGCCCTCATCAAGAATTGTATCAAGTGATATCACTAGAAGAATATTAAATTAAGCCATGAATGATACCACATGTAGGAATCCTTAAAAGATTACTCCCCCTAAATGAGTATTCTCCTTTAGAAAGAGTTTTTCTCCCCCTTTAGAGATGAAGAAATACTCCCCCTGACAGAGATCCTCTACTTAGGAAAAAGCATGTGAAAATTAGAGGTGCAAGACATGATTTGAAAAGACTAACTTCCCTTATGCATAGGTAACAGAATATGAGTTAACTACTTATGCATTTTTGCAACATGGAAGCATATGATATGAAATATAGTCTAATCAAATATTGGAGAAGATATGTAAATGATACTGAATGTAGTCTCAAAAGATACCAATTGAAGATCAATGGCGAGCTTGAGAGACATGAGAGTTCTTGGAGATTTTGCAGTGGAAGATTGTTGTCTTTCTCCGGGAACTTCATTTTCCTTACAATGAGACTATCACATGAAATAGACTTGAAAAGGTGTTAGTCTCAAAGTGTTAGATTATAGAGTAACCTCCCCCTAAAGGTGTGCATACAAGTTTTGAATACTTGTAGGAGACATGCACTTTGATTTGATATCAAGAGGGGCAAATTATCCATAATCCAAACTTTGGCACATATAAGTTAAATGATACAGTTTGTAGAAATCAAAATTTTCAATTGATGCATCATTTACTATGGAGTGATATAAAAGCTATGTGCCGTGCTTTAACTAAACATTTTAAGCCATGTAGGTTTGCTTAAGTATATGAATTTAAAAACTAGCAATCCTACCATATGATTTACCTAGTATGCATGATTTTGAACAAAAGTACATAACAAATGTAATACTAGGCAAGAAAGGTAAACTAGATAAAAGATAAATAGATACGCATATCTAAAAACGAGAAATACAATAAAACTAGTTACCTTAGTCATGGGTGGGAAATTTGGGTCCAAAATTTTCACTAACCCACTTGGCAATAAACTTGATCCAATATGATGTATCCCATGATATACATCCCAATTTAGCCAAGTCTCCAAATTTCCCGACGACCTTTGGTCCACTCACTTCCCTTTCGGGATCCAAACCTTCTTGGTGCTTTTCATGGTTGAAATTATCTCTTTTGGCACCCAGATGCGTTTGGCCCCCTTTCCTTTGTTGGCTTGCTTGTTGGCCTTGATTGCTATCACCTTTCCATTCTTTTTCTTCTTGATCAAGTATGGTGTAGCATCCTTTTTGTTCACCTTTTTGATGTAGGTGTTGGAGATTTTGCTTGATGGCTTTTGCTTGAGCTTTTGCCTTTGTTTATCCCCGGTCATCGCCTTGCATTGGAAAGACTTGTGGCCTTCCTTGTGGCATAGCCTACAAATCACAGTTTCTCCCTCTACAGGCTTGTTCACTCCCGCAGTGGTGTTATCCTGTGGAGGTCGGATTTGTTTGGCTTTGCCTTTCTTGTCATACAAAGCCTTGCCAAGGCGAGCCACTTCTTGCTTTAATTGTTCATTTTCCTTTGCAACCTCATCCGTACATGTCTCTACAACAATATTCTCAACGACTTGGTTGCAGGGGTTAGAATCATCAATTAAATCAAAGCAGGAAGTAGAAGCATCTTTCTTAATTATTTCAGGTATTTCAACTAAAGATGCTGCTGGGGTGCTACCAATGTTTTCTAGCTTAGTAGTTAGCTCATTATTGTGTATGCTAAGAATTTCCATTTTCTCTAGCAAACTTTCAATAGCTTCTTGGGAGCTAGCTAACTTAGCCTTAAGTTTTTCATTCTTTTTAATAAGGCTATCATCGGTAGCAGTGGATGGAGCACTAGATTCTAATAGCTCAATTTTAGTTGATAGCTCACTATTTAAGTTTGCAAAAGTTTCAAATTTTTCTAGCAAACCTTTGTAATCATTTTGAGAGCTAACCAACTTATTTTTCAAAGTTTTAAGTTGAGCCTTTTGCTTAGTGCAAACATCCTGGAAAAAATTAACGGCTTCCGCAAGTTCTTCTAGAGAGGCTTTTCCTTCGCCTTCATCATCACTACTACTTTCATCACTAGAGGATGGAATGCTTTTGTTACCTCTTGCCATAAGGCATTTGTGTGATGACCGTGATGATCGTGACGAGGACCGGTGGCTGCGCGTCCTTGGAGGTTCATGAAAGGGAATTAGGCTTAGAACTAGTTCCTAAATAATTTTGGTGGTTGAATTGCCCAACACAAACATTGGACTAACTAGTTTACTCTAGTGCATAAGTTATACAGGTGCAAAAGGTTCACAATCAGCCAATAAAAGGACCAAGTGTTGGATTCAACAAAGGAGCAGCAAGGCAACCGAGGGCTCCTCTGGCCGGAGGCACCGGACTGTCCGGTGTGCACCGGACTGTCCGGTGCGGCCAGAGGACTTCGACTTCAAACTCTTCGCCCTCGGGATTTCTCGGAAGCCGGCGCGCTATAATTCACCGGACTGTCCGGTGTGCACCGGACATGTCCGGTGCTCCAAGGAAACGCGGCCTCCGGAACTCGCCAGCCTCGGGTTTGCTCGACAGCCGCTCCGCTAAAATTCACCGGACTGTCCGGTGTGCACCGGACTGTCCGGTGTACCAGCGGGGCAACGGCTCTCTGCGGCGCCAACGGCTCCCTGCGGTGCATTAAATGCGCGCGCAGCGCGCGCAGTCGTCAGGCACGCCCATACCGGTGCACCGGACATCAAACAGTACATGTCCGGTGTGCACCGGACACCCAGGAGGGCCTACATGTCAGAAGCTCCAACGGTCAGAATCCAACGGCACTGGTGACGTGGCAGGGGCACCGGACTGTCCGGTGTGCACCGGACTGTCCGGTGCGCCATCGAACAGAGGAGTTCCAGCAACGGTCACTTTTGGTGGTTGGGGCTATAAATACCCCAACCACCCCACATTCATTGCCATCCAAGTTTTCCAACTCTCAACCACTTACAAGAGCTAGGCATTCAATTCTAGACACATACAAAGAGATCAAATCCTCTCCAATTCCACTCAAGCCCTTAGTGACTAGCGAGAGAGATTTGCCGTGTTCTTTTGAGCTCTTGCGCTTGGATTGCTTTCTTTCTTTCTCATTTGTTCTTGAGATCATCACTCAATTGTAACCAAGGCAAGAGGCACCAAATTGTGTGGTGGCCCTTGCGGGGAAGTTTTTGTTCCCGGTTGATTGAGAAGAAGAGAAAGCTCACTCGATCCGTGGGATCGTTTGAGAGAGGGAAGGGTTGAAAGAGACCCGGCCTTTGTGGCCTCCTCAACGGGGAGTAGGTTTGCGAGAACCGAACCTCGGTAAAACAAATCCTCGTGTCACACTCTTATTTGCTTGCGATTTGTTTTGCGCCCTCTCTCGCGGACTCGTTTCTTTATTACTAACGCTAACCCGGCTTGTAGTTGTGATTATTTTTGTAAATTTCAGTTTCGCCCTATTCACCCCCCCCTCTAGGCGACTATCAATTGGTATCAGAGCCCGGTACTTCATTAGAGCCTAACCGCTCGAAGTGATGTCGGGAGAACCCGCCAAGAAGGAGATGGAGACCGGCGACAAGCCCACTACAAGCCAAGGGAGCACTTCATCGGAAGAGTCCCGCACCAAGAGAAGGGAGAAGAAGAAGATCTCCTCCAAGCGGAAGGAGAAAAGGTCTTCCTCTTCTCACCACAAGGAGAAGAAGGAAAAGTCTTCTTCTCACAAGCCGCATCGGAGTGGGGACAAGCATAAAAGGATGAGGAAGGTGATCTTCTACGAGACCGACACCTCATCGACATCTACCTCTGGTTCCGACGCGGCATCCGTTACTTCTAAACGCCAAGAGCGTAAGAAGTATAGTAAGATTCCCCTACGCTACCCTCGCATTCCTAAACATACACCTTTACTTTCCGTCCCTTTAGGCAAACCACCAACTTTTAATGGTGAAGATTATGCTATGTGGAGTAATTTGATGCGATTTCATCTAACCTCTCTCCACAAAAGATTATGGGATGTTGTTGAGTATGGTGTACAGGTACCATCCGTAGGGGATGAAGACTACGACACGGACGAAGTGGCCCAAATCGAGCACTTCAACTCCCAAGCCACAACCATTCTCCTTGCCTCACTAAGCAAGGAGGAATACAACAAAGTACAAGGGTTGAAGAACGCCAAGGAGATTTGGGACCTACTCAAGACGGCGCACGAGGGTGATGAACTCACCAAGATCACCAAGCGGGAAACGATCGAGGGGGAGCTCGGTCGCTTCCGTCTTCGCCAAGGGGAGGAGCCACAAGACATGTACAACCGGCTCAAGACCTTGGTGAACCAAGTGCGCAACCTCGGGAGCGCAAAATGGGATGACCACGAAGTGGTTAAGGTTATTCTAAGAGCCCTTATTTTCCTTAACCCCACACAAGTTCAATTAATTCGTGGCAATCCTAGATATACACAAATGACCCCCGAGGAAGTTATCGGGAATTTTGTTAGTTTTGAATGCATGATTAAGGGCTCCAAGAAGATCAACGAGCTTGACGAGCCTTCCACATCCGAGGCGCAACCCGTGGCCTTCAAGGCAACGGAGGAGAAGAAGGAGGAGTCTACACCAAGTAGACAACCAATTGACGCCTCCAAGCTCGACAACGAGGAGATGGCCCTAATCATCAAGAGTTTTCGGCAAATCCTCAAGCAACGGAAGGGGAAGGATTACAAATCCCGTTCCAAGAAGGTTTGCTACAAATGTGGTAAGCCCGGTCACTTTATTGCTAAATGTCCATTATCAAGTGATAGTGACAGGGACAACGACAAGAAGGGCAAGAGGAAGGAGAAGAAGAAGTACTACAAGAAGAAGGGCGGCGATGCCCATGTTTGTCGGGAGTGGGACTCCGACGAAAGCTCAAGCGACTCCTCCGACGACGAGGACGCCGCCAACATCGCCGTCACCAAGGGCCTCCTCTTCCCCAACGTCGGCCACAAGTGCCTCATGGCCAAGGACGGCAAAAAGAAGGTAAAATCAAAGTCCTCCACTAAATATGAAACATCTAGTGATGAGGATAATGATAAAAATGAAGAGGATAATTTGCGTATTCTTTTTGCCAACCTTAACATGGAACAAAAAGAAAAATTAAATGAATTGATTAGTGCCATCCATGAAAAGGATGATCTCTTGGACTCCCAAGAGGACTTCCTAATCAAGGAAAACAAAAAACATGTTAAGGTTAAAAATGCTTATGCTCTAGAAAGAGAAAAATGTGAAAAATTGTCTAGTGAGCTAAGTATTTGCCATGAGACTTTAGACAACCTTAGAAAAGAAAATGCAAATTTGTTAGCTAAGGTTGATTCTCATGTTTGCATTGATCCTAGAAATGATGATGTTGATTTGCTTGCTAGGATTGATAAATTGAATGCTTCCATCGCTAGCCTTAGAAATGAGAATGAGAAATTAATTGCTAAGGCTAAGGATTTTGATGTTTGCAATGCTACTATTTCCGACCTTAGAGCTAAAAATGATTTGTTGCATGCTAAGGTTGTTGAACTAAAATCTTGCAAACCCTCTACATCTAATGTTGAGCATATTTCCATTTGTACTAGATGTAGAGATATTAATGTTGATGCTATCCATGATCACCTAGCTTTAATTAAGAAACAAAATGATCACATAGCACAACTTAATGCTAAGATTAGAGAGCATGACTTAGAAAACGAAAAATTTAAACTTGCTAGAAGCATGCTCTATAATGGGAGACGCCCGGGCATTAAGGATGGCATTGGCTTCCAAAGGGGAGACAATGTCAAATTTAATGCCCCTCCTAAGAACTTGTCTAACTTTGTTAAGGGGAAGGCTCCCATGCCTCAGGATAACGAGGGTTACATTCTGTACCCTGCCGGGTATCCTGAGAGTAAGATTAAGAAAATTCATTCTAGGAAGTCTCACTCTGGCCCTAATTATGCTTTTATGTATAAGGGTGAGACATCTAGATCAAGGCAACCAACCCATGCCAAGTTGCCTAAAAGGAAAACCATTAATGCATCAAGTGATCATGCCATTTCATTTAAAACCTTTGATGCATCTTATGTGTTGACTAGCAAGTCCGGCAAGGTAGTTGCCAAAATTGTTGGGGGCAAACACAAAGGCTCTAAGACTTGTGTTTGGGTACCCAAAGTTCTTGTATCTAATGCCAAAGGACCCAAAACCGTTTGGGTACCTAAAACAAAGAACTAAACTTGTTTTGTAGGTTTATGCATCCGGGGGCACAAGTTGGATACTCGACAGCGGGTGCACAAACCACATGACCGGGGAGAAGAGGATGTTCTCCTCATATGAGAAAAACCAAGATCCCCAACGAGCTATCACATTCGGGGATGGAAATCAAGGTTTGGTCAAAGGTTTGGGTAAAATAGCTATATCTCCTGACCATTCTATTTCCAATGTTTTTCTTGTAGATTCATTAGATTACAATTTGCTTTCCGTATCCCAATTATGTCAAATGGGCTACAACTGTCTTTTTACTGATATAGGTGTTACTGTCTTTAGAAGAAGTGATGATTCAATAGCTTTTAAGGGAGTGTTAGAGGGTCAGCTATACTTAGTAGATTTTAATAGAGCTGAACTCGACACTTGCTTGATTGCTAAGACTAACTTGGGTTGGCTCTGGCACCGCCGACTAGCCCATGTTGGAATGAAGAATCTTCACAAGCTTCTAAAGGGAGAACACATTTTGGGACTAACCGATGTTCATTTTGAGAAAGACAGGATTTGTAGCGCATGCCAAGCTGGGAAGCAAGTTGGCATCCATCATCCACACAAAAATATCATGACTACCGACAGGCCACTGGAGCTCCTACATATGGATCTATTCGGCCCGATCGCTTACATAAGCATCGGCGGTAGTAAGTATTGTCTTGTAATTGTGGATGATTATTCTCGCTTCACTTGGGTATTCTTTTTGCAGGAAAAATCACAAACCCAAGAGATCTTAAAGGGATTCTTGAGACGGGCTCAAAATGAGTTCGGCTTAAGAATCAAGAAAATTAGAAGCGACAATGGGACGGAGTTCAAGAACTCTCAAATAGAAGGCTTTCTTGAGGAGGAAGGCATCAAGCATGAGTTCTCTTCTCCCTACACTCCACAACAAAATGGTGTAGTGGAGAGGAAGAATCGAACTCTATTGGACATGGCAAGGACCATGCTTGATGAGTACAAGACACCGGATCGGTTTTGGGCCGAGGCGGTCAACACCGCCTGCTACGCCATCAACCGGTTATATCTTCACCGAATCCTCAAGAAGACATCTTATGAACTCCTAACCGGTAAAAAGCCCAATATTTCATATTTTAGAGTTTTTGGTAGCAAATGTTTTATACTTGTTAAAAGAGGTAGAAAATCTAAATTTGCTCCTAAAACTGTAGAAGGCTTTTTACTAGGATATGACTCAAACACAAGGGCATATAGAGTCTTTAACAAGTCCTCAGGACTTGTTGAAGTTTCTTGTGACGTTGTGTTTGATGAGACTAACGGCTCTCAAGTAGAGCAAGTTGATCTTGATGATGTAGGTGAAGAACAGGCTCCATGCATAGCGCTAAGGAACATGTCCATCGGGGATGTGTGTCCTAAGGAATCCGAAGAGCCTCCAAATGCACAAGATCAACCATCCTCCTCCATGCAAGCATCTCCACCAACTCAAGTTGAGGATGAGGCTCAAGATGTTGATCAAGAAAATCAAGAAGATGAGCCACCTCAAAATGACGGCAACGATCAAGGGGGAGATTCAAATGATGAAGACAAGGAGGATGAACAACCAAGGCCGCCACACCCAAGAGTCCACCAAGCAATACAACGAGATCACCCCGTCGACACTATCCTTGGCGATATTCATAAGGGGGTAACTACTCGATCTCGTGTTGCTCATTTTTGTGAACATTACTCGTTTGTTTCCTCTATTGAGCCAACCAGGGTAGAGGAAGCACTACAAGATTCGGATTGGGTGATGGCGATGCAAGAGGAGCTCAACAATTTCACAAGGAACGAGGTATGGCACTTAGTTCCACGTCCTAACCAAAATGTTGTAGGAACCAAGTGGGTCTTCCGCAACAAGCAAGACGAGCATGGTGTGGTGACTAGGAACAAAGCTCGACTCGTGGCCAAGGGGTATTCACAAGTCGAAGGTTTGGATTTTGGTGAAACCTATGCACCCGTAGCTAGGCTTGAGTCAATTCGTATATTATTGGCCTATGCTACTTACCATGGCTTCAAGCTTTATCAAATGGACGTGAAGAGTGCCTTCCTCAATGGACCAATCAAGGAGGAGGTCTATGTTGAGCAACCTCCCGGCTTTGAAGACAGTGAGTATCCTAACCATGTCTATAGGCTCTCTAAGGCGCTTTATGGGCTTAAGCAAGCCCCAAGAGCATGGTATGAATGCCTTAGAGATTTCCTTATTGCAAATGGCTTCAAAGTCGGCAAGGCCGATCCTACTTTGTTCACTAAAACTCTTGACAATGATTTGTTTGTATGCCAAATTTATGTTGATGATATCATATTTGGGTCTACTAACAAATCTACATGTGAAGAATTTAGTAGGATCATGACACAGAAATTCGAGATGTCGATGATGGGGGAGTTGAAGTATTTTCTAGGATTTCAAGTCAAGCAACTCCAAGAAGGCACCTTCATTAGCCAAACGAAGTATACTCAAGACATTCTAAGCAAGTTTGGAATGAAGGATGCCAAGCCCATCAAGACACCCATGGGAACTAATGGGCATCTCGACCTCGACACGGGAGGTAAGTCCGTGGATCAAAAGGTATACCGGTCGATGATTGGATCATTGCTTTATTTATGTGCATCTCGACCGGACATTATGCTTTCCGTTTGCATGTGTGCAAGATTCCAAGCCGACCCTAAGGAATCACACCTTACGGCCGTAAAACGAATCTTGAGATATTTGGCTTTTACTCCTAAGTTTGGGCTTTGGTACCCTCGGGGATCCACTTTTGATTTGATTGGTTATTCGGATGCCGATTGGGCGGGGTGTAGGATTAACAGGAAGAGCACATCGGGGACTTGTCAGTTCTTGGGAAGATCCCTGGTGTCTTGGGCTTCAAAGAAGCAAAATTCGGTCGCTCTTTCTACCGCCGAAGCCGAGTATATTGCCGCAGGCCATTGTTGCGCGCAATTGCTTTGGATGAGGCAAACCCTGCGGGACTACGGTTACAAATTAACCAAAGTCCCTTTGCTATGTGACAATGAGAGTGCAATCAAAATGGCCGACAATCCCGTCGAGCACAGCCGCACTAAGCACATAGCCATTCGGTATCATTTTCTTCGGGATCACCAACAAAAGGGGGATATCGAGATTTCTTATATTAATACTAAAGATCAATTAGCCGATATCTTTACCAAACCACTTGATGAACAATCTTTTACCCGACTTAGGCATGAGCTTAATATTCTTGATTCTAGGAATTTCTTTTGCTAGTCTTGCATGCATAGCACATGAATATACCTTTGATCATGTCTCTTTTATATATGCTATGACTAATGTGTTTTCAAGTGTATTTCAACCAAGTCATAGGTGTATTGAAAGGGAATTGGAGTCTTCGGCGAAGACAAAGGCTTCCACTTCGTTCTACTACTCATCCTTCGCCGTCGCTCCGCATCATCTCTCCAACGTTGGTATAACCTTCACTCATTTATTTCATGACCAAAGGGGGAGAATGTACTTCATTGGGCTCTAATGATTCCGTTTTTGGCGATTCATGCCAAAGGGGGAGAAAATATGAGCCCAAAGCAAAAGGACCGCACCACCACCTAATTTATAAATTTGATGATTTTCAATGATAAATTTCAATTGGTATCTCTTTGTGTTCTAAAGGGGGAGCAAGTAGTATTTTCGAAATTGATGGAAAACCCTCTTGAACACTAAGAGGAGACCTTATTTGAGGGGGAGTTTTGTTTAGTCGAAGGAAAAGCATTTGAAACAGGGGGAGAAAATTCCATATCTTGAAAATGCTTTGCAAAATCTTTTTCATTTACCTTTGACTATCTTGCAAAAGCACTTTGAAAAGAATTTACAAAAGAATCTGCAAAAACAAAACTCGTGGTGCAAATATGGTCCAATATGTCAAAAACAAAGAAACCATCCATGCGCATCATATAAGTTTATATTGGTTCAATTCTAAGCAACCTTTGCACTTACATTATGTAAACTAGTTCAATTATGCACTTCCATATTTGCTTTGGTTTGTGTTGGCATCAATCACCAAAAAGGGGGAGATTGAAAGGGAATTAGGCTTAGAACTAGTTCCTAAATAATTTTGGTGGTTGAATTGCCCAACACAAACATTGGACTAACTAGTTTACTCTAGTGCATAAGTTATACAGGTGCAAAAGGTTCACAATCAGCCAATAAAAGGACCAAGTGTTGGATTCAACAAAGGAGCAGCAAGGCAACCGAGGGCTCCTCTGGCCGGAGGCACCGGACTGTCCGGTGTGCACCGGACTGTCCGGTGCGGCCAGAGGACTTCGACTTCAAACTCTTCGCCCTCGGGATTTCTCGGAAGCCGGCGCGCTATAATTCACCGGACTGTCCGGTGTGCACCGGACATGTCCGGTGCTCCAAGGAAACGCGGCCTCCGGAACTCGCCAGCCTCGGGTTTGCTCGACAGCCGCTCCGCTAAAATTCACCGGACTGTCCGGTGTGCACCGGACTGTCCGGTGTACCAGCGGGGCAACGGCTCTCTGCGGCGCCAACGGCTCCCTGCGGTGCATTAAATGCGCGCGCAGCGCGCGCAGTCGTCAGGCACGCCCATACCGGTGCACCGGACATCAAACAGTACATGTCCGGTGTGCACCGGACACCCAGGAGGGCCTACATGTCAGAAGCTCCAACGGTCAGAATCCAACGGCACTGGTGACGTGGCAGGGGCACCGGACTGTCCGGTGTGCACCGGACTGTCCGGTGCGCCATCGAACAGAGGAGTTCCAGCAACGGTCACTTTTGGTGGTTGGGGCTATAAATACCCCAACCACCCCACATTCATTGCCATCCAAGTTTTCCAACTCTCAACCACTTACAAGAGCTAGGCATTCAATTCTAGACACATACAAAGAGATCAAATCCTCTCCAATTCCACTCAAGCCCTTAGTGACTAGCGAGAGAGATTTGCCGTGTTCTTTTGAGCTCTTGCGCTTGGATTGCTTTCTTTCTTTCTCATTTGTTCTTGAGATCATCACTCAATTGTAACCAAGGCAAGAGGCACCAAATTGTGTGGTGGCCCTTGCGGGGAAGTTTTTGTTCCCGGTTGATTGAGAAGAAGAGAAAGCTCACTCGATCCGTGGGATCGTTTGAGAGAGGGAAGGGTTGAAAGAGACCCGGCCTTTGTGGCCTCCTCAACGGGGAGTAGGTTTGCGAGAACCGAACCTCGGTAAAACAAATCCTCGTGTCACACTCTTATTTGCTTGCGATTTGTTTTGCGCCCTCTCTCGCGGACTCGTTTCTTTATTACTAACGCTAACCCGGCTTGTAGTTGTGATTATTTTTGTAAATTTCAGTTTCGCCCTATTCACCCCCCCTCTAGGCGACTATCAGTTCATCTTCACTTGAAGAATCATCCCAAGTTCTAACACTTGTGAGCGCCTTGCCTTTGCTCCTCTCCTTTTTGGGTTTGGCCATATTTGGACAATTGTCCCTGAAGTGGCCCTTCTCCCCACATGCGAAGCATCCTCTCTTCCTTTGCTTTTTCCTGTCAATGTTAAAGAGAAGATCCTCGACCTGCAGAGGCACACCCATTAGATTAATCTTGCGGATCATCCCCATTACCTTTCTGACGCGTCGGATTGTCTCTTCGTCCTCGGAGGATGATGTGCATGGTTGATTATCTTCATCATCATCACTTTCTTCTTCTTCCTCTTCTTCACTTGAGGAACTTGGAGTGGGAGCCTTCTTTTTGCCCTTCCTTTCATCACATGCAAAAGCATATGGTCTTGAGCAAGTTGGCTCCTCTCCCCGACTCATTTTTCGCGACATCTCAAAAGCCGCGATTTTCCCAATCACGATGGTCGGGGTCATGTTGCTCAAGTCCTCCATGTTGTGAAGGATGGTGATGATGCTCCCATATCTTTGTTGTGGTAGCAGGGAGATAATCTTCCTCACAATGTCCGCATCACCTAGCTTATTAATGCCAATAGAATTGAGCTCATTGATAATTAGATTCAACCGAGAATACATGTCTCTAACAAGCTCATCATCTTTCATGGCAAAAGAATTATACTCATTTAATACTAGGCAATGTTTTTGCTCACGGACATTGGATGTGCCGTCATGGAGCTCATGCAATTTTAGCCAAATCTCATTAGCAGTTTTCAAGGTAAATACTTGATTAAAAATATCCATGCTAAGAGATTCATACAAGCAATTTTTGGCTCTAGCATTTAAATGGATTTCTTTTTCCTCACTCGTGGTGGGTTTCTCGGGATTCTTGAGGGGTTTCATCCCGTCACGAGTGACTCTCCAAACACCTAGATCAACGGCCTCCAGGTAACAAGCCATTCTAGCACTATAATATGGGAAGTTAGTGCCGTCAAAGTGTGGTGGCCTATGGGTATCCATCCCTTCCTCTAAAAAGCGTCGGCTCTTTTAGCGGTGAAGCTAAAGTGTTTCAAATGAGCCAAACCTTGCTCTGATACCACTTGTAGGAAACGGATGACGCCTAAGAGGGGGGGGGGTGAATTAGGACTTCTAAAACTTTTACTAAACTAGGCCACAATTAAATCCCTAGAGCAAAACCTATGCAAATAATCAAAACTAGAATGTGCAAACTAGGTTTTGTCTAAGTGTTGCTATCTCTACCGCAAAAGGCTAAGTTTCAATCTATACTAAATAAGTATGACTACAAGATTGAAACTTAAATGCTTAATATAAATGCGGAATGTAAAGAGCTAAGTAGAGAAGCAAACTCTCGTGGATGACGCCGGTATTTTTACCGAGGTATCCGGAACCACGCAAGGTCCCGACTAATCCTCGTTGGTGCCCCTACGCAAAGGGAAGCCCACGCGAGGGCCAAGCACCACGGTCGAGTAACTCCGTAGAGAGCCGCGGGCCTTCTCCACGCGCAAGTGGTGCTCCGCTTTCGGCTCCTCTCGGACGCTCCCCGCCGTCTCCACTATCGAGCTTCCGGCCGAAACGCCGCGGGCCTCGTTCCCTCCGGTACACGGTGGCGGCCGTGACACAAACGCGGTTGTCACGGTCTCGCAAGACTCTCGCCCCACTCGGTACAATTACAACGACTCACGCAAGAGCCGAGGGGTTGTGTGGTTTTACAAAACTCACTCAACTAACTAGGATTCACCTAGAGCAAGCGCTAAAGCGGTCTAACTAACCTAAGCACTTCGCAAAGCACCTACGCTAATCACCGAGTGATTCTATTAAGCACTTGGGTGTTTGAGCACTTGGAAATGTCTACAATATGCCTTGGTATGTTGCTTGGGCTCCCACCTTAGAGAATGGCCGGTTGGGGTGGTATTTATAGCCTCCAAGCCCCCAACTAGCCGTTGGACAGAAAGCAGCAGCTTTCTGTCGTCGGGTGCACCGGACAGTCCGGTGCACACCGGACACTGCACTGTAGCATGTCCGGTGCCGCCACGTCAGCCGACCGTTGGCGCCTGTAGCAGTCGACCGTTGGATCCGACCGTTGGATTCGACCGTTGCCGTCTGCCCGTTGGCACACCGGACAGTCCGGTGCACACCGGACAGTCCGGTGCTACAGCCAGAGAGCGCCTGTCTGCGGCCTCTCTGCGCAGACTGTCCAGTACCTCACCGGACAGTCCGGTGCACACCGGACACCAATGTCCGGTGCGCCACCAGGCGCTGGCTGACAGCCCTTGTCTTGGATTTCTTCGCTGATTTCTCCGGGCTTCTTTGTTCTTGAGTATTGGACTCCTATGCATCTTTTTATGTCTTCTTTTGAGGTGTTGCATCCTCATTGCCTTGGTCCAATTCTCTTCGCATCCTGTGAACTACAAACACAAACACTAGAAAACTTATTAGTTCACGAATTGTGTTGTTCATCAAACACCAAAACTCAATTAGCCAAAAGGCCCGGGGTCCATTTTCCTTACACCCATTTAATAGTGCTTGGACCAACCCGGCACGAGCGTCGTGCGGTGCTTAGGCCGTAGCCTCGGCCCGTAGTGCTGGCCCGACCCAACACAATTATTTTTTATTTTACAAAAAATCATATATATGTATAATTTATATTTCATATTATAAATACCTTAGCATAATGTTCTACTGGTTAGACAGTTTCGCCCAGTGTCTCTCACCCTTCTTCCCTTCTTCCATCAAGGTGTGGGTTCAAACTCCACCTTCTATACTGTTTTTTAACATTTAACATTTGATTTGGAAGAAATGTAGGGATTTTTTTTATAAGAATATGACGTGGGACGACCGTTGGAACTGGTGTTTTAAGTATAGTAGACATAATAGGATGAGGGGAGATCTTCTGTGCTTAATTATTTAAGTGGTTTAGCAACGCATATCTTCGGTGCTTAATTATTCTCGTCTTATATTTTAAACTTCACTCTTTAAATAATAATACATTTTATAGTATAAAACTATATAAAACAAAAAACAATATTTTACATGTTTATAAACATTAGTGGTATAATCGAATCAGATACGGACAAGTATTGCTTGTGCATATTTGTTTTTATATTCTCTTCGAATTCGGATCGGATACAGAGATATTGTCGAGTTGTGACAGATAAGATTAGAATTGGTATCGACATCTTAAATATCCAACTTTGAGTACGAATATAATTCAGATACGGGTCGGGTACTGAATACGCGAACTCGAATACGGATCGGATTTCAACCTTCTTAGTTAGATCAAATTCGAATACGGATAGATAATATTTGTACCATTTACACCCCTAATAAACACGATGACAATAGCCTAAGAAGAGAAACAAGATCCAACTGTGTTTGTGTTCCAGTTCAAAAGGAGAAAGAACCAGGGTTACTCAGTTCTCTACTCAATTCCACTGTGCATAAAGGCCCTCCTGCTATCCTGGCAACTGCCGTTTCAGCAGTGGTTCGGGTTTCAGCATGCAGCTTACTCCATAGTCCATACTGCAGACTGAATCGATCTCGGTTAGCTGAAGCAAACCGAGAATGAAAACATCATAGTTCGCAGCATGGTTACCTGAAGCAAACAAACTACTGAAGAGCAACCAAAACAACCAGTTATCCCACAGACACAATCTTCGGCTGTTGCCATATATATAGTCCACAGATGTTCAGCTGTTGCCATGTAACATACTAACTCCACAGATGTTAGACTGCGAAAAGGATTAGGAACCATGCAGCATTCAACAACACTAATGTCTAGCTCCTACAAACAAATTCACAAGAATGATGCAATCAGAATGGATATTATCATGCCCAACGCCTTCCTCCGATACGCCTTGCAAGTTGTATGTCCTTTTGCACTGCATCAGGAAGGAAAACATTTAGGGTAACACATTTCCTATAGATCCTTGAGTTGTCAGATTTCTCAATCAATGCTTGTGTTTATACAAAGCTGAACTAAATTTAGCACCACTAGAGATTTTTTTGTCCCACTCTCTAAGTGTTACATTATTTACTACTCCGTGCGTCCCAAATTATAATTCGTTTGACTTTTTGTGTCACATTTGACCGGCTCATCCTATTCTTTCTTTTTTGCGAAAAATGAAAAAGTCAAAGTCACATTTAAAGTATATTATATGCTAAACAATATCACAACAAAAATTAACAATAATTATGATTTTTTTTTGAATAAGTCGAGCCGATCAAACTTAGGTAAAAAAGTCAAACGAATTATAAATTGAAACGGAGGGAGTATTACTTGATGCCTTTGTTGAATGTTGATAAGCAAACCTAGCTGATTCCTTTGTTGATAATCAAACCATATAGCTGATTCCTTTGTTGATAATCAAACCATATGATTGACGTATTTGTTGGTAATCAAACCATATAAATGGCCTACTAAAAGTTAACAATTGCACTTTGCGCTATTTGAACATTACTATTTCCACTCGTAAGCAATTCGCCACTTCAAATAACATCTAGATTTATCATATCCATCTGAAGCAGAATCACTAAAGAATCGTGCAACCAAAATGCATCACACATATCATTAGGAGTAATGCTACAGAGGAAAAGGAGTTCACTCAGTGATAACTTACTGATTGTGACACGCTTGGCATGGATGGCACACAGATTCGCCATTTCAAACAGTTCTATCAAGTGGAATTCTGCTGCCTGTAGACAAGAACGAAAAACAATACAAGAATTTAAATGATGCACATACAAAAATATGGAAACCTAAAACTCTTAATTAACCAGAACAACTAGAGAAAAGAAATAATCATGAATAATTTATGTATATGAAATGCAGTCCTTAGTAACCAGGTTCCCGGATCGATGGGATCGAGGAACGGGAACGTGCTACGTGGTACGCTACAAAAACTAGGATTTAACACTACTGGAACGAGATTGTTCCCACGTTCCCGGAACGAGGAACGTGGCCAAGTTCCCAGTTCCCGGTTACTAAGATGCAGTCTCAAGGTATTGAATAAATGCAAACTCTAAGCTCTCTAACCATGCCTACACAAGCGACAAAGTTATCAGCATTTGGATCACTATAGTCCAATCAATAGCAAGCAAGCTAGGAAAGGCCGCAATTTGAAATCCATTTTAAAGCAGTTAAATTCCCTTTTAAGTTTTAACTAAAAGCAATTAAATCTCCTTTTAACTACACACCACTAGGAAAAACCGCAATATGAAATCCTGACTAGTAAGTAGTACCAGACCAATTAACAGAAAAAAAAGACTTCACGATAGCAATAGCAACTATGTATATGAAGAGGATCTTAACCGAGAGATAAGACATTTTTCATAACTGACCTCTTGCAGCGCAAGGAGGGCTTCTGCGGTATAGCGCTCTACTTTCCCGTTTGTTACGAAATTGGTTAACTCCCTCACCTGCATTTTTTTTTCTCAGAAGAATAACTTTCCATTAGACAGAATGCGGAACAACCCCATACTATGCAGAGGACAAACACGCTGCACCCACCACACGGACGAAAGGCGCAAAGGGGATGAGCGGTTCAGTGGACTTCTGGTACTTCCTGATCTCCCGCAGCGCTACAGTCCCTGGCCGCCAGCGGTGGCGTGGTTTCGTCTTCTTAACTGTTTTTTTTAAGAAAACATACTATGGTGAGCAATTAAGGTACTAACTCCGAGACCATGACACCCATATTGAACTGGCACATTCGCCCTCATCTTGCAACAAAATTAGATTGCAAGCGAAACCCAGCATCCAGCAACGACAAATAGGTCCTCACCTGAGTCACCTCCAGACGCCGCTCTTCCCCCGGTCCCAGCAGCCCTTTCCTGCATTCCATCAAACAGCTTGCAAGCAAGTAAGAGCAGCCCAACAAAAAAGGCAAAAGGAGGGAACTGATCCCCGCACGCACGCGCTCACCGGCGTCGCCGAGGTACTCGCACCACCTGCAAAAGACGGAACAAGGAACGTGCTTAGCACCAGGGTCGGAGAGAAGCGACAGCGTCTGCTTGCGAAGCGGGGGGGAGCGCGGGACCCGGGTTACCTGAGCGCTCGAACTGGAGCTTCTTCTTGGGCTTCTCCGCCGTCTTCCTCACGGCCTGGTGCTTGGTTCGAGCCATCGCGGTGGGCGCCTCGCACTGCTCTCGTGGCCGACGGTTTCGATTCAGAACTCTCGGGACGGGAGGGCGTGTCGACGGTGAGTCTTTTTTTTAAGGGGGCAGGAGATGGTGAAATGAGAAGAGGTGCAGCGTTATTATGGTGAGCAGTGAGCACTGAGCACACTGGTGTGGTGTCTGCGTGCGAGTGGCCGAGTGCCTATCGAGGTAACGGCTACCTGCCAACCTGGCGTGCCGAACGTTTGAGTAGTGGGCCCGGAATGCAGTGAGAGATGCTTTCTTTATCATCGTCCTCCCAGCCGGTAACCAGCATTGAGTTAAAAAAAATTCTTTACATCTCGGGTGTAAAGTCCTCACATACATCAGCTACTTGTCCATATAAATAAAAGAAGAAAAAATTATTAAATAATTATTTTATAAATTTTGATCTATCTTTGTGAACCTCTAAATGTGAATGTGATAGGTTGTAAAAGATAGTGTTTACATCTGATATATATAGGGTTTTTTTCCGCACTAAGCCACTCACAAACCTTGACATATTTGGGTTGAAGTCCCGAAAGTAATGTGTAAACGCTCCTCCCTTCTAAATATACAGGAGATTTTTTTTTTCATATTTCCTTCAACAACACAACATCCTCTAAAACGTCCTTTTAAACATAGAGGACGTTCCTTCGTCCACTATATTTTAATACTTTAAATAATAGTAAAACAAATATATATACTCTCTCCGTCTCTATTTATAATTAATTTGATTTTTTATATCAGGTTTGATTGGCTCGTTTATTTAAAAAATGAAAAATAAAAAGATCAAAACCATACTTAAAGTATATTTGTACAGACGAAACAAGGGCACTTTTGCGCCCAGGTAAACCATCCACATCAACATAACATAGACAACGTTGATTTGGGTTCCTCGCAATATTATCCGTACGATCTTGGCCAAAGGGTTGGGAACCATCTAGAAGACATGTGAAGGCTCAGGTTGTATCCCAACAGGGCGCATGCTGATATATAAAAGGTACAATCGTACCGATGCCCCTATTTTAACATGTAATTGTAGATTTACCTCTGTTTTTAGATTTTGCGTATTTACCCCTATTTTTTAAAATAAAATTATTGTATATCCCTACTCCGTTAGTTGTACTTAACGGTGCTATGTCTTGATAAAATAGACAAGGAACAATTACACCATTACCACTTTTTTAGAGTATAACTGTAGTTTTACGCCTATTTTTAGACTTACGTGTTTTTATGACAATCCAAATTATTTTTGCAACAATTCAAATTATATTTACAATAATTTGATTATTTTCAAAAATTTAAAAAGTATCTTGACAAATTATTTTGTAAAAAAATAATTTGTTGATAAAATAATTGTCAAAATATTTTTATTTTGGAAATAATTTAAATTATTGCAAAACAATTCTAAATGTTGTCAAAATAATTTAAAATGTTATGGAAACAATTTGAATTGTCATAAAAACATGTGAAGTCTATAACATCGGGCAAAACTATAATTACACTCTAATACAGTGGCACTAATCCAATTATCCCTTGTCTTTTTATCAAGACTTAACACCGTTAAGTATAACTAATGAAGTAGGGGTATACAATAGTTTGATTTGAAAAAAATAGGGACAAACACTCAAACTCTAAAAAAATAGGGACAAATCTGTAGTTACACTCTAAAACAGAGGCACTACTGCAATTGCCTCTACATGAAAAGGGAGAAGTGACTAAGATACTAGTCTGCCGGATAAACGCTAGAGACCAAAGGAGAACGCATGTAAAAGAGAGGGAGAAAGAAAAAACAAAAGTAAAAAAAAGAAGAGGAAGAGTCATGGCTATGGTTACTTGTCACACTGCAAGGAGAGCCCTCACTTATGGTGATCTAGGAGTGCAGCAAGGAAAAAGAGGTGTAGACCAAATCCTTGATGAAACATTTGCATATAGATTACAAAAAAAACCCAACAAGCTTGGTTCCCTGCATTGCTCATTCATTTGTGATCAGGCCATTATGCTCCCCCATTAGCTCATTGTTATTATAATCTTGATCCATCTTTATCCATGTCTCATTGTTGGGTCTCGAAAATGGCTTAACTAATGATGACAATGTTGGTGAGTTGTCAAGTTTAACAAGTCGTACTTGATCTTTCTTTTCGCCCTGCTCGAGCTCGCTCTCACATGTGATTGTTCTTTCACCATGCTTTGCTTCCTTTGTTTATGTAACAATATCTTCTAAATTCGTAACAATATCAGTAATCATGACACAATGCATCGCCTTGCTTTGTATCAATCGCTGAAATGTAGCAGCCATTGAAATGCTTGAAGGTAGATCCAAATAGAGTAGTGGAGACTTTGTGGTCATATGCAAACTTCTAAGCAATTTACTGCGCTGGCGCATATAGGAACCAACCTCAAATTTGTCAGTAATTATCAATATATCCAACTGGATAGTTGGCTAGGTTGTCATCAACTTGCCACTATACATAAAGCTTAGAAGCTCCATGAGCACATTTTCCTATGTTCAAAGTAAAAATTCGATAATTCAGGCAAAACACCAAACAGTTAACAAAAAACATTTAACACATATGCACTCCCTTGTTCTTACGGGCCTAAAAATTTTTAGACAAGCCAAGTTGGATAATGTACAACAAGGTACCAAATGAAAATTACGGAGTGCAAACCACATTCAGATGGATCGCAACCAAAAATAGCTTAATCTTCTCTAGCAATAGCAAAAATAAGAAACAACTTTTAGAATGAACAAAAAAATATTTTGTAACTGAGACAAGTAGTAGTTCAAAATAGTTTGTCATGATGTAATATTTGGTTAAGCTTGCACTATAAAGGTTGTAGTGTTTGTAAGGTTCGATTGCACTATGTATGCAACTATAGCTTTAATTTAGTCGTGTTCATTTCAATGTATAATCATTGCATATAACTTTTGGTACAATTCATTAGTTACTAACAGTTTATTTTCATTTTATCTTTTTCGGACGTATACATCCATCACATAGAATATATACATGAGGAAAATAATACTAATCATAAGTTGGACATTGATATTGACCACCCTACAAAAAGAAAAGAAAGTGAGATCAGTAACTTGTTTGGAGAAGACAGCAAAATGAGACGTTGTGAAAGGATTAAAATGAGGAGATATCCAATAATCGTGAACCCTCCAACAAAAAATATGTGTACATAGATTTTTGAACCCTCGTAATGGAATGGTCGATTTCCCATCAAAATATATCCAACAACTAAAAGGATCATACACAGACAAATCGTACGTTAGTAAACCAGAATACAAATGTAGACAGTGCGATACAATTTTCTGGTTCAATGAACACAATAAATCCATGATGGGGCACAACAATTAGGAATTTGTATATTCAAACTGCTGTAAAAATGGGAAAATCATAGCACCAAAATACAAAGAACTCCCACCTTTTTTGAATCCATTATTACATCGAAAGATGGATACAAGATGGAGATATTTTTCGCAATAGATAAGATAATATAATAGTATGTTTGCATTTACTTCCATGGGTGTAGGGGTGAAAATGGTTGGAAACGATCGGTAAACACTTTAATCATTCTGGTTTTTATATTTTTCCTTGGAAACAAAATCTAAAACGATAAGTCTAGAAACCGAAACGACATGAGTAATTCAAAAACATTAGAAACGAAAGTTTGGTAAGGAAAACACACCGGTTACGTTCGGAATCTAAAATACACCGATAAAAATTGTAACATGTGCCCACAATTGACTTCAAAATTTTACACAAGTCATACATACACATAAAATTTCTAATAATATATAAATATTCATAAACTCATTAAGGATTAAAGCATATATCACAAAGTGTTAAGCTAATATCTCACAAATATAAGTGACAAGCATTGTGCACATATACATATAGTTAGAAAGGTCCTTCTGAGACCCTCGTGCAAATTATGAATATATGTATTAAAAGTAATAGTTGGAAAGAAACTATAAATAAGATCCATAAAAGTTTTCACAACTCTAATATATATACATATATATATATATATATATCATTAGGTAGATCTTGATTTTAGAAAAAATAATAAAACTAGATTCATATTTTTCTATGAGTTAAGACGAAATTATTTTTAATTTACAAATATCAGTTCAAGTTTAATATTTTTTCTGAAAAAATACCAAATTCGTTACCGATGACGGTAAAATACAAAATGTTTCTATCAATTAAGACATAAACAATTTTTGTTTCATTTCTATTTTTGCTCCAGACCTAAGTTTCCAATATCATGAGAAAACTGCAGTATGGCCAAAATCACAATTTTGCATAGAGTTTTTGAAGGTGTTACAAAAAACAAATTGTAAAAAATACCATAGTATTACAAATACCACATTATTCTCTAAAACGGATAAAGTGCGAACGCAAGGTTGACTTATCCCTTGTGGTTCGGGTTGATGATGAGTTATTGTCAACAAGTAGCACTCTGGGGTAGTTAGTGGATTGACTAGAGTGTGAGATTATGCTTGTGCAACCATGTCGGTCGACTTGTGATGTGTAGGTGTGGAGCACAGAGACGGTGGTTGACGGCTGAGGTGAAGGTCATGCGGGCTCGTGCTGATGGACTAGGAGCGGTGGAGGGCGAGTGTTGGGTCTTGACTGATCGACCAAAATAGTTGGGTGACCAGCCATGGTGGCTGACTGAGAGCACCTAGAGGGGGGGGTGAATAGGTGATCCTGTGAAAACTTGAAACTTAATCCCACAAAACTTGATTAGGCGTTAGCACAATAAAGCCAAGTGGCTAGAGAGGAGTTCTTGCAAAACACAATAACCACAAAGAGATCAACACAGAGATGGCACAGTGGTTTATCCCGTGGTTCGGCTAAGTCCAACACTTGCCTACTCCATGTTGTGGCGTCCCAACGGACGAGGGTTGCACTCAACCCCTTTCAAGCGGTCCAAAGACCCACTTGAATACCACGGTGTTTTGCTTTCACTTTACTATATCCCGCTTGTGAGGAATCTCCACAACTTGGAGCCTCTCGCCCTTACACTTTGATTATCACAAAGAAGCACAGAAGTAAGGATGGGATGAGCAACGCACACAAGACACAAAATCAGAGCAACAACACGCACACAAGTCACAACACGAGCTCTCAACACAACTCAAAGAGTTCTCTACTCAAATGGAGCTCTAGTTGCTATCACAAAGAATCAAATGCGCGGAATTGAAGTCTTGGTGCTTAGGAATGCTTAGAGAATGCTTGGTGTACTCCTCCATGCGCCTAGGGGTCCCTTTTATAGCCCCAAGGCAGTTAGGAGCCGTTGAGAGCATTCCAGGAAGGCAATTCTTGCCTTCTGTCGACTGGCGCACCGGACAGTCCGGTGCACCACCGGACACTGTCCGATGCGGATTTCTTTCCTTCTGTGGCGCAGCCGACCGTTGAAGATCCAGAACCGTTGGCGCACCGGACAGTCCGGTGCCCCCTTCTGACCGTTGGCTCGGCCACGCGTCGCGCGCGGAATACGCGGCCGACCGTTGGCTCACCGGACAATCCGGTGCACCACCGGACAGTCCGGTGATTTATAGCCGTACGTCGTTAATCACTTCCCGAGAGCGACGACTTCGCCTGTGAATGGCTCACCGGACAGTCCGGTGCCCCACCGGATGGTCCGGTGATTTATAGCCATACACCGTTGATCGCTTCCCGAGAGCAGCTAGTTGACAGTCGCCAGCCTGGCGCACCGGACACTATCCGGTGCACCACCGGACACTGTCCGGTGCACCCAGACTACGCAGAGTCTTGGCTGCATAGCCAAGTCTTTTCCAAATTGGTCTTTTCCTGTTTCTAGCACTTAGACACAATACATTAGTCTCTAAAACAATGTACTAAGTCTTAGAAACATACCTTTACTCTTGATTTGCACTTTGTCCATCAATCGACAGATTAACACTTAAGCACTTGTGTTGGCACTCAATCACCAAAATACTTAGAAATGGCCCAAGGGCACATTTCCCTTTCAATCTCCCCCTTTTTGGTGATTTATGCCAACACAACAAAAAGCAGCTAAAGAAGTGCAACGTCAATGCAAATGAGAACACAAATTTGTTTTGATTCAAATTTGGCATATTTGGATCATTCTTTGCCACCACTTGGTTTTGTTTTTGCAAATCAACCTCAATTTCCTATCTCTAAGTCAAACACACTTGTTGAGACATAAAGAGAGTTGTTCCAAGAGAAATTGATCAAAGATTTCAAAAACTCCCCCTTTTTCCCATAATCAACTATTCTCCCCACAAGAAGCCAACTTTTGACAAAAGAGACAACAAGAGAGTTTTGACAAACCAAAAGCTCTATTCTACTATTTTCAAAGTTCTCAAGTGGTAGCTGATCCATTGATTGCTTTGGCCTTATTTTCTCCCCCTTTGGCATCAAGCACCAAAACGGGATCAATCTTGGCCCCCAAACCCCATTGCCTCACCAAAATCTTCAAATAAGAGTACCAAGGCAATAAGGATATTGAGATGGACTTGGAGTAAGTTACCCTTTTATCGGAGTGCAGTGGAAGTCTTGCATGGTCCAAGTCCACCTTTCCCTTTCAATCCACCTTTGAGACTAAATCAAGCAAACTCAAGCACACGGTTAGTCTCAAAGGGTCAAGTTGTAGCACATCTCCCCCTAAATATGTGCATCCCTCACACATGGACTTTTGAGGTCCGGGAGTGTTTGTACAACTTGAGCACCATAATAAACAATAAAATGCATAAGGAACATGATCAAAGGCATGAACACATGTATGCTATAAATCAATCCAAGTTCCGCGAATCTAAGACATTTAGCTCACTACGCAGCCTACAAAAGGTCTTCTCATCTAAAGGCTTGGTAAAGATATCGGCTAGCTGGTTCTCGGTGCTAATATAAAACACTTCAATATCTCCCTTTTGCTGGTGGTCTCTCAAAAAGTGATGCCGGATGTCAATGTGCTTTGTGTGGCTGTGTTCAACAGGATTATCCGCCATACGGATAGCACTCTTATTATCACATAGGATTGGGACTTTGCTCAGATTGTAGCCAAAGTCCCGGAGGGTTTGCCTCATCCAAAGTAGTTGCGTGCAACACTGTCCTGCGGCAACGTACTCGGCCTCAGCGGTGGATAGGGCAACGGAAGTTTGTTTCTTAGAACTCCATGACACCAGGGACCTTCCTAAAAATTGGCACGTCCCTGATGTACTCTTCCTATCGACCTTACATCCAGCATAATCGGAGTCTGAATATCCAATTAAGTCAAAGGTAGACCCCTTTGGATACCAGATCCCGAAGCAAGGCGTAGCGACTAAATATCTAAGAATTCACTTCACAGCCACTAAGTGACACTCCCTTGGATCGGATTGAAATCTAGCACACATGCATACACTAAGCATAATATCCGGTCTACTAGCGCATAAATAAAGCAAAGAACCTATCATGGACCGGTATGCTTTTTGATCAACAGACTTACCTCCTTTGTTGAGGTCGACGTGTCCGTTAGTTCCCATCGGAGTCTTTGCGGGCTTGGCGTCCTTCATCCCAAACCGCTTTAGCAAGTCTTGCGTGTACTTTGTTTGGGAGGTGAAGGTGCCGTCCTTGAGTTGCTTCACTTGGAACCCAAGGAAGTAGTTCAACTCGCCCATCATCGACATCTCAAACTTTTGAGTCATCACCCTGCTAAACTCTTCACAAGACTTTTGGTTAGTAGAACCAAATATTATGTCATCGACATAAATTTGGCACACAAATAAATCACCATCACAAGTCTTAGTGAATAAAGTCGGATCGGCTTTCACAACCTTAAAAACATTAGCAATTAAAAAGTCTCTAAGGCATTCATACCATGCTCTTGGGGCTTGCTTAAGTCCATAGAGCGCCTTAGAGAGCTTACATACGTGGTCGGGGTACCGGTCATCCTCGAAGCCAGGGGGTTGCTCCACGTACACCTCCTCCTTGATTGGCCCGTTGAGGAAAGCGCTCTTCACATCCATTTGGAACAACCTGAAAGAATGGTGAGCGGCATATGCTAGCAAAATACGAATGGACTCTAGCCTAGCCACAGGAGCAAAAGTCTCCTCAAAGTCCAAACCTGCAACTTGGGCATAACCTTTTGCCACAAGTCGAGCCTTGTTCCTTGTCACCACCCCGTGCTCGTCTTGTTTGTTGCGGAACACCCACTTGGTTCCCACAACATTTTGCTTGGGACGAGGCACCAGTGTCCAAACTTCATTTTGAAATTGTTGAGCTCTTCTTGCATGGCCAACACCCAGTCCGGATCTAGCAAGGCCTCTTCTACCCTGAAAGGCTCAATAGAAGAGACAAAGGAGTAATGCTCACAAAAATTAACTAATTTAGAACGAGTGGTTACTCCCTTGCTAATGTCACCCAAAATTTGGTCGACGGGATGATTCCTTTGAATCGTCGCTCGAACTTGGGTTGGAGGTGCCGGTTGTGCTTCTTCCTCCATCACATGATCATCTTGTGCTCCCCCTTGATCACACGCCTCCTCTTGATGAACCTATTCATCATCTTGAGTTGGGGGATGCACCATTGTTGAGGAAGAGGGTTGATCTTGCTCCTTTTGTTCCTGTGGCCGCACTTCTCCAATTGCCATGGTGCGTATTGCGGCCGTTGGAGCGTCTTCTTCATCTACATCATCAAGATCAACAACTTGCTCTCTTGGAGAGCCATTAGTCTCATCAAATACCACGTCGCTAGAGACTTCAACCAAACCCGATGATTTGTTGAAGACCCTATACGCCTTTGTATTTGAGTCATAACCTAACAAAAACCCTTCTACAGCTTTGGGAGCAAACTTAGAATTTCTACCTTTCTTTACTAGAATATAACATTTGCTCCCAAATACACGAAAGTAAGACACATTGGGTTTGTTACCGGTTAGAAGCTCATACGAAGTCTTCTTGAGGAGGCGATGAAGGTACACCCGGTTTATGGCGTGACAAGCCGTGTTCACGGCTTCTGACCAAAATCGCTCGGGCGTCTTGATTTCTCCAAGCATTGTCCTCGCCATGTCAATGAGCGTCCTGTTCTTCCTCTCTACCACACCGTTTTGCTGTGGTGTGTAGGGAGCTGAGAACTCGTGCTTGATCCCTTCCTCCTCAAGGTACTCCTCCACTTGAAGGTTCTTGAACTCGGACCCGTTGTCGCTCCTTATCTTCTTCACCTTGAGCTCAAACTCATTTTGAGCTCTCCTTAGGAAGTGCTTGAGGGTCCCTTGAGTTTCAGATTTATCCTGCAAGAAGAATACCCAAGTGAAGCGGGAAAAATCATCAACTATAACAAGACCATACTTACTTCCTCCTATGCTTAGATAGGCGACGGGTCCGAAGAGGTCCATATGAAGCAACTCCAAAGGTCTTGATGTGGTCATCACATTTTTGGTATGATGAGAGCTTCCCACCTGTTTGCCTGCTTGACAAGCTGCACAAGGTCTATCTTTTTCGAAAGTAACATTTGTTAGACCTATCACATGTTCTCCTTTTAGAAGTTTGTGAAGGTTCTTCATCCCCACATGTGCTAAGCGGCGATGCCACAGCCAGCCCATGCTAGTCTTAGCAATTAAGCATGCATCTAGACCGGCCTCCTCTTTTGCAAAATCAACTAAATAGAGTTTGCCGTCTAATACACCCTTAAAAGCTAATGAACCATCACTCCTTCTAAAGACAGATACATCTACATTTGTGAATAAGCAGTTATATCCCATATTACAAAGCTGACTCACAGACAACAAGATATATCCAAGCGACTCAACTAAAAACACATTGGAAATGGAGTGTGTAACACCCCTGGTGTTACTGCAACTAAAACTTGAGCATGGCATCATAAACATTGGCATTGTATATGTTTGACACACCTAGAGTGCATTCACTAGGTAAAAATTTCAAACAAATTGTAATGTTGTAGCATTTTGTAAATAGAACCCTGGATAGGGGGCTTAGCCCTAAATAGGGCTTAAAGGGGTAAAACCTAACCCAAGTTGAGAAAACCTAAAAGCTTTAGGGGAATAGTCATAAAATGTTCCCAAAAATGAACTTGAATCACATTTATACCCCTGGGATATCCAAAAACCCCATTTGAACCCTAGAAAAACCCTAAGTCCAAACCCTAGGGGCCTATGTGCAAAAATTGTGCACATTTGGACTAAAGTGTAAAAATTGCTATGTTAAAACATATAAAGTCACATGGTTCACATTTGGAAAGATTTACAAGCCAAACCCTAAGTTTTGGATTGATTTGCAAAAAGGACCCCAATTGAGAATTTACTCTAAGTCTGAATTTCAGATTTGTGGGCTCAACTTTTGAGCCTTGTAACTTTCAAATACTAGGGTTTTTGCCCTAGGCTACCACATCAAAGTTGTAGAGCAAACAAAGGAGAACAATTTTGCTTAAGGATGTGAGCTCTGTTTTTAAGAATAATTTGGAGATAATTAAGCCCAAAGTTGGGCTGTCAGGGTACCAAGGTCTGAATTTTCAGACAGACAGTGCAACCACTAAAGCTTTGAGCATGAATTCAAATCTGATTTAGTAAGAATTTAACCAAGGTTGCTATGACAAAGTTGTAGTTGGTTTGTAGCTCTACAATATTGCTGCAGATCACTGGTTGTGTTGTCATAAGAATCTAGGAGCAAATCGAGTTCAAACATTGGCTGTCAGGTTCATCTGACTGAATTCACCATGGTACAGTGCTCGTGCAGATCAGACCGACAGCGCGACTGTCCTCACCGCCGACGACTCCCTCCACCGTGATTCGTGCTGCCGACGTCCCGATGCGTGCCCAGGGTGGATGGATAGCGTCGCGAGGTGAAAGATCTTCGCCGCCGGTGAGTTGGACGCCATTCCAGCTAGCCACGGTACCTCACCCCTTTCTCACCGCCCCTCGGATTAGAATCTCACCGCCGGTATGCCGTCGCCATTGTCCGCCGCGTGTCCAAGCCTTGCCACCGCACCGCCGTGATTCACTTTAGCCCCCTGTGGATCACCGGAATAACTGCCACGGTGTTGAACACGTATTCACTGCGTCAGTATTCTTCCTTATCTCCGGCCGCCCGCGTTGTTCGATTAAATTGAGCGCCACCGTCGAAGCCTGCTATAAATTGATGGCCGGGGCAGTTGCGCTACCTCATCACAAAACCAGAGCCCCAATCCAACCCTCAATCGTTCGCCAGAGCTCGCGAATTTCAAATTCTCCCCAAACCAGTCTCCACCACCGCATGATCAAGCTCGTCGTGGCCAGCTCGATTCAGGTTAGCCCAAGTTCCTCCGCTGCTTGTTCTAGCATCCTTAGGTACCCCGCAAACTCCTCGACCCTTTTAATTGAACCGGACTGCCAGGGATCACCGGGAACACGTACCGTTGTCCTCATCGTCCGCGGTTCATGTGGACAGAGCTCGATAGCCTACCAATTGTGAAATTAAGTTAGGGGAATCATTCGGGGAGGGTTCAATCCGGTGTACATCGCTCGGGAGCACCGGTCGTTGCGTAAATTCGCCAGTACAACCTCACCGGAGTTCATCCTCCGCGCTGCCGTCGTCGTGGACCTCCCCCTGCGAAGGATTAGAACCCGGAGGGTTTATGTGCAATTTGTTAGTGACACAGAGGAACAGTAAATAAACCTACTTCGATTTAGCTGATAAACCGAGGGCCCCTGTGCAAACCTGCCCCGCGGGCGCTGGCGCGCGCTTTCCCCTCTGGATTGGGCTGTCCTGGGCCAGAAACAGCCCATCACTGTTTCAACTTTTTCCTTTTTCTTTTTTAGTAGAACTTTAGAAATATATAGAAAATTGTAGAAAAATCCTAAAATTGTCAAACCAATTTTCCTAGACTTTTTATTTTCCATAGTATTTAATAAAAATAGTTTCATGATTTTTAGATTAAATAAGGAATTTTAAGGCATTTATACTAGCTTAAACCATTAGTTCTGGATTTTTAGGAGATAAATGGTAATTCTAAAAATGCCCAAACTTTTTATATGAGTTCTACATATTATTTAGAAGCCTTGGGTAGAATTTGGTTTGATTTGGACCTTGTTTGATAACTAGAACCCAAAACCCCCCTGCCCTGTGAACTCCTTTACTGACTCCGGAAACCCTAAGTTCTCGGAGTTCCGTGAAGGAAAATTGTATTCAAGACCTTAGATAATAAATTCTTATTATCTTTGCACTCTCATGAGCATTACATGACATTCATTCTTATATACATGATTATGTTTAGAAAACGAAGAAGAGATCGAAGTGACTGAAGAGAAGGCACCACCACCTTTGGAATCTCAGGCAGAGACTTGTCTCTACTTTGACATCTGTGGGCCTGAGCCTGACTCACCTACTAACGAGGCAAGCCCCAGTGCATTTGCCACCTTCCTTGATGTTTTTAAAATCTTTCTCACTTGATCGATGCATTAGGTGATAGGAGTTGAATGCTTAACAATTCCTGCATGAACTTCCTTGATCTTTGATTACCTTCCTTGAAACCCTATTTTTACAAAAAGATTTACTATGCTTAGTATTGCCTTAGCAAAAACAAAAGGTTTTGTTTTACAAAAGATGATTGGCAAAGTGGGAGGGATGTTTTTGAAAATAAAACTTGATGGTGAATCCATCACGGTCGTGATGGATTCAACATTAGAAAAGATGTACCTCTACCAGGTACTAAGTTTTTGGGTTTAATGATTAAGCTGAGACTGGGCGGGTGACTTGCACGAGAAGAGAGTCTCGGTGTAGTGTCTCCGTCTGAGTCGATTAAGGACCGTGTCGATGTAGGCTTGCTGACCGAGGACCCTTTAACTGGTCACATGCCTCGTCATGGGTAAGCCTTGCCTCGGGCAGACTAAGGCCAGAATAAGATAACACGAAATGGGCGTGGAGCGGTGGCGAGAGTAGCGTGTACCCTCCGTGGCAAGAGGCTGGACGGTGGTGTATCTGTGCTCTCGGTTTGCGTGAACCTGATCTGGTCTTAAGAACCCCGGTGGCGGGTTGAAATATGCAAGGATTAAGTGCTACATATGTCGTGTGATTGGAGATCCTCAGCTGAGTATAATCGATTCCGATCGCCGTACCTTCGCAGTTATGAAGACTTGGTCAATGCCCTATACGTAGAACTCCAGTAAAGATGAAGGATAGATTAAGAACTTGGCTAGTTCAGGATAAGTGTTTGAACTAGGTTAGCAAGAACTCTAGATATAGGTAAGTTACCTAACTTGACAATAAAATTGGATTTTTAAGGATCCACTCTTAGTAAGCATTTACGCAAAACAGAGTCTTTGATCTTGAGATACCTTACCTTGACTCCCTTATAACCAGCATACCCTTGAGAGTCTTTTCTTTAGTCGGGTAAGACTTGCTGAGTAATTCCATAATCAGGGTTTATTCCTTTGTTTTTTAGGTGAGGAAGCAGCAAATTTTTGTTGCTTTTGTACCAAGGTGGTTCCAAATGAAGAAAAACAAGAGTGAAGCTGCGGGAGGACATGGTCCTCCATAAGAAACTTTTATGTAAGAACTTATCGGGAGGAGTTTTTGCCTCCCTTGGTATTGTAATAATACTACTCAGCACTCGTTTATAACTCTGGTCTGTAATAAGCAACTTGATCTTACTTTCTAAATAAATGTAAGTTTATGTAATCGCTTCCGCATTTCTATATCTCCGATGTTCTGTAATGTCTGCAAGATGGGTGAAACGTTCCTGGAAAGGTAAGAGAAAAGATACCGAACTTATCAAGTGATTCAGGAACATCTACAGGGTTGTCTGATGTCTGTTGGACAAGGACAACTGTAGGTGGGCCTAATGACTTGGGAGGTTCCATCACAGCTGGTATCGGAGCGAAGCCCTTCTTTGCAGATATTATGAGGCATATTCAAAAGGATTTTCTAAAAAACTTACCTAGAAAGATTTCTTCTATTCTTACTGAAAGTCGCCTGGAGGGGGGGTGAATAGGGCGAAACTGAAATTTACAAAATTAATCACAACTACAAGCCGGGTTAGCGTTAGAAGTAGAAACGAGTCCGAGAGAGAGGGCGCAAAACAAATCGCAAGCGAATAAGAAGTGAGACACAAGGATTTGTTTTACCGAGGTTCGGTTCTCTCAAACCTACTCCCCGTTGAGGTGGTCAAAAAGACCGGGTCTCTTTTAACCCTTTCCCTCTCTCAAACGGTCCCTCGGACCGAGTGAGCTTCTTCTTCTCAATCAAACGGGAACAAACTTCCCTGTAAGGACCACCACACAATTGGTGTCTCTTGCCTTGGTTACAATTGAGTTGTTCGCAAGAAAGAATGAAAGAAAGAAGCAATCCAAGCGCAAGAGCTCAAAAGAACACAACAAATCTCTCTCACTAATCACTAAAGCCTTGTGTGGAATTGGGAGAGGATTTGATCACATGGTGTGTCTTGTATTGAATGCCTAGCTCTTGTAAGTAGTTGGAAGGTGGAAAACTTGGATGACTTGAATGTGGGGGTGGTTGGGGGTATTTATAGCCCCAACCACCAAACTAGCCGTTTGGTGAAGGCTGCTGTCGATGGGCGCACCGGACAGTCCGGTGCGTCACCGGACACTGTCCGGTGCGCCAGCCACGTCACCCGGCCGTTAGGGTTTGACCGTTGGAGCTCTGACGTGTGGGCCCGCCTGGCTGTCCGGTGGTGCACTGAACATGCCCTATAGGCTGTCCGGTGTGCCACCCGCGCGTGCTCTGCTCCTCTGCGCGCGCTGGCGCGCATTAAATGCTTCTGTAGGTGACCGTTGGCGCGAAGTAGCTGTTGCTCCATCGTTACATCGGACAGTCCGGTGTGCACCGGACATGTCCGGTGAATTATAGCGGAGCGGATTCCCGAAGCTGGCGAGTTCAGAGTCGCTCTCCTCTGGAGCACCGGACAGTCCGGTGAATTATGGCGAAGCGCCTATGATTTTTCCCGAAGGTGAAGAGTTCGGCTTGGAGTCCCCTGGTGCACCGGACACTGTCCGGTGCGCCCGACCAGGGTGCCTTCGGTTGTCCCTTTGCTCTTTTGTTTGAACCCTTTTTCTTGGTCTTTTTATTGGCTTATTGTGAACCTTTGGCACCTGTAGAACTTATAAACTAGAGCAAAGTAGTTAGTCCAGTTATTTGTGTTGGGCAATTCAACCACCAAAATCAATTAGGAAATAGGTGTAAGCCTAATTCCCTTTCAATCTCCCCCTTTTTGGTGATTGATGCCAACACAAACCAAAGCAAGTATAGAAGTGCATAATTTGAACTAGTTTGCAAAATGCAAGTGCAAAGGTTACTTAGAATTGAGCCAATAAATATTACTTACTAGATATGCATGGATTGTTTCTTTATTTTTAACATTTTGGACCACGCTTGCACCACATGTTTTGTTTTTGCAAATTCTTTTTGTAAATCCTTTTCAAAGTCCTTTTGCAAATAGTCAAAGGTAAATGAATAAGATTTTGTGAAGCATTTTCAAGATTTGAAATTTTGTCCCCTTGTTTCAAATGCTTTTCCTTTGACTAAACAAAACTCCCCCTTAATGAAATCCTCCTCTTAGTGTTCAAGAGGGTTTTAAGATATCAATTTTTGAAAATACTACTTTCTTCCCCTTTTGAACACAAAGAGATACTAATTTGAAAATCATAAGTTTTAAAATTTGGTGGTGGTGCGGTCCTTTTGCTTTGGGCTCATACTCTCTCCCCCTTTGGCATGAATCGCCAAAAACGGAATCATTAGAGCCCTTCACTAACTACTTTCTCCCCTTTGGCAAATAAAACATATGAATGAAGATTATACCAAAGACAAAGAATTGCTTGGAGCGACGGCGAAGGATGAGTTATGGAGTGGAGTGGAAGCCTTTGTTTTCGCCGAAGACTCCAATTCCCTTTCAATATACCTATGACTTGGTTTGAAATGCACTTGAAAACACATTAGTCATAGCATATATAAAAGAGACATGACCAAAGGTATACTTATGAGCTATGTGTGCAAGACATCAAAACAAATTTCTAGAATCAAGAATATTTAGCTCATGCCTAAGTTTGGTAAAAGTTTGTTCATCTAGTGGCTTGGTAAAAATATCGGCTAATTGATCTTTAGTGTTAATATATGCAATCTCGATATCCCCCTTTTGTTGGTGATCCCTAAGAAAATGATACCGAATGGCTATGTGTTTAGTGCGGCTATGCTCAACAGGATTATCCGCCATGCGGATTGCACTCTCATTATCACATAGAAGAGGAACTTTGGTTAATTTGTAACCATAGTCCCTAAGGGTTTGCCTCATCCAAAGCAATTGCGCGCAACAATGGCCTGCGGCAATATACTCGGCTTCGGCGGTAGAAAGAGCTACTGAATTTTTCTTCTTTGAAGCCCAAGACACCAAGGATCTTCCCAAGAACTGGCAAGTCCCCGATGTGCTCTTTCTATTGATTTTGCACCCTGCCCAATCGGCATCGGAATAACCAATTAAATCAAATGTGGATCCCCGAGGGTACCAAAGCCCAAACTTAGGAGTATAAGCCAAATATCTCAAGATTCATTTTACGGCCGTAAGGTGAGATTCCTTAGGGTCGGCTTGGAATCTTGCACACATGCATACGGAAAGCATAATGTCCGGTCGAGATGCACATAAATAGAGTAATGAACCTATCATCGACCGGTATACCTTTTGATCGACGGATTTACCTTCCGTGTCGAGGTCGAGATGCCCATTGGTTCCCATGGGTGTCTTGATGGGATTGGCATCCTTCATCCCAAACTTGTTTAGAATGTCTTGAGTATACTTCGTTTGGCTAATGAAGGTGCCCTCTTGGAGTTGCTTCACTTGAAATCCTAAGAAATACTTCAACTCCCCCATCATTGACATCTCGAATTTTTGTGTCATGATCCTACTAAATTCTTCACATGTAGATTCGTTAGTAGACCCAAATATAATATCATCAACATAAATTTGGTATACAAACAAATCATTGTCAAGAGTTTTAGTGAATAGAGTAGGATCGGCCTTGCCGACTTTAAAGCCATTAGCAATAAGGAAATCTCTTAGGCATTCATACCATGCTCTTGGGGCTTGCTTGAGCCCATAAAGCGCCTTAGAGAGCCTATAAACATGGTTAGGGTACTCACTGTCTTCAAAGCCGGGAGGTTGCTCAACATAGACCTCTTCCTTGATTGGTCCATTGAGGAAGGCACTCTTCATGTCCATTTGGTAAAGCTTGAAGCCATGGTAAGTAGCATAGGCTAATAATATACGAATAGACTCAAGCCTAGCTACGGGTGCATAAGTTTCACCAAAATCCAAACCTTCGACTTGGGAGTATCCCTTGGCCACAAGTCGAGTTTTGTTCCTTGTCACCACACCATGCTCATCTTGCTTGTTGCGGAAGACCCATTTGGTTCCTACAACATTTTGATTAGGACGTGGAACTAAATGCCATACCTCATTTCTTGTGAAGTTGTTGAGCTCCTCTTGCATTGCCATCACCCAATCCGAATCTTGGAGTGCTTCCTCTACCCTGTGTGGCTCAATAGAGGAAACAAAAGAGTAATGCTCACAAAAATGTGCAACACGAGATCTAGTGGTTACCCCCTTATGAATGTCGCCGAGGATGGTGTCAACGGGGTGATCTCGTTGGATTGCTTGGTGGACTCTTGGGTGTGGCGGTCTTGGTTCTTCATCCTCCTTGTCTTGATCATTTGCATCTCCCCCTTGATCGTTGCCGTCATCTTGAGGTGGCTCATCATTTTGATTTTCTCCTTCATCAACTTGAGCCTCGTCCTCATTTTGAGTTGGTGGGGATGCTTGCGTGGAGGTGGATGGTTGATCTTGTGCATTTGGAGGCTCTTCGGATTCCTTAGGACACACATCCCCAATGGACATGTTCCTTAGCGCGATGCACGGAGCCTCTTCATCACCTATCTCATCAAGATCAACTTGCTCTACTTGAGAGCCGTTAGTCTCATCAAACACAACGTCACAAGAAACTTCAACTAGTCCTGACGACTTGTTAAAGACTCTATATGCCCTTGTGTTTGAATCATATCCTAGTAAAAAGCCATCTATAGTCTTAGGAGCAAATTTGGATTTTCTACCTCTTTTAACAAGAATAAAACATTTGCTACCAAAGACTCTAAAATATGAAATATTGGGCTTTTTACCGGTTAGGAGTTCATAGGATGTCTTCTTGAGGATTCGGTGTAGATATAACCGGTTGATGGCGTAGCAGGCGGTGTTGACCGCCTCGGCCCAAAACCGATCCGGCGTCTTGTACTCATCAAGCATGGTCCTTGCCATGTCCAATAGAGTTCGATTCTTCCTCTCCACTACACCATTTTGTTGTGGGGTGTAGGGAGAAGAGAACTCATGCTTGATGCCCTCCTCCTCAAGGAAGCCTTCAATTTGTGAATTCTTGAACTCCGTCCCGTTGTCGCTTCTAATTTTCTTGATCCTTAAGCCGAACTCATTTTGAGCCCGTCTCAAGAATCCCTTTAAGGTTTCTTGGGTTTGAGATTTTTCCTGCAAAAAGAACACCCAAGTGAAGCGAGAATAATCATCCACAATAACTGGACAGTACTTACTCCCGCCGATGCTTATGTAAGCTATCGGGCCGAATAGGTTCATGTGTAGGAGCTCCAGTGGCCTGTCAGTCGTCATGATGTTCTTGTGTGGATGATGAGTGCCAACTTGCTTCCCTGCTTGGCATGCGCTACAGATCCTGTCTTTCTCAAAATGAACATTTGTTAATCCTAAAATGTGCTCTCCCTTTAGAAGCTTATGAAGATTCTTTATTCCAACATGGGCTAGTCGGCGGTGCCAGAGCCAACCCATGTTAGTCTTAGCAATTAAGCAAGTGTCGAGTTCAGCTCTATCAAAATCTACCAAGTATAGCTGACCCTCTAACACTCCCTTAAATGCTATTGAATCATCACTTCTTCTAAAGACAGTGACACCTACATCAGTAAATAGACAGTTGTAGCCCATTTGACATAATTGGGAAACAGAAAACAAGTTGTAATCTAATGAATCAACAAGAAAAACATTGGAAATGGAATGGTCAGGAGATATAGCTATTTTACCCAAACCTTTGACCAAACCTTGGTTTCCATCCCCGAATGTGATAGCTCATTGGGGATCTTGGTTTTTCTCGTAGGAGGAGAACATCTTCTTCTCCCCTGTCATGTGGTTTGTGCACCCGCTATCGATGATCCAACTTGAGCCCCCAGATGCATAAACCTACAAAACAAATTTAGTTCTTGACTTTAGGTACCCAAACGGTTTTGGGTCCTTTGGCATTAGACACAAGAAATTTGGGTACCCAAACACAAGTCTTGGAGCCCTTGTGTTTTTGCCCCCAACAAACTTGGCAACTACCTTGCCGGATTTGTTAGTTAAAACATATGATGCATCAAAAGTTTTAAATGAAATGCTATGGTCATTTGATGCACTAGGAGTTTTCTTCTTAGGCAACTTAGCACGGGTTGGTTGCCTAGAGCTAGATGTCTAACCCTTATACATGAAAGCATGATTAGGGCCAGAGTGAGACTTCCTAGAATGAATTCTCCTAATTTTGCTCTTAGGATAACCGGCAGGGTACAAAATGTAGCCCTCGTTATCCTGAGGCATGGGAGCCTTGCCCTTAACAAAATTAGACAATCTTTTAGGAGGGGCATTAAGTTTGACATTGTCTCCCCTTTGGAAGCCAATGCCATCCTTGATGCCAGGGCGTCTCCCACTATAGAGCATACTTCTAGCAAATTTAAACTTTTCATTCTCTAAGTTATGCTCGGCAATTTTAGCATCTAATTTTGCTATATGATCATTTTGTTGTTTAATTAAGACCATATGATCATGAATAGCATCAATATCAACATCTCTACATCTAGTGCAAATAGAAACATGCTCAATAGTAGATGTAGAGGGTTTGCAAGATTTTAGTTCTACAACCTTAGCATGTAATATATCATTTTGACTTCTAAGGTTAGAAATAGTAACATTGCAAACATCAAAATCTTTAGCCTTAGCAATCAATTTTTCATTTTCATTCTTAAGGCTAGCAAGAGAGATATTCAATTCTTCAATCTTAGCAAGTAAATCAACATTATCATTTCTAAGATTGGGAATTGAACCATTACAAACATTTGAATCAACCTTAGCATTTAAACTAGCATTTTCATTTCTAACATTGGCAATTAAATCATGGCATGTGCTTAGCTCACTAGTTAATTTCTCACATTTTTCAACTTCTAGAGCATAGGCATTTTTAACCTTAACATGCTTTTTATTTTCCTTGATTAGGAAGTCCACTTGGGAGTCCAAGAGTTCATCCTTCTCATGGATGGCACTAATTAGTTCATTTAGTTTTTCCTTTTGTTGCATGTTGAGGTTGGCAAAAAGGGTACGTAAATTATCCTCCTCATCACTAGCATTATCATCACTAGAGGACTCATATTTAGTGGAGGATTTGGATTTAACCTTCTTATTTTTGCCGTCCTTTGCCATGAGGCACTTGTGGCCGACGTTGGGGAAGAGAAGTCCCTTGGTGACGGCGATGTTGGCGGCGTCCTCGTCGGAGGAGGAGTCGGTGAAGCTCTCGTCGGAGTCCCACTCGCGGCACACATGGGCATCGCCGCCCTTCTTCTTGTGGTACCTCTTCTTTTCCTTTCTTCTCCCCTTCTTGTCGTCGCCCCTGTCACTGTCACTAGAAATAGGACATTTGGCAATAAAGTTACCGGGCTTACCACACTTGTAGCAAACCTTCTTGGAGCGGGGCTTGTAATCTTTTCCTCTCCTTTGCTTGAGGATTTGACAGAAGCTCTTGATGATGAGCGCCATCTCCTCGTTGTCGAGCTTGGAGGCGTCGATGGGTGTTCGACTTGGAGTAGATTCCTCCTTCTTTTCTTCCGTCGCCTTGATGTGGAGGGGCCGTCAAGCTCGTTGATCTTCTTTGAGCCTTTGATCATCAATTCAAAGCTCACAAAATTCTCGATTACTTCCTCGGGAGTCATTAGTGTATATCTAGGATTGCCACGAATTAATTGAACTTGAGTAGGGTTAAGGAAAACCAGTGATCTAAGAATAACCTTAACCACTTCGTGGTCATCCCATTTTTTGCTCCCAAGGTTGCGCACTTGGTTCACCAAGGTTTTGAGCCGGTTGTACATGTCTTGTGGCTCCTCCCCTTGGCAAAGACGGAAGCAACCAAGCTCCCCCTCGATCGTTTCCCGCTTGGTGATCTTGGTCACCTCATCTCCTTCGTGCGCGGTCTTTAGCACGTCCCAAATTTCCTTAGCACTCTTCAACCCTTGCACCTTATTATACTCCTCTCGACTTAGAGAGGCAAGGAGTATAGTTGTGGCTTGGGAGTTGAAGTGTTGGATTTGGGCCACTTCGTCCTCATCATAATCTTCATCCCCTATGGATGGAACCTGTACACCAAACTCAACAACATCCCATATACTTTTGTGGAGTGAGGTTAGATGAAATCGCATCAAATCACCCCACCTAGCATAATCTTCACCATCAAACGTTGGTGGTTTTCCTAATGGGACGGAAAGTAAAGGCGTATGTTTAGGAATACGAGGATAGCATAGGGGGATCTTACTAAACTTCTTGCGCTCATGGTGCTTAGAAGTTACGGACGGCGCGTCGGAGCCGGAGGTGGAAGGTGATGAAGTATCGGTCTTGTAGTAGACCACCTTTCTCATCTTCTTGTGCTTGTCGCCTTTCCGATGCGACTTGTGGGAAGAGGATTTCTTCTCCTTCCTCTTCCCCTTGTTGCGGGACTCTTCTGATGAAGTCTTCCCGTGACTTGTAGTGGGCTTGTCGCCGGTCTCCATCTCCCTCTTGGCGTGATCTCCCGACATCACTTCGAGCGGTTAGGCTCTAATGAAGCACCGGGCACTGTTACCAATTGAAAGTCGTCTAGAGGGGGGTGAATAGGGCGAAACTGAAATTTACAAAATTAATCACAACTACAAGCCGGGTTAGCGTTAGAAGTAGAAACGAGTCCGAGAGAGAGGGCACAAAACAAATCGCAAGCGAATAAGAAGTGAGACACAAGGATTTGTTTTACCGAGGTTCGTTTCTCTCAAACCTACTCCCCGTTGAGGTGGTCAAAAAGGCCGGGTCTCTTTCAACCCTTTCCCTCTCTCAAACGGTCCCTCGGACCGAGTGAGCTTCTTCTTCTCAATCAAACGGGAACAAACTTCCCCGCAAGGACCACCACACAATTGGTATCTCTTGCCTTGGTTACAATTGAGTTGTTCACAAGAAAGAATGAAAGAAAGAAGCAATCCAAGCGCAAGAGCTCAAAAGAACACAACAAATCTCTCTCACTAATCACTAAAGCCTTGTGTGGAATTGGGAGAGGATTTGATCACTTGGTGTGTCTTGTATTGAATGCCTAGCTCTTGTAAGTAGTTGGAAGGTGGAAAACTTGGATGACTTGAATGTGGAACTAGCCGTTTGGTGAAGGCTGCTATCGACGGGCGCACCGGACAGTCCGGTGCGTCACCAGACACTGTCCGGTGCGCCAGCCACGTCACCCGGCCGTTAGGGTTCGACCGTTGGAGCTCTGACGTGTGGGCCCGCCTGGCTGTCCGGTGGTGCACCGAACATGCCCTGTAGGCTGTCCGGTGTGCCACCCGCGCGTGCTCTGCTCCTCTGCGCGCGCTGGCGCGCATTAAATGCTTCTGCAGGTGACCGTTGGCGCGAAGTAGTCGTTGCTCCGTCGTTACAACGGACAGTCCGGTGTGCACCGGACATGTCCGGTGAATTATAGCGGAGCGGATTCCTGAAGCTGGCGAGTTCAGAGTCGCTCTCCTTTGGAGCACCGGACACTGTCCGGTGGTGCACCGGACAGTCCGGTGAATTATAGCGAAGCGCCTCTGATTTTTCCCGAAGGTGAAGAGTTCGGCTTGGAGTCCCCTGGTGCACCGGACACTGTCCGGTGCGCCCGACCAGGGTGCCTTCGGTTGTCCCTTTGCTCTTTTGTTTGAACCCTTTTTCTTGGTCTTTTTATTGGCTTATTGTGAACCTTTGACACCTATAGAACTTATAAACTAGAGCAAACTAGTTAGTCCAGTTATTTGTGTTGGGCAATTCAACCACCAAAATCAATTAGGAAATAGGTGTAAGCCTAATTCCCTTTCACTTACCCCTTTTATCTGAAGAATCTGTATGAAAGACCAGATAGGAGGTGTTGGGGGCCTTCGTCCTCCGAAGGTCCTCAAAAACATGATTTGACAATGTTTTCCAAGTGGATTATGTGAACAGGTATCTTCGGACTCAGAATTATGAACATGAAGTACGGTCAGGACGAAGCCTGGACCAGACGAAGGACGAGCTGATTACCAAGCTCCACGAAGAATGGTGCACAGCCGAAGCTGTGCGCAGGGAAGCTTCGTCGCGATAGCAGAGAGGGGAACCGACTTAAAGATGAAAAGACTACGTGGGCCTTGACAGATTTCCATAAGTCATTAACAAATGTAATGGACATGGATGTAATTTTACGTGGGCTGCGTCCCGCGTCTATAAATAGATGAACAGTACTCCCGTACTGTTCACGCTGACTTGGCATTTGCTTTTGCGTCACGCTTGTACTTTTGCCTTCCTTCAAGCCGAAGGTACACTTGTAATTTAAAATCATTTCTATTTTTCCATGATAATAAAATAGAAATGATTTTATGATAATGTTTATATTATATCTCATGCTTTATATGAAACCTTCGTCATTACTTGTTATATTTACGAAGGTATGTCTCTCGTAACCTTCGTCCGAAATTCATTATCTCCTGAAGGGGCATAATGTTTCGAAGGACGAAGGACCTTAACACCTAACACTTTTTATGTTGCCTTGTTCTTAACTCTTAGCATTTGAGAACAAGTCCCCAACATTGGCGCCCACCTCCGGTGAACTCACTTCCACTTCAAGTTTTTTGAACACCTTCGGAAGCTATAGACCCTCGCTATGGCGCCGAAGAAAGCTTCAGCGACTGGGGCTGCAGCACTGCAACCGCTGGACCCCAACCAGGAGACCGTCTCTCTTCGGGAGGCCCGAAGCCAGAAGAGGAAGGCCGTCAGCCCGACGCTTCAGGAGGATGAACTAGACCAAGAAATCAGGGATATGGAGATGCTTCATCAACAGGTGCAGAGGAAAAAAGAAAAGATGGCCAGGCTAGCTGAGCTGCAAAGGCAGATAGACGAAGCTTCTGAAGAAGTCCGTCATCTTACCCACGATGATGAGAACCAAAGGCCTCAACAAAAAGACCTTTGTCAGGAGGGCTTCTTCAACGAAGATGACTGGTATGACAATTTCCATCATGGAAATTTTGTTTTCGATGATGCTTCTCCTCTGTCCGCTGAGCTGCAGGCTACACCTTGGCCTCCGTCCTATAAGCCACCCCAGCTTCCCATGTTTGATGGCCATTCAGACCCGAAGCAGTTCTTGATGAGTTACGAAGCAACAGTGTCTTCGTATGGGGGCAATGCTGCAGTCATGGCAAAGTCCTTCGTTATGGCCGTCAGGAGTGTTGCTCAGACCTGGTATTCCTCCCTTCGACCAGGAACGATCACTTCATGGCAGAAGCTGAAGGATATGTTGTTAACCAGTTTTCAAGGATTTCAGACAAAGCCGGTCACTGCTCAAGCCTTGTTCCAGCGCACTCAGGATCATGAAGAATACCTTCAGGCGTATGTCAGAAGGTTCTTGCGTTTGAGGGCGCAGGCACCAACGGTGCCCAACGAAATTGTCATCGAAGCCATGATCAAGGGGCTTCGTCCTGGACCTGCAGCCCAATACTTTGCTAGGAAGCCTCCTCAGACTCTGGAGAAGCTGCTCCAAAAGATGGACGAGTACATTCGTGCCGATAATGACTTTCGCCAAAGAAGGGAGGAGGCCTTCAGATTTTCTGAGATGACCAGGGGCTTCGGAGGAAGATTCTATCCGAGGCATGTCAGGTCCATCCACAACTCCACTCAAAATGATGATAAGGGGAGTCAGCAGAACAGGCCGCAGTGCTCCTCACAGGCTTCGGGGCAACAGCAAACTTTCTTTCGGCCACCAGCTCCAAGAGGCAGAGGCGCCAGGGGCTTCGGCGGGAGATTTGGAGATCAACCAAGGAGGATATTTTGCTTATTCTGTGGTGAAAACAAGGGCCATACCACCAAGATGTGCCATGTCACCATCCAGAAACAAAAGGAACTAGCAGAAGCTGCAGCGCAACAGGGCCAGCCGAAGCAGGTCATGCATACTACTTCGTATCATCAGCCTTACATCCCGGAATACGTGGGCAACCACCCTGCAGTTTCCGTAGCTTCGGCGAGTCAACCTCAAGCTTCATGGCAACAGCCCCCGCCTCCACCTCCGCTGCAACAAGGCCAACAGCCAGAAGGGAGCCAATATGTTCCGCACCAAAGGGATCTCAGAGAGCAATATGAAGCTCGCACAGTCAATAGTACTGTGCCAGAGTCGAAGCACATTTATTGACATATATCCTACTTTGATAGCAGTCTTTTCCGTTTAAGTTCTATTTTCTGTGTAATAAAGAACATTTCAGTTTTCATATAGTAATTTCGTGGTTGGTTATGAGGAAAACCTATCTTCTCCACAGGCTTAAGTTGCTGAAGCTTAAAAATTTGCGGTAACAAGGAGGACCTTCGAATTATTAAAAATCCTTCGAAGCAACAAAAAGTCGTTCTAAGGAACGCAGAGTAAGTTGCCGAAGTTACAAAAAGCCGTTCCAAAGGGAGCACAGTGTAAGTTTTTTGCTCCAAAGACGTTCCTAAGGGAATGCAGAGCATACAGCGAAAAGTCAACGCTGATTCCGCCTAAGTAAAAGGCGAAGAAGCTCCAAAGACGTTCCTAAGGGAATGCAGAGCTTATACCGCCTAAGTAAAAGGCGAAGAAGCTCCAAAGACGTTCCTAAGGGAATGCAGAGCTTATACCGTCTAAGTAAAAGGCGAAGAAGCTCCAAAGACGTTCCTAAGGGAATGCAGAGCTTATAAAGATATTTTGTGTGTATTTTCGGAACAAACGTCATTTGCATAACATAACATCATCACATCATTTTGCATAGCATAAGCATCATACATCATGTTGCATATGGCAAAAGAAGGGGACACAATATCAACCTTCGAGAGGATGCTTTAAGAAAGTGCAAATTGTGTAAAGTCACGAGGAAATACAATGATAATCTTCGGAGTACAGCTTCGGAGAAAGTTTTTTCGAAGCATGGATGAGCTTCATCAGAGTAATATCGAAATTGTACAACTTCGGAGAAAGTTTTTTTTCGAAGTGTGGACGTGATTTATCAGAATAGTTTTAACGAAGAGTGTCTTCTTCACGAAGCATGAAAAGAAGGGAAGGTGTTTTTTCGCCGAAGGCTCAAAAATGGTATGTATGTAGAATTTCATGTATCGTAAAGAATTGAATAATGAAAAGAGACCTGTATATTACATTCAAATGTACAAAATATTACATAGATCACATTTTAAATGTTTTTCTAATAACACCTAGTCTTCTCTTAATACTACTTCGGCAGCCTCATTTAGAAGTTGTTCAACAGCTTTATCCATGATAGCTTCGGCCATTTGTTTGATTTCGTCATCCTCCTTTGTGTGAGGGTCAATTGACGATCCGGCAGGTTCTGAGGAAGCAAAATATTTTTGCATTACTATTGCAAACCGCGAGCAAAGTTTGAAATAAAAATTACAACACAACAAGATCGACTAATTAATACCTTTTTGCCCTTCGGCAACTTCTGTCACTTTCCTAGCATCATGGATGCCTTTTTCACTCCTTTGAATGATTTCTTGCGCCATTTCTCGGCCGCCGTTGTCCCAGATATCAGTAAAGAATTTGCCACCAACCACGCTTGCTTCGGCCGAGGGGTCTTTGATGTCTTCGGAGGATAAGGCAGCTTCGGACTGAGCTAAAGATTTTACATGCCCGCAACCTTTCTTCTCCAAGACAGTAGCAACTCCCCTGGCGCCCGAAAAAGCGCAGATGTCGCCACGGCTACTCAGGATTTCCTCGAAGGCCTCTGCTTCGTGACTGATCCATTCTATTGGACCTTCGGGATTGCCTCTTGAGAAATTCTCTTCACTGGAAAATGCGCCCACGCTGGCGAAGCTGGTTTTAATTTTCTTTACGCATTCCATGGATTTTTCGCAGCATTTTTTCTTAGAAGACCGAAGCTCTTCCACGGTTGCTTCCAAATGATCAGCCCATTGGTCGCTGCATTCCCGTCTTGTTTCTTCAAGTATGCGTTCTTCTTTCGCCCGGGCCAATTGTTTCTGAAGATCTTTAATTTCGCGTTTCTGAGCTTCGGCCTGAATCTTTGCAGCAGCTTCGTCCTTTTTTATCTTGTCTACTAGTGTAACCAGAATTTTATCTTTTTCTAGAGCTTCGTTTCTCAGTTTTATAACTTCTGATCGTAAATTGTTGAATGCAATTTCATAGCTCTCATCTTCGGCACTCTTTTGTGCTCTCAATGCGTTGCTCAGGATTAAACCCTATACAAAAAAAGAATCCATATAAGAATAAAGGAATGAATTACGTATTGTAAAATTTTTTCAAAAGTCTAATTCCCAAACCTTCAGGCTATTATATGCAAGACTATCTGCGAGATCTTCCTTCGTCATAGCGCATAACCCAGCTTCGAGCTTCGGGAATCCCATACTTCTAGCCATCTCTCGGCAGACAGACAGTTCTTTATTATCAGGAAGGCAGTACAGGAAGTCATCTTCATTTGTCCCGTTAAACACTACTGCCCCCTTCGGATATTTTAGCTCTCTGGCATAGTAGTTGGCTTCGTAAGTCTCTTCTTCAGATAATTTCTTCCCTGAAGCATGTCGTACGATGTAATCACGTATGCTGGCAGGAGCTTCGGGGGCGGCAGTGTCAATTTCTTCAACCAAATTTGGTTCTGATATTTTTGTTTTCAAAGATTGTTCTTTGGTGGGCTCTGAAGGCCCAGCCTCAGCTTCAGGTTGTTGCTTCGAAGCTTCAGCAACTACAGCTTCGGTAGACACTTCAGCAACTTCAATAGTCTTCTTTGGGGTTGTGCTTGAAGACTTAATTGTCTCCAAAACATCTAGCACGTTTACCATTCTTTTTCTTTTCGGGGTCACTGACGGCCCCTTTTGATTTTTTATTGTTTCGACATTTACCGAAGGACTTAAGATTTCTGATATTTTTGGCTCTTCAACCTTCGGTTTCTTTGCTTTTTCTGCTGAAAGCGCTTCAGTCTTTTCTCCCACCTTCGGCACTGGAGCTGGTTCTGTAGCTTCAGAGGCCAAAGAGATTTCACCAATAAATTCTGGCACTGTGGCCGGCTCAATAAAACGCGCTCGGTGAGTGAGCACCTTTATCTTTTTCCTTTGCGGCACTGGCTCATTAGTAGCACTCGTGGTAGCTTCTGCCGCAGTAGAAGTATTTTTTCTTTTGCGACTCAATACCGGATAATGGTAGTCAGGGTAGACAAACCCGACTGCGTCAAATACCCGGTTGAGCCTTGTCTTTTTTCGGCCTCCGAAGGCTGCTGATAACGCAGTGTTCTCGGCCTTCGAGTATGCCCCAAGCAGTTCGTCACTCAATGTTTCAATGCTTTTCAACCAGTCATCATCAGGTTCAACAAATTTATCTGCGTATTTGAATGTGTATTTCAGTCTGACCAGTCCGCCTTCGTCGGACTCTTTGATGGTCTCCTTCGGCATTTCCCACTTTCCTGCAAGTGGCCACACCCTGAAGGCAATATGCTCTTGGACCAAGTCCCTTGTCCCAATGAAAGAGCAGACCACGCCGAAGGCTCTTTGGCATTCCTCGGCTGCTTCATCCATTTCAACCTTCGGCCTTCGAAGTCCGAAGCGTTGCCAGATGGGGCGCATAATGATACTCTTGACATCTTCTTGTGCCGTTAAGTCATTCTTTACATAGAACCATTCAGTCATCCAGGCTCCGGGCCACCTCTTCCGAAAGGTTGGCACAGGGCGGCTTGACCCGGAGCGGGCACCGAAGCTGTAGCACCCGAAGTTGTTGTGATATTGTTCTTTCCCCCAGGGCTTCGTCTCATATAACAACTCATGAATGTTGCAAAAGCTTTTAGCATTTGGTTCTAAACCTTGGCTTCTTGCAGCCCAGACAAACATCCCCATTCTTAAGATAGCTTCGGGAGTAATTTGATGGAGGTAGACTTGAAATGTCCTCAGGACTTCAACAACAAAGTTGCTTAGGGGGAATCGAAGCCCAGCCTTGAGAAAGCTTCGGAAGATTACGACCTCATCTTCTTCGGGGGTGGGAGAAGTCTTTTCTCCAGCGTCAACTCTCACAATAGAAATATCTCGAAAATACCGCCCCCTCATATTATCAATATGGCTCTGCTTAATAGTAGTTTTCCCGAAAACCGTGTGACTTGGTCGCCATGGTCGATCTTCGGATTCTTCCCCACCACTTTCTACATCAAAACTGTCGCTGTCATCAGTATCTTCGGACAAACCTTCAAGAATTTCCTTGGTGATTTTCTCTGTATTGGTCTCCGCCATCGCTATAAGGAACCCCAAGTTCTTCTCTTCGTCAAGACTCAGTTTCGTCTCAGCAGGGATCTTCTTACCTTCAGACATCTTCGGAACCACTAAAAAACTGTTTCCAAGGCTGAAGCTTTAAAATCAAAAAGATCAGCAAATCTTAGTGCACAAGAGCTAAAAATTTAGTGGGCCAAAGCAGATGGCAAGTGTGCGTACCAAATAAGTTTGCGGTATGATCTTATTTATACCCCCAGGGCGTTGAAAATTGAAAGACCCCACTTGTCAGTGAATGTTGCTATTCTAGCAAAGGGAAGGTGTTTTTTCGGACCTTCGGCTCAAGGCCTTCGTCCATATCGCAATTTGAATTTATCATTAACAAATTAATATTGCGAGGGGCTACTGTTGGGGGCCTTCGTCCTCCGAAGGTCCTCAAAAACATGATTTGACAATGTTTTCCAAGTGGATTATGTGAACAGGTATCTTCGGACTCAGAATTATGAACATGAAGTACGGTCAGGACGAAGCCTGGACCAGACGAAGGACGAGCTGATTACCAAGCTCCACGAAGAATGGTGCACAGCCAAAGCTGTGCGCAGGGAAGCTTCGTCGCGATAGCAGAGAGGGGAACCGACTTAAAGATGAAAAGACTACGTGGGCCTTGACAGATTTCCATAAGTCATTAACAAATGTAATGGACATGGATGTAATTTTACGTGGGCTGCGTCCCGCGTCTATAAATAGATGAACAGTACTCCCGTACTGTTCACGCTGACTTGGCATTTGCTTTTGCGTCACGCTTGTACTTTTGCCTTCCTTCAAGCCGAAGGTACACTTGTAATTTAAAATCATTTCTATTTTTCCATGATAATAAAATAGAAATGATTTTATGATAATGTTTATATTATATCTCATGCTTTATATGAAACCTTCGTCATTACTTGTTATATTTACGAAGGTATGTCTCTCGTAACCTTCGTCCGAAATTCATTATCTCCTGAAGGGGCATAATGTTTCGAAGGACGAAGGACCTTAACACCTAACACTTTTTATGTTGCCTTGTTCTTAACTCTTAGCATTTGAGAACAAGTCCCCAACAGGAGGAGTGCAATGTATAGAAGGTATGAATCAACTAAGGTTGGTTCTGTAATTATACATGCATCATGCTAAGAACCATACTAATAAAATTTCCCCCTTAGGGAAATGCCGCCGCGCACGAGGAAGACCACGCGTAAGTCAACTGGCCCAATTGGAGTACCTGAAAGGGAAATGTGCCCTTGGGCCATTTCTAAGTATTTTGGTGGTTTAGTGTCTAACACAAGTGCCTAAGTATAAAATGGTGGACAAAGTACAAATCAAGGATAAAGGTATGTTTCTCAGACTTAGTACATTGTTTTTAGAGACTAATGTATTGTGTCTAAGTGCTGGAAACAGGAAAAATCCATTTGGAAATGCCTTGGCTCGAGCAGCCAAGACTTTGATCAGTCTGGAGCACCGGACTATCCGGTGGTGCACCGGACAGTGTCCGGTGCGCCAGACTGGCTCTGGCAAACAGGCTGCTCTCGGGACTTCGACGGTGGTGTACGGCTATAATTCACCGGACTGTCCGGTGGTGCACCGGACTGTCCGGTGGGCCGTTCACAGGCGAACTCGTCGCTCTCGGGAATTCATCGGCGACGTGCGACTATAATTCACCGGACTGTCCGGTGTGCACCGGACTGTCCGGTGAGCCAACGGTCGACCGCGCGATCTGCGCGGGACACGTGGCCGAGCCAACGACTAGTAGGAGGCACCGGACTGTCCGGTGTGCACCAGATATGTCCGGTGCGCCAACGGCTCTCTGGCTGCCAACGGTCGACTGCGCCATTTATGGAAGGAAATCGGGCACCGGACAGTGTCCGGTGTGCACCAGACTGTCCGGTGCGCCAGTCGACAGAAGGCAAGATCAGCCTTCCTAGATTGCTCTCAACGGCTCCTAGCTGCCTTGGGGCTATAAAAGGTACCCCTAGGCGCATGGAGGAGTACACCAAGCATTCCTACAACATTCCTAAGCACCAAGATATCGATTCCGCGCCTTTGATTCTTTGCAATAGCAAGTAGAGCTCTAGTTGAGTGGTGAACTCATTGAGTTGTGTTGTGAGCTCTCGTTGCGACTTGTGTGCGTGGTGTTGCTGTGATTTCTTGTCTTGAGTGTATTGCTAATCCCTCCCTTGCTCCGTGTTTCTTTGTGAACTTCAAGTGTAAGGGCGAGAGACTCCAAGTTGTGGAGATTCCTCGCAAACGGGATTGAGTAAAGCAAGCAAAACACCGTGGTATTCAAGTGGGTCTTTGGACCGCTTGGGAGGGGTTGATTGCAACCCTCGTCCGTTGGGACGCCACAACGTGGAGTAGGCAAGCGTTGGTCTTGGCCGAACCACGGGATAACCACCGTGCCATCTCTGTGATTGATTTCTTGTGGTTATTGTGTTTTGACTCCTCTCTAGCCACTTGGCATTTACTGTGCTAACACTTAACCAAGTTTTTGTGGCTTAAGTTTTCAAGTTTTACAGGATCACCTATTCACCCCCCCTCTAGGTGCTCTCAGTACCTCATCATCAACTTGCCTCACGGGATGAGGATAGTAGCAGCGGAAGCAACATTCCGATTGGGGATCTTGAAGCCCAAGTGAATCAGCTTCAAACGGAACTGCAACGCAGGACCAGCTTATGGGTCGTGGATGGCGACAGAATAAATGAATTAAGAAGTTACACCCGTTGCCTGCAAGATCAGATTGCTGATCGGGATTTAGCGCTCGATTGGGCGGTACAATCTCGTTCAGTGGCTTGGGCTAAGGAAGCAAAGGCTCGAGCCCGAGTCGAAGAACTTAGCTCTGCCATTGACAATCTGTAGGCGTATTGCAATACCCTACATGAGGAAGTCCATGTACTGTATTCGCAATTACATCTCAGTGCACCTACGGATCCTATTGGGTCGGAAGCCGGACCCTCGCACGTTGCGGGAGAAGCGCTTGGTGGTGAGCTAGACCTTTTTAAGCCTCCTCCTTCTATGAGGCTGGTCGATGAATGGTCTCCCACACCTGACGACGAGGCTGCCAGGAGCAACCAAAAGCAGGAGTAGTGGTGCAGTAGTAGGAATAGAAGTAGTGTATTGTAGGTTGTACTATTGTATAATAGGTAGTGCTATTGTATACTGGGTAATGTATCCTGTTGTATAATCGAGTCTGTAACATTACTCTTTTGGTAATGTAAATTGGATGGTTTTGTCTTTGGCATATTATATTTGTTTCCAAATGTTTGTTGCCATAGATGCCATCGAAGACCCGATCACAGGATGCAGCTGGAACCTCCAGTGGGAGGGAGTCTACTCCAAATCCACCTCCTGTCCCTCCCACACTTGCCGAGGCGATTGCCGCCTTAGTAAATGCGACTGTAGATAATACCCGTTTTCTGAGAGAGATGGCGGGTCAGCAGTTTCAGCAACAAGGCGGGCGGGGTTATCAACAGGGCCCCGCGAAACTTCTTACTTGGACTTCTCAGAGACACGTCCACCCCTGTTTGTTAAAGCCGAAGACCCGTTAGAAGCCGACGAATGGATTCGGGTTATCGAGCAAAAATTCGGACTTCTGCGCTGTTCTGAAACCCAGAAGCCTTTATTCGCAGCCCAGCAACTGCGTGGCCCTGCCAGCACCTGGTGGGGAAATTTCGTGGCCGTTCAACCGACCAATCATCAGATAACATGGGAAGAATTCAAGGTGGCCTTCCACGAACATTATATACCAGAAGGTGTTCTTCACATGAAGCAAGTAGAATTTATGAAGCTGAAGCAAGGAGGGGATACTGTTAATCAGTATCTCAATAAGTTCAATCATCTGTCACAGTATGCAATCGATCAAGTGAACACTGATCTGAAGAAGAAGAATTGTTTTATGAGAGGTTTAAATGATCGACTGCAAAGAAAGATGGCAACCTGCATAGATCTTACTTATGGAAGAGCTGTCAGTACAACATTGGCAGTAGAAGCAAAGTATGCAGGGGCCGGAAAATCTAAGGGATTTGGAGGTGATAGGCCTAGTCAAGGCCCGGTAAAAAGGCAACGGTTTGTTCTCCGGCCTTCCACCCAGAATCGCTCTCGTGCACCCTCCTTCCCTTTTAAGCAGCCAATATTTATTCGTCCCAATAATGCCCTCACTGCCCCAAGTCAGCCGGGTGCCCCAGTCACTCGATTCCCTACTCTGCCCAGTTCATCGACTAGATGTTTCAATTGTGGCAAATCTGGGCATTTCATCAAAGATTGCCCTTATCCAAAGCAGAACCAGTCAAATAATTAGCAAGGATCTGGGAATTCATCTCAAATCAAGGGAAATACTATGGGCAAAAATACCAAGAAGACGGGACGCATATATTATACGCAAGTGGCCACTACACCGGACGGGGAGCCCGTAATGATGGGTACGTTCCTCGTGGCCAATCATCCCGCAGTTATTCTCTTTGACTCTGGTGCTTCGCATACATTCATCAGCAAGAAATTTGTGGAGCAACATTGCATTTCATGCTATGAATCAAAAAAAGGGTTTAAAATTCACTCCCCTGGGGGACAAATCTTTACTAGAGAAGTGGCCTATCAAGTGCCCGTAACATTGCCCGGACATGACTTTCCTACTAATATGATCATTCTGAAAGGCCAAGACATAGATGTCATTTTGGGTATGAATTGTTTGCCAAGCATAAAGCAACCCTCAACACTGATCAAAGAACTATCAGGTTGAGTCATAATCAAGAGGAAATTCTCTTGTCTATCCCCATTCCAACCCAAGCTACTGGCAGATTTTATGAAGCCATTATACCGGAAATCAAGGATATTCCGGTAGTATGCGAGTTTCCCGATGTCTTTCCAGAGGATTTGCCTGGATTGCCACCTGAAAGGGATGTAGAGTTTGTAATTGAGCTGAAGCCCGGTACGGCTCCCATTTCTCGAAGATCGTACCGTATGCCTCCAAATGAGTTGGCAGAATTGAAGATTCAATTACAAGATCTACTTGAGAAAGGATTCATCCGGCCAAGCTCGTCACCATGGGGTTGTCTAGCCATATTCGTCAAGAAGAAGGATCAAACTTTACGGATGTGTGTGGATTATCGACCCCTGAATGAGGTCACTATCAAGAACAAGTACCCTCTTCCGAGTATTGACATTTTATTTGATCAACTGACCGGGGCGAGGGTATTCTCCAAGATTGATCTCAGATCGGGCTATCATCAGATCCGTATTCGGCCCAAGGATATACCAAAGACTGCATTCACTACGCGGTATGGGTTATTTGAATACCTGGTAATGTCTTTCGGATTGACAAATGCTCCTGCCCACTTCATGTATTTGATGAACTCGGTATTCATGCCCGAGTTGGACAAGTTTGTGGTGGTCTTCATTGACGATATTCTAATATATTCCAAAAATGAAGAGGAGCATGCTCAACATTTACGGATCATGTTAACGCGCCTGAGAGAACATCAGTTGTATGCCAAGTTCAGCAAATGCGCGTTTTGGCTGGAGGAAATTCAGTTTCTGGGACATATTCTATCTGCCAGGGGGATTGCGGTAGATCCCAACAAAGTCAAGGACATTTTGGAGTGGAAACCCCCAACCACTGTTCATCAAGTCCGAAGTTTCCTTGGACTGGCTGGATATTACCGCCGATTTATACCAGATTTTTCTAAGCTTGTGAAGCCAATCACAAGTTTATTGAAGAATGATATTAAATTCAATTGGTCTTCCAAGTGTAATGAAGCTTTTGAACAATTGAAGACATTATTAACCACTACTCCGGTATTGGCTCAACTGGATATCATTAAGCCCTTTGATGTGTATTGTGATGCATCAGGCAGTGGTCTCGGCTGTGTATTAATGCAAGAAGGCCGAGTAATTGCGTATGCTTCAAGGCAGTTGCGCCGACATGAGGAGCATTATCCAACTCATGATCTCGAGCTAGCTGCTGTGGTTCATGCCCTGAAGATTTGGCGTCATTATCTGTTGGGTAATATCTGTCACATTTATACAGATCATAAAAGCTTGAAGTATATCTTCACCCAGTCAGAGTTGAATATGAGACAAAGGCGATGGCTTGAGCTTATTAAGGATTATGAACTGGAAATTCATTATCACCCAGGCAAGGCCAATGTAGTGGCAGATGCACTTAGCCGTAAGGTTTCCTGTCACTGTCTTACGATGAAGACCTCTGACAATACATTATGTCAGGAGATGGAGAAGCTAAACCTGGGAATGGTCCAACAAGGAACCCTAAGTCAGCTAAAGCTTGAGTCAGTCATCTTGCAAATGATAATTGATGCTCAAAGGGATAATGAGGGTATGAAACACATTCATGAGAAGATAAGGGCTGGAAAAGCCAAATGTTTCAAAGAAGATGACCAAGGCATTGTATGGTTTAATAACCGCATAGTGGTGCCGAAGAATGAAGAGGTCCGCCAACAAATTCTGGATGAAGCACATCTTAGTCGCTATTCTATTCATCCCGGAAGCACTAAGATGTACCAAGACCTGAAGCAACATTATTGGTGGACGAAAATGAAGATCGAGATTGCACGCTATGTGGCTAGATGTGACACCTGCAGACGTGTTAAGGCCATACACTTAAAAACTGCTGGTCCATTACAGTCTCTACCAATACCAACATGGAAATGGGAAGACATAAGTATGAACTTCATTGTGGGATTGCCCAGGACCGCAAAAGGGTATGACTCTATCTGGGTTATCATTGATCGACTCAAAAATTGCCCACTTCTTACCTGTTAAGGCAAAGTATTCAGTGGCCACTTATGCAGCATTATACATTGCCCGTATTCTCAGTTTGCATGGTATTCCAAAGACTATAGTGTCGGATCGTGGACCACAATTTGTATCCAAATTTTGGGAAGAACTTCATAGATCCCTGGGTACTAAACTGCTCCACAGTTCGGCCTATCATCCTCAAACAAGTGGACAGACTGAGAGGGTTAATCAAATACTTGAAGATATGCTACGGGCATGTGTTCTGGACTTCTCACAGAAATGGGATGAATGTTTGCCTTTAGCGGAGTTTTCATATAATAATAGCTATCAAGAAAGTATCAAGATGGCACCCTTCGAAGCTTTATATGGACGCCGATGTCGTACTCCGCTAAATTGGTCTGAACCTGGTGAAAGGTACTTCTTCAGGCCTGATATGGTGAAAGAGGCCGAAGAAAAGGTTCAGAAAATAATTCATAATATGAAGAAAGCCCAAGCTCGTCAGAAGGGTTATGCAGACAAACGGCGAATGCCCTTGTATTTTCTTGAAGGGGACTATGTCTACCTGAAGGTTTCACCAATGAAGGGAGTATCGCGTTTCGGGGTTAAAGGGAAGCTTGCACCCCGGTACATTGGTCCATTCCTTGTACTTGAGCAATGTGGACCAGTGGCGTATCGACTGCAGCTCCCCGAAACTTTGTCTGCTATACATAATGTGTTCCACGTGTCCCAATTGAAGAAATGTCTTCGGGTACCAGATCGAACCGTTGAAGTAACAGATGTTGTTCTTGAACCAGACTTGACATATTCCGAACATCCCATTCGGGTCCTGGATCAAAAGGACAGGGTTACCCAGAGAAAAGCTCTCAAGTTCTATAAGATACAGTGGAACCAACATTCTGAAGAAGAGGCTACATGGGAAACTCAAGACTTTTTAGATAAGAATTTCCCAGGCTTTTTAGCCTCATGTAATTTGTAAAGTGTGTATAGTTGTTGTAATAAAGGAGTGAACCCCACACCACCCCTGCCTTGTACCAGAAATAAGGAAATAAAAATGTGACACATTTCCTTTTCCATTACTTACCCTAGGACTTTTAATCTCAGGACGAGATTCTTTTATGGGGGGAAGGATGTAACACCCCTGGTGTTACTGCAACTAAAACTTGAGCATGGCATCATAAACATTGGCATTGTATATGTTTGACACACCTAGAGTGCATTCACTAGGTAAAAATTTCAAACAAATTATAATGTTGTAGCATTTTGTAAATAGAACCCTGGATAGGGGGCTTAGCCCTAAATAGGGCTTAAAGGGGTAAAACCTAACCCAAGTTGAGAAAACCTAAAAGCTTTAGGGGAATAGTCATAAAATGTTCCCAAAAATGAACTTGAATCACATTTATACCCCTGGGATATCCAAAAACCCCATTTGAACCCTAGAAAAACCCTAAGTCCAAACCCTAGGGGCCTATGTGCAAAAATTGTGCACATTTGGACTAAAGTGTAAAAATTGCTATGTTAAAACATATAAAGTCACATGGTTCACATTTGGGAAGATTTACAAGCCAAACCCTAAGTTTTGGATTGATTTGCAAAAAGGACCCCAATTGAGAATTTACTCTAAGTCTGAATTTCAGATTTGTGGGCTCAACTTTTGAGCCTTGTAACTTTCAAATACTAGGGTTTTTGCCCTAGGCTACCACATCAAAGTTGTAGAGCAAACAAAGGAGAACAATTTTGCTTAAGGATGTGAGCTCTGTTGTTAAGAATAATTTGGAGATAATTAAGCCCAAAGTAGGGCTGTCAGGGTACCAATGTCTGAATTTTCAGACAGACAGTGCAACCACTGAAGCTTTGAGCATGAATTCAAGTCTGATTTAGTAAGAATTTAACTAAGGTTGCTATGACAAAGTTGTAGTTGGTTTGTAGCTCTACAATATTGCTGCAGATCACTGGTTGTGTTGTCATAAGAATCTAGGAGCAAATCGAGTTCAAACATTGGCTGTCAGGTTCATCTGACTGAATTCACCATGGTACAGTGCTCGTGCAGATCAGACCGACAGCGCGACTGTCCTCACCGCCGATGACTCCCTCCGCTGTGATTCGTGCTGCCGATGTCCCGATGCGTGCCTAGGGTGGATGGATAGCGTCGCGAGGTGAAAGATCTTCGCCGTCGGTGAGCTGGACGCCATTCCGGCTAGCCACGGTACCTCACCCCTTTCTCACCGCCCCTCGGATTAGAATCTCACCGCTGGTATGCCGTCGCCGTTGTTCGCCGCGTGTCCAAGCCTTGCCACCACACCGCCGCGATTCACTTTAGCCCCCTGTGGATCACCGGAATAGCTGCCACAGTGTTGAACACGTATTCACTGCGTTGGTATTCTTCCTTATCTCCGGCCGCCCACGTTGTTCGATCAAATTGAGCGCCACCATCGAAGCCTGCTATAAATTGATGGCCGGGGTAGTTGCGCTACCTCATCACGAAACCAGAGCCCCAATCCCACCCTCAATCGTTCGCTAGAGCTCGCGAATTTCAAATTCTCCCCAAACCAGTCTCCGCCACCGCATGATCAAGCTCGCCGTGGCCATCTCGATTCAGGTTAGCCCAAGTTCCTCCGCTGCTTGTTCTAGCATCCTTAGGTACCCCGCAAACTCCTCAACCCTTTTATTTGAACCGGACCGCCAGGGATCACCGGGAACACGTACCATTGTCCTCATCGTCCGCGGTTCACGTGGACAGAGCTCGATAACCTACCAATTGTGAAATTAAGTTACGAGAATCATTCGGGGAGGGTTCAATCCGGTGTACGTCGCTCGGGAGCACCGGTCGTTGCGTAAATTCGCCAGTACAACCTCACCGGAGTTCATCCTCCGCGCTGCCATCGTCGTGGACCTCCCCCTGCGAAGGATTAGAACCCGGAGGGTTTATGTGCAATTTGTCAGTGACACAGAGGAACAATAAATAAACCTACTTCGATTTAGCTGATAAACCGAGGGCCCCTGTGCAAACCTGCCCCGCGGGCGCTGGCGCGCGCGCTTTCCCCTCTGGATTGGGCTGTCCTGGGCCAGAAACAGCACATCACTGTTTCAACTTTTTCCTTTTTCTTTTTCAGTAGAACTTTAGAAATCTATAGAAAATGGTAGAAAAATCTTAAAATTGTCAAACCAATTTTCCTAGACTTTTTATTTTCCATAGTATTTAATAAAAATAGTTTCATGATTTTTAGATTAAATAAGGAATTTTAAGGCATTTAAACTAGCTTAAACCATTAGTTCTGGATTTTTAGGAGATAAATGGTAATTCTAAAAATGCCCAAACTTTTTATATGAGTTCTACATATTATTTAGAAGCCTTGGGTAGAATTTGGTTTGATTTGGACCTTGTTTGATAACTAGAACCCAAAACCCCCCTGCCCTGTGAACTCCTTTACTGACTCCGAAAACCCTAAGTTCTCGGAGTTCCGTGAAGGAAAATTGTATTCAAGACCTTAGATAATAAATTCTTATTATCTTTGCACTCTCATGAGCATTACATGGCATTCATTCTTATATACATGATTATGTTTAGAAAACGAAGAAGAGATCGAAGTGACTGAAGAGAAGGCACCACCACCTTTGGAATCTCAGGCAGAGACTTGTCTCTACTTTGACATCTGCGGGCCTGAGCCTGACTCACCTACTAACGAAGGCAAGCCCCGGTGCATTTGCCATCTTCCTTGATGTTTTTAAAATCTTTCTCACTTGATCGATGCATTAGGTGATAGGAGTTGAATGCTTAACAATTCCTGCATGAACTTCCTTGATCTTTGATTACCTTCCTTGAAACCCTGATTTTACAAAAAGATGTACTATGCTTAGTATTGCCTTAGCAAAAACAAAAGGTTTTGTTTTACAAAAGATGATTGGCAAAGTGGGAGGGATGTTTTTGAAAATAAAACTTGATGGTGAATCCATCACGGTCGTGATGGATTCAACATCAGAAAAGATGTACCTCTGCCAGGTACCAAGTTTTTGGGTTTAATGATTAAGCTGAGACCAGGCGGGTGACTTGCACGAGAAGAGAGTCTCGGTGTAGTGTCTCCGTCTGAGTCGATTAAGGACCGTGTCGATGTAGGCTTGCTGACCAAGGACCCTTTAATTGGTCACATGCCTCGTCATGGGTAAGCCTTGCCTCGGGCAGACTAAGGCCAAAATAAGATAACACAAAATGGGTGTGGAGTGGTGGCGAGAGTAGTGTGTACCCTCCGTGGCAAGAGGCTGGACGGTGGTGTATCTGTGCTCTCGGTTTGCGTGAACCTGATCTGGTCTTAAGAACCCCGGTGGCGGGTTGACATATGCAAGGGTTAAGTGCTACATATGTCGTGTGATTGGAGATCCTCAGCTGAGTATAATCGATTCGGATCGCCGTACCTTCGCGGTTATGAAGACTTGGTCACTGCCCTATACGTAGAACTCCAGTAAAGATGAAGGATGGATTAAGAACTTGGCTAGTTCAGGATAAGTGTTTGAACTAGGTTAGCAAGAACTCTAGATATAGGTAAGTTACCTAACTTGATAAAAAACTGGATTTTTAAGGATCCACTCTTAGTAAGCATTTACGCAAAAAAGAGTCTTTGATCTTGAGATACCTTACCTTGACTCCCTTATAACCAGCATACCCTTGAGAGTCTTTTGTTTAGTCGGGTAAGACTTACTGAGTAATTCCATACTCAGGGTTTATTCCCTCGTTGTTTTTAGGTGAGGAAGCAGCAAATTTTTGTTGCTTTTGTACCAAGGTGGTTCCAAATGAAGAAAAACAAGAGTGAAGCTGCGGGAGGACATGGTCCTCCATAAGAAACTTTTATGTAAGAACTTATCGGGAGGAGTTTTTGCCTCCCCTGGGATTGTAATAATACTACTCAGCACTCGTTTATAACTCTGGTCTGTAATAAGCAACTTGATCTTACTTTCTAAATAAATGTAAGTTTATGTAATCGCTTTCGCATTTCTATATCTCCGATGTTCTGTAATGTCTGCAAGATGGGTGAAACGTTCCTGGAAAGGTAAGAGAAAAGATACCGAACTTATCAAGTGATTCAGGAACATCTACAGGGTTGTCTGATGTCTGTTGGACAAGGACAACTGTAGGTGGGCCTAATGACTTGGGAGGTTCCGTCACAGAGTGCTCGGATGAAATAGCTATTTTTCCTAACCCTTTCACCTTCCCTTGATTCCCGTCATCGAATATGATTGAGTTTTGGGAATCTTTGTTCTTGACGTAGGAGGTGAACATCTTCTTCTCCCCCGTCATGTGGTTTGTGCATTCGCTGTCGATAATCCAGCTTGATCCCCCGGATGCATAAACCTGCAAGGCAAATTTAGGCTTGGGTCTTAGGTACCCAACTCTTGTTGGGTCCTACAAGGTTAGTGACAATATCCTTAGGGACCCAAATGCAAGTTTTATCTCCCTTGCATTTTGCCCCTAATTTCCTAGCAATCACCTTTCTATCCTTTCTACAAATTGCAAAGGGAGCATTGCAAGCATGATAAATTGTAGATGGTCCATTGTTTACTTTCCTAGGAACATGAGCAACATTTCTCCTAGGCATATGATGAATGACATTTCTCCTAGGCATATCCCTACCATGCACATAGGAAGAACTTGAAGCAAACATTGCATTTGAATCATAAGCATTACAACTCCTATCATGATGAACATTTCTAGAAAATTTTCTATCATAAATAAATGCATGATTCTTTTGAGCACTATTGGTCATAGGGGCCTTCCCTTTCACCTTGGCGGGAATGGGAGCCTTATGACTAGTTAAGTTCTTGGCTTCCCTCTTGAAGCCAAGCCCATCCTTAATGGAGGGGTGTCTACCAATAGTGTAGGCATCCCTTGCAAATTTTAGTTTGTCAAATTCATCCTTGCTAGTCTTAAGTTGGGCATTAAGACTAGCAACTTCACCATTTAGTTTTGCAATGGAAACTAGATGTTCACTACAAGCATCAACATTAAAATCTTTGCACCTATTGCAAATCACAACATGTTCTACACAAGAGTTAGATCTATTTGCTACTTCTAGTTTAGCATTTAAATCATCATTAACACTTCTTAAACTAGAAATTGTCTCATGGCAAGTAGATAGTTCACAAGAAAGCATTTCATTCCTTTTAACCTCTAAAGCAAGAGATTTTTGTGCCTCTACAAATTTATCATGTTCTTCATACAAAAGATCCTCTTGCTTTTCTAACAATCTATTCTTATCATTCAAAGCATCAATCAATTCATTAATCTTATCAATCTTAGTTCTATCTAAGCCTTTGAATAAGCATGAATAGTCAATTTCATCATCACTAGATTCATCTTCACTTGAAGAAGCGTAAGTACTAGTATTACGAGTGCTTACCTTCTTTTCCCTTGCCATGAGGCAGGTGTGATGCTCGTTGGGGAAGAGGGATGATTTGTTGAAGGCAGTGGCGGCGAGTCCTTCGTTGTCGGAGTCGGACGAGGAGCAATCCGAATCCCACTCCTTTCCAAGATGTGCCTCGCCCTTTGCCTTCTTGTAGTTCTTCTTCTTTTCCCACTTTCCACTCTTCTTTTCCTGGTCATTCTCATTATTGGGACAATTAGCGATAAAATGACCAATCTTACCACATTTGAAGCAGGAGCGCTTCCCCTTCGTCTTGTTCTTGTTGGGGTGCTCCTTGCGACCCTTTAGCGCCGTCTTGAAGCGCTTGATGATGAGGGCCATCTCTTCCTCATTTAGCCCCGCCGCCTCAACTTGCGCCACCTTGCTAGGTAGCGCCTCCTTGCTACTCGTTGCCTTGAGAGCAATGGCTTGAGGCTCATGGATTGGGCCATTCAATGCATCATCGACGTATCTTGCCTCCTTGATCATCATCCGCCCGCTTACAAACTTCCCAAGTACTTCTTCGGGCGATATCTTGGTGTACCTGGGATTCTCACAAATATTGTTTACAAGATGTGGATCAAGGACAGTAAAGGACCTTAGCATTAGGCGGACGACGTCGTGGTCCGTCCATCATGTGCTTCCAAAGCTCCTTATTTTGTTGATGAGGGTCTTGAGCCGGTTGTACGTTTGGGTTGGCTCCTCCCCCCTGATCATTGCGAATCTCCCAAGTTCGCCCTCCACCAACTCCATCTTGGTGAGCATGGTGACGTCATTTCCCTCATGTGATATTTTGAGGGTGTCCCAGATCTGCTTGGCATTGTCCAAGCCGCTCACCTTATTGTATTCTTCCCTGCACAGAGATGCTAAAAGGACAGTAGTAGCTTGTACATTTTTATGGATTTGTTCATTGATGAACAAGGGACTATCCGTGCTATCAAATTGCATTCCATTTTCTACTATCTCCCATATACTTGGATGGAGAGAGAACAAGTGACTACGCATTTTGTGACTCCAAAATCCATAGTCCTCCCCATCAAAGTGTGGAGGTTTGCCAAGAGGAATGGAAAGCAAGTGTGCATTTGAACTATGCGGAATACGAGAATAATCAAAAGAGAAGTTTGAATTAACCGTCTTCTTTTTTTCATAGTCGTTGTCGTCGTCCTTTTGGGAAGAAGAGGACTCGTCGCTGTCGTCGTAGTAGACGATCTCCTTGATGCGCCTCATTTTCTTCTTCTTCCCGTCTTTTCTTTTGTGACTCGCGCCTGAGTCAGTAGGCTTGTCATCCTTTGGATCATTGACGAAGGACTCCTTCTCCTTATCATTGACCACCATCCCCTTGCCCTTAGGATCCATCTCTTTGGGCGATTAGTCCCTCACGTGAAGAGAACGGCTCTGATACCAATTGAGAGCACCTAGAGGGGGGGTGAATAGGTGATCCTATGAAAACTTGAAACTTAATCCCACAAAACTTGATTAGGCGTTAGCACAATAAAGCCAAGTGGCTAGAGAGGAGTTCTTGCAAAACACAATAACCACAAAGAGATCAACACAGAGATGGCACAGTGGTTTATCCCGTGGTTCGGCCAAGTCCAACACTTGCCTACTCCACGTTGTGGCGTCCCAACAGATGAGGGTTGCACTCAACCCCTTTCAAGCGGTCCAAAGACCCACTTGAATACCACGATGTTTTGCTTTCACTTTACTATATCCCGCTTGCGAGGAATCTCCACAACTTGGAGCCTCTCGCCCTTACACTTTGATTATCACAAAGAAGCACAGAAGTAAGGATGGGATGAGCAACGCACACAAGACACAAAATCAGAGCAACAACACGCACACAAGTCACAACACGAGCTCTCAACACAACTCAAAGAGTTCTCTACTCAAATGGAGCTCTAGTTGCTATCACAAAGTATCGAATGCGCGGAATTGAAGTCTTGGTGCTTAGGAATGCTTAGAGAATGCTTGGTGTACTCCTCCATGCCCTAGGGGTCCCTTTTATAGCCCCAAGGCAGCTAGGAGCCGTTGAGAGCATTCCAGGAAGGCAATTCTTGCCTTCTGTCGACTGGCGCACCGGACAGTCCAGTGCACCATCGGACACTGTCCGGTGCGGATTTCTTTCCTTCTGTGGCGCAGCCGACCGTTGAAGATCCAGAGCCGTTGGCGCACCGGACACTGTCCGGTGCACACCGGACAGTCCGGTGCCCCCTTCTGACCGTTGGCTCGGCCACGCGTCGCGCGCGGAATACGCGGCCGATTGTTGGCTCACCGGACAGTCCGGTGCACCACCGAACAGTCCGGTGATTTATAGCCGTACTCCGTTAATCACTTCCCGAGAGCGACGACTTCGCCTGTGAATGGCTCACCGGACAGTCCGGTGCACCACCGGACGGTCCGGTGATTTATAGCCGTATGCCGTTGATCGCTTCCCGAGAGCAGCCAGTTGACAGTCGCCAGCCTGGCGCACCGGACACTGTCCGGTGCACCACCGGACAGTCCGGTCCACCTAGACTGTGCAGAGTCTTGGCTGCATAGCCAAGTCTTTTCCAAATTGGTCTTTTCCTGTTTCTAGCACTTAGACACAATACATTAGTCTCTAAAACAATGTACTAAGTCTTAGAAACATACCTTTACTCTTGATTTGCACTTTGTCCATCAATTGGCATAGATTAACACTTAAGCACTTGTGTTGGCACTCAATCACCAAAATACTTAGAAATGGCCCAAGGGCACATTTCCCTTTCACTGACACATGGGACACACACTCATGCGAGGACGTGGTGGAGTGGACCGTGTTACCGATGTGGTCAAGGACTCGCGAGACACGTGTCTGGTCATGGAGGACGTGCATGGGGTGCGGTGCTGAGAGCACCTAGAGGGGGTTGAATAGGTGATCCTGTAAAAATCAAACACTAATAGCCACAAAACTTAGTTATAAGTGTTAGTGTAGTCAAGCGGCTAAGAACCGTTCTCGTGCGAACAAAGCAATCATAATAAGCAGCACACGAGACACGTGATTTTTGTCCCGTGGTTCGGCCAAGTAACACTTGCCTACTTCCACGTTGTGGCATCCCAATGGACGAGAGTTACACTCAACCCCTTTCAAGCGATCTAATGATCAACTGGAATACCACGGCTTTCTTAGTCTTTCTCCCGTTTGCGAGGAATCTCCACAACTTGGAGCCTCTCGCCCTTACAATGATGATCACAAAAGAAGCACAGAAGGGAGGGGAGAGCAACACACAAGACTCAAATCCACATCACAACCACACACACAAGTCACAACTTGAGCTCAAAGTACAACACACGGAGTTCGCAACTCAAATGGAGCTCAAATCGCTAACACAGAGATTCAAATACGTGGGAGCGGTGTCTGGATGCTTTAGAATACTCAAAGAATGCTTGGGTAACTCCTCCATGCGCCTAGGGGTCCCTTTTATAGCCCCAAGGCAGCTAGGAGCTGTTGAAGACCAACTTGGAAGGCCAATCTTGCCTTCTGTCGAATGGTGCACCGGGCAGTCCGGTGCACCACCGGACAGCTACTGTTCATGTCCGGTGCTCGACCGTTGGTCCTCGGGATCGGTTGGCGCACCAGACACTGTCCGGTGCACATCGGACAGTCCAGTGTGCCCAACCGACCGTTGTTGCGGGCCACACGTCGCCCGTGGATTGCGCGGCCGACCGTTGCTCTAGCGACTGTTGGCTCACCGGACAGTCCGGTGCACCACCGGACAGTCCGGTGAATTATAGCCACATCGCCTTTTCCGTTTCCCGAGAGCGACGAGTTAGCCGCGGACGATTCACCGGACAGTCCTGTGCACCACTGGACAGTCTGGTGAATTATAACCGTACGCCGTCGTCGAGTCCCGAGAGCGGCCTTTTCACGCGGGCTAGCCTGGCGCACCGGACATTCCGGTGTGCCAAGCCGAGCTGGAGTTGGCTGCACAGAGCCAAGTCCTTTTCCAATTCTTTTCTCCCCTTTTCTAGCACTTAGACAAAATATGTTAGTACTCAAAACAATGTACTAAGTCTTAGAAACGTACCTTTTTCTTTGATTTGCACTTTACACTTTATTTTGCACATTAGAACTCAATTAAATGTGTTGGACACTTAATCTCCAAAACATCAGAGAAATTGCCCAAGGGCACATTTCCCTTTCAATCTCCTCCTTTTTGGTGATTTATGCCAACACAACCAAAAGCAACCAAAAGAAGTGCAACATCAATGCAATTGAAGACCAAATTATTTTTGACTATAATTTGGCATGTTTGGATCGCTCTTTGCCACCACTTGGTTTGTTTTTGGAAAACAAATTCATTTTCCTATCTCTAAGTCAAACATACTTGTTTGGGTAAATCAAGAGATATTCCAATGGAAAAATTGATCAAGTACCAAAATCTCCCCCTTTTCCCCATAAACAAAATTCTCCCCCACAAGAGACCAAATTTTGCAATACGAGCATTTTGGACAAATCAAAAGTTCTAACTCTATTGTTTTCAAAATTCACAAGTGGTAGCTGATCCATTTGCTTTGGCCTTAATTTCTCCCCCTTTGGCATTAAGCACCAAAACTGGATCATTTTTGGCCCTTGAACCCCATTGCCTCACCAAAAATGTCAATTAGGAGCAAAAAGGCAACAAGAGTATAAGTATGAACTTGGAGTTAATTACACTAATGCCGGAGTGCACTAGAAGTCTTTGCATTGTCCAAGTCCATATTTCCCTTTTAATGCACCTTTGAGACTACATCAAGTATACTCAAACAACCAGATTAGTCTCAAAGGGTCAAGTTGTAGCACATCTCCCCCTAAATATGTGCATCATTCACACATGGACTTGTGAGGTCCGGGGATCCCTTGCACAACTTGAGCACCATAAATAAACAACAAATCACATAAATGCATGAAGTAACATGATCAAAGGCATAGACTACATGTATGCTATAGATCAATCCAAGTTACGCGAATCTAAGACATTTAGCTCACTACGCAACCTGCAAAAGGTTTTCTCATCCAACGGCTTGGTAAAGATATCGGCTAGCTAGTTCTTGGTGCTAATATGGTACACCTCGATATCTCCCTTTTGCTGGTGGTCTCTCAGGAAGTGATGCCGGATGTCTATGTGCTTAGTGCGGCTATGTTCAACAGGATTATCCGCCATGCGGATTGCACTCTCATTGTCACATAGGAGTGGGACTTTGCTCAGATTGTAGCCAAAGTCCCTGAGGGTTTGCCTCATCCAAAGTAGTTGCGCGCAACACTAACCTGTGGCAACATACTCGGCCTCAGCGGTGGATAGGGCAACGGATGTTTGTTTCTTTGAACTCCAAGACACCAGGGACCTTCCTAGGAATTGGCACGTCCCTGATGTACTCTTTCTATCAACCTTGCATCCAGCATAATCAGAGTCTGAGTATCCAATCAAGTCAAAGGACCACTTTGGATACCAGATCCCGAAGCAAGGCGTAGAAACTAAATATCTAAGGATTCGCTTAACGACCACAAGGTGACATTCCTTGGGGTCGGATTGATATCTAGCACACATGCATACACTAAGCATAATGTCCGGTCTACTAGCACATAAATAAAGCAATGACCCTATCATAGACTGGTATGCCTTTTGATCAACAGACTTACCTCCTTTGTTGAGGTCAACATGCCCGTCGGTTCCCATCGATGTCTTCGCGGGCTTGGTGTCCTTCATCCCAAACCTCTTGAGAAGATCTTGTGTGTACTTTGTTTGGGACAGGAAGGTGTCGTCCTTGAGTTGCTTCACTTGGAACCCAAGGAAGTAGGTCAACTCGCCCATCATCAACATCTCGAACTTTTGAGTCATCACCCTGCTAAACTCCTCACAATACTTTTGGTTAGTAGAACCAAATATTATGTCATCGACATAAATTTAACACACAAAAAGATCACCATCACAAGTTTTGTAAAAAGAGTGGGATCAGCTTTCCCAACCTTGAAGGCATTAGCAATTAAAAAATCTCTAAGACATTCATACCATGCTCTTGAGGCTTGCTTAAGTCCATAGAGCGCCTTAGAGAGTTTGAACACATGGTTGGGGTACCTGTCATCCTCAAAGCCAGGGGGTTGTTCCACATATACCTCCTCCTTGATTGGCCCGTTGAGGAAAGCGCTCTTTATGACCATTTGAAACAACCTGAAAGAGTGGTGAGCGGCATAGGCTAATAAAATTCGAATAGACTCTAGCCTAGCCACAGGAGCAAAAGTCTCGAAATCCAAACCTGCGACTTGGGCATAACCTTTTGCCACAAGTCGAGCCTTGTTTCTTGTCACCACCCCGTGCTCGTCTTGCTTGTTGCAGAACACCCACTTGGTTCCTACAACATTTTGCTTTGGACGTGGCACCAGGCTCCAAACTTCATTTCTCTTGAAGTTGTTGAGCTTTTCCTGCATGGCCAACACCCAGTCCGGATCCTGCAAGGCCTCTTATACCCTGAAAGGCTCAATAGAAGAGACAAACGAGTAATGCACACAAAAATTAGCTAAACGTGAGCGAGTTGTTACTCCCTTGCTTATGTCACCCAGAATCTGATCGACGGGGTGATTTCTTTGGATCGTCGCTCGGACTTGAGTTGGAGGGGCCAGTGGTGCTTCTTCCTCCATAACTTGTTCTTCTTGTGCGCCCCCTTGATCACGCGCCTCTTCTTGAGGAACCTATCCATCATATTGTGTTGGGGGATGCACCATTGTAGAGGAATATGGTTGATCTTGCTCCTGTTGTTCCTATGGTCGCACCTCACCTATCGCAATCGTGCGCATTGCGGCTGTCGGAACATCATCTTCATCTATGTCATCAAGATCAACTTGCTCTCTTGGAGAGCCATTAGTCTCATCAAATACAACGTCGCTAGAGACTTCAACCAAACTCGGTGATTTGTTGAAGACCCTATACACCTTTGTATTTGAGTCATACCCTAGTAAAAACCCTTCTACAGCTTTGTGAGCAAATTTAGAATGTCTACCTTTCTTCACCAAAATGTAGCATTTGCTCCCAAATACACGAAAGTAAGAGACATTGGGTTTGTTACCGGTAAGGAGTTCGTAGGAGGTCTTCTTGAGAAGGCGATGCAGATAGAGCCGGTTTATGGCGTGGCAAGTTGTGTTCACAGCTTCCGACCAAAACCGCTTGGGCGTCTTGAACTCTCCAAGCATCATCCTCACCATGTTGATAAGCGTCCTGTTCTTCCTCTCTATCACACCGTTTTGTTGTGGTGTGTAGGGAGCAAAGAACTCGTGCTTGACGCGTTCCTCCTCAAGATACTCCTCAACTTCTAGGTTCTTGAACTCGGACCCATTATCGCTCCTTATCTTTTTCACCTTTAGCTCAAATTCGTTTTGAGGCCTCCTTAGAAAGCACTTTAGGGTCCCTTGGGTTTCTGATTTATCCTGCAAAAAGAACACCCAAGTGAAGCGGGAAAAATCATCAACAATTACTAGACCATACTTACTTCCCCCGATGCTAAGGTAGGCAACGGGTCCGAAGAGGTCTATGTGAAGAAGCTCCAGAGGTATTGATGTTGTCATCACATTCTTGCTGTGATGAGTGATTCCCACCTGTTTCCCTGCCTGACAAGCTGCACAAGGTCTATCTTTCTCGAAACATACATTGGTTAGTCCTAACACATGTTCTCCCTTTAGAAGTTTATGAAGGTTCTTCATCCCAACATGTGCTAGACGGCGATGCCACAGCCAGCCCATACTAGTCTTAGCTATTAAGCATGCATCTAGATCGGCCTCCTCTTTCGAAAAATCAACTAAGTAGAGTTTGTCGTCTAATACACCCTTAAAAGCTAATGAACCATCACTCCTTCTAAAGACAGATACATCAACATTTGTAAACAAACAATTGTAGCCCATGTGGCACAATTGACTTATAGACAGGAGATTGTACCCTAATGACTCTATTAAAAATACATTTGAAATAGAGTGCTCGCTTGTGATGGCTATCTTTCCCAAACCTTTGACCTTACCTTGGTTCCCATCTCCAAAAATATCGTATCCTAGGAATCCTTGTTCTTGACGTAGGAGGTGAACATCTTCTTCTCCCCCGTCATGTGGTTTGTGCATCCGCTGTCGATTATCTAGCTAGATCCCCCGGATGCATACACCTGCAAGGCAATTTAAGCTTGGGTTTTAGGTACCCAACTCTTGTTGGGTCCTACGAGGTTAGTCACAATAGTTTTTGGAACCCAAATACAAGTCTTGTCTCCCTTGCATTTGGCTCCCAACTTCCTAGCAACCACTTTTTCATTCTTACATGAAAGTATAAACGAGGTGTTGCAAGCATGGAAAACAGTAGTAGATTCATTACACACTTTCCTAGGCACATGATGCACAAAGTGATTTCTCCTAGGCCTACTTCTACCGTGAACAAAAGTAGAACTAGAGGCAAACATAGCATATGAATCAAAAGCATCATGATCATAACTCCTATTATAATTGGAATGACTAGCAATTTTCCTATTATAAATGAAAGCATGATTCCTTTGAGTACTACTAGCCATAGGGGCCTTCCCTTTCTCCTTGGTGAGAATGGGAGCCTTTTGGCTTGTTAAGTTCTTGGTTTCCCTTTGAAAACCAAGTCCATCCTTAATTGAGGGGTGTCTACCAATACTGTAGGCATCCCTAGCAAACTTTAATTTATCAAAATCAATTTTGCAAGTCTTAAGTTGAGCATTAAGACTTGCCACCTCATCATTTAATTTAGTAATGGACGCAAGATGTTCATCGCAAGCATCAATATCAAAATCCTTGCATCTATTACAAATAACAACATGCTCTATACATGATTTTGTTACATTAGCTTCCTCTAGTTTAGCATTTAATTCAACATTCAGATTCTTTAGACTAGAGACAGATTCCTGACAGGCAGACAACTCAGGCGACAACATTTCATTTCTTTTAAGTTCTAAGGCAAGAGACTTTTGAACACTAACAAATTTGTCATGTTCCTCATACAAAATGTCCTCTTGCCTTTCTAGCAATCTATCTTTTTTCGTTTAGAGCATCAATTAACTCATTGATTTTATCTACTTTAGCTCTATCTAAACCCTTAAATAAATCAGTATAATCTACTTCATCATCAGATGACTCTTCATCACTAGAAGAAGTATACTTGAGAGTGTCCCGAACAAGTACCTTCTTTTCCTTGGCCATAAGGCACGTATGGCGTTCGTTGGGGAAGAGCGAAGATTTGTCGAAGGCCGAGGCAGCCAATCCTTCATCATCGGAGTCGGATAAAGAGCAGTCAGAATTTCATTCCTTTCCAAGATGCGCCTCGCCCTTCGCCTTCTTGTAATTCTTCTTCTTTTCTTTCTTCCCATACTTTTCTTGTTCCTGGTCATTATTATTATCAGGGCATTGAGCTATGAAATGACCAGTCTTACCGCATTTGAAGCAGGAGCGCTTTCCCCTTGCTTTGTTCTTGTTGGGGTACTCCTTGCGTCCTTTCAGTGTGGTCTTGAAGCGCTTGATGATTAGGGCCATCTCATCTTCGTTTAGCCCGGCAGCCTCAACTTGTGCCACCTTGCTTGGTAGCGCCTCCCTGCTGCTTGTTGCTTTGAGAGCAACGAGTTGTGGCTCGTAGACGGGTAGTGGACCATTAAGCGCATCGTCCACATATCGAGCCTCCTTCACCATCTTATGCCCGCTTACAAACTTTCCAAGGATCTCCTCGGGCGTCATCTTTGTGTACCTGGGGTTTTCACGAATGAGATTCACAAGATGGGGGGTCAATTACAGTAAATGACCTTAGCATGAGTCGTACGACATCATGATCCGTCCATCTTGTGCTTCTGTAGCTTCGGATCTTGTTGACCAGGGTCTTGAGCCTGTTGTAAGTCTGAGTTGGCTCCTCTCCCCTGATCATGGCAAATCTCCCCAGCTCGCCTTCCACCAGTTCCATCTTGGTGATCATGGTGGCATCATTTCCCTCATGTGAGATCTTGAGGGTGTCTCAGATTTGCTTGGCGTTGTCCAAGCCGCTAACCTTGTTGTATTCATCCCTGCACAAAGATGCTAGCAAAACAGTGGTAGCTTGTGCATTCTTATGAATTTGTTCATTTCTATATATTAAAGCGCGGCACATTTCTGCGATCTTACGATGTCCACGTCAGTATCTAAATCATCAGCCGTTCAATAATACATCGATGGCAAGTAGCTTACAGCAAGTAGCTAGGTGAAGCGGTCAAAAAATTACCCTCACCGCGAATACTTTTTTCGATGTCTACTCGATTCGCCTAGAGGCTTCTAGTCCACGTACAAAGAAACTCTATGGTGGAAACCTTCTTATCGTCCCTCCCAAAGAGGCGATGTCTGGGGCGTCGGCGACAACGACGGTGGAGAACCACCTCGTCCTCGCGCGTCCCATTAACCATTGTTGGCTCTCCATTCTTCCAGCACAGGTGCGGTCCCCCATGCCCTGCATTTTTTTTAATTTGTCGAATCTCGGATTTCTACCTGCTAGGGGCCAGCATGGCATTGGGCGTCCAATGTAGGTCGGGCTGTGCAGCGGCGTGCGGCAGACCATGGGATTATGCGGCACTGCGGCCAGCGCAGGGATGTGCGGTGGCACGAACGACGGTGTGCGGTCAACACGGGGCTCTGTGGTGCGCCGATGGACCACAGTGCAGTGCAGGCTAACAACCTTATACGTGCCAAGCCTGGTCAGTAACATAGTTCTGAGAGCATGTCATGACACCACTGTGCCAAGGCGCGCTCATCACGCTGAATCACTGCTTCTAGCTTTGCCGTTGGAATTAGGAAACATTGAATTTGTTGTGGCTTTCTATATTTGACATCTTTGCTATGTGGAGATAATATACCATGCCATGAGGGATGTAGCTCTGCATTGGCCATGTCATATCTCTTGTCATGTGTAGGAAACTGGAAACATGTTTCCCTACAAGAAACTAAAAAAATACGATTGTCGTTCCCCAGAGTATCATACCCTCCTTGTATTCCACTGTCAAATGTTGAAAACCCTGAAGGTTAGTGAATGTTTCATGCCCAATCTATTCTGTTTATTCCAAACTGCACAAACACTACAAGAGTATGCTGGTGGTTTCTTTAAAGAACATGGTCAACCTGTGCCAATAGGATTGAGAACTATTTTCATCCTTCACTGCACCGCTTGAATTACAATTACCTAGCTTAAAAAAATAGTATTCGTAATACTTAAATCATGAAATGTTTTCTACGCACGCAACGCGCGCGTCAGTTACTAGTTTATCATCACATGATTATCCGTACTATCAAAATGCATTCCATTTTCCACAATTTCCCAAATGCTAGGATGGAGAGAAAATAGATGACTACACATTTTATGACTCCAAAATGAGTAGTCCTCTCCATCAAAGTGTGGGGGTTTTCCAAGAGGAATAGAAAGTAAATGGACATTTGAATTGTATGGAATACGGGAATAATCAAAGGAATAGTTTTGATTAACTGTCTTTTTCTTTGACGAAGAATCATCGTCGTCGTCTCTTGGTGAAGAAGAAGATGCATCGCTATCGTAATAGATGATCTTCTTGATGCGCCTCTTCTTCTTCCCGTCCTTCTTCTTGTGACTCGAGCTAGAGTCAGTGGGCTTGTCATCTCTTGGCTCGTTGAAGATGGACTCCTTCTCCTTGTCGTTGACCACCATCCCCTTTCCCTTAGGATCCATCTCTTCGGGCGATTAGTCCCTTACGTGAAGAGTACTCCTCTGATACCAATTGAGAGCACCTAGAGTGGGGTGAATAGGTGATCCTGTAAAAATCAAACACTAATAGCCACAAAACTTAGTTATAAGTGTTAGTGTACTCAAGTGGCTAAGAACCGTTGCGAACAAAGCAATCACAATAAGCAGCACACGAGACACGTGATTTTTATCCCGTGGTTCGGCCAAGTAACACTTGCCTACTTCCACGTTGTGGCGTCCCAATGGACGAGGGTTACACTCAACCCCTTTCAAGCGATCCAATGATCAACTTGAATACCACATCTTTCTTTCTTAGTCTTTCTCCCGTTTGCGAGGAATCTCCACAACTTGGAGCCTCTCGCTCTTACAATGATGATCACAAAAGAAGCACAGAAGTAAGGGAGGGGAGAGCAACACACACAAGACTCAAATCCACAGCACAACCACGCGCACAAGTCACAACTTGAGCTCAAAGTACAACACACGGAGTTCGCAACTCAAATGGAGCTCAAATCGCTAACACAGAGAATCCAATATGTGGGAGCGGTGTCTGGATGCTTTATAATACTCAAAGAATGCTTGGGTAACTCCTCCATACGCCTAGGGGTCTCTTTTATAGCCCTAAGGCAGCTAGGAGCCATTGAAGAACAACTTGGAAGGCCAATCTTGCCTTCTGTCGAGTGGTACACCGGACAGTCCGGTGCACCACTGGACAACTACTGTTCATGTCCGGTGCTCGATTTCTTTCCATATGAAGAGTAGCCGACTGTTGGTCCTCGGGATCGGTTGGCGCACCGGACACTGTCCGGTGCACACTGGACAGTCCGATGTGCCCAACCGACCATTGCTGCGGGCCACGCGTCGCCCGCGGATTGCATGGCCGACCGTTGCTCTGGCGACCGTTGGCTCACCGGACAGTCCGGTGCACCACCAGACAGTCCGGTGAATTATAGCCACGTCACCTTTTCCGTTTCCTGAGAGCGACGAGTTCGCCGCGGACAACTCACCGGACAGTCCGGTGCACCATCGGACAGTCTAGTGAATTATAGCCGTACGTCGCCGTCGAGTCCCGAGAGCGGCCTTTTCACGCGGACCAGCCTGGCGCACCGAACACTGTCTGGTGCACCACTGGACAGTCCGGTGTGCCAAGCCGAGCTGGAGTTAGCTGCACAGAGCCAAGTCCTTTTCCAATTCTTTTCTCCCTTTTTCTAGCACTTAGAAAAAATATGTTAGTACTCAAAACAATGTAGTAAGTCTTAGAAATGTACCTTTTTCTTTGATTTGCACTTTACACTTTATTTTGCACATTAGAACTCAATTAAATGTGTTGGACACTTAATCACCAAAACATCATAGAAATTGCCCAAGGGCACATTTCCCTTTTAGGTGCTCACGGTGAGTTTGGTGGTTCGGGTCTCAAAACCACCCAGCGCTATGGATGGCGGGTTTTACTGAGTTTGGGCCTCAAAACTCATCGCCGGTAGTTTTGAAGGGAACCAGTGACGGCACGTGGCGTGATCGTGGACGGTGCTTCAAGGCGAAGCAACTCCGTGTGAAGGACGTGGCCGTCAGATCAAAATCCCAAGAGTTGGTCCATTTCGCCCCGGTGGAGTGGATAGGCTCTATGTAAATAAGGGTAGTTTAGTAAGTGATAATAACTCTCTATAAATAGAGGGGAGGACTGGTTAGTCTAGTATCACTTGGCGCCATTTGTTTTGGCTTAGGGCTTTAGCACTCATATTTCCCATCTCTATACGTCTCTAATTTTAGCCAAGGATCTGCGGCGATTTTGTACTTCGACTGTGTTTGTGTTCTTCAAGTTTAATCTCAGGAAGAGTCTTCAATACGACCCATAGGTTTCTGTCACTTCTCAATCTCAGTTTTGAATACTTGTTTAAATTCTGAAGTTTGTGTTCTTGGTTTCTCCCTTTCCTTTCCCTTGTTGATTTGTGAAGAAACTTTGAATTATTGTGACATGGGTATTTGTTGGAGTTTGATTTTGGTGTAGATAGACTGTTTGGATCACTGCATACGCCCTCATGGAGCAATTCTTTGTCGTGATCCGAGTTGATTCTCGTTTGAGTTCGTTTTGAGAAAACCCAATCAAAACCCTATCTTTCTCGAGATCTTCGATCAGCGACTTGATTTCTTGTTTGTTTGTGTTCATACTTCACGAGATAACTTCTTACACCCCGCACAAAATGTCTGTCAAATTTGAGATCATTATGGGCATTTTTTCTTTCCCAGCACACGCCGCCCATGTGTGCGGCACTGCCGGACCTCCACCACTCTCGGACCTAAGGCTGGCACTGCCGCTCTAACTTTATGGTGATTTTGACTCTGATAATTTCCAAGAAGTTTGGCTTATAGGTCTTAGGGTTTTTGGTGCATACAAACGACACTGGTTTGTGTTGCGCTCTGATCTACTGCTCTAAGTCCCTAGAGGGTCTTCGGGTTGATCTTTGGGATTAAAGTCACATACTCGCAGGACAAGAACTTTTAGTGGCTCCCATTCACCCCCTCTGGTCTCCTCACCGGTCGTACATAAAGTGCTCCACTCCCAAACACCCCCTTAAACTGTCTCCATCAACTATCTTATCCCATCCATTATCTCATTCGCTATTTCAAATTGCACTATGTAAATAGGGTAACCTACAGTGTAAATTCTTTATTTTACACTATCTACTATGAACAACCTTACTTCTTTATTTGTGGCGGTTAGCCATGTTAGATCTATACACTCACTAGGTGAGTGCCTGTGCGTTGCAACGGGAACATATAATACCACAATAAATTATGTACAAATGTGTGTTATATTATTATAAAAAAAGATTTCATAATTCATTTATGATTCTAGGCATACATAAATTTTGTTATTTTAATCTAACTGTTTCACCACTACATTACAACCAATCAGTATTATGCAACCATCTAATTATAAATATTCTAGATAAGTTTATTGTTGGAGACTTGTTCTCAAATGCTTTGAATCAAGAACAAGGCAACATAAAATGTTAGATATTAAAGCCCTTCGTCCGCTGAAGCATTATTTCCCCAAGGATTTAATGAGCTTCGGACGAAGGTTATGAATAATATATCACGAAGATTGCATCTTCGTGATCAAAGATAAAACAATGTGAAATGTAATATAAAGTACAAAACATTACAGAATACCCAGAATAAATAACATTATTTATTTATTTTATAATATGAACTCAAATATTAAAACATAATATTTAAGTACATTTATACCTTCGCCTTGGCAGAAAACAATAATTCCAGAATACTGCGTTAACAATTACAGGATTCTGTGAACAGTAAAGGAGTATTGTTCACCTATTTATAGGCACAAGACGCAGCCTGTAAGAAATTACAATCATGCCCCTTACAGAAGATCACAATTATAACTCAGACTCTTATGGACTAAAAAGCCATTCCATCTTTAAGTCGGTTCGATCCTTCGTCTTTGGATACGCTATAGTGTCGAAGCTTCATGAGCGGTAGCTTCGGTATCACGTATAAACAGATTTGCCGAAGGTGTTTCTTCCTGCAGGACCTTCGACGACGAAGCATGGTCCCAACAGTAGCCCCTTCACGGCGCTAGATCGTTTTTCGTAACGAGCTTGAACCGTGAAAAGTCTCTTAAGCTTTGGGTAGCCGAAGGTCCGAAAACACCTTCCCTGAGCTCGTTGCCGAGAAACGATACAACTTCCGAGCGTGGAGTAGTCCCACCATGCATATTTACCTTCTCGGGTTTTGTGGCCCACCGTTCAGTGGGTGCGGGCGACTGTTCGTCCGGTGTAGGAGACTTGACGATTCACCTTTTTACCTGCAGCACTATTGAAACAGACAAGTAGGTGTAAAGTTACCACATCATTCATTGCAATTGCACTGTTTTGCTGCCAAAAATTTCACCATAGCCGAAGCTTGACCCTTGCACTCAAACGAAGCACCACTCTGGATTCTGCTTCGTCACAAGAAGAGCTTCGGAAAAAAGGTTACTAATTTCAGAAAACTTTAGGAATTCATAATCAAATGGCTAGATTGCGCTCCACTGCCAGGATTGAGCGTGAGGGAGACGAGGCCGAAGCCACTAAAACTGTTCCTATTTCCGAAGCAATGAGGTGGTCTAGGCTGGCAACATCAGAGGATATATCTGCTGCCGAAGCAAAACAAGCTGACGTTGAAGAAAATGAATCTGAGGATGAGTACGGTGCGATGCCGTCTAAACCCAGCCACCTAGAGTTTGGGAAGTCTATTATTACTGAGGGTGACATGGCTAAGTTACTGAAGTTAGGCTATTTCAGTGAAGACAAAAAGGAGCTGATTCGCTTCGGGGGAGAAGAGATTACCCCAAAGCCTAAAAAAGATGAGGTAGTAGTTTTTAAGAGCTTCTTCAAAGCGGGGTTAAGATTTCCCCTACATGGGATGATTGCAGATGTTTTAGAGAGATTTGGGATTCACCTTCATCAGTTAACTCCTAACGCCATTGTTAGGCTTAGTGTTTACATCTGGGCACTCCGAAGCCAGGAGGCAGAGCCACTTGCCGAGGGTTTTTGCCGGGCACACGAGCTTCATTACCAGACAAAAGCTAGAGAAGACGGGTTGCATGATAATTTTGGCTGCTACAATTTTGCATATCGGAAAGATGCCAAGTATCCAGTTATCAGTTATCGTACAAAATGGCCAGCTGGCTGGAAGAGTGAATGGTTTTATGTCAAAGTGGATGAAAAGAAGGAAAAGCTGGTTCAGAGCCCTTTAAGGTTAACCTTCGGAGAAACTAGGCCTCAATGCACCATGAATCCGGATAGCCCATGCCAGATTGCACTGGGTGAATTTCGGGTTGTTGCAGAGCACATTGGCACCAGGGATCTAGTCCAAGAATTCTTAGCATTCAGAGTATTTCCATCTTTGAAGGAATGGGACATGCCGAAGCTGAAAGGAGAGAAGAAGAAGAAAGAGCTTGTTCGACTACCTTATCATTTCAAGTTTAAAAAACATTTTAAAACACCTTGCCAAGAGTGGTTGGATACAATTGAGGTTATGTGCAACGAGATCCTCGGCAACTATTCTAAAAAAGAAGATCAATTAATGACTGTGGCTTTCGGCACTCGTCCGAAGCGAAGAATGAATCGGGTGATGGATGCCTTGAATTTTGATTATCCTGACTATGAGCAGTTGGGCAAAGTTGCTGAAGGGCAAAAAAGAAAAAGAGTTGCCAGCGCTCTTGACAAAGAAGGTAGTAAATTGGTTCAAAAGGACAAAGAAATTTCTGAGAAAAGAAAACTGAGCCTTTAAGTCCGCTGCCGAAGTGGAAGAGATTCTAAAGGTAATGACTGAACCTTTGACTATCAAGCTAAGTCCACTGGCGCCTGAACGGACGAAGTTTTTTCAGAAGGAAAAAGAACCTTCGGCAACAGAAAGTCCCGCTAAGCCAAAAAAGGAGAATTATCCAAGTGGCCGATGTCATTCATCGGACACCGCCACCGACATTGGCGTCAAAAATACCATTTATTGAAAGCGCTAGCACTGCCGAAACCGCAGACACCGGAGCCAAAGCCACCAGAGCAGCCACCAGAGCCGAAGCCACCGGAGCCGAAACCGGGACCGCTGAAGATCCCAATCTAGAAACCACACTTGGTGATATTGATAACATACTTCTAAAAATGGCTGAGGAAGAGGCTGCTGCGGCCGCTGTGGACACGACAATTGAGAAGGGAAAAGAGCAAACTGAAGATACTTTGGAAGAGGAAAATTTCAATTTTCAAGATATACTGGGACAAGAGTTATCAGAAACTGAAAAAGAAGAGCTAAAGAAATATGTCGTATCCTGTGGGTACAAACCAGGGGCTCTGCTGTTTGGCGGAGTCAATGAAGGGAAACTAAGATGCCTTCAGAATCGAACCGAGGCCAAAGTTGTTAGGACTTTCTCAAAGAATGTTGGGCTGCCGAAGATTGAAGCGGACCTCTGCAAGTACCAGCGATAGCATATCGCTGGTAGCCTGTTCTATGCTAATTTCAAGGTAAAAACTATCAACCTTTTTTTTTGAATCAAGATGTTTTCTGACGAAGGTTGTTTTGCTAGAGTATATTATTAAGTAAAATGCTGAGATCTTGAAGACGAAAAAAACGAAGCTACCATCAAAGATCTAGAAAATAAGGTCGAAAGTTACGAAGCTGCTTTGAAGAAAAAGGACTTCGACATTCAAGAACTTGAAAATAAAGTTAAAGATCACAAAGCTGCCTTGGAGAAGAAGGACTTCGTCATTCACTCTATGGAAGGTTCACTGGCTGAAGCTCAAGCCGAAATTGACAAATTAAACAGCGAATTACTCATAAAATCAGAAAAATCTGAGCAAGAAAAGAAGATTCTTGAAACAAGTCTCAAAACCAAAATTGAGAAGAATTCAAATTTGCAGAAATCATTGAAGGAGCTTCAGGAAAAATGTTTAGATTTCGGCAACCGATGTGTGCAGCGGCTGAAGGATGTGTTTTACTCAATTGGGGCCAGCTCTGATAAGTTTACACCTTCAGCTGAAAACTTGCCGAGCACCTTTGAATACATTGAGGGCGAAGTTGATGCACTTGACAAAGTTATCGCTGGGCATGCCGATTTCTGCGTCCTGTTAGCTTCTCGAGGCACGGCTACTGCTTTCCTGAAGGATGGCTGCACGCACGGGAAAATTGTTAATAGGCCAAACTTCAGTTTGTCGCCAGCAGATTTGATTGACATCCCCAGCCTAGCTCGAAGCATAGGAAACAGGTTTATGACCCAGATTTGGATAAACGGCGGGCGAAAAATGGCTGGTGACGAAGCTCGGAGCCACCTTAAGCCAGTGAGAAACTTATACTTGTTACTTTTACCTTCTCCTTGAACTTTCTCTTTTCTCATTCCATTTTAATATGTACAGGATGATGAAGCTAAAGAATGACGAGCTGAAGCCTTAACAGATGTTCCGAAAGACTTTGCTGCATAAGATTTTAGAGAAAATTTCGTAATATGATTGTAAAGAAACTTATGTAAATTTGTGCGTACCTTGTAATATATCTTTTCCCCTTTGTCCGTGTACAATCTGCTTTGCTGTGGACGAAATTTTCTTTTTGAGCCGTAGGCGAAAAACACCTTCCCTTCTTTTCGTACACAACGAAGCATAAAAATTTCTTCTTTGTATTTTTCTCCGAAGCTTTATCCTCATAGCCGGAGCATCTGCCTTTTCTGTATGATATGATGATAATGATCCTATGTATGTCTAAATGAATGTTTATGAATGCAAATGTCATGATGTGATGTATCGTGCAAATGAATGTCCGGATATATATTCGAAACCATAATCATAGCCTTCATTCCCCTAGGAATGATTCAAATCTTTTTGCTGCTTATTTTTCGGCTTCACCATTTACTTTTCGGTGTATCAGCGCTGACTTTTCACTGTAAGCCTCCCTTAGGAGCTTCTTCGCCTTTTACTTCGGCGGAATCAGCGTTTATTTTTCGCTGTAAGCCTCCCTTAGGAGCTTCTTCGCCTTTTACTTCGGCGGAATCAGCGTTTATTTTTCGCTGTAGGCTCTGCATTCCCTTAGGAACGAATTTTGAGCTTCTCCCTGTTTTGTTTTCTTTTTTCCTTTGCACTCGGTGCGCTCTCAGCTTTTACATTTACATCTTTGGGGGATATTGCTCTTATAGAGTTGAAATAAGAAAAAGAAAAATTACATGCTGTGGCCCCATTAAAAACCTTTCTCCCCCTTTGGAAAGGAAAAGGGTGCCACAAGAAAGAATAGAAAAAATTATATCAAGCTAAACCTAATATCGCTGAAGCTCATCCGCATTCCATGATCTAGGAATGTCGTTGCCGTCCATATCCTTCAATCTGTAGGAACCGGGTCTTGAAGAAGATACTACCAGAAAAGGTCCTTCCCACTTCAGCTGTAGCTTGCCTACTGTCTCTGGGTTGGCTACTCTTCGAAGCACCAAATGTCTTGGCTCAATATTCTTTAGGCGAACCTTTCTATCACGCCATTTTATTGTTTCGGCTTGGTATTTATTGATGTTTTCCACAGCTTGAAGCCTGATCCTTTCTATGGCATCTTTTTCCACAGAATAATCGGCTTCAGCTTTGTCTTCTGTCGAAGCTACTATTCTTATTGATCCTGCTTTTGCTTCTTCCGGGGTTATTGCTTCGTCACCAAACAACAATTTGAAAGGTGTAAAACTTGTTGATCTTGATATTGTTGTGTTGTGGCTCCACACCACTTTTATTAATTCATCTGGCCACTTTCCCCTAGGCTGATTGAAGATTAACTTCATTATTCCTGTCATTATGATGCCATTATCCCTTTCAACAAGTCCATTTGACCCTGGATGTCGAACTGATGCAAAATGGATCTTCGTGCCAATTTGTTCACAAAATTCTCTGAAAGCTTGGAATCAAACTGCGTTCCATTGTCCACAGTGATGGCCTTTGGCACTCCAAATCGACAGACAATATTTTGCCAGAAAAACTTTTGAATAGTAACCGAAGTTATTGTGGCTAAAGGCTTTGCCTCAATCCATTTAGAAAAATATTCCACTGCCACTACAACATATCTTAAGTTCCCTTGTGCTGGTGGTAGCGGACCTAACAAATCAAGGCCCCACCTTTGCAATGGCGGGTTGTATTAACTGGGTTAAAGACGAAGATTGTTTTTGATCTCTTGCACATTTCTAACATCCTTCGCACTTTTGGACTAATTCCGCTGCATCCGAAGATGCCTTTGGCCAATAAAATCCTTGACGAAAAACTTTTCCCAGCAAAGGCCTAGATCCAATGTGAGATCCACACAGGCCTGCGTGTATTTCCTTCATCAATTCTATACCTTCGACTCTGAATAAACATTTGAGTAGTGGAGAACAGACCCCATGCTTGTACAGCTCCCCTCCTATTATTACATATGGTCGAGCTCTTGCCTCTATTCTCTTGTTATAAGCTTCGTCATCTGAAAGGAAGTTACCCTGAAGGTAAGAGATGATCTCAGTTCTCCAGTCTTCACTATAAACAAGAGATATATTGAGGACTGCTCTTTCAAGGAGTTCAACCAAAGGTGCTTTTATTGTTTCAAAAAATACTTCCGAAGGTAAGGGCAGCCCCTGTGCTGCTGACTTGGCTAGCAAATCAGCATGTTCATTTTCTCCTCGAGGAATATTTTTGACAGAAAACCCTTCAAAGGAAGCTTCAATCCTTCAGACCATGTCTAAATATTTCTCCAGCTTCGGGTCTCTTGCCTTACAACTCTTGTCAATATGACCAGAAATAACCTGGGAATCAGTTTTAAGAACTGCCCTTCTAATTCCCATTGCCTTTAACTTCCGAAGACCCAAAAGTAAAGCTTCGTACTTAGCAATGTTATTTGTGCAGCTGAAATCCAGTCTTGCTGTGTAGCAAGTTTTAACTTTGGATGGTGCGACCAACACAGCGGCTGCTCCTGCCCCGAAGGTTCCCCAAGAACCATCGCAGAATACTGTCCAAGCTTCGGCATCTTTACTCTCTTCTTCTTCCTGAGCCCCTGGCGTCGAGTCAGCAATGAAGTCTGCTAACGCTTGAGACTGAATCGAAGATCTATGCACATAATCAATGCAAAACTCGTTGAGTTCCGCAACCCATTTTCCAACCCTTCCAGTAGCTTCTCTATTTCTCATAATATCCTTCAATGGTTGTGAAGAAGGGACAATTATATTGTATGCTTGAAAATAGTGCCGAAGCTTCCTGGAAGCCATCAAAACGGCATATAGCACCTTCTCCAATTCTGTATAATTTTTCTTTGATAAACTAAGAACTTCGGATACAAAGTATATTGGGGCTTGCTTTTTGACTTGCCCTTCAAGCTTCTCTTGGACAAGTGCTGCACTTACCGCTGAGTGCGAGGCTGCCACATATAACAACAGAGGAGCCCCTGGCGTTGGTGGAGTTAACGTTGTTAGGTCTATCAAATATTGCTTCAGCTCTTCGAAGGCTCTCTGCTGAACTGGTCCCCATTGAAAAACTTCGGCTGACTTCAGCACTTCGAAGAATGGTAAATTTCTCTCTGCTGATCTAGATATGAATCTGTTGAGGGATGCCAGTCTTCCTATCAATCGCTGAGCCCCCTTCTTTGTGCTTGGTGGTTCCATTCGGAGAATAGCTTCAATTTTATTTGGATTAGCCTCAATCCCTTTTGTTGAAACTAGGCAACCAAGGAATTTCCCCTTCTTTACTCCGAAAACGCACTTTTCTGGATTCAGTTTTAGACCGGCTTGTCTAAAATTAGCGAAAGTCTCTTGCAGATCAGCAATGCGATTTTCTTGTTTCGTGCTCTTTACAATGATATCATCGACATAAGTTAGCACATTTCTGCCTATCTGAGAATGAAGAACCTTTGTTGTCATTCTGCTGAAGCTTCCTCTAGCATTCTTGAGCCCCTCAGGCATCCGAAGGTAACAATATGTTCCGCTAGGGGTTATAAAGCTGGTTTTTGGCTCATCCTCCTTCTTCATCCAAATTTGATGATAGCCTGAATAACAATCCAACAGACTCATAAGTTCTGATGAAGCTGCTGCATCAACTAGAGAATCTATCCTTGGCAATGGAAACTCATCCTTCGGACAAGCCTTGTTGAGATCAATAAAATCAATACACATCCTCCATTTGCCATTGGCCTTTTTTACCATAACAGTGTTAGCCAGCCATTCTGGATACTTTACTTCTCTGATGACTCCGGCGCTAAGGAGTCTTTTTACTTCATTTCGAGCACCTTCGGCCTTGTCATCAGACATCTTCCGAAGCCTCTGCTTTCTGGGTGTGAAGGATGGATCAACATTGAGCGAGTGTTCAATAATATCCCTATTGACGCCACAGAGATCGTTAGCCGACCATGCAAAGACATCTTTGTTGTTGAACAGGAATCTTATCAGGGTTTTCTCTTGTTCCTCAGACAATTGAGATCCCAGCAGCACCTTCTGCTCTGCGATATCTTCGCATAAAAGCATGGGTTTCGGCTGATCGGGCGAAGCAGCCTTCTCCCTTCTGTACTTGTACTGCTCACAAGCTTCGGCTTCATCTATATTGTGGATTGCCTTTGAATCAGTCCAATTCCCCTCGGCCTTTCTGGCAGCTTCCTGACTCCCATGAATAGCAATAGGTCCCTGATCCGAAGGTATCTTCATGCAAAGATATGCTGGATGAAGAATTGCTTCGAAAGCATTGAGTGTTCCGCGACCAATGATAGCATTGTAGGGATACTCCATGTCGACAATGTCAAACACAACTTGCTCAGTCCTTGTATTGTTGACGAACCCGAAGGTCACTGGCATGGTAATCTTACCAAGCGCTACAATCTGTCTTCCTCCGAAGCCACAAAGAGGGTGCATAGCATCATGAATCTTGTCTTCGGGCTCTTGCATTTGTCTGAAGGCCTTAGCAAATATAATATCCGCTGCACTGCCTGTATCAACCAAAACATTGTGGACCAGAAATCCTTTGATCACACAAGAGATAACCATAGCATCATTGTGTGGGTAATCCTTGAGCTGAAGATCCTCTTGAGAGAAGGTAATTGGGATGTGAGACCATCTTGACTTGATGAAGGGTCCTTGTACCCCTACATGTTGTACTCTTCTTTGTGCCTCCTTCTTCTGTTTCTTGTTAGTCGGCTCTGAGCATGAACCGCCTGTTATCGGGAGAATCAACTTCGGAGCCGAAGCTGTTCGAGCTTGGTTCTTGAACGAAGCCATCAGGTCAAAAAGTGGAAGTGAGTTCACCGGAGGTGGGCGCCAATGTTGGAGACTTGTTCTCAAATGCTTTGAATCAAGAACAAGGCAACATAAAATGTTAGATATTAAAGCCCTTCGTCCGCTGAAGCATTATTTCCCCAAGGATTTAATGAGCTTCAGACGAAGGTTATGAATAATATATCACGAAGATTGCATCTTCGTGATCAAAGATAAAACAATGTGAAATGAAATATAAAGTACAAAACGTTACAGAATACCCAGAATAAATAACATTATTTATTTATTTTATAATATGAACTCAAATATTAAAACATAATATTTAAGTACATTTATACCTTCGCCTTGGCAGAAAACAATAATTCCAGAATACTGCGTTAACAATTACAGGATTCCGTGAACAGTAAAGGAGTATTGTTCACCTATTTATAGGCACAGGACGCAGCCTGTAAGAAATTACAATCATGCCCCTTACAGAAGATCACAATTATAACTCAGACTCTTATGGACTAAAAAGCCATTCCATCTTTAAGTCGGTTCGATCCTTCGTCTTTGGATACGCTATAGTGTCGAAGCTTCATGAGCGGTAGCTTCGGTATCACGTATAAACAGATTTGCCGAAGGTGTTTCTTCCTGCAGGACCTTCGGCGACGAAGCATGGTCCCAACATTTATGGAATGAACTTTGAAACAAGTTCTTTCAGGTCACATATAGAAGCCACGGTAGAAAAATGCAAGTTTTTTAAACAAGTTCTTTCTCACAAAAGGGCGTTCTCACAGATCCTTGTTGTATATATGGGGGCAAAGTACCAAATCAAAGGACATAAGAAACCTAAAAGGTAACTGTAACCACAATATGCTCAATAGATAATTATGAACCAAAGTATATATGAAGGTTGTAATAAAGAATACTTACAAAGATCACTATCTGGATATCTCGCAATCCACCAAAGTTCTGTAAACATTTCACAGTGAGCAAGAAAGACAAAAATAATAATATTTGCTTGTGTTTGCTGGTAGTCTCAAAACAGGATTGCTCCCCCACCAAAATGAAGAACAGAGTTCACGCACCTTTTGTGAGAACTCACCTAGGCGAATCGAAGAACAATGGAAGATGTGAGGAGGAACGGGGTGGGGTGGCGGCCTTGACTATCTCTTCCCTTCAGATTTCTTTAATACTCGTCGATGTGGTGCAGCGTCGTTGGAAGGTCGCCCCCAATGATGGGAGGAGATTGCAGGGGCGATGATGGAGGGTGCGGCCACAACGACGATTACCTTCCATTGGGTGCGTGAAGCGGGTCTCTGGTTTGGGGGCGACTTTCCATCGGCGGACGCACGGTGGGGGAGGCGGTGAGGTGAAGCTACGCGAGCGGGTGCGATCTCTAGTTTGGGGCGACCTTCCATCGATGTCCGCGTGGTGGGGGAGACGCCGAGGCTGAATCTACGCGACCTTCCATCTGTAGACGTGGACGCACGGTGGGGAGGCGCCGAGGCTAAATCTACGCTGAATCTGCGCGACCTTCCATTGGTAGACGCGGGCGCTCGGATTCTGCGGATCACGGAGGCGGTTGCGCGATCTCTGGTTTGGGGCAACCTTCCATCGGTGTCCGCGTGGTGGGGGAGGCGTCGAGGTGAAGCTGTGGCCTTCCATCGGCAGACGCGGACGCGCGGTGGGGAGAGCGTGCTATGGGAGCCGGTGGACGCTGAAAGGGAAATAGTCTCAATATTTCCTATAATCGATTTTAGTGTTTGACGACCATCACAAACCTTGTGGACTAACCAGTTTGCCTAGTTGATCATTTCACAGGTGTATAAGTTCATCTACAACTATTCTAAATCAACTGTCCGGAATACCGTAGATTATTCCGGACAGGAGAAGCTTTTTGGAAAAACAGACTAAGCGCGGACCGTCCGGGCACTTGCCGCGGACCGTCCGCGACACTAAGGTGACTCTCGGATAGGAACACTGCATAAACGCGAGTCTATACTACGGACCGTCTGATGGAAAAGCAAGCACCGTCCGAGACAAAGAGCAGACCGTCCGGCCTCATGCCCGGACCGTCCGATCGGCGCAGAACCGAAAAACCCGAAGGTGATGGGTTCGGTAAAATGAATAGAGTCATCGCGACCATCTGGGGTGCACGACCGAACCGTCCGCGATTGCCTTTATCTGACATATGATGACGCATTTAATGCATTATAGCCATTGATATAGCCGTTACTGCTGACCGTTGCGATTGTAGTCGTTGATGTGCAGGGGCGGACCGTCCGGACCAGGGGCGCGGACCGTCTGCGATCGGCAGAAAAGGAGCAACGGCTAGGAAGTAGTTGAGGGCTATAAATACAACCCCAACCACCTCCATTCACTTCACCCAAGCATTCCAATCTTCTACATTCAACTAGGTCAGTGTATGTGCGTTGCAACGGGGACATATAATATCTCGATAAATTATATATGCACATATGTGTTATATAGTTATGAGATAGATGATGACATATAAGAGCTGTCCGAGATGACATCGAAGAGAAACTCGGGCCTGTGACGCACGGGCACTCACCTAGTGTATTATATAAGATAGGTCAGTGTCCATGCATTGCATCTAGAACATATAATATATCGATGTTGGGGACTTGTTCTCAAATGCTATGAATCAAGAACAAGGCAACACGATGATGTTAAACATTAAATACCCTTCGTCTGCTGAAGCATTATCTCCTCAAGGGTTTAATGAACTTCGGACGAAGGATATAAACAAAATATTACGAAGGTAACAAAAATAACATAGAATGATATAAAATGTAAAACATTAAAAATAAATATGTTGGAAATAAATGATACCATTCACATATTTATTTTCAATACAATGTTTAAGGTATGATTATACCTTCGCCTTGACAAGCAATAATTCCCGAATGGTGCTTTCGCAATTACAGGAATGCGTGAACAGTAAAGGAATACTGTTCACTATTTATAGGCACAGGACACAGCCTGTGAACAATTACAGTCTTACCCCTCATGAAAGTTTACAACATCGACTCAAACTCTTATGGACTAAAAGGTCATTCTATCTTTAAGTCGGTTTGTAGTTCCGAAGCTCCATGGGCGACACCCTTCGGCATTGCGTACAGACAGCTTCAACCGAAACTGTTTCTTCCTTCAGGACCTTCGGCGACGAAGCATGGTCCCAACAGTAGCCCCTTCACGGTGCTAGATCGTTTTTCGTAACGAGCTTGATCCATGAAAAAAAGTCTCTCAGGCTTCAGGAAGCCGAAGGTCTGAAAAACACCTTCCCTGAGCTCGTTGTCGAGAAACGATACAGCTTTCGAGCGCGTAGCGGTTCCACCATGCGAGTTCACTACTCTGGTTTTTGCGGTCCACCGTTCAGCGGGTGTGAGCAACCGTTTGCCTGGTGTAAAAATTCCCGACGATTCACCTTCCTTCCTGCAACACTATATAAACAGACTGGTAGGTGTAAAGTTACCACAACATTCATTGCTATTACACTGTTTTGCTGCCAAAATTTTTAACCATAGCCGAAGCTCGACTCCTGGATTCGGACGAAGCTCCAATTTGGTGTCTGCTTCGTCAGAAGAGAAGCTTCGGCAGAAGAAGAGGTTATTTAATTCCCGAGAAATCTTTCAAGAAATTTAAAATTGAATGGCCAGGTTGCGCTCTACTGCTAGAGTTGAGCGTGAGGGAGGCGAAGTCGAAGGTGCAGAGACTGTCCCTATCTCCAAAGCATTGCAACGATCCAGATTGGTGACTTCGGAAAGAATGCCTACTGCCGAAACAGAACAAGCTGCTGCCAAAGCAGAACAAGGAGATATTGAGGAAGCTGGTTCTGACGATGATTACCATATCGCAGTACCGAGCAAGCCTAGTCACTTGGACTTTGGGAAGTCGACTATTTCCAAGGCGGATTTCTCCAAGATGGTGAAGGCGGACTATTTCAGAGAAGAAGAGAAGAAGCTGCTTCGGTTCGGGGGAGAGGAGACTACCTCGAAGCCACAAAAGGATGAAATAGTTATTTTCAAGAGTTTTTTAAAGGCTGGGTTAAGATTTCCTTTGAATAGGATGATTTCTGATGTGCTGCAAAGGTTTGGGATCTATTTTCACCAGTTGACCCCCAACGCCATCGTCAGGCTTAGCGTTTATATCTGGGCTCTCCGAAGCCAGGCGGTGGATCCGTTTGCCGACAGCTTCTGTCGAGTACATGAGCTGCATAACTAGACTAAGGCCAGAAAGGATGGGCTGCACGAAAATTTTGGTTGTTACAACTTTGCCTATCGGAAGACCACAAAATTTCATGTGATCAGCTACCGAAGCAAATGGCCGGCAGGCTGGAAGTCAGAATGGTTTTATGTCAAGGTTGACGAAGATAAGGAGAAGCTAGTGCAGAGCCCTCTTGAGCTAACCTTCGGAGAAACAAGACCCCGCTGCAGAATGACAACCAAAGGTCCAACTTGGGCCGCACTGGCCGAATTCAAAATTATTGCAGAACACATTGACACTAGAGATCTAGTGCAGGAATTTCTGGCCTTCAGAGTATTTCCGACCATGAAGGAGTGGACTATGCCGAAGCCTAAAGGAGAAAAGAAAGAAGGGGAGCTTGTCCGACTACCTTATCATTATAAGTTTAAGAAATACTTTAAAACGCCCTGCCAAGAATGGCTTGATACAATTGAAGTAATGAGTAATGAAATCCTTGGAAATTACTCCAAAAAAGAGGACCAGCTAATGACAGCAGCCTTCGGCACTCGGCCGAAGCGAAGGCTGAACAGGGTGCTCGATGCCATAGGTTTTGAATATGCTAATTATGATCACCTGGGCGGAGATGCTGGAGGCCCAAAGCGAAAAAGAATTCCCAGCGCTGCTGACGAAGAGATCGCCAAGGCGACCAAAAAGAAAAGAGGAGGTTCTGAAAAACTTAGCCCTGAAGAATTGAATCCTGAGCCGAAGGTGGCCACTGGAGGAAAGAGGAAAACCGCGTCTCCAGAACCAAGATCGTTGGTTCGAGAAGAAGATACTCCTGCAACGCCTTCTGCTGTTGAAGTAGGAGAGATTATGAAGGTAATGACTGAACCCTTGCCTGTGAAGCTAAGTCCGCTGTCGTTGGAACTGACGAAGTTTTTTCAGAAGGACAAGGCAGCTTCGGCAGAAGAAGGTCCTGCACTGCCGAAAAAACGAAGGATCATTCAAATAGCAGATGTAATTCATGGGACACCGTTGCTGATCCCGGCATCAAGAATTGCTATTGACCAGACTGCCGAAGCTAAGGGCGCCACAGCCGAAACCACCACCAGAGCGGAAACCTCCGAAGCTGAAATTGGCGCCACCGAAGCTGCCGGAGTTGAAACCGAAGCCGCAGAAAATCTGAATCTGGACGAGACACTTGAAGTTATTGATAACATACTCTTGAAAATGACTGAGGAAGAATCTACTGTGGCCGCAGCGAGCACAGGCACCGAAAAGGGGAAAACAAGCTGAAGACATTTTGGAGGGTGAAGATTTTGAATTTCAAGATCTACTTGGGCAAGAGCTGACAGACGCTGAAAAAGCAGAGCTTAAAAGATGTGCCATAGCCTGCGGATATAAGCCAGGGGCTACACTATTTGGTGGGGTTAACGAAGGAAAACTGAGGGGCCTTCGAAACCGCAGCGAAGCTAAAATTGTTAGAACTCTCTGCAAAAACATTGGCTTGCCGAAGCTGGAAGTGGACCTCTGTCGCTACCAACGGCACCATATCGCCGGAAGTTTGCTTTATGCTAACTTCAAGGTAACAAATATTTTTGTTATTTTATTATTATTATTATCTTTTTAGATCATTTTCTAACGAAGATCGTTTCGACAGAGCATACTGTTAAGTAAAGTTCTAAAAATGCAACAAGATCTCGAAGAAGAGAAGAACAAAACCGTCATCAAAATTTGGCTGAAAAGGTTGAAAACTACGAAGCTGATTTGAAAAAGAAGGATTTCACCATCCAAGATCTTGAGATGATGGTCAAAGAGCACGAAGGTGCATTAGAAAATAAAGATTTTGTTATTCAGTCTATGGAGGGTTCTTTGGCTGAAATCCAAACTGAGAATAACAGCTTAAAGAATGAATTGCTCCAACAATCAGAAAAATTTGAGCAAGAAAAGAAATATCTCGAAGCAAGGCTGAAAACTGAGGTGGATAAAAATTCAATTTTGCAGAAATCCTTTAAAGAACTTCAAGAGAAATGCCTTAGCTTCGGCAGCCGGTGCGTGCAACGGCTGAAGGATGTGTTCCATTCTGTCGGAGCTAGCTCTGCAAAATTTACACCTTCAGCTGATAATCTGCCCAGCACGTTAGAATATATTGAAGGTGAGGTTGATGCCCTTGACGAAGTTATTGGTGGGCACGCCGACTTCTGCGCCCTGGTAGCTTCTCGGGGCACAGCCACCGCTTTTCTGAAGGCTGGCTGCACGCATGGAAATGTTGTGAACAGACCAAACTTCAGCTTGTCAGCATCAGATCTGATAAATATCCCAAGCCTAGCCCGAAGCATCGGGAATAGACTCATGACCCAGATCTGGGTAAGTGGCGGGCGAAAAATGGCGGGTGACGAAACTCGAAGTCATCTTAAGCCGGTAAGAAACCTACTTTTGTTACTTTTACCTTCTCCTTGAAATTTGCACCTTTCTTATTTTGCTGTTTGATGTACGTAGGATGACGAAGCTGAAGTTTGACAAAGTTGAAGTTTGACGAAGCCTAGCCTGAAGCTTGATAATTGTTTGCAATGTACTGTCCTGCAAAAATTCTGGAGAAACTTTTTGTAATATAATTATGTAACAACTTATGTAAATTTGTACATACCTTGTAATATATTTTGTTTCTGCTATTTGCATACAAGCTGCTTTGCTGTGGACGAAACTTCTCCTTTGAGCCGAAGGCGAAAAACACCTTCCCTTCTTTTCGTACACAACGAAGCATAAAAAATTCTCGTTCGAATATTTCCTCATCACCGAAGCATCTGTGGTTTTGTGCGGTATAATGATGATTCTATATATGTCTAAATGCATGTTTATGAATGCAAATGACATGATGAGATGTATTGTGCAAATGAATATCAAAATACTTAATCATAGTCCTTCAGCGTTGACTTTTCGCTGTAAGCCTCCCTTAGGAGCTTCTTCGCCTTTTACTTTCAGCGGAATCAGCGTTTATTTTTCGCTGTAAGCCTCCCTTAGGAGCTTCTTTGCCTTTTACTTTCAGCGGAATCAGCGTTTATTTTTCGCTGTAAGCTCTGCATTCCCTTAGGAACGACTTTTGAGCTTCTCCCTGTTTCCTTTTCTTTTTCCCTTTGCATTTACATTTACATTTTTTGGGGGATATCACTCTCATAAAATTGAAGTAAGGAAAATTACATGTTGTGGCCCCATTAAAAACCTTTCTCCCCCTTTGGAAAGGAAAAGGGTGCCACGAAAAAGAATATATAAAAAATTACATCAAGCTAAACATAATATCGTCGAAGCTCATCCGCATTCCATGATCTAGGAATGTCGTTGCCGTCCATATCCTTCAATCTGTAGGAACCGGGTCTTGACGAAGATACTACCAAAAATGGGCCCTCCCACTTCAGCTGTAATTTGCCTGCTGTCTCAGGGTTGGCTACTCTTCGAAGTACCAAGTGTCCTGGTTCAATGTTCTTCAGCTTGACTTTTCTGTCACGCCATTTTATTGTTTCAGCTTGATATTTATTGATGTTTTCCACAGCTTGAAGTCTGATCCCTTCAATAGCATCTTTTTCTACAGAGCAATCAGCTTCGTCTTTGCCTTCTGCCGAAGCTACTATCCTTATTGATCCTGCTTTGGCCTCTTCTGGGGTTATTGCTTCGTCACCGAACAATAGTTTAAAGGGCGTAAAACCTGTTGACCTTGACACGGTTGTATTATGGCTCCATACCACTTTGATTAGCTCGTCAGGCCATTTTCCCCTGGGCTGGTTGAAGATTGACTTCATTATTCCTGTCATTATGATCCCATTAGCTCTTTCGACAAGTCCATTTGACTCTGGGTGTCGAACTGATGCAAAATGGATCTTCGTGCCAATTTGATCACAAAATTCTCTGAAGGCTTCAGAATCAAACTGTGTCCCATTGTCCACAGTAATGGCCCTCGGCACTCCGAAGCGACAAACAATGTTCTGCCAGAAAAACTTTTGAATAGTAAATGAAGTTATTGTAGCTAAGGGCTTTGCCTCAATCCATTTGGAAAAATACTCAACTGCCACTACCACATATTTCAAGTTCCCCTGTGCTGGTGGTAATGGGCCTAGCAAATCAAGGCCCTATCTCTGCAACGGCCAAGTGGGTTGTATTAATTGAGTTAAAGACGAAGGTTGTTTTTGATCTCTTGCACATTTCTGACAACCTTCGCATTTTTGGACTATATCTACTGCATCTGAAGCTGCCTTTGGCCAATAAAATCCTTGGCGAAAAACTTTCCCAAGCAAGGGCCTAGATCCAATGTGAGATCCACACAGGCCTGCATGTATTTCCTTCATTAATTCTATACCTTCGGATCTAGATAAACACTTGAGCAATGGGGAACAGACCCCGCGCTTGTACAACTCCCCTTCTATTATGACATATGGTCGAGCTCTTGCTTCTATTCTCCTGTTATAAGCTTCGTCGTCTGAAAGAAAATTACCCTAAAGGAAAGAGACAATCTCAGTTCTCCAATCCTCGCTATAAACAGGGGATATATTAAGGATTGCTCTTTCAAGAAGCTCGACCGAAGGTGCTTTTATTGTTTCAAAAAATACTTCCGAAGGTATAGGTAGCCCCTGGGCTGCTGACTTGGCCAATAGATCAGCGTATTCATTTTCTCCACGAGGAATATTTTTGACAGAAAAACCATCGAAGGAAGCCTCAATCCTTCGGACCGTATCTAGATACTTTTCAAGCTTCGGGTCTCTTGCTTTATAGCTCTTGTCAACATGACCAGAAATAACTTGAGAGTCAGTTTTAAGAATGGCCCTTCTGATTCCCATGGCCTTCAACTTCCGAAGACCCAAGAGCGGAGCTTCATACTCAGCGATATTATTTGTGCAACTAAAATCAAGTCGTGCCGCATAACAAGTTTTAACTTTGGAAGGTGAAACCAACACAGCAGCCGCTCCTGCTCCGAAGGTTCCCCAAGACCCATCGCAAAACACTGTCCATGCTTCGGCATCTTTATTTGTTTCTTCGTCCTGAGCCCCTGACGTCCAGTCAGCAATAAAGTCTGCTAACGCCTGGGACTGAATCGAGGATCTATGAACATAATCAATACAAAATTCATTGAGCTCTGCAGCCCATTTTCCAATCCTTCCAGTAGCTTCTCGGTTTCTCATAATATCCTTCAGAGGTTGTGAAGAAGGAACAATTACGTTGTAAGCTTGAAAATAATGCCGAAGCTTTCTGGAGACCATCAAAACAGCATACAGTACCTTCTCCAATTCTGTATAATTTTTCTTTGATAAACTAAGAACCTCGGATACGAAATATATTAGGGCCTGCTTCTTAACTTGGCCTTCGAGCTTCTCCTGTACAAGTGCCGCACTTACCGCTGAGTGCGAAGCTGCCACATATAATAACAAAGGAGCCCCTGGCGTTGGTGGAGTTAATGTTGTTAGATCTATCAAATATTGCTTCAGCTCTTCGAAGGCTTTCTGCTGTATTGGTCCCCATTGAAAGACTTCGGCTGACTTCAGCACTTCGAAGAATGGTAAGTTTCTCTCTGCTGATCTGGATATGAATCTGTTAAGAGATGCCAGCCTTCCCGTCAAACTTTGAGCCCCCTTTTTTGTGCTTGGTGGTTCCATTCGAAGTATAGCTTCGATTTTATTTGGATTAGCCTCAATTCCCTTTGTTGAAACTAGGCAACCAAGAAATTTCCCCTTCTTTACTCCGAAGACACATTTTTCTGGATTCAGCTTTAAACCAGCCTGTCTAAAATTAGCGAAGGTCTCCTGCAAATCAGCAATGTAGTTATCTTGCTTTGTGCTTTTTACAATGATGTCATCAACATAAGTTAGTACATTCCTGCCTATCTGAGAATGGAGAACCTTCGCTGTCATTCTGCTGAAGCTTCCTCCAGCATTTTTAAGCCCCTCAGGCATCCGAAGGTAGCAATATGTCCCACTAGGGGTTATAAAGCTGGTTTTCGGTTCATCCTCCTTCTTCATCCAGATTTGATGATAGCCTGAATAGCAATCCAGAAAACTCATAAGCTCTGATGAAGCTGCTGCATCGACTAAGGAATCTATCCTTGGCAATGGAAACTCGTCCTTCGGACAAGCCTTATTGAGATCAGTAAAATCAATACACATTCTCCATTTACCATTGGCCTTCTTCACCATAACAGTGTTAGCCAACCATTCTGGGTATTTCACCTCTCTAATAACTCCAGCACTGAGGAGTCTTTTCACTTCATTCCGAGCACCTTCGGCCTTGTCATCAGACATCTTCCGAAGTCTCTGCTTTCTGGGTCTAAAGGATGGATCGACATTGAGCGAATGCTCAATAACATCCCTGTTAACTCCACAAAGATCATTAGCTGACCAAGCAAAAACATCTTTATTATTGAACAAAAACCTTATCAAGGTTTTTTCCTGCTTTTCAGACAATTGAGATCCCAATAGCACCTTCTGATCTGCTATATCCTCACATAAGAGCATGGGCTTCGGCTGGTCAGCTGAAGCAGCTTTTTCCCTTCTGAACTTGTATTGCTCACAGGCCTCAGCTCCATCTATGTTATGGATTGCTTTTGAATCTGTCCAATTTCCTTCGGCCCTTCTGGCAGCTTCCTGACTTCCATGAATAGCAATAGGACCTTGGTCCGAAGGTATCTTCATGCAGAGGTAAGCTGGGTGAAGAATTGCTTCGAAGGCATTGAGAGTACCGCGACCAATGATAGCATTGTAAGGATACTCCATGTCAACAATATCAAACACAATTTGCTAGTCCTTGTGTTGTTAACAAATCCGAAGGTTACTGGCATGGTGATCTTCCCAAGTTCTACAATTTGCCGTCCTCCGAAGCCACAAAGAGGGTGCGTAGCATCATGGATCTTGTCTTCGGGCTCTTGCATTTGTCTGAAAGCTTTAGCAAATATGATATCAGCTGCGCTGCCTGTGTCAACCAAAACATTATGGACCAGAAATCCTTTGATCACACAAGAGATAACCATAGCATCATTGTGTGGGTAATCCTTGAGTTGAAGATCCTCTTGAGAGAAGGTAATTGGAATGTGAGACCATCTTGACTTGATGAAGGGTCCTTGCACCCCAACATGCTGTACCCTTCTTTGTGCTTCCTTCTTCTGCTTTTTGTTGGCTGGCTCTGAGCATGAACCACCTGTTATCGGGAGCACCAGCTTCGGGGCTGAAGCAGGTCCAACTTGATCGTTGAACGAAGCCATCAGCTCAAAAAAGTGGAAGTGTGTTGACCGGAGGTGGGCGCCAATGTTGGGGACTTGTTCTCAAATGCTATGAATCAAGAACAAGACAACACGATGATGTTAAACATTAAATACCCTTCGTCCGCTGAAGCATTATCTCCTCAAGGGTTTAATGAACTTCGAACGAAGGATATAAACAAAATATTATGAAGGTAACAAAAAATAACATAGAATGATATAAAATGTAAAACATTAAAAAATAAATATGTTGGAAATAAATGATACCATTCACATATTTATTTTCAATACAATGTTTAAGGTATGATTATACCTTCGCCTTGACAAGCAATAATTCCCGAATGGTGCTTTCGCAATTACAGGAATGCGTGAACAGTAAAGGAATACTGTTCACTATTTATAGGCACAGGACACAGCCTGTGAACAATTACAGTCTTACCCCTCATGAAAGTTTACAACATCGACTCAAACTCTTATGGACTAAAAGGTCATTCTATCCTTAAGTCGGTTTGTAGTTCCGAAGCTTCATGGGCGACACCCTTCGGCATTGCGTACAGACAGCTTCAACCGAAACTGTTTCTTCCTTCAGGACCTTCGGCGACGAAGCATGGTCCCAACAATCGATAACTTATATATACAAATATGTGTTATATGATTATGAGATGAATGACAACATCTGCTAGCCATCCAGAATGATATCAAAGAGAAACTTAGGCCTGTAACGCACGGGCACTCACCTAATAGTGTATTATATAAAATTTAACAAGAAGATTTAATGGCAAAAATTCAAAATCAATAAATATAAAATAAACATAAGCATAACTGTCTATTTCATCTAGTTTTTTTCCATAATACGATCAAGGTACTCTTGTATATTTCCAAGACTGTTAAATCGATGTGTTCCTCTCGTATGTCAACAGATCAATAAATAAATTCCTACGCAGAGTCGCACCATCATGTAAAGAAATGTTATCCTTAACTACAAATTACATATATGCTATTATTCTCACCATACTAAGTTGCACTTTTAAACCACTGTCCCACCACTCCATAATGTGCAGAGCAAAATAACCAGTATTAAGACTGAAAAAGTTACCAACTTTGTTATATTATGAAATTATAAACATAACATCTATATATATGACATAATAATTTTAAGTAATTACCCTTTTAAGTCGATTGGAGCATCAGGTCAAATTGAATGTCGCCACATATAAATGTCATGTGACCATCCAATACGTTTGACACCGTATGCAACCTTATATTTCTTCGAAATAAGAAGAATAGCTTCCCAAAATCTTTTTAGTGGTATATCTTTGCACCATTCTGGAGTAAATGTGAAATTAAACACATACACAAATTTGTTTGCATGATTAATAACGAAAAGTACATAGCCTGTAGAGTATCTCCATGGCATAAGAACCTGCAAACCATGAGACATTAGAATTATATGTTTGCACAATTTATTTAATTATATAGATCAAAGGAATTCTGACTTACAAATTTGCAAAGTGTGATGTAATAATTCATTTGAGGCCAATTATTTTATGTTTTTACCAACTCTATCGCGCTAGGATCCTTATATGACTTCGCTTCTTCGTCAAAACCACACATTTCCTAGAGAAAACATAATAATATAATAGAGAAGTGCTCATGCGTTGCAACGGAACATATAATACCATGATAACATATAATAACACGATAACTCATGTACAAATATGTGTTATACCGTTACAAGAAAATGTTTCGTAATCCATTTGTGATCCTAGTCATACATAAATTTTGTTATTTTAATCTAGTTATTCCACCACTATATTGCAATATCATACAAACTTCTATATATGACAGTACAATACTCGTGTGTTGCAACAGCATACAAATATTGGATGAAATGTTAGTACGCAATGATAAATAAACAATACATATACTATCATCAACCTCAATGTGTGTAAGTGTGTTATATGCATAGGGAGCATTGCTCAATCCAGGCCCAAAGAAATGTAGGAAGGTTTGATTTTATTTTTGGATAACAATAAACCTATAATTTCAGATGATATGCGATTATATTTTATAATAAACCTATCTTATGTCTCCTTTTCTAGATGAATTAGATCCTTTATTCTTTATTTTTCTTTTTATTAGGCTTTGGTAACGAGAGTCGTATACTCATATTGATGCCTTTATCGATTGATCCACAGATACACAAAAGATGGAAATAAGAAAAATAAAAGTACTCATGTAATCAAGCCACAAAATTGCATGAAGACTCTATCCGATGGGGTACAATATATTGCAAAAAAGTGCAAGAGTGCAGGGCTGCACCAACAAAATAACAACTGTGTGAAAGAGGAGCCACCTAAAGATAAATCTTGTAGAAGAAATATGAGAATTCAATCATAGACCAACTAATAGAATAATCATATAAAAATAACTTCGGCCAGCAAGCAATGTTCTTAATTAAATATCCTGATGTTTGCAGCCATATCATTTAACACTATGACCAGATAAGAAGTGACTCAGTACCAGCAGTGGTGAGGTCACACGTTTCTTAATGGCGAGAACAACACCATCCTTTGTCTTCAACCCAATTGCAATGGATCCCAACTGTATTAGCAAAAGAAACAGCAACATAAGCATCACTTCGTCACGAAACCCCACATGAATCCTGCAACTAAAAGGTCCTAGCATTTTAATACAAGTACTTGTCCTTGAGCTCTTCTCTACTTAATGCTAGTGGCACACAACAACATGACTGACAAGGGATAAAAACTAAAAAAGCTCGGCACTACATCTCAAATGACATAGTACCAAACTAACGAGACACACAACCACAAAACATTGCAAATCACAAACTTAAATTAGTAAGAACAAGTGAGACATCTCCAGAGTCCAGACTTCATCATACAACACCATCCATTCATAAATCACAATAATTTGTTAATCATAAGAAACTCACCTACTCCCTTTCAGGTTTTGCACTCACACAACTGCCAAACCCCCAAATCTGCCTCATCCAACCACAAAAACACATAACTTCTGCTAACACACAACAAACCCACACACTGCCAGTCGACATCCTGGCATCCTCGTTGCTCAGATTCAATCGAGCGCCTCGCCCTCTAGCTACGACCAATGTTCACCTAAACAACAAACAACGAAAACCTATTCAGTTTAGGCCAATAGGCCATAAATGGCCCTGCAAACAGTTGACATAGACCATGTCGACGACGCACAGGGCAGTGTAACCAGCGATCTAGAAACGAAGTGTTTTAGAGTCCTTGGAAATTTAATCACAAACCAAAGCAGCAAGCGAGGAGGCGAAAGGCACGTTGAAGGGATACCAGCTTGGTCGTCTCGGGTAGCACGAGCCACTGCGAATACAACACATGAAGCCGGTCCAGCGCTGTCGTGTCCCTCCTCGTCGGTCCCTGAAAAGGGGTGGAGGACATCAGACAACACGACGACGGCCCCATGCTCACGGGAGGATGCTGGCGGCGGTGGAGGCTCGACCACGGCAAAAAAATATTTCACATAAGAGTAGACCTAGAAACATCATTCATTCAATCGGTCAAATGGAGAGCAGCGGTTGTTTTACAATGTACAAATAACGTGAGACAGTAGGCTCCACTACAGCTAGCTACACATCACCATCCCTTGTAATCTTAGCAAACAAACGAACAAATCAACCACCGTAACGGATTACCACTACTAATCAAACTCTAGCTAACATGCTAGATTTACTAATCAAGTAGCATACAAATTCACATGGTATTTAAGTCAAGGAAAGATTCTACAAGGTGATCAGTTTTTGTAACCCCTTGATATGATAATATTGGGAAAACAGTATACAAAGTCTGATAGATTTAGTTTCTCAATAGTGGCATGTGCATTTGCTTAAGACAAATAATAGTCTCATATATGTTACTCAGTTTAAATGCTGACCTGCTAAATAAGACAGAGTCACAGGCTTTAAGCCGTTTCGCACCCACAAAAAGACTCCATCCAATTGTTAGAAGATGTCAACTTGGCTTGCCTACAAGGAACATCATGGCAAGAAAAATTTAGACAATATGTTTAACTATTTGGTTATATTTATTTTTACAAAATACTATTTAGTAAATGGTGAGCACCTTGTTCATCATATTCCAATGCCCAACTCTAGGCAAGCAGTCATTCTCTCTGCCAGTTTTATTATACTTGAGCTTCATCATAAGTAAAATATAAAAGACTAAATATGTTGCAAGAAAATAGGACTATTGTTAGTTATCAAACCCACAAAGAGTTGCCCTAGTTTATAAAACAGGAGTTCATCCCAAAACGGGAATATATTAACTATGACAAAGAAGGGTAATATGAACAATAAAAAATTCTTTAAAAGCCACTGCTGCAATAAGAGTGGAGCAACATTGGACCTCTTACCCTTTATATTGTTCTTTTCTCTATAATTTATCTTCATACTCGATAGGATTTCCCCCCACTGTTTTCGCTAAAAGAAACATGAGTGGGTTTCAACCTACCCGAGGAGCAAGTAAAATTCTTGCCTAGATTGAAGCCAAACGCTCACTGATATTAATGCCAAACTCTTTAGAATATGGATCTTCATGGTAAGAGTCATGATTCACCATTTGTGGGCACAAAAAAGGTTGTCATTTGCATAAGCATAATGAAGTCACAAAGGAAAGGAGAACCCAAATAGAACTGAAAGATATCACCTGAATAATGTCACACTCCCAATCATGTGGGCGCTAGCATGTCTCCTCTAAAAGAGCTCTTATCTGACTCTGGTTTAATCTCTTTACCTATGTCCCTTCACTATTTTGCAAGCCTAAGTAAACTCAGATTTTTAAGCACGCATTAGAAACATAGGTTCTGCTATCAAAGGTTAGACATGGATAAGTCATAGTGTGGAGCTTTGCTAGAAAAGAACAAGGGTAACAGTTATAGCCACTAAGGTTACCTCCATTGAAAGGTAACCAAGTTTCAGTGGATGCCACAGCCCATTGATTTTATACTGAGATGGTAGTGAGACAAGTAATAGATAAGAGGTTCTATATGATATCTTTGGTTGAGTAGGTACGGTACAGAACCACTAAACACTAAAAAAGGTAGTTATGTGCATCAAGCATAGTAGCACACGCAAAGTGTCGATACATCACTACATGAGAACATAAGGCATCTTTTTGTTTTCCATTTGGATAGCTATATGTGATATCCTTGACTAAATGAAACTATATGGATAACCATTTGGGTAACAGAAGGCGTCACTACATGAAAATAGAAGGTATCTTCCTGTTATCCAAATGATCCTCAACTAAATAAACTATATGGATAACAGATTTTACAAATTTTCTTTGTTCTATACAGGAGGTACATTCCATGGGACTATTTTGAAAAATAAAAAAGATCAACATGCTCTTTTATTTGCAAGGAAAAAGATACTTGAAGTCAATACCTATTGACAAAAGCACCAAAAAAACAATTCTACTACTCATCCAGGAGCAGGGAGGATCTTACCTCCAATCTGACTGAAGATTCCTCACCACGAATCATGTTACCCATAGAACCAATTTTAGAAACTGTTGCTTAAACAGTGCACCTCATCCATCATGACCATCTTAACGTTTGTGGGAGTAGATTCTTAAAGAATGGCAGTGTATCCACTGGATAACAATTGGCATGCCTCCTCACGTGTAGTGTAAAGCTTGTCTCTCACATCACCGAGTGTAACTCAATATGGCTCACTCGAAGGAACCTTCTTCTAGAACTCTATTAGACTGTTACAGAAGAAATATTGGTTAATAGGAATAACCAAGTTTAGCTATCTACCATCTAAAAATTCTGAAACAAAAAAAAACCTAAATGTCAAACAATATTATTTGCTAATCCATCTTACCTATATAGTGCTTTGCATCTTTCTTTGATGAGCGATGTAACTCATATGTTCATACCCAACTATTATACCAATGCACCATAGTTGTCAGCTGAAGGGTGGTCCTTAGAGCCACTATCATATGTTGACCTAGCATTTCTACCATACATTGGTGGTGGTGGTGGTCTGGTGGATTGGAGGATTTATTTGGTTCTGCTTTCTTGATCTCCACCGACAAACAAAGCAAATGACCTAAGCCTGGTCAAAGTCCCTTCCATTAATTACTATTAATTTAATCAGTCATGGACCAATAGAAAATTGGTTTGGATTTGTGAGTGCGGTGAGAGGAAAATAACTGATGCATAATTCGTTAGCAAGTAGATTAAGAAGTGTAGAAAAATAAGAAGACACTTTGAATGAATTGTACAATAGGAATATAACATGCATATAAATGAATGGCATCAATGAATGAGACAATTCAATGTGAGGCATATAACTTAAGAAAAAATCACTATTCAACTGGTGCAATTCAAAGGTTCTTTGATCAATAGTTGACCTTCTCAATGTTTGTGACAGTACATTCTTAAAGAATGTCAGCATATCCACTGGATAACAATTGGCATGCCCGCTCATGTGTATTGTAAAGCTTGTCTCTCACATCGCCGATTATAATGTGATATGGCTTACTCGAAGGAACCTTCTTCAAGAACTCTGTTACAGAGGAAACAATGGTTAATAGGAATAGCCAACTTTAGCAATCTACCATATAAAAATTCTGAAACAAAAAAACCTAAATGTCAAATAATATTATTTGATAATCCATCTTACCTATAAAGTGCTTAGCATCTTTCTTTGACGAAGCGATGTAACTCATATGTTCATGCCCAGCTATTATACCAATGCACCATAGTTATCAGCTAAAGGGTGGTCCCTAGAGGCACTACCATATGATGACCTAGCATTTCTACCATACACTGGTGGTGGTGGTGCATTGGAGGATTTATTTGGCGCCGCTTTCTTGATCTCCACCTACAAACAAAGCAAATGACCTAAGCCTAGTCAAAGTCCCTTCTATCAAGCATGATTTCCCATGGAATAGCACAACTGGTGACTTGCAATTGAAGAATGCATTTTCCTTTTGTTGACATTACTTTACATATTTTACCATAGGTAAAAATGGAGGGGATGACCATTTGTGCCATTTCTATAAGGAACTGCAGACTACCTTCGAACCAACAAGGTCAGTCATATTTCCATTTGTGACAAATCATCTACAACTTGCTCAGATTGAAAAACTATAGATCCAAAGTCTCGAGAATGTTTGGTCTCATGATCAAACATAATCTAGTGGTCTACCACAGTCTCATATCTTGCAAAGAATCTATGGAAATCTTCTGATCAAGGTTAACAAATAGAACATTCATCAGGGAAAAATCAATGTAAAACAAAGTTGATCCATCATGTGACATACTGATGTTACCTTCTGTTAGTGTTGAGGGAAGCCCACCAACAAATATCTTTTTAGTCTTGAAATCCTTAGAGGTAGACTACACTGATCCTTTTGGTATGGTTCTCTTAATCTCAACCTGGGAGTAAGCAAAAGGAAGTATTACATAATTTTCAAAGTGTCGTTGGAGAAAACCAGGGATGAGGCCGAATCTAGGTGAACGGTACATCTAGGGGGGAGGGAGGGGGAGTGGTGGGGGCGTACCTAGGACGGACACAACATCCAGCACAGTGGAGTGGGCGCTGGCCGAGCTGATCCAGCATGTGGACGTGCTTAGGAAGACGTAGCTGGAGCTCGACGCCATCGTCGGTCGCGACCACAACCGCCTGGTCTCCGAGTCGGACCTCCCGCGCCTCACGCCTTCGAGCTCATCCCCTTCGGTGCCATCCAAAGGATCTGCGTGCCATCCCCTCCGTCGCGGGCACCACAACAACAACATAGGCGCTAGGGACGGATAGGGTTCCAGTGGGCTCGAACATAGGGGGTCGGGATGACAGCACAAGAAGAGGTAGGAGGTGAAGGGGTAGGGCAGAGTGGGTAGGTTTCTGGTTGGCTCGGGGGACGCATGGGCGGCGACACGGTTGGGGGTGGGCAGTTGGGCAAGAGAGACGGCGAGAGGGAGGGGCGGGGAGGGAAGAAGTAGTAGAGACTTCGTCGTCACTGTGCGGTTTCTTTGGAGTTGTTGTTGTGCGCGTGAGAGTCAAAAGGAGACTTGGGAGAGAAACAACGTTTGGCTATAAAACAAATAAATGACTAGATGTAACACAAAACAACCGTAGTAGGCTTGGTTAAGCGTGGGCTCCTCTAGCGAATCAGTCACAGTTCGAGTCACAGTTCGATTCCTGCTCGGCACATATTTTTGCCGCGCGGGAGGGAGGTAGTGGCAGAACGGCATGCTACACTTACCGCCTTACTAAGTAGTAGAGATACAAGAGCTAGCAATCCATTCAAAGACACAATCAAAGCTTCCAATCTCTCTAAGCTCCACAATTGAGACAAGTGATCATTAGTGATTAGTGACATGAGAGAGAGTGATCCGTGTGTTATTTGTCGCTCTTGTCGCTTGGCTTTTGCAATCATGCTTTCTTCTCTTCCCATTCTTAATCTCAAGACACTTGTAATCAAAGCAAGAGACACCAAGTTGTGGTGGTCCTTGTAGGGGTCTAAGTGACCCGTTTGATTAAGGAGAAAGCTCACTCGGTCTGAGTGACCGTTTGAGAGAGGGAAAGGGTTGAAAGAGACCCGGTCTTTGTGACCACCTCAACGGGGATTAGGTTCTTTGGAACCGAACCTCGGTAAAACAAATCACTGTGTTCATCCGCTTTATTTCTTGGTTGATTTGTTTTCCCTCTCTTTCAGACTCGGATTTAGTTCTAACGCTAACCCCAGCTTGTAGTGTGTGCTTAAGTTTATAAATTTCAGATTCCGCCTATCCACCCCCCCTCTAGACGACTTTTAATTGGTATCAGAGCCCGGTACTTCATTAGAGTTTAACCACTCGAAGTGATGTCGGGAGAACACGCCAAGAAGGAGATCATGACCGGCGGTGACAAGTCTATAAGCCACGAGAAGGCTCCATCGGGGGAGTCCGACAGCAAGATGAAGGGATCCCTTTCACATGCCTAGTCGCATCAGAGTGGCGACAAGAAAAAGAAAATGAAGAAGCTGGTCTACTACGAGAGCGATTCCTCGTCGCCATCCACCTCCGGCTCCGAAACTTCGTCCGTCACTTCTAAGCGCCATGAGCGCAAGAAGTTTAGTAAGATACCCTTATGCTATCCTCACATTTCTAAACGCACTCCTTTACTTTCCGTCCCATTAGGCAAACCACCGGTTTTTTACGGTGAAGATTATTGTAGGTGGAGTGATAAAATGAGGCATCATCTAATCTCACTCCACGCTAGCATTTGGGACATTGTTGAGTTTGGAGCACACGTACCATCCATGGGGGATGAAGGCTATGACTCGGACGAAGTCGCCCAAATCCGGCACTTCAACTCCCAAGCCACTACTATACTCCTCGCCTCTCTATGTCGAGAGGAGTATAATAAGGTGCAAGGGTTGAAAAGTGCCAAAAAGATTTGGGATGTGCTAAAGACCGCGCACGAAGGAGATGAGGTGACCAAGATCACCAAGCGGGAGACGATCGAGGGGGAGCTCGGTTGTAACACCCTTGGTGTTTATATTCCGCTCGACAACGAGTATGGATTTAAGCATGTGACATCAGTAAATAAAACAGACACTCAGATCTAATTATCTCCGTCTATCGCGATTTTAATATCGCATCCGTTCCGTTTATCGCGAATTCGACATCGATTTTATTTCTATCTATCTGGGCTCTTCCGAAATTTTCGTGTTGTTCGGAACATAGTCGTTCCAAAAATCGGTGCGTCCGGTGATTATTTAAAATTCGTCGCTCGTGTGAATACGAGTTCGGAAGGCCGACCCACTGAGATGATTTCATCCCGAACAGATTCATCTGAACTCGACGACTAAAATGTTCGGGGCAAAATAAATTGGATCGCCTAGTGTCTGAGAGGAATCATGCGTGAGGTTGATAATCAAGGAATTATCATTAAGATCCGATTAACACACAAATTGCCCGTAACTATGGAATTATATGTTTAGACCACAGGTAAATCTATCAATACGAATTAAACCATATCGAGGTAATTCGCGGTAAAACCGCATAACTGTTAATCAATTAGATCCTCTATTTCATAACTAGGAAAAGTGAAATGCGTTGTCGAAATGTGTTTTGGGACCTCTTATTTAGGGCCTATTTGGCATGGCTCTAGAGCAAAACTCTAAGGGAGAGCTGGCCAGAGCATGCCAAACACACTAACTCCAGAGTTGTAAACTCTATAGAGTTTTTGGAGCTGCAGTACAATTTTTTAGAGTACCGCTTTTGCTGCTCCGAAAAATCCAAAAAAGCAACCTAGTTATAGAGTTTAGAGTTATTTACCCGACACTGCCATCGGTTATGAGAAACAATCTAAACTCTGGAGCAAAGCTGCTCCATCCAGAGTTTTGAAGTAGAGCTGCTCTAGAGTGGAGCAGAGCCATGCCAAACACACCCTTAATCTCTTTGAACTTTAATTCTAAGAAACGATATATTTCTGGTTTAAAAAAATCTTCTTTTTTTGTCCCTGCGCCGCTTCCTTCAGCCTAGGATTTTTCTGTCATCGTTCTCATCCGCGCGAGTGGGGATGGAACAAAATTTGCCGCCGTTCTGGGAAGAAGATCCCACCGCCCCAGCCGTCGTTATCCCCCAGCCGAGCTTCTTCTTTCCCTCAGGCTTATCTTCTTCATCCGTTGAGCTCCTCAGCTCCCGGTGCCCAGGTCCCGGCCGAGCTCGCCTCCATCTCGAGCCCACCCTCTGCCCAGCCTTCATCTCCCTCCTCCTAGCCAGCCGAGCGGCTTCCCCTCCGTGCTCCCATGGCGAGCTCGCCAGGGATGCCCCTGCCCCAGCCGCCCCTCCATGGATGGTGCCCTGGTGCTCGACGCCCAGCCGAGGCCCCTTCTCTGCGCATTCCTCCAGCGTCGTGGAGCTCCCTGCTCGGTTCCGTTTGCCGCGCCCTGAACCAGCTCGCCGTGCCCTGGCCTCTGTCTGAACTCCCTGTGCTCGGCTCCCAGGCCGGCGTTCTCTGCTCGCCGTGGAGCTTCTCTCCCCTGCAGGCAGCTGAAACTCCCTCTCCCTCGACGTGGAGCTTTCACGATGCTCCATTTTCCCCCTGTGCGCGAGTTCTCTGTCTTCCTACGCGCCGGCTCCCTGCTCTCTTCCCTGTCCCAGCGCGCGCTCCCGCTGCTTGCTTCCCCCGATTCTCCAGTCCGAGCTCCTTCTCCTCGCCTTCCCATGGCGCTCGAGCGCCTGGTGCTCTGTTCGCTGTCGCAAGCGGCCTCCTCCAGCTCCCTTCAGCTCGCCCTACGCTTGCCATGGCCGCCGAGTCCCTCTGCGCGTAGCTCGCCCCAGCTCCCTGTTTCTCCATGGCGCTCCTCTCTGCTCGGTTTCTCCTGCGTGCGCGCTCCTGCTCCTCCCTGATTTCTCCCTGCGCGCCGCGGAGCTCCAGCTCGGTGTTTCCTAGCTCGCCCTGGTCGCCTCCAGCTCATCGAGCTCTGTCCGCTCCCCATGGCCGAGCTCCATCCCTACCCCTCTTCAACTCAGCTCGCCTCTCTTTCTCTCTGTACGCGCGCAGTCTCTTTCCCCAAGCCGTGACTCCGCTGTGGAGCTCCCCGTGGCTCAGCTTGAAGTTTTTCCTGTGTCGCGCGCTCCGTCCTGCTGCGCATTGAGCTCTCTACCGTCGCCTAGCTCGCCCAAGTCACCCATGGCTGCGCACGGTGTTCTTGTCGATGCTGTGCTCGTCGGGATTAGCCTCTGTGCGTCCCTACTCCCCTGCACGCGCACGCTCCTGCCGAGCTCGGCTCTGTCCATTTCGCTGCGCTTGGTGTCTAGCTCCCTGTGCACGTCGTTGCGAGCTCGTCAGCCACCGTTGTCTTGTCACAGAAACCCCAACACCGTCATCCATGGTCACGACCTCGCCAAATGCGTTTGTCGCTTGGCCCTGTGTCGTTTGGCTCGTCAACCTTGTCCGCTGTCGCGTGCGCTTGTTCCTAAGGCACATCGCGCAGTAGTTGGATCTCGCGCACGTGGTTTTGAAGCTCTACGCGTTCGTCGTGCCGCATCGTGTGCCGATATTCTCTTCCGGCAGACCTCGCCGTCGACCATGTTCAAGTGATTGCTCGGCTCCTCGCATCCCGCCTATTCGATAAAACACCCAAATCCATAGACTGTCGACGCACTGGTGCCATACGCGGCTGTCTCCGTCACTTGCGTCAGCTCGCCAGACCTACAGCACTATATACGTCACCCTCCCGTATCATCGTCGAGCCCATCGAACCCCGTTCTTCTCTACTCGATCTCGTCGAACCCCGAATCCCGGACGTTAGGCAAAAATAAGCGAGGTCCGTGTGCATCGCTTATCAAGTGCTCGGTCGAAGACTTCAATCGAAGATCGTCGTCGTTCGTGCATCCCCAAGAAATCCCAAGAATCAGGTGAAGACGAAGCTAGCAGCGCGATATTCCCCAAGCGCTCGACAAATTGCCTGGATTGGAAAATCACTACCGATCTCGCGGACTCGAGTCAGCTGTTGAAACGGTAAACTGATAAATTATTCAGAATAGTTCGATCGTTGAATAAATTAATGTGCTAGTGCGATGCTCATTAGGTGCTCGATAAATTGCGTGAGTCACGAAACTCTCGTCGACTTTGCGCTTCTTGCGATTATCGAGCCAGATTCAGTTATGGCGAGTTATTTCGCTATTCTGGTTAATTAGCTGAATTAGTGTACCGAGTAGAATATTAGTAGGCCTATGTGATGATAAAATATTTTAATCACTTATAAATATGTGTATGTATTTACGATAAAGAAATATTTGAGTAATTGTTGACGTGTAAATAATGTGAGGAGTAAAATAAAATTAAAATAGTTCTTTGTGAGCGATATAGTACAATTTATAAAACAAAGGATAAGTTTAGAATTTAATTAATTAACTGATAAGTTGTAATTAGGCTAATTGTATTTCATGTGTATAGTTTATTGTTCGTGATGTTTGCGTTAGGTTCGAGAAGCGTAATTATTGCACTTAGTCATACGTCGATAACTAGTGTTTTCGTATAAAATAGTATGGCGCTTCATCACTAAGTGCTTAATTCTTGTCGGTATAGCACTAGTTAGATTTATGCTATTCCTGTTTTTATGCATTCATGTGCATAATGCATTTCATTCAGGTACGTTAATTAATCGCGTAATGCGGAAGACAAGCCAAGTCGACCCCAAGCGCGGGCTAATCCGCAGGATGAAGCTGATGGACCAACCTGAAGATGGTTAAATCAAGCAAGTGCTCGGTCGAGGGATACTCGTCAAGTGGACATCACCTAACAACACTAACCTAGTGTTATTCAGGCAAGCCCCGATGCATTTGCCACCTCCTTGATGTTTTAAAAATCTTTATCACCTTGTTTGATGCATTAGGTGATAGGAGTTGTGTGCTAAACCGTTGATGCATTTCCTTCCTTGAAAAATTGATTACCCTTCCTTGATACCCTTTTTGAAAAGAATTTTATGATGCTTAGCCTTGCTTTAGCAAACAAAAATATTTTGTTTTAAAACAAAGGTGATGCTTCAGTGGGTGGGAATGTTTTCAAAAATAAAACTTGATGGTGAATCCATCATGGCCGTGATGGGTTCAACATCGGAAAAGATGTACCTCTGCCAGGTACCAGACTTTGGGTTGAAAATAATAAAGTTGAGACCGGGCAGTTGACTTGCACGAGAAAAGAGTCTCGGTGTAGTGTCTCCGTCTAAGTCGATTAAGGATCGTGCCGATGTGGGCCTGCTGACCGAGGACCCTTTAACTGGTCACATGCCTCGTCATGGGTAAGCTTTGCCTCGGGCAGACTAATACCAGAATAAGATAACACGCAATGGGCGTGGAGAGAGGGCGAGAGTAGCATGTACTCTCCGTGGCAAGAGGCTGGACGGTGGTGTATCTGTGCTCTCGGTTAGCGTGAACCTGATCTGGTCTTAAGAACCTCGGTGACGAGTTGACATATGCAAGGGTTAAGTGCTACATATGTCGTGTGATTGGAGATCCTCAACTGAGTATAATCAATTCGGATCGCCGTAACTTCATGGACATGAAGACTTGGTCACTGACTTACACGTAGAAATCCAGTGAAGATAAAGAGTTGATAAGAAATTGGCTAGTGCAGGTCAAGTGATTGAACTAGGGTAGAAAGAACTCTAGATGCAGGTAACTTTACTCAACCTGACAAATAAAAATGGATTTTTAAGGATCCACTCATAGTAAGCTTTTCTGCAAAATAGAGTCTTTGATTCTTGATAAGCCATACCTTGAATCCCTCTAGCCAGCATACCCTTGAGAGTCTTTTCTTTAGTCGGGTAAGTCTTGCTGAGTAATTCCGTACTCAAGGTTTTATTCCCTGTTGTTTTTCAGGTTCTAACTTTGTGTTGCTGTTGATGGTGTTAAGTGCCGGTGGGCTCGGCCTTCTTATAAGTCTAAATAACTCTCCTATACTTCTTATTGAGGATGGTCACTTGAGCTATCATATATTTCAAACTTATACTTTTGCAATCACTCCGATAAAAATAATGTAAAATTTTTGTAACTTGTAAAATTTGGTAATAAGATTTTCGCTGCAAAAATGTTGGTGTGTGTGATTTGTATTACTTAATCCCGCAGTTCTAGTTGTAAGTGGTTTATCCGATGTCCTTGGGGCAATCGGACGGATCCTGTTAAGTTATCTGGTGCACATGCATAGCAGTCTAAGGTCTTTGAGACAAGGACAGGTGCATGTGGGCCCAATAACTTGGGAGGTTCTGCCACATCGATCGATTCATCCTCAACTAAGGAGAGGAGTCACAAGCCATGTACAACCGACTCAAGACCTTGGTCAACCAAGTGCGCAACCTCAGGAGCACCAAATGGGATGACCATGAAATGGTCAAGGTTATTCTTAGATCACTCGTATTTCGTAATCCTACTCAAGTTTAATTAATACATGGTGATCCTAGATATAAGCTAATGTCTCCCGAGGAAGTGATATGAAAGTTTGTGAGCTTTGAGTTGATGATCAAAGGCTCCAAACAAATTGTCGAGCATGGCGGCACCTCCACACCCGAGGTGCAACCCATCGCATTTAAATCGACGGAGGAGAAGAAAGAAGAGTCTACATCAAGTAGGCTCCCCATCGACGCCTACAAGCTCGACAACGAGGAAATGACGCTCATCATCAAGGGCTTCCGCCAAATCCTCAAGCAAAGGAGGGGGAAGGATTACAAACCCCGCTCCAAGAAAGTGTGCTACAAATGTGGTAAGCCCAGTCATTTTATAGCTAAATGTCCATTATCTAGTGATAGCGACAGGGGCGACGACAAGAAGGGAAAGAGGAAGGAAAAGAAAAGATACTACAAGAAGAAGGGCGGCGATGCCCATGTATGCCGGGAATGGGACTCCGATGAGAGCTCCACCGACTCCTCCTCCGACGAGGACGCCGCCAACATCGCCGTCACCAAAGGCCTCATCTTCCCCAATGTCGGCCACAAGTGCCTCATGGCAAAGGACGGCAAAAAGAAGAAGGTAAAATCTAGAGCCTCCACTAAATATACAACATCTAGTGATGAGGGTAGCTTTAGCGATGATGAAGATGATTTGCTTGCTCTTTTTGCCAACTTAAACATGCAACAAAAAGAAAAATTGAATGAATTGATAGGTGACATTCATGAGAAGGATGAACTCTTGAATAGCCAAGAGGAATTCCTTATTAAGGAAAACAAAAGGCATGTTAAAGTGAAAAATGCTTATGCTCAGGAAATAGAGAAATGTAAAAAATTAACTAGTGAGCTTAGCACTTGACATGACACTATTTCCAACCTTAGAAATGAGAATGCTAATTTACTTGATAAGGTTGAAAAATCAAATGTTTGTCATGATTCAATTGTCAATCTTAAAAATGATAATGCTAGTTTGATTACTAAGATTGATAAATTGAATGAATCAATTTCTAGCCTTAAAATTGAAAATGCTAGTTTAATTTCAAAGGTTAAAGATTTAAATGTTTGTAATGTTCCTATTTCCAATCTTAGAGATGAGAATGCTATTTTACATGCTAAGATTGATGATTTAAAATCTTGCAAACCCTCTACATCCACTATTGATCATGTTTCTATTTGCATGAGATGTAGAGATATTAATGTTGATGCTATCCATGATCACCTAGCTTTAATTAAGGAACAAAATAATCACATAGCACAACTAACTAGTAAAACAATGAGCATGAGATAAAAAATGAAAAATTTAAATTTGCTAGGAGCATGCTCTATAATGGGAGACGCCCTGGTATTAAGGATGGCATTGGCTTCCAACAGGGAGACAATGTCAAGCTTAATGCCCCTAAGAGATTGTCTAATTTTGTTAAGGGCAAGGCTCCCATGGCACAGGATAACGAGGGATACATTTTATATCCTGCTGGTTATCCTGAGCATAAAATTAGGAGAATTCATTCTAGGAAGTCTCATTCTGGCTCTCATCATGCTTTTATGTATAAGAATGAGGCATCTAGCTCTAGGCAATCAACCCATGTAAAATTGCCTAAAAGGAAATCTCCTATTGCATCAAATGAGCCTAATATTTCATTTAAGACTTTTGATGCTTCCTACGTTTTAACTAACAAATGAGGCAAAGTAGTTGCCAAATATGTTGGGGGCAAACACAAGGGCTCCAAGACTTGTGTTTGGGTACCCAAGGTACTTGTTTCTAATGTGAAAGGACCCAAGACCATTTGGGTACCTAAGAACAAGGCCTAAACTTGTTTTGTAGGTTTATGCATCCGGGGGCTCAAGTTGGATAATTGATAGCGGGTGCCCAAACCACATGACTGGGGAGAAAAGGATGTTCTCCTCCTACGAGAAAAACGATGATCCCCAAAGAGCTATCACATTCGGGGATGGAAATCAAGGTTTGGTCAAAGGACTTGGTAAAATTGCTATATCACCTGACCATTCTATTTCTAATGTTTTTCATGTAGATTCTTTAGATTACAATTTGCTTTCTGTTTCTCAATCATGCAAAATGGGTTACAACTGTCTTTTTACGGGTATAGGTGTTACTGTCTTTAGAAGAAGTGATGATTCAGTAGCATTTAAGGGAGTATTAGAGGGTCAGCTATACTTAGTTGACTTCAATAGAGCTGAACTCGATACTTGCTTAATTGCTAAGACTAATATGGGTTGGCTCTGGCATCGCCGACTAGCCCATGTTGAGATGAAGAATCTTCACAAGCTTCTAAAGGAAGAACACATTTTGGGACTAACAAATGTTCATTTTGAGAAAGACAGGGTTTGTAGCGCATGTCAAGTAGGAAAGCAAGTTGGTGCCCGTCATCCACACAAGAACATCATGACGACCGACAGGCCGCTTGAACTACTCCACATGGATTTATTTGGCACGATCGCTTACATAAGCATCAGCGAGAGTAAGTATTGTCTTGTAATTGTGGATGATTATTCTCGCTTCACTTGGGTATTCTTTTTGCAGGAAAAATCTCAAACCCATGAGACTTTAAAGGGATTCTTGAGACGAGCTCAAAACGAGTTCGGATTAAGGATCAAGAAGATAAGAAGCGACAACGGGACGGAGTTCAAGAACTCTCAAATAGAAGGCTTTCTTGAGGATGAGGGCATCAAGCATGAGTTCTCTTCTCCCTACACACCACAACAAAATGGTGTAGTGGAGAGGAAGAATAGAACTCTACTTGACATGGCGAGGACTATGCTTGATGAGTACAAGACTCCGGACCGGTTTTGGGCGGAAGCAATCAACACTGCTTGCTACTCCATCAACCGGCTCTACCTTCACCGAATCCTCAAAAAGACATCATATGAACTCCTCACCGGTAAAAAGCCCAATGTTTCATATTTTAGAGTCTTTGGTAGCAAATGCTTTATTCTTGTTAAAAGAGGTAGAAAATCTAAGTTTGCTCCTAAGGCCGTAGAAGGCTTTTTACTTGGTTATGACTCAAACACAAGGGCATATAGAGTCTTCAACAAATCCACTGGACTAGTTGAAGTTTCTTGTGACATTGTGTTTGATGAGACTAATGGCTCCCAAGTGGAGCATGTTGATCTTGATGAGCTAGATGATGAAGAGGCTCCATGCGTCGCGCTAAGGAACATGTCCATTGGGGATGTGTGTCCTAAGGAATCCAAAGAGCCTCCACAAGCACAATATCAACCATCATCTTCAAATCAAGCATCTCCACCAACTCAAGATGAGGATTAGGCTCAAGACAATGAAGAAGAAGATCAAGAAAACGAGCCACCTCAAGAGGAGGGCAATGATCAAGGGGGAGATGACCATGACAAAGACAAGGAAGATGATCAAGAAGAACAGGGTCAAAGACTGCCACACCTAAGAGTCCACCAAGGGATACAAAGAGATCACCCCATGAACTCCATCCTCGGCGATATTCATAAGGGGGTAACCACTCGATCTCATGTCGCTCATTTTTGTGAACATTACTCTTTTGTTTCCTCTATTGAGCCATACAGGGTAGAGGATGCATTAAGAGATTCAGATTGGGTGTTGGCAATGCAAGAGGAGCTCAACAACTTCAAGAGAAATGAGGTATGACATTTTGTTCCATGTCCTAACCAAAATGTTGTAGGAACCAAGTGGGTATTCCGCAACAAGCAAGATGAGCATGGTGTGGTGACAAGGAACAAAGCCTGACTTGTAGCCAAAGGATATTCACAAGTCGAAGGTTTGGATTTTGGTTAAACCTATGCACCCGTAGCTAGGCTTGAGTCAATTCGCATATTACTTGCCTATGCTACTTACCATGGCTTTAAGCTTTACCAAATGGACGTGAAAAGTGCCTTCCTCAATGGACCAATCAATAAAGAGGTCTATGTTGAGCAACCTCCCGGCTTTGAAGATAGTGAGTACCCTAATCATGTTTACAAACTCTCTAAGGCGCTTTATGGGCTCAAGCAAGCCCCAAGAGCATGGTATGAATGCCTAAGAGATTTCCTTATCACTAATGGTTTAAAGTCGGTAAAGCCGATCCTACTCTTTTTACTAAAACTATTGCAAATGATTTATTTGTATGCCAAATTTATGTTGATGATATCATATTTGGGTCTACTAACAAATCTACTTGTGAAGAGTTTAGTAGGATCATGATTCAAAAATTCGAGATGTCTATGATGGGGGAGTTGAAGTATTTTATAGGATTTCAAGTCAAGCAACTCCAAGAGGGCACCTTCATCAGCCAAACGAAGTACATTCAAGACATACTTACCAAGTTTGGAATGAAGGATGCCAAGCCCATCAAGACACCCATAGGAACCAATGGGCATCTCAACCTCGACACGGGAGGTAAGTCCGTAGATCAAAAGGTATATCAGGTGATGATAGGACCTTTACTCTACTTATGTGCATCTCGACCGGATATTATGCTTTCCGTATGCATGTGTGCAAGGTTCCAAGCCGATCCTAAGGAAGTTCACCTTAGGGCCGTAAAAAGAATCATGAGATATTTAGTTTATACTCCTAAGTTTGGTCTTTGGTACCCCAAGGGATCCACTTTTGATTTAATAGGATATTCAGATGCTGATTAGGCAGGGTGTAAAATTGATAGAAAGAGCACATCAGGGACTTGTCAGTTTCTGGGAAGATCCCTGGTGTCTTGGGCTTCAAAGAAACAAAACTCAGTAGCTCTTTCTACCGCCGAAGCCGAGTATATTGCCGCAGGCCATTGCTGTGCGCAGTTACTTTGGATGAGGCAAACCCTTAGGGACTATGGCTACAAATTGAGCAAAGTTCCTCTCCTATGTGATAATGAGAGTGCAATCCGCATGGCGGATAATCCCGTTGAACACAGCCGCACTAAGCACATAGCCATTCGGTATCACTTTTTGAGGGATCACCAACAAAGGGGGATATCGAGATTGCTTATGTTAGCACCAAAGAACAATTAGCCGATATCTTTACCAAACCATTAGATGAGAAAACCTTTACCAAACTTAGGAATGAGCTAAACATTCTCGATTCTCAGAACTTTGATTGAAACTTTGCACATAGCTCATTTATATATCTTTGATCATATCTCGTTTATGTCTATGACTAATGTGTTTTCAAGCTTATTCTTATACTAAGTCATAGATTGAAAGGGAAATGGAGTCTTCGGCGAAGACAAGGCTTCCACTCCACTCTATCGGTATTATTTACCCTTCGCTGTCACTCCGCACCGCTCTCCACTTTGGTATAATCTTCACTCATATTCACTTGTACCATTGATCGAAAGTAAATAGGGCTCTCAAAAGACTCCATTTTTGGCGATTAATGCCAAAGGGGGAGAAATATTAAGCCCAAAGCAAAAGGACCGCACCACCACACCAATTTCAAAATTTTTGAAATAAAGTTTTCAATTGGTATCTTTCAAATTACTATTCCTCTAGAAATTATATCTCAATTGGTATCTATATTGATATATTTAAAGGATTTTTCAAATTGGTATCTAAAAATATTTGATCTTCTTTCAATTGGTAAAACCCTCTTGAACACTAAGAGGAAAATTTCATCCAGGGGGAGTTTTGTTTAAGTCAAAGGAAAAGCATTTGAAACAGGGGAGAAATTTCAAATCTTAAAAATGCTTCTTGCAATCTTATTCATATATCTTTGACTATTTGCAAAAGACTTTGAAAAGATTTTTCCAAAAGAATTTGTAAAAACAAAACAAGTGGTGCAAATGTGGTCCAAAATATTAAATATCAAATCAAACTTATACTTAGAAATACTTTCATTTCAAAATAACTTATGCACATCTGTCAAAATACAAACTAGTTACATTTTTACACTTTATATTTGCTTTGGTTTGTGTTGGCATCAATCACCAAAAAGGGGGAGATTGAAAGGGAAATAGTCTCAATATTTCCTATAATCGATTTTGGTGTTTGACGACCATCACAAACCTTGTGGACTAACCAGTTTGCCTAGTTGATCATTTCACGGGTGCATAAGTTCATCTACAACTATTCTAAATCGACTGTCTGGAATACCGTAGATTATTCCGGACAGGAGAAGCTTTTTGGAAAAACAGACTAAGCACGGACCGTCCGGGCCCTTGCGGCGGACCGTCCGCAACACCAAGGTCACTCTCGGACAGGAACACTGCATAAATGCGAGTCTATACTACGGACCGTCCGATGGAAAAGCAAGCACCATTCGAGACAAAGAGTGGACCGTCCGGCCTCAGGCGCGGACCATCCGGTCAGCGCAGAACCGAAAAACCCGAAGATGACGGGTTCGGTAAAATGAATTATAGCGTCCTCGCGGACCGTCCGGGGTGCACAACCGGACCGTCCGCGATTGCCTTTATCTGACATCTGACGACGTATTTAATGCATTATAGCCATTGATATAGCCGTTACTGCTGACCGTTGCGATTGTAGTCGTTGATGTGCAGGGGCGGACCGTCCGGACCAGGGGCGCGGACCGTCCACGATCGGCAGAAAACGTGCAACGGCTAGGAAGTGGTTGAGGGCTAAATACAACCCCAACCACCTCCATTCACTTCACCCAAGCATTCCAATCTTCTACATTCAATACAAGAGCTAGCAATCCATTCAAAGACACAATCAAAGCTTCCAATCTCTCCAAGCTCCACAATTGAGACAAGTGATCATTAGTGATTAGTGACTTGAGAGAGAGAGAGTGATCCGTGTGTTATTTGTCGCTCTTGTCGCTTGGCTTTTGCAATCGTGCTTTCTTCTCTTCCCATTCTTATTCTCAAGACACTTGTAATCAAAGCAAGAGACACCAAGTTGTGGTGGTCCTTGTAGGGGTCTAAGTGACCCGTTTGATTAAGGAGAAAGCTCACTCGGTCTGAGTGACCGTTTGAGAGAGGGAAATGGTTGAAAGAGACCCGGTCTTTGTGACCACCTTAACGAGGACTAGGTTCTTTGGAACCGAACCTCGGTAAAACAAATCACCGTGTTCATCCTCTTTATTTCTTGGTTGATTTGTTTTCCCTCTCTTTTGGACTCGAATTTAGTTCTAACGCTAACCCTGGCTTATAGTGTGTGCTTAAGTTTATAAATTTCAGATTCCGCCTATCCACCCCCCTCTAGGCGACTTTTAGACGTGGACGCACGGTGGGAGAGTAGCGCGGCAGAACATGGCGCACGGAGTGTCGACGCCCACAATGGTGTCTTATAGAATAGTACAACATCCTCAGCGTTATTGAATAATACAACGCACGAGCACACAAACATATTTAATATCCATAAAATAAAAAAATAAATTTAATATCAGATTGAACATATAGTTCACATATCAGATATTAAACTAATAAGCACAAATATTACACATTAGCTAAAAGGCCGAGAAATATTGCTCTCAAAAGCTTTTTAATATGATGTCATGTTAGTACAACATCCTCAGTGTTACAGCAGCACTACATTACTCGGCAGTAGCAAATAGGGTAGCCTGAATAGCTAGCTCAAAGATTTCCTTGTATAGCCCCTGAGATCGTACATATTGAAAAGCTCTTTTGCAGTCAGTACAGAGGAAGGTACCAACAATAATCTGAGCAAGATAACTCATTATCAAGACATGTAGTACAAGTGACACATATACTAATCTGAACTAATTGGATAGACAACAGAACTTATCTATAAATGTCATAATCTTTCAATTACCATGGTCCTAATAATCACTGAAATAGCTTGCCATCTCTCAAATAGTGGACAAGATATATGGAGAGTAGTACAAGAAAAGAGTGTGCCAATTGAGTAGTCTGCATAAAAGCAAACATAAAAGACCATTATGTTTTGAGTAATGGTTGATTAGGTTAGTAAATACCATTTCAAAATTCACTAATCGGCTACAAACATTGGCTTATTCAAATTTGTTACCGCCCGATATTCGTGTGAATCATTATCATTACTATTTACGTTACATTTCGTGAACAAAACGACACCATATTGTATATCTTAAAACTATTTATCTAATAAACTAAAATAGCTTATAATTAATAGATATTGATAATGTTTATTATATATATTGATTAGAGACAGTTGGAATTATATCACAGGCTTGCCATCTTGTTGACAATCGGTGCTCGCTGCTCGCTGGTGTCTGCAAACAGTTCTAGAAACAGAAACACAGTTTTGCAGTCATTGGCTGAGAACCTGGAAGCCAAATTCTTGTTTCAAGCAAAACATGATCAATGATCCAATGCTCATGTCGTTCATGGAGGTGAATGGGAACCTATAACATATAACACGCCTGGACCCAGCAAAGCCTACGTTGATCTGCCCACGAGTAGGTTCTCCGCTTCGACTTGTGCCAGGACATCGTCTTCAAAGAACGCCTGATGAAGGGCTTCTACGAGTGCCTTTGCATCGCTATCATGGACTATCAGCGACATGTTAACCTGCTCAGGATGAAGACGTGGTGAATGTCGGTGCCAAAAACATGCATATGTGTCGGCGTTTCGAGACCGGGGGGTCCCTGAGCCGACGAGTGAAGTGTCGCCGCGTGCCCCAGCCCAGATGGGTTGACGCGAGGCGGAACGCAAAGGGGGGAAAGTGAGGTGGCCGGAGATGGGCGAGAGAGAGGTGGAAATCCCGCGGCCTTCGTGTTCGTCTCGCGCCCAGGTCGGGTGCGCTTGCAGTAGGGGATTACAAGCGTCCACACGGGGGAGGGAGCGAGCAGCCTCACGCGAGCGCCTGTCTCGTCCTCGTCCCCGCGCGGCCAACCCTCTCTAAGAGGGCCCTGGTCCTTCCTTTTACGGGCGTAAGGAGAGGATCCAGGTGTACAATGGGGGGTGTAGTAGAGTGCTACGTGTCTAGTGGAGGAGAGCTAGCGCCCTAAGTACACGCCATCGCGGCGGCCGGAGAGATTTTGGCGCCCGGTTTGTGTGATGTCGTGGCCGTCGGAGGAGCGCTGGAGCCTGGCGGAGGGACAGCTGTCAGGGCCGTCGAGTCCTTGCTGACGTCCTCTTGCTTCCGTAAGGGGGCCGAGAGCCGCCATCGTCAGGGAGCGTGCGGGGCGCCATCATTGCCTATCTGGCAGAGCGAGCCAGATGGGACGCCGGTCATGTTCCCCATAGCCTGAGTCAGCTCAGAGTAGGGTAATGATGGCGCCTCCTGTTGACGTGGCCGGCCTGCGCCCTAGGTTGGGGCGATGTGGAGGCTCCTCCGAGGTCAAGGTCGAGTCCGTCTTCCGTGGCCGAGGTCGAGTCCGAGCCCCTAGGTCGGGCGAGGCGGAGGCTGTTGGCTGAGGCCAGGGCGGAATTTGAGTCCTGGGGTCGGGCGAAGCGGAGTTCGTCGTCTTCTGGGGCTGAGCCCAAGTCCGAGCCCTGGGTCGGGCGGAGCGGAGTTCGCCGTCTTCTGGGGCTTAGCCCGAGTCCGAGCCCTGGGTCGGGCGGAGCGGAGTTCGCCGTCTTCCGGGGCTTAGCCCGAGTCCGAGCCTTGGGTCGGGCGGAGCGGAGTTCGCCGTCTTCCGGGGCTTAGCCTGAGTCCGAGCCCGGGGTCGGGCGGAGCGGAGTTCGCCGTCTTCCGGGGCTTAGCCCGAGTCCGAGCCCTGGGTCGGGCGGAGCGGAGTTCGCCGTCTTCCGGGGCTTAGCCCGAGTCCGAGCCCTGGGTCGGGCAGAGCGGAGTTCGCCGTCTTCCGGGGCTTAGCCCGAGTCCGAGCCCTGGGTCAGGCGGAGCGGAGTTTCCTATGGTGCGTGCGGCCGGGCCTGACTGCCTGTCAGCCTCACTCTGTCAAGTGGCACCGCAGTCGGAGCGGCGCAGGCAGCGCTGTCTTTCTGTCAGACGGGTCAGTGGAGCGGCAAAGTGACGGCGGTCACTTCGGCTCTGTCGGCTGAGGGGCGCGCGTCAGGGTAAAGGTGTCAGGCCACCTTTGCATTAAATGCTCCTGCGATTTGGTCGGTCGGTGCGGCGATTTGGTCGGGGTTGCTTCTTTGCGAAGACAGGGCCTCGGGCGACCCGGAAATATGTTCGCCGCTGGAGGGGGGCCTCGGGCGAGGCGGAGATCCTTCGGGGTCGGCTGCCCTTGTCCGAGGCTAGGCTCGGGTGAGGCGTGATCGAGTCCCTCGAATGGATTGGTCCCTGACTTAATCGCACCCTTCAGACCTTTGCAGCTTTATGCTGACGGGGGTTACTAGCTGAGAATTACGAGCATTGAGGGTACCCCTAATTGTGGTCCCCGATAGTAGCCCCCGAGCCTCGAAGGGAGTGTTAGCACTCGCTTGGATGCTTTCGTCGCACTTTTTTGCAAGGGGACCAGCCTTTCTCGGTTGCGTTTTGTTCCGGCGGGTGCGCGCGAGCGCACCCGCCGGGTGTAGCCCCCGAGGCCTCGGAGGAGTGGTTTGACTCCTCTGAGGTCTTAATGCCTCGCGCAATGCTTCGGCTGGTCTGGTCGTTCCCTCATGCGAGCTGGTCGTAGCCTGGGTGTACGGTCGGGTCCCAAGTTCTCGGGCTGGTATGTTGACGCTGTCAACGGCTTGGCCGGAGACGGGTTTGCGAGAGCAGCCCCCGAGCCTCTGCACAGGGCGAGAGGGCAATCAGGGACAAACTCGACTTTTTTACATACGCCCCTGCGTCGCCTTTCCGCAAGGAGGAGGGGGGAGAGCGCCATGTTGCCCTCGGTGGGCGTCGAACATGGTGTCTCCGGTGAGCTGCAGGCGGGTGATCCGAGCGGACGTTCGTGCCCCATTCGTTAGGGGTCGGCTAGAGGCCCAGAGGCATGCCCAAAAGTACCTGCGGGTGATCTGCCGGACCCGGTCCCCTGGCGACGGGGTCTGAGGGCTCGATGCCTCCCTCTGATGGGATTTCGTTACAAGATCGTTCCCGCTGGTCTCGGAAATGTCCTAGGGTACCTCGGGAGCGCAGCCCGAGCCTTGGTTATGTATCGAACGTACCCATGGTCATCCCTCGCTCTGTGTCTGAGGCGGCTGTGAACCCTTCGGGGGCCAGCCTTCGAACCTCTGATCAGTAGTGGGCGCGGAGCCCGAGTAGCCTGAGGCGACCGTTGAACCCTTCCGAGGGGCCGGCCTTCGAACCTCTGACCAGTAGTGGGTGTGGAGCCCACGTGCTCTGAGGCGGTTGTTGAACCCTTCCGGGGGGCCAGCCTTCGAACCTCTGATCAGTAGGAAGGCTCGGAGCCTGGTTCCTTCACGGGGAAGGATCCTTTTCGGGGTATCCCCCTTTCCCGGTCCCTGTTGCAAGAGAGAGAAAGAGGAAAAAAGAAAAAGGATACGAAATCGAACGATGCGGCGTACCTTTTTTGACGCGGTCATTATGGCGAAGGCGAAGCGTCGCTTGTTTCTCCTGCCAGAGACGCCGCCTGTCCCGCCGCGGAGTTAATGCCACGGGGCGAGTGGTTCGCGGGGCAGCCGTTGCGCGTGCGCGAGCCGTTCGAGGAACGGAACACGGGCGCGTTGTCTTCACGCCGTGGGAGAGGGTTCTCTCGCTGCCCTCGGATGGGACGTAAGCTTGGCTGTCGACGTGACCACTGCTCCTGCTCGCCTGCCACCACCATTACTGCTGGCCCATTTTTGGCCGCATTGACCGTCGTGCCAGGCTGGCGCCGCTGGGTCGTGCGCCGGGTCGCCTCGAGTCACGGTATTGGTTCCGCAGTGGAGGTGGCGCGGTGGTGGCGCAAGTGGCGGTGCATTTGCATGCACGAGGCATTCGGCGCGCCGGTTGCATGACGCGTGGGACCGAGCCCCCGCGTCGTAGGGGAGGACCTTGGAGTGTGTTGGAGAAGACTCAGCCCACGACGGCTGGGGACGCAAGTAGGGAGATTCGCCTTTAAAAGGAGGGTGACCCTCTTGGAAGGCGACCGTGTCTTCGCGCTCCCTTATGCATCGTGTCTTTCCACCTTCCAAGCCCCCGAATGGGGGATATCCGCCGTCTTTCTGCTTTGTCGTTGGAGGAACGCAACTCCACGGGGGTTGGTACCTTTCAGCCGTCGTTCGGCTTCAAGGATTTTCATCAGCCATCCCGGCCGTTCCCCTCCGCCGACGGTCACCCGAGACGGTGACCACCAGCCCCTGGGTGGGGAGAAGCAAGCCGGGCTGCAATCTTGGTCCCACCCTCAGCTTCAAGGATGTTCATCATCCCCGCTGGGGTGGAGGCCGGGCTGAGCCAGAGCTCTACCTCCCGTGCGGGTTCGTGGGTCGGCCTCTCCTTCGGCGTTCAAGGGAGAGGGCGCTCACTGGCCCTGCGGGCGGGTCGGACTTCGACAACGCGGGGCTGGTCGACGGCGGGCATCGTCAGCCTCAGCGCGTCGGGCTCGTCAGCTTAGCTCCCGGTGCCCCCTCCTGCTGGAAGGCGGCTGCCGCGCCGTGTGCATGGGAGGATCGCCCGAGATATCGCGCGCTGCCAGGGCGGCGTTCATGTTCTGGGGCGGTCCTGCCTTTGCACCGGTACGGCGCCTCCACGCGGAGGTCGGTGCCCCACTCGCCCGGGAGGATCTGAGTGGGGATCTGCCGGAGGGCTGACGGCCCCTGTCGTCGGTACCGAGGTGGAGGCGGCTCGAGAAGTCCCCGTTGCCGACGGGATCACCGCCACCATCCGCGCTTTAGGCCTCCGGCTCTTTGTACTTGTCCTCGCCCCTCGATCGTCGGCGTGGGCGAGGGCAAGATTGCAGCAGCATCCGCCCTGAGGCCCTCGCTGCTGCAGTTCGGCCACCCGGAGCGGGGGTCGTTGTCGTTGCTGGCGGAGCGGACGACGGCGAGCCGCCCGTCGGTGTTCTGCTGCTCCGCAGGCCCCTCCCCCATCGAGTGGGGTCGTTCGTACCTGCGGAGATGGAACCGGAGTTCCGTTTGTAATGGCATTTCGAATGCCAGTGTTTTTGTTCATTGTGGCTGTCGAGGCCTGAACATGTATGTAATTTCGGCACGGAGCCGTGTTATTTCCTCACTTTCGAGCACTAAGACTCGCCTGTTGGTCATCTGAACCGCTTCGCCAAGCGTGAGTCGCCCCGTGTAAAGGTGACGAGTGAGGTATCCGTATCCCGGAGGCGTAGGAGTCCCTCGGCTCGGTCAGCCTTGCCGCTTACGCGCACTCTTACCCGTCCATGGGGTTCTGTCACCGACGCAGTCGAGAAGGCTCGAAGAATCGCTCCGGCAGAAGAGCTTCCCAACGTGAAGACTTGTTCGGTCCGCGGAATCACTTATCCGAACGTCAGTTACTTATGGCAGAAGGTGATGAGTGAGGTATCCGTATCCCAGAGGCGTAGGAGTCCCTCGGCTCGGTCAGCCTTGGCTGCTTTCGTGTACTCCATCGTTTTCAGGATCCACTTTCGAAGTAGTCGAAAAGCACGAAAGACATTCTGGCAGGAAAGATCTTTTTTCGAGGAAAATTTCGACGCAGAGGGGGTTCCCCCCTTTTAGCCCCCGAGGGAGGGTCGGGCTTTGCCGAGGCAAGGCTGACCCTTCCTTGATGACTAAATTTTGCGTGGGAGCAAGGTATATGAACAACTTGAAAACATCTTAAGGGTAGAAGCGACGTAGCTGTTGGATGTTCCAAGCGTTGCTGTAGACCTCGCCTTGACTGTTGGCCAGCTTGTACGTTCCGGGCTTCAGAACTTTGGCGATGACGAACAGCCCCTCCCAGGGGGGCGTGAGCTTGTGTCGACCTCGGGCGTCTTGTCGCAGCCGAAGCACTAGGTCGCCCACCTGGAGGTCTCGGGACCGGACCCCTCGGGCGTGGTAGCGTCGCATGGACTGCTGGTACCGCGCCGAGTGTAGTAAGGCCTTGTCCCGAGCCTCTTCCAGTTGGTCCAGCGAGTCTTCTCGACTAGCTTGGTTGCTTTGGTCGGCATAGGCCCTCGTCCTCGGGGAACCGTATTCCAGGTCTGTGGGCAAGATGGCCTCGGCCCCATAGACTAGAAAGAACAGTATGAAGCCCGTGGCTCGGCTCGGTGTCGTCCTCAGGCTCCAGACCACCGAGGGGAGTTCCTTCATCCATCGCTTGCCGAATTTGTTGAGGTCGTTGTAAATCCGAGGCTTGAGTCCTTGTAGAATCATGCCGTTGGCACGCTCTACTTGCCCATTCGTCATGGGATTAGCCACGGCGGCCCAGTCCACCCGGATGTGGTGATCCTCGCAGAAGTCCAGGAACTTTCTGCCGGTGAACTGGGTGCCGTTGTCGGTGATGATGGAGTTCGGGACCCTGAAACGATGGATGATGTTGGTGAAGAACGCCACCGCCTGCTCGGACCTGATGCTGTTTAGGGGTCAGACCTCGATCCACTTGGAAAATTTGTCGATGGCGACCAACAGGTGCGTGTAGCCCCCGGGTGCCTTCTGCAAGGGGCCGACGAGGTCCAGACCCCACACAGCAAAAGGCCATGTGATGGGTATCGTCTGCAGAGCCTGAGCGGGCAGGTGGGTCTACCTTGCGTAGAACTGACACCCTTCGCAGGCGCGGACAATTCTAGTGGCGTCGGCCACCGCCGTTGGCCAGTAGAAACCTTGTCGGAAAGCATTTCCGACAAGGGCTCGAGGTGCTGCGTGGTGGCCGCAAGCCCCCGAGTGTATTTCTCGGAGGAGTTCCTGACCTTCGGTGGTGGAGATGCATCGCTGGAGGATGACTGAAGGGCTGCAGTGGTAGAGCTCCTTCCCTTCTCCCAGCAAGACGAACGACTTGGCGCGCCGCGCCAACCGTCGAGCTTCGGCTCGATCGAGGGTAGCTCTCCTCGGTGGAGATATTGCAGGTACGGGGTCTGCCAGTTTTGATCGGGCGTGACCCCGCTTTGCTCCCCCTCGACGTGCAGCGTCTCGCCCTCAGGGGCCAAGGGTACCTCGGGCCGAACCGGGGGCGCCTCGGGCCGAGCCAAGGGTGCCTTGGACTGTGCCGAGGGTTCCTCGGGCTGGGCCGAGGGTGCCTCAGGCTCGGGCGCGTCATCGATCTTGACGGAGGGTTGATGCAGATCTCAGGAGAAGACGTCCGGGGGAACCGTTGTTCGCCCCGAGGCTATTTTAGCCAGCTCGTCCGCAGTCTCGTTGTAGTGCCGAGCGATGTGGTTGAGCTCGAGCCCGTAGAACTTGTCTTCCAGGCGCCGAACCTCATCGCAGTAGGCCTCCATCTTTGGGTCGCGGCAGTGGGAGTTCTTCATGACTTGGTCGATGACGAGCTACGAGTCACCGCGAGCGTCGAGGCGTCGGACCCCTAGCTCGACGGCAATCCGCAACCCGTTGACCAGAGCCTCGTACTCAGCTACATTGTTGGACGCCGGGAAGTGGAGGCATAGCACGTAGCGTAGGTGCTTCCCGAGGGGCGAGATGAAGAGTAAGCCTGCGCCGGCTCCTGTCTTCATCAGCGACCCGTCGAAGAACATGGTCTAGAGCTCCGGTTGGATCGGAGCTGTTGGTACCTGGGTGTCGACCCATTCAGCCACGAAGTCCGCCAAGACCTGGGATTTGATGGCCTTCTGAGGGGCGAACGAGATTGTTTCGCCCATGATTTCCACCGCCCACTTTGCAATCCTACCCGAGGCCTCTCGGCAATGGATGATCTCCCCCAGGGGGAAGGATGACACCACAGTTACTGGATGAGACTCGAAGTAGTGTCGCAACTTCCACCGTGTCAGGATTACCGCGTACAGCATCTTCTGAAGTTGTGGGTAGCGGATCTTGGTTTCGGACAGTACCTCGCTGACGAAGTAGACTGGCCTCTGGACGGGCAATGCATGCCCCTCTTCTTGCCTCTCGACCACAATCGCGGCGCTAACCACCTGAGTGGTCGCGGCGACGTAGACCAAGAGGGCTTCTCCGGCAGCTGGGGGCACCAAGATAGGCGCCTTCGTGAGGAGCGCCTTCAGGTTCCCGAGGGCTTCCTCGGCCTCAGGGGTCCAAGTGAAGCACTCGGCCTTCCTTAAGAGGCGGTACAGAGGTAGACCTCTTTCGCCGAGGCGTGAGATGAAGCGGCTCAGAGCCGCGAGACATCCCATGACCCTCTGTATGCCTTTCAAGTCCTTGATGGGCCCCATGCTGGTGATGGCTGCGATCTTCTCCGGGTTGGCTTCGATGCCCCGCTCGGAGACGATGAACCCCAAGAGCATGCCTCGGGGCACCCCGAAGACACACTTTTCGGGATTGAGCTTGACGCCTTTCGCCTTGAGACATCAGAATGTCACTTCAAGGTCGGAAAGGAGGTCGGAGGCTTTCCTCGTCTTGACTACGACGTCATCGACGTAGGCCTCGACCGTGCAGCCAATGTGTTCGCTGAACACATGGTTCATGCACTGCTGGTACGTCGCGCCCGCATTCCTCAAGCCGAACGGCATGGTGACATAGCAGTACATGCCGAAGGGTGTGATGAAAGAGGTCACGAGTTGGTCGGACTCTTTCATCCTGATTTGGTGATACCCTGAGTAGGCATCGAGGAAAGACAGGGTTTCGCACCCAGCGGTGGAATCCATGATTTGATCGATGCGAGGCAGAGGGTAGGGAACCTTCGGACATGCTTTGTTCAGACCAGTGTAGTCTACACACATCCGCCATTTCCCCCCTTTCTTTCTCACAAGCACAGGGTTGGCAAGCCATTCGGGATGGAATACCTCTTTGATGAACCCTGCTGCCACTAGCTTGTGGATCTCCTCGCCTATGGCTCTGCGCTTTTCCTCGTTGAATCGGCGCAGAGGCTGCTTGACGGGTCGGGCTCCGGCTCGGATGTCCAGCGAGTGCTCGGAGACATCCCTCGGTATGTCGGGCATGTTCGAGGGACTCCACGCGAAGACGTCGGCGTTCGCGCGGAGGAAGTCGACGAGCACTGCTTCCTATTTGGGATCGAGCCCGGAGCCGATCCGGACTTGCTTGGAGGCGTCGCTGCTGGGGTCGAGGGGGACGGACTTAACCGTCTCCGCTGGCTCGAAGTTGCTGGCATGACGCTTCGCGTCTGGCACCTCCTTAGAGAGGCTCTCCAGGTCGGCGATGAGGGCCTCGGACTCGGCGAGGGCCTCGGCGTACTCCACGCACTCCACGTCGCATTCGAACGCGTGTTTGTACGTGGGGCCGACGGTGATTACCCCGTTGGGGCCCGACATCTTAAGCTTGAGGTAGGTGTAGTTGGGGACGGCCATGAACTTCGCGTAGCATGGCCTCCCCAATACCGCATGGTAGGTTCCTCGGAACCCGACCACCTCGAATGTCAGGGTCTCCCTTCGGAAGTTGGAGGGTGTTCCGAAACAGATGGGAAGATCGAGTTGTCCGAGGGGCTGGACGCGCTTCCCGGGGATGATCCCATGGAAAGGCGCAGCGCCTGCCTGGACCGAGGATAGATCGATACGCAGAAGCCCGAGGGTCTCGGCGTAGATGATGTTGAGGCTACTGCCTCCGTCCATGAGGACCTTGGTGAGCCTGACGTCGCCGATGACGGGGTCGACGACGAGTGGGTATTTCCCCGGGCTCAGCACATGGTCGGGGTGGTCGGCTTGGTCGAAGGTGATGGGCTTGTCGGACCAGTCCAGGTAGACTGGCGCCGCCACCTTCACCGTACAGACCTCCCGGCGCTCTTGCTTGCGGTGCCGAGCCGAGGCGTTCGCCGCTTGCTCGCCGTAGATCATGAAGCAGTCGTGGACCTCGGGGAACTCTCCTGCCTGGTGATCTTCCTTCTTGTCGTCGTCGTGGCCCTGCCACCCTCCGCGGGTGGCCCGGCCCTGTGGAAGTGGCACCGAAGCATGACGCACTCCTCAAGGGTGTGCTTGACGGGACCCTGGTGATAGGGGCATGGCTCCTTGAGCATCTTGTTGAAGAGGTTGGGACCTCTGGGGGGTTTCCGAGGGTTCTTGTACTCGGCGGCGGCGACAAGGTCCGCGTCGGTGGCGTCTCGTTTCGCTTGCGACTTCTTTTGCCCTTCTTCTTGGCGCCGCGCTGAGTCGACGCCTCGGGGGCATCTTCCGATGGGTGGCCCTGGGGCTGCTTGTCCTTCCGGAAGATAGCCTCGACCGCCTCCTGGCCGGAGGCGAACTTGGTGGCGATGTCCATCAGCTCGCTCGCCCTGGTGGGGGTCTTGCGACCTAGCTTGCTCACCAGGTCGCGGCAGATGGTGCCGGCGAGGAACACGCCGATTACATCCGAGTTGGTGATGTTGGGCAGCTCGGTGCGCTGCTTCGAGAATCGCCGGATGTAGTCCCGGAGAGACTCTCCCGGCTGCTGTCGGCAGCTTTGGAGGTCCCAGGAATTCCCGGGGCGCACGTACGTGCCCTGGAAATTGCCTACGAAAGCTTGGACTAGGTCGTCCCAGTTGGAGATCTGCCCCGGAGGCAGGTGCTCCAACCAGGCGCGAGCGGTGTCGGAGAGGAACAGGGGGAGGTTGCGGATGATGAGGTTGTCATCGTCCGTTCCACCCAGTTGGCAGGCCAGACGGTAGTCCGCGAGCCACAGTTCCGGTCTCGTCTCCCCCGAGTACTTTGTGATAGTAGTCGGGGGTCGGAACCGGGTCAGGAATGACGCCCGTCGTATGGCCCGGCAGAAGGCCTGCGGACCGGGTGGTTCGGGCGAGGGACTCCGATCCTCCCCACTGTCGTAGCGTCCCCCACGCCTGGGGTGGTAGCCTCGGCGCACCCTCTCGTCGAGGTGGGCCCGACGGTCGCGGTGATGGTGCTCGTTGCCGAGGCGACCCGGGGCCGCAGGCGCTGTATTGCGCGTGCGCCCAGTGTAGACCGAGGCTTCCCGCATGAATCGGGAAGTCGTGGCATGATGTTCCGAGGGGTACCCCTGCCTTCGGGAGGCGGAGCTCTCGGCCCACCGGACCGTGGCGCCTTCCAGGAGATCCTTGAGCTCTCCCTGGATTTGCCGCCCCTCGGTGGTTGATGGCTCCGGCATCGCGCGGAGGAGCATTGCTGCTACAGCCAGGTTCTGGCCGACCCCACTGGATGCGGGTGGCGGCCTGACCCTGACATCGTCGGCGATGCGGTGCTGGAAGCCCTGGGGTAGATGACGCATTTCTCCGGACAGAGGTTGGCCCGCCCATGCCTGCCCGACGTCCCGACGGATTGGCTCAAGCGCTCCTGCTCCCTCGTCGAGCCTGGCCTGCACCCCGCGGATTTGCTCGAGTTGTGGGTCGTGACCCCCCGCCGGAACGGGGACCACATCTAGCTCCCGCGGGATGTCAGCGCGAGGCACCGGCCTAGGGAGATCACCGTCCTCCGGCATGCCGAGATGGTTGCCTTCAGAGGGACCCCCTAGATCGACGTGGAAACATTCGCGGCTCGGGCCACAGTCCTCGTCGCCGAGGCTACGGCTATCGTCAGAACAGTCGGAAAGGCAGTAGTCGCATGCGGTCATGAAGTCCCGCATGGCACTGGGGTTGCCAAGTCTGGAGAAATCCCGACAGAAGCTGGGCTCGTCGTCTTCCTCGGACCCAGAGGGCCCGTAGGTCGAGACGTCCGTCAGCCGGTCCCAAGGTGACCGCATACGAAACCCCAGAGGGTTCGGATTTGCCTCTGCGAGAGCGTCCGCCAAAGCGGAGCCGCTAGGCTGGTCGAGGCTGAATCCGAAAGGCGTGGGATGGGAATCGGTCGGTACCTCTTGGTCGACGGGCATTGATGAAATCACGTCGGGGACTGACTGCATCGTCGTCTCAGGTACGAGGGCGACGCCCAGCAAGCCTTTCGCGAGCGTGCTGGCATCGTCCGTTTGCTCGGGATTGGCGTGTCGCGGGGAGACAGCGCTTGTCTCCGTCTCAAGCGCGAGGTCGATGCCCGGCGCGCCCCCCGTTGGAGTGCTGGCGTTGTCGACTCGCTCGACGGCCGATGAGGCGCCGCCTCCTGCTTGGCCTTGGTTGCCCCGCCTCCTCCTCCATTGGCGGGGAAGAGGACGGGGCGAGCTCGAAGGTTGTTCTTCCACCACGCGGGGAAGACGTCGTCGATCTCGCCGCCGGCGGGCGGACTGTCGGCCGCCATTGTCGCCGTCGCCCGGCGGTGGAAAGAGTATCATGTCGTAGCTGCCGTCGAGGGACATGAACTCAAGGCTCCCGAAACGGAGCACCGTCCCGGGCCGGAGAGGTTGCTGGAGACTACCCATCTGGAGCTTGACGGGAAGCTGTTCGTCAACACGCAGCAGGCCCCTACCTGGCGCGCCAACTTTCGGCGTTTCGAGACCGGGGGGTCCCTGAGCCGACGAGTGAAGTGTCCCCGCGTGCCCCAGCCCAGATGGGTCGACGCGAGGCAGAACGCGAAGGGGGGAAAGTGAGGTGGCCGGAGATGGGCAAGAGAGAGGTGGAAATCCCACGGCCTTCGTATTCGTCTCGCGCCCAGGTTGGGTGCACTTGCAGTAGGGGATTACAAGCGTCCACACGGGGGAGGGAGCGAGCGGCCTCACGCGAGCGCCTGTCTCGTCCTCATCCCCGCGCGGCCAACCCTCTCTAAGAGGGCCCTGGTCCTTCCTTTTACGGGCGTAAGGAGAGGATCCAGGTGTACAATGGGGGGTGTAGCAGAGTGCTACGTGTCTAGCGGAGGAGAGCTAGCGCCCTAAGTACACGCCATCGCGGCGACCGGAGAGATTTTGGCGCCCGGTTTGTGTGATGTCGTGGCCGTCGGAGGAGCGCTGCAGCCTGGCGGAGGGACAGCTGTCGGGGCCGTCGAGTCCTTGCTGACGTCCTCTTGCTTCCGTAAGGGGGCCGAGAGCCGCCATCATCAGGGAGCGTGCGGGGCGCCATCATTGCCTATCTGGCGGAGCGAGCCAGATGGGACGCCGGTCTTGTTCCCCGTAGCCTGAGTCAGCTCGGAGTTGGGTAATGATGGCGCCTCCTGTTGACGTGGCCGGCCTGCGCCCTAGGTTGGGGCGATGTGGAGGCTCCTCCGAGGTCGAGGTCGAGTCCGTCTTCCGTGGCCGAGGTCGAGTCCGAGCCCCTAGATCAGGCGAGGCAGAGGCCGTTGGCTGAGGCCAGGGCGAAATTTGAGTCCTGGGGTCGGGCGAAGCGGAGTTCGTCGTCTTCTGGGGCTGAGCCCAAGTCCGAGCCCTGGGTCGGGTGGAGCGGAGTTCGCCGTCTTCCGGGGCTTAGCCCGAGTCTGAGCCCTGGGTCGGGCGAAGCAGAGTTCACCGTCTTCTGGGGCTTAGCCCGAGTCTGAGCCTTGGGTTGGGCGGAGCGAAGTTCGCCGTCTTCCGGGGCTTAGCCCGAGTCCGAGCCCTGGGTCGGGCGGAGCGGAGTTCGCCGTCTTCCGGGGCTTAGCCCGAGTCCGAGCCCTGGGTCGGGCGAAGCGGAGTTCGCCATCTTCCGGGGCTTAGCCCGAGTCCGAGCCCTGGGTCGGGCGGAGCGGAGTTCGCCGTCTTCCAGGGCTTAGCCCGAGTCCGAGCCCTGGGTCGGGCGGAGCGGAGTTTCCTATGGTGCGTGCGGCCGGGCCTGACTGCCTGTTAGCCTCACTCTGTCAAGTGGCACCACAGTCGGAGCGGCGCAGGCGGCGCTGTCTTTCTGTCAGACCGGTCAGTGGAGCGGCGAAGTGACGGCGGTCACTTCGGCTCTGTCGGCTGAGGGGCGCGCGTCAGGGTAAAGATGTTAGGCCACCTTTGCATTAAATGCTCCTGCGATTTGGTCGGTCGGTGCGGCGATTTGGTCGGGGTTGCTTCTTGGAGAAGACAGGGCCTCGGGCGAGCCGGAAATATGTTCGCCGCTGGAGGGGGGCCTCGGGCGAGGCGGAGATCCTCTGGGGTCGGCTGCCCTTGTCCGAGGCTGGGCTCGGGCGAGGCGTGATCGAGTCCCTCGAATGGACTGGTCCCTGACTTAATCGCACCCATCAGGCCTTTGCAGCTTTATGCTGATGGGGGTTACCAGCTGAGAATTAGGAGCATTGAGGGTACCCCTAATTATGGTCCCCGACAATATGACAAACAAATTTTGCTCCATTTGGTTTCCTTTGATGATAGATGTTGTGACTAAGAACCATGGATGCAACAAGCCAACAAGTACGTAGTACTCATTTGGTGTGCTATGGTGACTCTGGCAAGCGAGGGAGTACCTTTGACGCTCCTTGCGAGATCATCTGAACATTAACCCCACTTTTCCTCAGCACAAGCACGTAGTATTAAATGAAAATAACATTAGAGAGGAAAACCCAAAGAAGAAATATTGAATGAAGATAGCGTTATACCTTTTCTAGTATGAGAGACGATTGCTCCCATTTCCGATAAGTGAAATTATCGCCTTCTGCTGAAGTAGATGAACGATTGCTATTTTCTCAAGCTCTTCAACTACATGGTCAAGTTCCTGAAAGATTGTTAACAATTGTGAAGCACAGAAAACTACAATAAAAAGTTCTCATGAAATGTTCAGGCATGGACTATCAAGTCACTTGCAAGAAAAATCTCTCGTGTTTCTACTTGCTAGCTCTTCAACTACATTGTCAAGTTCCAGAAAACTTGTTAACAATGTGGAAGCGCAGAGAATTGGAATAAAAATATTTCTCTTGGAAATGCACTATCAAGTCACCATAAACAAATTGTCATGTGCTTCTACTTGCTAATACAATGAAGGAATGGAAACATTTGCCTGCTGTATAAGTTCCCTACTCTAGATCTTTGATGGATCAAGTGACACATAAACACTAACTTCACTGGTAGCAACACAATCCACATATATACATAGATCTTCAAATATAGCAAATACATGATCAAGGTCACACATGCATTGATGAGAACAGTGAAATATAAATACAAAAATGGTTCAGTGTTCAACATACCCTTGCCAGAAAACCATACTGACCAAGCATCCGAGTGCTCACAATGTCCAACATAGTGACATTTGACTTGAGCACTATGCTAGTTAGTACAACCTAGTAGTGAAAAAGAGGGGCAAAAAATCAATGCCTCGAAAGTCAAGCGGATGTGAGGATGTATTTGAAGTTACCTACTACAGACCTTATCCATGTCCCTTTGTCTGGTAATAAGGCTTCCTGGAGCTTTAGGGTTGTATGAATTCTTAACCCTAACTGGAATATCACCTTCTCTAGCAGGTCTCATCGATTGTGGATGCAAAACCTGCATTGGAGTGAACAGTCCACAATAACGATCCTAAATTTCTCGCTTCTATTCAGGAGACTGACATCATGAGCTATATGTTCAATTCATGATGGTTAGTAAAGCAAATGCCAAGCAACAATCAATATAGCTTTAAAAGGTAAAAAGGGAACATATGTTTATCTACTGAACATGATCTTTTGTTTTCGAGAAGTGTGCAACTGAAAGATTCATTTATTCACTGAGAAGCAGCCTGCTCACACTATACACGTGCAATAAGGATGAATATCATGTACCGTTGTTTAGTTCCAGACCTCTTTTCTTGAGCATTCAAAATATAATTTGTACAAAGATTCATTAGTGACAAAAATGAATCATCGCATGTCAACCATCATAGCCCCTTTAACAGTCCAAGACAAATAATTTTTTTGGGGGAAATGTTACTTTTGATTCTTCACTCAAAAGAAAGAGTACCTGAGCACCAAAATAAGCAAGTTTTGTGGCCTCTTCAAATGTTAAGTATGGAACATTCTTTGCATGTGGGTAGATATTTGGATCACAAGTAAGTACACCATCAACATCTTTCCATACCTATCACAAGCACAGTATGCTTTCAGACCAATTAGGCAACGTATGGGGATAAGCAACGATTTTCATGAAATGCACATGCTAGCTTAGTGATTAGCATCAACTGTTGTCTCAACTTTTTTTCCTCAGAAAGAAAAATATGGTTTATTAAATATCTATTCAGACTAAACATAGACCTGAATTTCTCTCAGTCCCAAGGCTTTACCAATGGTTGTAGCAGTCAAGTCGCTACCTGTCGGCGTTTTGGACCCGGGGGGTCCGTAGGCCAACCAGTAAATTTGTTGCTGCGTGCCCCTGCCCAGATGGGTTGGCGCAAGATGGAACACAAGAAGGAAACGCGGCTCGTGTTATCTCGCACCAGGGGAGTGCTCGTAGTAGGGGTTACAAGCGTTCGCGAGAGAGAGAGAGAGAGAATGAGCATGTTCGTTTGCTCGTCCCTCCGCGCTACCCTCCCGCATGAAGGCCATGGACCTCCCTTTTATAGATGCAAGGAGAGGGTCCAGGTGTACAATGGGGGGTGTAGCTATGCACTAACGTGTCTGGCAGAGAGGTGCCTGAGCCCTGTGTACATGCCAACGTGGCTGTCGGAGAGGTGCTAGAGCCCTGTGTATGCGATAACGTGGCCGTCGGAGAAGTGCCTGAGCCCTGTAGAAGCATAGCTGGCGGTGCTGCTGGGATCCTGCTGACATCTCCTTGCTTCTGTAGGGGGTTGAGAACCGCCGTCGTCATGGACGCACGCGGGGAGCCATCATTACCTGTTACCGGGACGAGCCAGATGGGACGCCGGTCTTGTTCCCTTGTAGCCTGAGCTAGCTAGGGGTAGGGTAATGATGTATCCCCTGTGGCGTGGTCGGGCGAGGCTGAGACTTCTCCTGAGGCCGAGGCCGTGGTCGGGCGAGGACGCGATTCCTCCCGAGGCTGAGGCTAAGGCCGAGTCTTGGGGTCGGGCGAGGCGGAGACCTCCTCCCGAGACCGAGGCCTGAGGTCGGGCGAGGCGGAGCTTCCTGTTGTGCCCGAGGCTGAAGTCGGGGACGTCTTCCTGCTGCCGTCTCTGAGGCTGCCTGTCCTTCCGGAAGATGGCATCGACCGCCTCCTGACTAGAGGCGAACTTGGTGGCGATGTCCATCAACTCGCTCGCCTTGGTGGGAGTCTTGCGCACCAGTTTGCTCACCAGGTCTCGGCACGTGGTGCCGGCGAGGAACGCCCCGATGACATCCGAGTCGGTGATGTTAGGCAGCTCGGTGCGCTGCTTTGAAAACCATCGGATGTACTCTCGCAGGGATTCCCTTGGCTGCTGGCAGCAGCTTCAGAGATCTCATGAGTTCCCAGGGCGCACGTACATGCCCTGGAAATTTCCAGCGAAGGCCTTGACCAGGTCATCCCAGTTGGAGATCTGCGCGGGAGGCAGATGCTCTAGCCAGGCCCGGGCAGCGTCGGAGAGGAACAGGGGGAGGTTGCGGATGATGAGGTTGTCGTCGTTCGTTCCTCCCAGCTGGCAGACCAGCCGGTAGTCCGCAAGCCACAACTCCGGCCTCGTCTCCCCCGAATACTTGGTGATGGTAGTCAGGGCCCGGAACCGAGCCGGGAACGGTGCCCGTCGTATGGCCCGGCTGAAGGCTTGCGGACCTGGTGGTTTGAGCGAGGGACTCCGATCCTCCTCACTGTCGTAGCGTCCTCCACGCCTGGGGTGGTAGCCTCGGCGCACCCTCTCATCGAGGCGGGCTCGACGGTTGCAATGGTGTTGTTCGTCGCCGAGGCGACCTGGGGCTGCAGGCGTTCCGTCCCGCGTGCGCCTGGTGTGGACCAAGGCCTCCCACATGAGTCAGGAAGTCGTTGCGCGATGCTCCGGGGGGCACCCTTGCCTTTGGGAGGCAGAGCTTTCGACCCGCCAGACCGTAGCATCCTCTAGGAGATTCTTGAGTTCTCACTAGATACGTCGCCCCTCGGTGGTGGATGGCTCCGGCATCGCTCGGAGTAGTATTACCGCTGCAGCTAGATTCTGGCCGACCCCACTGGAGGCCGGGGGCAGCCTTGCCCTGGCATCATCAACGATACGACGTTGGACGTCCCGGGCCCGATGACGCGCTTCTCCGGCGAGTGCTTGGCCTGCCCACTCCTGCTTGATGTTTTGTTGGAGCTGCACAAGTTGCCCTGCTTCCTCGTCGAGCTTGGCCTGCATCTCACGGGTTTGCTCGAGCTGTGTGTCCTGACCCCCCGCAGGGACTCGGACCACAGCTAACTCCCGCGGGATGTCAACGCGAGAAGCAGGCACAGGGGGATCATCATCCTCCAACATACCAAGGTGGTTGCCTTCGTCACGATCCCCCAGATCGACGTGGAAACATTCATGACTCCGGCCACAACCCTCGTCGTCAAGGCTGTGGCCATCATCAGAGCAACCGGAGAGGCAGTAGTCACATGCGGTCATGAAGTCTCGCATGGCACTGGGATCACAGAGCCTGGAGAAATCCCAACCGGAGTCAGGGTCGTCTTCTTCCTCGGAACCTGGGGCATGTAGGTTGAGACGGCCATCAGTCGGTCCCAAGATGGCCACATATGGTACCCCGAAAGGTTAGGATATGCCTTTACGAAAGCGCTCACCGAAGCGGGGTCGCTTGGTGGATCGAAGCTGAATCTAAAAGGCACAGGGTGGAAAATGGACGGTACCTCTTGGTCGATGGATGGTGGGGGAAGTCGCGTCGGGGACAGACTGCACCGTTATCTCAGGTACGAGGCTAACGGCCAGCAAGTCCTTCGCGAGAGTACTGGCGTCATCAGTCCGCTTGGGGATGGCACGTCGCGGGAAACGACATCCGTCGTTGTCTCAGGTGCGAGGACAACGCCCGACATGTCCCACGCTAGGGTACCGGCGTCGTCGACTCGCTCGACAGCCGACGAGGTGCTGCCTCCTGCCTGGCCATGGTTGCCCCGTCTCCTCCTCCTGCGGCGAGGAGGGTGGCGGGGCAAACCCGGATGCTGCCCTTCGGCCATGGGGGGAAGACGTCGTCGAGTTCGCCGCCTCCGGGCGAGCTGACGACCGTCGTTGTTGCTGTCGCGCCACGGGGGGGGGGAGGAGTACCATGTCGTCGAGGGACATGAACTCGAGACTCCCGAAGCGGAGCACCGTCCCGGGCTGAAGAGGTTGCTGAAGACCACCCATCTAGAACTCAACAGGGAGTTGTTCGTTAACATGCAGCAGGCCCCTACCTAGCACGCCAACTGTTGGCATTTCAGACCCGGGGGGTCCGTAGGCCAACCAGTAAATTTGTCGCTGTGTGCCCCTGCCCAGATGGGTTGGCGCAAGATGGAACACAAGAAGTAAACACGGCTCGTGTTATCTCGCACCAGGGGGGTGCTCATAGTAGGGGTTACAAGTGTTCGCGAGAGAGAGAGAGAGAGAGAGAGAGAGAATGAGCCTGTTCGTTTGCTCGTCCCTCCACGCGACCCTCCCGCATGAAGGCCCTGGACCTCCCTTTTATAGATGCAAGGAGAGGGTCTAGGTGTACAATGGGGGGTGTAGCTATGCGCTAACGTGTCTGGCAAAGAGGTGCCTGAGCCCTGTGTACATGCCAACGTGGCTGTCGGAGAGGTGCTAGAGCCCTGTGTATGCGATAACGTGGCCGTCGGAGAAGTGCCTGAGCCTTGTAGAAGCACAGCTGGCGGTGCTGCTGGGATCCTGCTGACATCTCCTTGCTTCCGTAGGAGGCTGAGAACCGCCATCGTCATGGACGCACGCAGGGAGCCATCATTACCTGTTACTGGGACGAGCCAGATGGGACGCCGGTCTTGTTCCCTTGTAGCCTGAGCTAGCTAGGGGTAGGGTAATGATGTATCCCCTGTGGCGTGGTCGGTCCGAGCCCAAGGTCGGGCAAGGCTGAGACTTCTCCTGAGGTCGAGGCCGGGGTCGGGCGAGGACGCGATTCCTCCCGAGGCCGAGGCTGAGGCTGAGTCTTGGGGTCGGGCGAGGCGGAGACCTCCTCCCGAGGCTGAGGCCTGAGGTCGGGCGAGGCGGAGCTTCCTGTTGTGCCCGAGGCTGAACTTGCTGCTGTCAGCCTTGCCTTGGTGGCTGGCACAGCAGTCGGAGCAGGGTGAGCGACGCTGTTTTCCTGTCAGATCGGTCAGTGAAAGGGCGAAGTGACTGCGGTCACTTCAACCTTGCCGACTGAGGCGCGCGTGTCAGGATAAGGTGTCAGGCGATCCTCGCATTGAATGCGCCTGCGATACGGTCGGTTGGTGAGGCGATTTGGCCAAGGTTGCTTCTCGATGAAGCCTGCCCGAGCTGGGCCTTGGGCGAGCCGAGGGTGCGCCCACTGTCTGAGGAGGCCCTCGGGCGAGGTGTGACTTCGTCCGGGACTACTGTTCCCACCCGAGGCTGGGCTCGGGCGAGGCGAGATTACGTCCCTTGGTAGACGAGGCCTTGACCTGAGCCGTGCCCATCAGTCTTTGCAGTTTGTGCTGAGGGTGCTTACCAGCCGTGTTTAGGAGCGTTGGGGTACCCCTAATTACGGTACCCGATAGTAGCCCCCGAGCCTCGAAGGGAGTGTTGGTACTCGCTTGGAGGCTTTGCTGCATTTCTTTGTGAGGGGACCGGCCTTTCTCGGTTATACTTTGTTCCGGTGGGTGCGCGCGAGCGCACCCGCCGGGTGTAGCCCCCGAGGCCTCGGAGGAGTGGTTTGACTCCTCTGAGGTCTTAATGCTTTTTGTGATTCCTCGACCGGCCTTGCTGTTCCCTCATGCGGCCTGGTCGTAGCCCGGGTGCATGGTCAGGTTCCGAGTTTTTAGGCTGGTTTGTTGACGCTGTCAACAGTTTGGCCATAGCCGGGTTGCGAGAGCAGCCCCCGAGCCTCTGCACGGAGCGAGAGGACGATCAAGGACTGTCTCGACTTTTATTATACGCCCCTTCGTCGCCTTTCTGCAAGGAGGAAGGGGGGAAAGCGCCATGTTGCCCTCGGAGGGCGCCGAACATGGTGTCTCCAGTGAGTTGCTAACGGGTGATCCGAGTGGACGCCCGTGCCCCATTCGATAAGGGTCGGCTAGTGGCCTAGAGGCGCGCTCCAAAAGTACCTACAGGTGATTTGCTGGACCCGGACCCATTCGATAGGGTCCAAGGGCTCGATGCCTCCCTCTGGTGGGATTCCGTTACAAAATCGCTCCTGCTGGTCTCGGAAATGTCCTAGGGTACCTCGGGAGCGTAGCCCGAGCCTCGGCCATGTAACGGACGTACCCAGAGTCATCCCTCACTCTGTGTGCTCTGGGGCGACTGTCGAACCCTTCCAAGGGGCCAGCCTTCGAACCCCTGATCAGTAATGGGCACGGAGCCCGAGTGCTCTGGGGTGGCTGTCGAACCCTTCCGAGGGGCCAGCCTTCGAACCCCTGATCAGTAATAAGCTCAGAGCCCGAGTGCTCTGGGGCGGCTGTCGAACCCTTCTGAGGGGCCAGCCTTCGAACCCCTGATCAGTAGGAGGGCTCGGGGGCTCGTTTCCTTCACCGAGAAGGATCCTTTTCGAAATATCCCCTTTCCTGGTCCCTGTAGTAAGAGAGAGAAAGAGGAAGAGGAAAAGGATATGAATTTAAATGGCGTGGCGCACCTTTTTTTGACGCGGTCATCATGGCGGAGGTGAAACGACGTCCGCTTTGCCTGCCAAAGGTGTCGCTTGCCCTGCCGAGGAGTTAATGCGCCGGGACGGGCGATTCGTGGGGTGGCCGTTGCGCGTGCGCGAGTCGTTCGAGGAACGAAACACGGGCGCGTCGTCTTCATGTCGTGGGAGAGGGCTCTCCTGCCGCTTCAGGAGGGGACGTGAGCCTGCAGGCGATTTGACTGCTGCTTCTGCTCGTCTGCTGCTGCAATTACTGCCGACCCTCTTTTGGCCATATCGACCGTCGCGCCTCCCCCCGCGGCTGACTGACCCGTGATCGTTGTGCTCGATTGGCACTGTTGGGTCATGCGCAGGGCTGCCTCGAGTCGCGACACTGGTTCCGCAGTCGAGAAGACGAGGCATTGGCACGAGTGGTGGTGCGGTTTCCTTGCATGCAGTAACCATTGCGCCGGTTGCATGACATGCGGGCCCAGGCCTTCACGCTGACCCACCGGATGCGATGAAGTCGAAAGGGTGCACAACCGTGGTGCGGTTGCACGCCTCCTGCATGGCGGTCCGCCCTTTCGCCCGCTGGTTTCGGCGAGAATGGGGGAACGCTTATAACCGCGGGGCGATTACCTGCTTCGCGTGCAGTGGTTTGGCTTCTTCCGTTTCTGGTCAGCCCGCATGACGTGTGGGACCCAGCCCCCACGCCGGAGGGTGGGGACCCTGGAGCTCGTCGGTGGAGGCCTTGCTCGTGACGCTTGGAATGCAAGTGGGGAGAGCCGCCTTTAAAAAGGGATCAATCCCCCGGGCAGTAGACATGCCTCCGCACTCCCCTCATGCATTACACCCTTCCACCTTCCGAGCCCCCGGATGGGGTGCACCCGTGTTGCCTTCGTCTTGCTGCCGTTGGAGGAGCGCGACCCTGTGGGGGTTGGCGCTCTTCAGACATCACTCGGCTTCAAGGATTTTCATCATGCAGCCCGGCTGCAGTCCCTCACCAATGGTCATCCGTAGGGATGATCACCATCCTTGTGGTGGGGAGAAGCAAGCCGGGCTACGGCCTCTGCCCCGCCCTCAGCTTCAAGGAGTTGGGGCCTGCCTCTGCATGGGCTGGCGACTCGCTTCTTCCTCCGGCAATCGGGGGAGAAGGGCATCCTCCAGCTCTGCGGAGGAGGCGTCCTCCAGCCATGCGGGGGAAGGTGAACTGCTGCTGCCGGGATAGGGTGCAACTGTCCGTCTTCCACCCGGGCGACGATCGCCGGCTGCACCGGGGGGTCGGCACATGGTGCCGGTGAGGAACGCCCCGATGACATCCGAGTCGGTGATGTTAGGCAGCTCGGTGCGCTGCTTTGAAAACCATCGGATGTACTCTCGCAGGGATTCCCTTGGCTGCTGGCGGCAGCTTTAAAGATCCCATGAGTTCCCAGGGTGCATGTACGTGCCCTGGAAATTTCCAACGAAGGCCTTGACCAGGTCGTCCCAGTTGGAGATCTGCGCTGGAGGCAGATGCTCCAGCCAGGCCCGGGCAGTGTCGGAGAGGAATAGGGGGAGGTTGTGGATGATGAGGTTGTCGTCGTCCGTTCCTCCTAGCTGGCAGGCCAGCCGGTAGTCCGCAAGCCACAAGTCCGGCCTCGTCTCCACCGAATACTTGGTGATGGTAGTCAGGGCCCGGAACCGAGCCGGGAACGGTGCCCGTCGTATGGCCCGGCTGAAGGCTTGCAGACCTGGTGGTTCGGGCGAGGGACTCCGATCCTCCTCACTGTCGTAGCGTCCTCCGCGCCTGGGGTGGTAGCCTCGGCGCACCCTCTCGTCGAGGCGGGCTCGACAGTTGCAATGGTGCTGTTCGTCGCCGAGGCGACCTGGGGCTGCAGGCGTTCTGTCCCGCGTGCGCCTGGTGTGGACCAAGGCCTCCCGCATGAGTCGGGAAGTCGTTGCGCGATGCTCCGGGGGGCACCTTTGCCTTCGGGAGGCAGAGCTTTCGGCCCGCCAGACCGCAGCATCCTCTAGGAGATTCTTGAGTTCTCCCTGGATACGCCGCCCCTCGGTGGTGGATGGCTCCGGCATCGCTCGGAGTAGTATTACCGCTGCAGCTAGATTCTGGCCGACCCCGCTGGAGGCCGGGGGCAGCCTTGCCCTGGCATCGTCAACGATACGACGTTGGACGTCCTGGGCCCGATGACACGCTTCTCCGGCGAGTGCTTGTCCTGCCCACTCCTGCTCGATGTTTTGTCGGAGCTACACAAGTTGCCCTGCTTCCTCGTCGAGCTTGGCTTGCATCTCGCGGATTTGCTCGAGCTGTGTGTCCTGACCCCCCGCAGGGACTGGGACCACAACTAGCTCCCGCAGGATGTCAACGCGAGAAGCAGGCACAGGGGGATCATCATCCTCCAGCATACCAAGGTGGTTGCCTTCGTCATGATCCCTCAGATCGACGTGGAAACATTCGTGACTCAGGCCACAACCCTCGTCGTCAAGGCTGTGGCCATCATCAGAGCAACCGGAGAGGTAGTAGTCACATGCGGTCATGAAGTCTCGCATGGCACTGGGATCACAGAGCCCGAAGAAATCCCAACTGGAGTCGGGGTCGTCTTCTTCCTCGGAACCCGGGGGCCCGTAGGTTGAGACGGTCGTCAGTCGGTCCTAAGATGACCACATATGGTACCCCGGAAGGTTAGGATATGCCTTTACGAAAGCGCCCACCGAAGCGGGGTCGCTTGGTGGATCGAAGCTGAATCTAAAAGGCACAGGGTGGAAAATGGACGGTACCTCTTGGTCGATGGACGGTGGGGAAGTCGCGTCGGGGACGGACTGCACCGTTATCTCAGGTACGAGGCTAACGCCCAGCAAGTCCTTCGCGAGAGTGCTGGCGTCATCAGTCCGCTTGGGGATGGCACGTCACGGGAAACGACATCCGTCGTTGTCTCAGGTGCGAGGACAATGCCCGACATGTCCCCAGCTGGGGTGCCGGCGTCGTCGACTCGCTCGACAGCCGACAAGGTGCTGCCTCCTGCCTGGCCATGGTTGCCCCATCTCCTCCTCCTGCGGTGAGGAGGGTGGCGGGGCAAACCCGAATGCTGCCCTTCGGCCATGGGGGGAAGACGTCGTCGAGTTCGCCGCCGCCGGGCGAGCTGACGACCGTCGTTGTTGCTGTCGCGCCGCGGGGGGAGGAGTACCATGTCGTAGCTGCCGTCAAGGGACATGAACTCGAGACTCCCGAAGCGGAGCACCGTCCCGGGCGGAAGACGTTGCTGAAGACCACCCATCTGGAACTCAACAGGGAGTTGTTCGTTAACACGCAGCAGGCCCCTACCTGGCGCGCCAACTGTCGGCGTTTCGGACCCGGGGGGTCCGTAGGCCAACCAGTAAATTTGTCGTTGTGTGCCCCTGCCCAGATGGGTTGGCGCAAGATGGAACACAAGAAGGAAACACGGCTCGTGTTATCTCGCACCAGGGGGTGCTCGTAGTAGGGGTTACAAGTGTTCGCGAGAGAGAGAGAATGAGCCTGTTTGTTTGCTCGTCCCTCCGCGCGACCCTCCCGCATGAAGGCCCTGGACCTCCCTTTTAAAGATGCAAGGAGAGGGTCCAGGTGTACAATGGGGGTGTAGCTATGCGCTAACGTGTCTGGCAGAGAGGTGCCATAGCCCTGTGTACATGCCAACGTGGCTGTCGGAGAGGTGCTAGAGCCATGTGTATGCGATAACATGGTCGTCGGAGAAGTGCCTGAGCCCTATAGAAGCACAGCTGGCGGTGCTGCTAGGATCCTGCTGACATCTCCTTGCTTCCGTAGGGGGCTGAGAACCGCCGTCGTCATGGACGCACGCAGGGAGCCATCATTACCTGTTACCGGGACGAGCCAGATGGGACACCGATCTTGTTCCCTTGTAGCCTGAGCTAGCTAGGGGTAGGGTAATGATGTATCCCCTGTGGCATGGTCGGTCCGAGCCCAAGGTCGGGCGAGGCTGAGACTTCTCCTGAGGCCGAGGCCGGGGTCGGGCGAGGACGCGATTCCTCCTGAGGCCGACGCTGAGGCCGAGTCTTGGGGTCGGGCGAGGCGGAGACCTCCTCCCGAGGCCAAGGCCTGAGGTCGGGTGAGGCGGAGCTTCCTGGTGCGCCCGAGGCTGAACTTGCTGCTGTCAGCCTTGCCCGGGTGGCTAGCACAGCAGTCGGAGCGAGGTGAGCGGCGCTGTTTTCCTGTCAGATCGGTCAGTGAAAGGGTGAAGTGACTGCGGTCACTTCGACCTTGCCGACTAAGGCGCGTGTGTCAGGATAAGGTGTCAGGCGATCCTCGCATTGAATGCGCTTACGATATGGTCGGTTGGTGAGGCGATTTGGCCAAGGTTGCTTCTCGACGAAGCCTGCCCGAGCTGGGCCTCAGGCGAGCCGAGGGTGCGCCCACTGCCTGAGGAGGCCCTCGGGCGAGGCGTGACTTCGTCCGGGACTACTGTTCTCGCCCGAGGTCGGGCTCGGGCGAGGCAAGATTGCGTCCCTTGGTAGACGAGGCCTTGACCTGAGCCGTGCCCATCAATCTTTGCAGTTTGTGCTGAGGGTGCTTACCAGCCGTGTTTAGGAGCGTTGGGGGTACCCCTAATTACGGTACCCGACACTACCACCTCACCCTAAAGTAGTCATAGCACCAGATTTCTAGCCTTGCAAGTGATGGCGGTTGCAGTAAATAAGTTGCCTCATGGATGAAGAAATTGTTTGTCAATGAGATACCTTCCCAAGGAACCCAGTAACAACAGGTATCGCTGGATCTTGTATCCAGTCCCGATGATGTCTCTTCGCAACAGTACTCGGCTGATCACAAGTGCACCGCCAGGGGGTATTCTTGCTGGAAATGGACGACGACATGGAGGAAGATGCAGCAGTGGAGGACCTGGGCATTTCTCTTCATGCCCTCACGAGCATTGACATCAGCAGCACCATGAAGCTCCAGGTCAGGGTCAAGGATCGGACATTAGTACCCACACATTCATCTGGGAAGCTGTGGCAATTGAAACATTATCTAAATGTGATGAATACCTTCTACTTCTTATAATCTAGTGGATGCTTAAAACAAGAAGAAATTTGGCACCTACTGTGCGCTTCCTCTTCGCCGGTGCCATCTAATTTGAATTTGATGTTTCAATTGCTAGTATATGACATCAAAGCTCACGTACAAGATAAAAGCAGTCCGCCATCTCTTTTCTAGGACACAATTGAAACATGCCTTTTTCAAACAAACACAATTATCAGTTTATCACATGACCTAATGATCACATAGAAGTCTTGCCCAAATTCTATAGATCAGTCCTCCACACATCAAATTCAAATCAGATGCACCAAAATCAACTATAGCTCCGGCCATGGAGCGCTTACTTCTACAAGCCAAAACATCGGAACAAACAGCTGTCGCCTCCTCACGAGTAACACCGTACACACAGACTGCTTAGCCCAAGGTGTCTCACGTGAGAATAAGTGGAACCTGCCCGTGCACGACGCCAGAGAGCCGGGCAGAGCATCGGAGCACACCCGGGCGACAGGACACCAGATCCAGGGAAGGTACGAGCAGATCCACACCTAGGGGCCCCGGATCCACACAGCCGCTGACCGGACGGCGACGACGCTGCCAGAGTTTCAATCGCAAGATGGAGAAAAAGAGGGATAGAGGAGGGAGAAAAGGTGGTGCCGACAGGCGGTGGCTGGGAGAGGGGACCTTGGCCAAATCATGTGCCGACAGGCGGTGGCTGGGAGAGGATACCCCCGATGGAAGGTACGCCGTGCGCGAGGATGTCGGGGGCAGATTTGGGGGCATGAGCAAGGACGTGAGGGGGTGCACTGGGACGGGCAGAACCGTGGTGCACGTGTGGACGCCTACAATAGGATCTTATATAGTAGTAGGGATATACGCATCAATCTTGGCGGTGTACATTGGTTTAGCCGTTTAGGAGAAGGTTGTTGATTCGGTTGCGTTCTTGTGTCATTTATTATTTTTGTATATTGATTGGCCTTCACTAAATTGGGTAATTACTATGGAATTTTATAAATTATATTTAAGGGAAACTGTCATTATTCTTCTAATTAACTGTACAAATTGAGTTCTACGACGTAGCAAGAAAATAGGATGTAAGTGGAAAAAATTAGAGGGAATCTTGTGGATTGCCTTAGACAACGTGTCAATGGTGTGCCATGCTTTCTAGTTATATGCTAAATAATATCACGACAAATCATGTTGGCGGGGTATATACGACAATCAACGGCCATCGGGTGCATCTGTAACGGCATCGTCGATTGACAAAAAATGCACCAGATCAACTTGATTTATGTATATCCAATAATCAATTTATAATATTTCTTGTTATTTTTACGCTACAATCACCTCAAATCACTTTTTGTGTGTTTTACAACACTTCTTTATATGTTTTAGAGTAATCTCGTACGAAGCGAGATATCCGACAACTATCCAAATCATGTGCATATTTTACGCCTCGAATAGTGGATCCCTTGCACGATATAACGTCTGCAATAATTTACGCTAAGTTAATTGTACACAATTTATGTTTCTTTTATATCAGTTTTACTCTAAAACGGACCAAATGTGGTTGGTGCCCTGCTCGCGGATCGTGCCCCTGGGGCACTATCGACTCGCTCGACCAGGGTTAATTCTTTCTGGTGCTTCCATTACCATGTCCCTATATATATGTGTGTTTAATTAGCAAATATTTAGTGTTTTTAGATATGATTTGCAAGCAAAAAGCGAGCAATGCAACTGAAAGTCGCCTAGAGGGGGGTGAATAGGCAAATCTGAAATTTATAAACTTTAAGCACAATCTACAAGCTAGGTTAGTGTTAGAAATAAAATCGAGTCTGAAAGAGAGGGCGAAAACAAATCACAAGCAAATGAAGAGTGTGACACGGTGATTTGTTTTACCGAGGTTCGGTTCTTGCAAACCTACTCCCCATTGAGGTGATCACAAAGACCGGGTCTCTTTCAACCCTTTCTCTCTCTCTCAAACGGTCTCCTAGACTAAGTGAGCTTTTCTCCTTAATCAACGGGTCACTTAGACCCCTTACAAGGACCACCACAACTTGGTGTCTCTTGCTTGATTACAAGTTGCTTGAGAACAAGAATGGAGAAAGAAGAAAAGCGATCCAAGCGACAAGAACTCAAATGAACACAAATATCTCTCTCACTAGTCACTAATTGTTTGGAGTGATTCCGGACTTGGAAGAGGATTTGATCTCTTGTTTGTCTTGGAGTGAAGTCTAGAGCTCTTGTATTGAATGCAATGGCTGAAAACTTGGATGCCTTGAAGTGTGGTGGTTGGGGGGTATTTATAGCCCCAACCACCAAAATGGTCGTTGGGGAGGTTGTCTGTCGATGGGCGCACCGGACAGTCCGGTGCGCCTTCTGGCGCCTGCTCTGACTCTGCGCGAACTGTCTGCGCACTGTAGCTGTGTCAGCCGACCGTTGAACTCGACCATTGCGCTGGTGACCATTGCTCCACTTGGCACACCGGACAGTCTGGTGAATTATAGCGAAGTGGCTCTCCAAAAACCCGAAGCTGAGCAGTTCAGAGTTGATCTCCCTGGTGCATCGGACACTGTCCGGTGGTGCACCAGACAGTCCGGTGCGCCAGACCAAGGCATCCTTCGGTTGGTTTTGCTTTTTTCTTTTTGAACCCTATCTTGGACTTTTTTATTGGTTTGTGTTGAACCTTTGGCACCTTTATAACTTATAATATAGAGCAAACTAGTTAGTCTAATTATTTGTGTTGGGCAATTCAACCAGCAAAATTATTTAGGAAAATGTTTGACCCTATTTCCCTTTCAATCTCCCCCTTTTTGGTGATTGATGCCAACACAAACCAAAGCAAATATATAAGTGCAGAATTGAAGTAGTTTGCATAAGGTAAGTGCAAAGGTTGTTTGGAATTAAACCAATTTAAACTTTCATAAGATATGCATGGATTGCTTTCTTCCTTTTAACTTTTTGGACCACGCTTGCACCACTTGTTTTGTTTTTGCAAATCTTTTTGGAAATTCTTTTCAAAGTCTTTTTGCAAATAGACAAAGGTATATGAATAAGATTTCGAGAAGCATTTTCAAGATTTGAAATTTTTTCCCCTGTTTCAAATAATTTTCCTTTGACTAAACAAAACTCCCCCTTAATGAAATTCTCCTCTTAGTGTTCAAGAGGGTTTTATCAATTGAAATAAGATCAAATATTTTAGATACAAAATTTTTGAAAAACTCCTCCTTAAAATATAGTTACCAATTACCAATTGAGATAGAATTTCTTAGAGGAATACTAATTTCAAAGATACCAATTGAAAAAACATTTAGACTCGTTTCGAAAAATTTTGAAATTGGCGTGGTGGTGCGGTCCTTTTGCTTTGGGCTTACTCTCTCCCCCTTTGGCATTAATCGCCAAAAACGGAGTCTCTAGAGCCCTTTTAAATTCTCTCCCCCTTTGGCAAACAATATATGAGTGAAGGATTATACCAATGTGGAGAGCGGTGTGGAGTGATGGCGAAGGGTAAATAGTACCGGTAGAGTGGAGTGGAAGCCTTTTCTTCACCGAAGACTCCATTTCCCTTTCAATCTATGACTTAGCATAAGGGTTGACTAGAAAACACATTATTCATAGCACATGAAAGAGATATGATCAAAGGTACATAAATGAGCTATGTGTGCAAAATATCAATCAAAATTCCGAGAATCAAGAATGTTTAGCTCATTCCTAAGTTTGGTAAAGGTTTTCTCATCTAATGGTTTAGTAAAGATATCAGCTAATTGTTCTTTGGTGCTAACATAAGCAATCTCGATATCCCCCCTTTGTTGGTGTTCCCTCAAAAAGTGATACCGAATGGCTATGTGCTTAGTGCAGCTGTGTTCAACGGGATTATCCGCCATGCGGATTGCACTCTCATTATCACATAGGAGAGGGACTTTGGTTAATTTGTAGCCATAGTCCCTAAGGGTTTGCCTCATCCAAAGCAATTGCGTGCAATAATGGCCTACGGCAATGTACTCGGCTTCGGCGGTGGAAAGAGCTACTGAATTTTGTTTCTTTGAAGCCCAAGACACCAGGGATCTTCCCAAGAACTGACAAGTCCCTGATGTGCTCTTTCTATCAATTTTACACCCTGCCCAATCAGCATCTAAATAACCTATTAAATCAAAAGTGGATCCCTTGGGGTACCAAAGACCAAACTTAGGTGTATGAACTAAATATCTCAAGATTCTTTTCACGGCCCTAAGGTGAACTTCCTTAGGATCGGCTTGGAATCTTGCACACATGCATACGGAAAGCATAATATCCGATCGAGATGCACATAAATAGAGTAAAGATCCTATCATCGACCAGTATACCTTTTGATCTACGGATTTACCTCCCGTGTCGAGGTCGAGATGCCCATTAGTTCCCATGGGTGTCTTGATGGGCTTGGCATCCTTCATTCCAAATTTGGTGAGAATGTCTTGAATGTACTTGGTTTGGCTGATGAAGGTGCCCTCTTGGAGTTGCTTTACTTGAAATCCTAGAAAATACTTCAATTCCCCCATCATAGACATCTCGAATTTTTGAATCATGATCCTACTAAACTCTTCACAAGTAGATTTGTTAGTAGACCCAAATATGATATCATCAACATAAATTTGGCATACAAACAAATCATTTGCAATGGTTTTGGTAAAGAGAGTAGGATTGGCTTTGTCGACTTTGAAGTCATTAGTGATAAGAAAATCTCTTAGGCATTCATACCATGCTCTTGGGGCTTGCTTGAGCCCATAAAGCGCCTTAGAGAGTTTATAGACATGATTAGGGTACTCACTATCTTCAAAGCCGGGAGGTTGCTCAACATAGACCTCCTCCTTGATTGGTCCATTGAGGAAGGCACTTTTCACATCCATTTGGTAAAGCTTAAAGCCATGGTAAGTAGCATAGGCAAGTAATATGCGAATTGACTCAAGCCTAGCTACGGGTGCATAGGTTTCACCGAAATCCAAACCTTCGACTTGTGAATATCCCTTAGCTACAAGTCGGGCTTTGTTCCTTATCACCGCACCATGCTCATCTTGCTTGTTGCGGAAGACCCACTTGGTTCCTACAACATTTTGGTTAGAATGTGGAACTAAATGCCATACCTCATTCCTCGTGAAGTTGTTGAGCTCCTCTTGCATTGCCAACATCCAATCCGAATCCCTTAATGCGTCTTCCACCCTGTATGGCTCAATAGAAGACACAAAGGAGTAATGTTCACAAAAATGAGCAACTCGAGATCGAGTGGTTACCCTCTTATGAATATCGCCGAGGATGGAGTTCATGGGGTGATCTCGTTGTATCGCTTGGTGGACTCTTGGGTGAGGCGGTTTGGACCCTCATCATCTTCCTTGTCTTGATCATTGGCATCTCCCCCTTGATCATTGTCCTCCTCTTGAGGTGGCTCTTCTTGATCTTCATTTTCATCATCTTGAGCTTGATCCTCATCTTGGGTTGGTGGAGATGCTTGCATGGAAGATGAAGGTTGATCTTGTGCTTGTGGAGGCTCTTCGGATTCCTTAGGACACACATCCCCAATGGACATGTTCCTTAGCGCAATGTATGGAGCCTCTTCATCATCTAGCTCATCAAGATCAACTTGCTCTACTTGAGAGCCATTAGTCTCATCAAACACAATGTCACAAGAAACTTCAACTAGTCCAGTGGACTTGTTAAAGACTTTATATGCCCTTGTGTTTGAGTCATAACCAAGTAAAAAGCCTTCTACATCTTTAGGAGCAAATTTAGATTTTCTACCTCTTTTAACAAGAATAAAACATTTGCTACCAAAGACTCTAAAATACGAAACATTGGGCTTTTTACTGGTGAGGAGTTCATATGACGTCTTCTTGAGGATTCGGTGAAGGTAGAGACGGTTGATGGCGTAGCAAGCGGTGTTGATTGCTTCTGCCCAAAACTGGTCCGAAGTCTTGTACTCATCAAGCATGGTCCTCGCCATGTCAAGTAGAGTTCTATTCTTCCTCTCCACTACACCATTTTGTTGTAGTGTGTAGGGAGAATAGAACTTATGCTTGATGCCCTCGTCCTCAAGAAAGCCTTCAATTTGAGAGTTCTTGAACTCCGTCCCATTGTCGCTTCTAATCTTTTTTATCCTTAAGCCAAACTCATTTTGAGCCCGTCTCAAGAATCCCTTTAAGGTCTCTTGGGTTTGAGATTTTTCCTACAAAAAGAACACCCAAGTGAAGCGAGAATAATCATCCACAATTACAAGACAATACTTACTCCCGCCGATGTTTATGTAAGCTATCGGGCCGAATAGATCCATGTGGAGTAGCTCAAGCGGCCTATCAGTCGTCATGATGTTCTTGTGTGGATGGTGAACACCAACTTGCTTCCCTACTTGACATGCGCTACAAACCCTGCCTTTCTCAAAATGAACATTTGTTAGTCCCAAAATGTGTTCTCCCTTTAGAAGCTTGTGAAGATTCTTTATCCCAACATGGGCTAGTCGGTGAAGCCAGAGCCAACCCATATTAGTCTTAGCAATTAAGCAAGTATCGAGTTCAGCTCTATTAAAATCAACTAAGTATAGCTAACCCTCTAATAATCCCTTAAATGCTACTGAATCATTACTTCTTCTAAAGACAGTAACACCTATATCCGTAAAAAGACAGTTGTAACCCATTTTGCATAATTGAGAAATAGAAAGCAAATTGTAATCTAAAGAATCTACAAGAAAAACATTGGAAACAGAATGGTCAGGTGATATAGCAATTTTACCAAGTCCTTTGACCAAACCTTGATTTCCATCCCCAAATGTGATAGCTCTTTGGGGATCATTGTTTTTCTCATAGGAGGAGAACATCCTTTTCTCCCCAGTCATGTGGTTTGTGCACCCGCTATCAATGATCCAACTTGAGCCCCCGGATGCATAAACCTACAAAACAAGTTTAGGCCTTGTTCTTAGGTACCCAAACGGTCTTGGGTCCTTTCACATTAGAAACAAGCACCTTGGGTACCCAAACACAAGTCTTTGACCCCTTGTGTTTGCCCCCAACATATTTGGCAACTACTTTGCCTGATTTGTTAGTTAAAACATATGAAGCATCAAAAGTCTTGAATGAAACAATAGGTTCATTTGATGCAATAGGAGATTTATTTTTAGGCAATTTAACATGAGTGGATTGCCTAGAACTAGATGCCTCACTCTTATACATAAAAGCATGATGAGAGCCAGAGTGAGACTTCCTAGAATGAATCCTCCTAATCTTATGTTCGGGATAACCAGCAGGATAAAAAATATAGCCCTCGTTATTCTGAACCATGGGAGCTTTGCCCTTAACAAAGTTAGACAATTTCTTAGGGGCATTAAGTTTAACATTGCCTCCCTGTTGGAAGCCAATGCATCCTTAATGCCAGGGCGTCTCCCGCTACAGAGCATGCTTCTAGCAAATTTAAATTTTTCATTTTCTATCTCATGCTCATTAATTTTAGCACTAAGTTGAGCTATGTGATCATTTTGTTGTTTAATTAAAGCTAGGTGATCATGGATAGCATCAATATTAATGTCTCTACATCTAGTACAAATAGTAACATGATCAACACTAGATGCAGAAGGTTTGCAAACATTTAATTCATCAATCTTAGCATGTAAAATGGCATTCTCATTTCTAAGATTGGAAATAGAAACATTGCAAACATTTAAATCCTTAGCCTTAGAAATTAATTTATCATTCTCAATCTTAAGGCTAGAGAGTGATTCATTCAACTTATCAATCTTAGCAATCAAACTACCATTATCATTTTAAGGTTGACAAGAGAATCATCACAAACATTTAATTTCTCAACCTTAGCAATTAATTTGGCATATTCAATTCTAAGGTTAGAGATAGTGTCATGGCAAATGCTAAGCTCATTAGTTAATTTTTCACATTTTTCTACTTCCTGAGCAAAAGCATTTTTAACCTTAACATGCTTTTTGTTTTCCTTAATAAGGAAGTCCTCTTGGCTATCCAAGAGTTCATCCTTCTCATGACTAGCACCTATCAATAATTCATTTAATTTTTCTTTTTGTTGCATGTTTAGGTTGGCAAAAAGAACAAGCAAATTATCTTCATCATCACTAGAGTTATCCTCATCACTAGATGTTGCATATTTAGTGGAGGCTCTAGATTTTACCTTCTTTGTCGTCCTTTGTCATGAGGCACTTGTGGTCGACGTTGGGGAAGAGGAGGCCCTTGTTGATGGCGATGTTGGCGGTGTCCTCGTCGGAGGAGGAGTTGGTGGAGCTCTCATCAGAGTCCCATTCCCGACACACGTGGGCATCGTCGCCCTTCTTCTTGTAATACTTCTTTTCTTTCCTCTTTCCCTTCTTGTCGTCGCCCCTGTCACTATCACTAGACAATGGACATTTAGCAATAAAATGACCGGGCTTACCACATTTGTAGCAAACTTTCTTGGAGCGGGGCTTGTAATCCTTCCCCCTCCTTTGCTTGAGGATTTGGCAGAAACTCTTGATGATGAGCGTCATTTCCTCGTTATCGAGCTTGGAGGCATCGATGGGGAGCCTACTTGGCGTAGATTCTTCTTTCTTCTCCTCTGTTGCTTTGAATGCGACGAGTTGCACCTCGGGTGTTGAGGTGGCGCCTCGCTCGATGATTTGTTTGGAGCCTTTGATCATCAATTCAAAGCTCACAAACTTTCCTGTCACTTCCTCAGGAGACATTAGCTTGTATATAGGATCACCACGAATTAATTGAACTTGTGTAGGATTAAGAAAAATGAGTGATCTTAGAATAACCTTGACCATTTCATGGTCATCCCATTTTGTGCTCCCGAGGTTGCGCACTTGGTTCACCAAGGTCTTGAGCCGGTTGTACATGGCTTGTGGCTCCTCCCCTTGGTTGAGCATGAATCGACCAAGCTCCCCCTCGATTGTTTCCCGCTTGGTGATCTTGGTCACCTCATCTCCTTCGTGCGCGGTCTTGAGCACATCCCAAATCTCTTTGGCACTCTTTAACCCTTGCACCTTATTATACTCCTCTCGACTTAGAGATGCGAGGAGTATAGTAGTGGCTTGGGAGTTGAAGTGCTGGATTTGTTCGACCTCCTCCGAATCATAATCCTTGTCCCCTTCCTTCGGTACCTGCGCTCCATACTCAACAATATCCCATATGCTTTTGTGGAGTGAGGTTAGGTGATGCCTCATTTTATCACTCCACATAGAATAATCTTCACTGTAAAAAACCGGTGGTTTGCCTAATGGGACGGAAAGTAATGGAGTGCGTTTGGAAATGCGAGGATAGCGAAGGGGCATCTTACTATACTTCTTGCGCTCATGGCTCTTAGAAGTGGCGGATGCCGATTCGGAACCGGATGTGGAGGGTGACGACGAGTCGGTCTCATAGTAGACCACTTTCTTCATCTTCTTCTTCTTGTCACCTCTCCTTTGGGACTTGATGGAGGAAGAGGATTCCTCCTTGTGCTTGTGGGCGGACTCCCTCGAATGGGTTCTCCCCGAGCTTGCGGACTTGTCGCCGCCGGTCCCGATCTCCCTCTTGGTGGATGCTCCCGACATCACTTCGAGTGGTTAGACTCTAATGAAGTATCGGGCTCTGATACCAATTGAAAGTCGCCTCGAGGGGGGTGAATAGGCAAATCTGAAATTTATAAACTTTAAGCACAATCTACAAGTCGGGTTAGTGTTAGAAATAAAATCGAGTCCGAAAGAGAGGGCGAAAACAAATCACAAGCAAATGAAGAGTGTGACACGGTGATTTGTTTTACCGAGGTTCGGTTCTTGCAAACCTACTCCCCGTTGAGGTGGTCACAAAGACCAGGTCTCTTTCAACCCTTTCCCTCTCTCAAACGGTCACCTAGACCGAGTGAGCTTTTCTCCTTAATCAACGGGTCACTTAGACCCCTTACATGGACCACCACAACTTGGTGTCTCTTGCTTGATTACAAGTTGCTTGAGAACAAGAATGGAGGAAGAAGAAAAGTGATCCAAGCGACAAGAACTCAAATGAACACAAATATCTCTCTCTCACTAGTCACTAATTGTTTGGAGTGATTCCGGACTTGGGAGAGGATTTGATCTCTTGTTTGTGTCTTGGAGTGAAGTCTAGAACTCTTGTATTGAATGCAATGGCTGAAAACTTGGATGCCTTAAAGTGTGGTGGTTGGGGGTATTTATAGCCCCAACCACCAAAATGGCCGTTGGGGAGGCTATCTGTCGATGGGCACACCGGACAGTCCGGTGCTCCACCGGACACTGTCCAGTGCGCCTTTTGGCGCCTGCTCTGACTCCGCGCGAACTGTCTGTGCACTGTAGCTGTGTCAGCCGACCATTGAACTCGACCGTTGCGCTGGCGACCGTTGCTCCGCTTGGCACACCGGACAGTCCGATGCTACACCGGACAGTCCGGTGAATTATAGTAGAGTGGCTCTCCAAAAACCCGAAGCTGAGCAGTCCAGAGTTGATCTCCCTGGTGCACCGGACACTGTCCGGTGCGCCAGACCAGGGCATCCTTCGGTTGGTTTTGCTCCTTTCTTTTTGAACCCTATCTTGGACTTTTTTATTGGTTTGTGTTGAACCTTTGGCACCTGTATAACTTATAATCTAGAGCAAACTAGTTAGTCTAATTATTTGTGTTGGGCAATTCAACCATCAAAATTATTTAGGAAAAGGTTTGACCCTATTTCCCTTTCAGCAACCTTACCACGTCCAACAATTCATATATTGGAATGTACTAATTGCCATGCATCGCATCTTAGCTAAAATGTTGATGTGCCTATGGTCATCATTGAAAAAATATGCAGATCAAGGGCAGATTTAGCATCGGGTTAGGGCTAGTTTTGGAGGAAGGGAGGCTTTAACACAGGGATGGAAAACTCTTCAAATATAACTAAATGTTTTATTCAAAGTTCACTCCCAGATATTATTCACCTTGGAAAATGAGGGGATCCTAAGAGACTTTGGGTTTCCAAAATAGCACTTGGAGCATTTCCATTAGTTATGTAAATTTAGCATCCTAAATTATAGATTTAGATAATTGCTAAAACACTTTAAGAGTAAAAAACGTTTATACTGCAACAGTTCTCTATTTGTTGGTTCAGCGGTTCTCTACGTCAACAAAAAATAAGTGAGTTTGATTTTTATTTTAAATTGAGCTAGCGGTAGAAATTAGTATCAACAACATTCTATGATGTTTTGGAAGATTGAAACTATCGATGGAAGACTAGACGGTCGTGGCGATAGGCACATGCCATGCACGGAGGTCCTCGCGGGCCGTGGCGACGAAGTGAAGGCAACACAGGATGTGTTCTAATGGTGCCTCGACACAAGAGGTTGTTTGACGGTGGCAGTGTAAGGGCGTCTAGAAGGTGGGGATAGATTTATGGTCAATATGGTGGTGGTACAACGTGAAACAGTGGCTGGGGTATGCTTTCCGCGATGGACTTAGCACCAACATTGATTTAGAGTCCCAATGAGGTTGGTAAATGTAGGGATGAAATGGAATTTTGTAGTGACTTTATAAATTTAAGGACCTATTTTTACTTAACTATTGGATAATTGTTTTTTCTTGAAAACTCCTTAAATTCATATTTAAAGAGTTGTTTACATAACTATTGAAGATGCTCTTAGGGTGGGTTGAGCTCGAGTGCCACTAGCGCTACTCTAAGCATGGAGCATTTTAAGTCCGGCTATAAATTGGTACTTGTCAGTACCTTGGAACAGGGGTACCCGTTACTACAGTATGAAGGTGCAGCGTCCATGCGGCTATCTTTAGTCGCGTGGCGAACAACACCCGTTCCTACCACGAGGACGGCTCCAAAGCCGCCACGTGGCCAGGAAAGACAATATACCCCATGGTGTCAACAGTGGGTCCGGACCCCCACGGGAATGTGCCAGACCCCTGGATACACAGCTCGAACCTCTGGGCAGGGTCTAGGACCTCAGCGAGTACAAACTGGACCCCCAAGACGGGTCCCGGACCTCCCTGTGTGGGGCCCAGGTCACTCACAACAAGGTCCCAGGATTCTAGGAGAAGGAGTACCCGGACCTTGATCAAGGCCAGGCGAGGGTCCGGAGCCGACACGTGTCTGGACCATATAGCGTACGCCTCTGCTCCCCGCTTAGGCAGAGACTCGATGCTGCCACATGGCCAGCTGTCGGCGACGTGAGCCAACGGGCAGAGCCGGACGTAAGGCCTCTGGGCCGCGCGCACTTATTGCGGGTGAGGCGCGCCGCCTGTCAAAATGGCAGGTGATGTATCGCCTCAGCATTAAATGCGCCCTGTCTACTCCACTGATAAGCGGTGTGCCGCCTCAGCATTTAATGTGCCCTGTCACTCTGCTGGCGGACGACGACCAGACCATCCTGCAGGCGGCGTGCCTGTCCACTCCCGTGGCAGACGGCACGTCCATACTATTGCATGCGCCACGATCATCATCACTCGTACGTTGCCAGGGAAGCTTCCGCTGGACGTCAATGCTACGTAGACCGCGAATATCAGAGTACAAGGAGATTGCACTAGCGAGTAGCATTAGTTGCTCCAAGTATTACATCCGTTATGTTTCTAGGCCCGCATGTCGGGGCTCAGCACCCTTGTACGTGCCCCTCTTTTGAGCTATAAAAGGGGAGGCACGCAGCGTTACAAGGGGACTCAGACACACCTAGACCCAGCTCAGGCTCACAAGTTCATACAAGCTCTCAAGCTCAATACATCACACAGTGGAGTAGGGTATTACGCTCTGGCGGCCCGAACCACTCTAAATCCTTGTGTGTTCTTGTGCTCGTTCATCGCTTAGTAGATAGGCAAAACGCTTAGGCCCCTCCTCATCTTAGGATTTAGGCGGGTGCGTTCCACCACCCGGCCGGAGAATTTCCTCTCCGACAGTACTCATTAGGCTGACTCCAATAGAGTACTTATCGAAGCACCTAAATATAGACTAGCATATACCTCGTGCTAACGCTACGATCTTGTATAGGGGTCAGCAGCAACAGTGGCACGAGTGAGGGAGGGGCGATGGGATCAGAGGGGAGGAGAGGGACGATGGATGATCCAAATAATATTCCCCATTGAATTTGAGTGGGTAAGAGAGAGGGGGTAATCTAGCGATCTGAACCATCGGTTTTGACGGTGTGTTAAGACTGTGTGCAATTTGTTTAGTGGAGGTTAGGAGTGTGGGGTGATTTGGTTGGGTGCGTTTTACAAAAAGTTTAAACTGGTAGATTATATAGTGGTGTAGATATCTAAATAATATTATACCATCTTCACCAGGTAACCTATATTCGGTACCCATTTTAGATGTGATATATGAGAGTAAATATATATGGATGACTATGTTATCAAATGTGTATTTGGATATCGGTTGGGCACAATAATATTTAGGTCTGTTCTTTTGACTGGCTGTGTAACCTAAACATGTATTGAATTTCTATTATTATTGCATATCTTGATTGAGTAAGCTTTGAAGCTTAGAAAAGGGGCTAGAAACATGTATTGAATTTCTATTATTATTGCATACTCTTGATTGTGTAAGCTTTGAAGCTTAGAAAAGGAGCTAGAGATAGAAGATGAGACTATTACGAGGAGCTTACTCATACTCATCCACATATTCAAACTCTATTATGTAAACAATGAAGTATACAGTGCAAAACAATATTGTTTTAAGTCTATACTACTCTATTAAGATGATAACGAGGACGTCCACACCTATGACACCACGCCCCCTCCCCGCCCCCATCATGCATGTCCCGAAATGCGTACCCTGCTCCCCGTCCTCGGGCCTCGGCGCCTCCTCCCCTTCACCACCTCGTCCTCGGCGCAGGCACGCAGCCCCACCCCGCTGCCTCTTGGTGTCTCTCCAGCCGTCGGCGCACCCGCAGTCCAGCCGCCTCCAACCGCAGTGGCGCAGGCGCCCCACCCCGTCGTGGAGGAAGAATAATAAGGGCATCATCGGCAACCCCAGGGCGCTCTAGCGACTGAGGACCGCCTATGAGAGGGCCAAAAGAACACTCTCCTCCACCGCCCAGACCACCGGCGCACGCGTAGGCGTGTCTTCGGCGCCGCCGCCAAGAATCAGATCGCCATGAATCTCATCAACACTGTCTTCGGTAAGTACAGCAGCATCAATCTTTCGCGAGACATAATACGAACGCCACCTCCTTGATCCCGCCCACATATTCCTCCCCAGATCTCCTATCCATCGCTGCGGCCCTACCCAGATTCATGCCCTCCTTGCTCATATCCGACCATGGCTTGATTTTTCAAGCTGTAGATCATGTGCGGAAGGTTCTGGAGGCTTCCCGCAGGCCACATCCTCCCTGCTCTTTAATGGGCTTGAGGAGGGGTGTTTCTAGACACTCTTCAACTGAGGCTTGATCGCGACAAGGCAAGAGCCGTCGACGGCGGCGATGACCCAGCGGCCTTGCCCGAGAGCGCACTGTTCGACATCGTGTCTGCCACACAGACCATCATGCCGGACTCCGAGGGTGTCATCACCATGCACCTCACCAAGAGCGAATGCCACCACCACTAATAGTCCAACAACAGACCGATTCATCCTTAGTTGGTTGTTAAGTTTAAAGTTCACCTTTGTAATTTATTGCTTCTCTGCTCGATTTCTCACATGTTCTCGTCTTGGATTGTACACTGACATTGTGCTCTACTCACAAGAAAATCAATGAAAGTTGAAACCCTATTCCAGATTTCCAACTATACATTTAGTACGACTTGGGGCCACACACTGTAATTTGGCCAACAAGTTATTAGCCAATTACAAATTGCATTGCACATTCATCATGTATTTCTTATCAAGTAGACAAGTTTAAATTTGAGCTATGATCATAAGGAAGACCTTTATTTGCATACACCAGTAAACCTCAATGTTGGTATGTCTTTACACTGGTCTTCTTATTTCAGGATCTGGCACAAGCTATTCATTTCCATCTCAAGATTCCTGGGCTTTGGATCTATGCAGCAACATGGGAATTCGATCAGAATCCAAATGACTTGGCACATTCTAATGAGTTAAAACTAGAGGTCCTAGATGACCTAAGAGAGATTCCTCTCATAACGAGGACTAGCTACTGGGATTGGTTTGCTAGGCTTCAGCTTAGCAACTTTAATAGTTTTAGTAATTCCAATAGAAAGGATGCTATATCAAGTAAGTTGAATAGATCAATTTAGGTATAGGAATTAAATCACCACTCCACTATAAATATAAATCTCCAGCATGGTTATTGACGAAATCTCAAACTTGCTTCTTATTTAGCAAAAGAAAATAAAAAAGATAGGGAATGTAGTTGAATGCACTGTGGCTGGTTGTGTTGCAGGAATATTTTTCAATGTCAAGGCACTACTCATGTCATATGTACGAGATTTTAATTGTGATTTTGTGTACTCACATGCAAAGTGGATGTTAGTTGATAGGTTTATGCACTAGATTGTTACCTTATTATGTAAGATTTCTTAATGCTATTCGTAATTAATGCTATTCGTTGGTAGGTTGAAGTCTTGTGCTCACATGGGCTTCTTCGTGATCCATATCTACATTTTCAGGTGTTGCATATTGGTGACACAGATCAAAAGCTGCAAAGATGATAGGTCTAAAATTGATGTCAAACCTGATGGTTCCAAGAGTGTTAAGGACAGAGCTGAACTAAAGAACCTTACACAGTGGCATCTACCAGATGGTACTCTCTCAGTGTCTAGTAGTGTTCACCATTTCGCTCGGGAAACACCATTTTCAGGTGAAATTTCTCGTTCCTGCTACTGAGTGAGAGACGAATTTCGGTCTGGTTTTGACTAGATTTCGGTTCTAAATTCAAAAATAAAAGTCAAACTTTGGTCAAAAAATGAAATTTGCTACAGTGCAAACAAAATGGTGAACCCCGATGTCCACTGATACATCAGCCAAACCCAGAATGTGTATACGCAAGGCTGTAAGCTATTTCAGAGATGTTATCTGTCTGTCCACTATTTTTTTGGTTTGAACAGTACTGCTCATTGGCAATATGGAGCTAATGAATTTGTAAAGCAACTCCCTGACTATGTAATCGTGCACTATAAAGTAGTTGCATTTTGTACTGTCCATTACCATGTTTAATTTCTTTTACATTTTTCTTTGCTTCATTTTCTTATTTCTATGAATACAGTCTTTGTTTGTTTTATCTGGTAACAAATTTTACTATGAAAACAACAAATAAAATAATGTTGTGTTGTGCAAATGAAAAGGTTTCTTCTAGCTTTGCTAATTTATACTAAAACTTACTGAATTAGAGTAACAATTAACGACGATGACGACGACAATGACTCTGATGATGGTGTTCTCCTTGCGCCGATGTTGTAAGGGGTACAGATTCTTAAGAGATCAGCAGCGATGATGGTGATGAAGGTGGAGCAATGATAGTGATGAAGATGGTGGTGGCGATGACATACCTAGATCGGATGGCATTGAAGATGACCCAGAGTTCATTGATGATGGTGGTAGCTTTGAAGGGGGTGGGGCTTGATGGATATTTTTTGGTAACGATGAAGGGGAGGGCGATGAGAGTTATACGGTGGAATCCTCCAGCATTGGCGACGAGGTAGTTGGACCTTGTAGGTTTGTTGGCGGTTCCCTGTTGTAGAACATAGAGCATGGCCCTATATAGTTCAATGTTTATATACTCACATCACATTATGATTGGAATTATTTTCCTGTGTTCTCTAGGAGGGTAGCACAACTCATGCTTGCTAGGGAATGTGGAACATAATGAAGTGTTGAGGCGTTAGATGATGTAAGTTAAGGGGTTGGGTAAAGCTTGTGGGTTCTTTTTGTCGAAGAAAGATCAGCTATATATCGATTGATGGGTTAAAATTTGTTCATTTGTAACTGATAAAGTTGCTAAATTTATTCAAAGTGCAATGCTATTGTTGATTTTGGAGGGGGCTTTTGCTGAGTTCTCGATTCTTACCGTTTATGCATGATTTAGTACTACACTTTATTTATGTCTCATCAGGTAAAAGCTTTAGCTTCAAGGTTTATGTACCATTTTATCGAATAATTTGTGCCGTCGTAACGCACGAGTAATTAACTAGTAATTATATAAGTGAATTGTTGAACGCAGTCTAAGGAGAAAAGCATCTCCTAACTTAATTTTCTATCGAATACGCATGCACACAAAAAGTATTTACGTCTATTTACTTGTCTTTTCCAACCGCTCGCTTTGGCAGCACAATTTAGATCGTGTCCAGCAATACATGTATGGTTACTCAAAATATTGTTTTACATTGTAAATTACACTGTTTGAATAATACAATTTGAATATAGAGATGAGGATTTATAAGCTGTCGGAGATAGTCTAATCGAACTAGCTCGCCCAAATAAGCAAGAGAAATCCTTGCTCTCATAATTAATGAGGCAAATTATAAGAGATTTTAGCTTTTTAGGTACATGATTTACCTAATTATTTTTATAGTGGTCACTAACTACTTTATATGTTTTTATTTTATAATTTGTTTGGCTTTTTATACCAATTTTAACTACAATGTTTGAATGATACAATTTGAATAGGATGTGAATTTGTAAGTTGCTGAAGATAGTTTAATCCAACTAGCTTGCCCAAATGAGCAAGAGAAATCTTTGCTCTCATAATTAATGAGGCAAATTATACGAGATTTTAGCTTTTTAGGTATATGATTTACCTAATCATTTTTTATGGTGACCATTAACTACTCTATCTGTTCTAATTTATAATTTGTTTGGCTTTTTATACCAATTTTAGTTGACTCGTCTTATTCAAAAATTTAGAAAAATAAAAATTCAAACTATATTTAAAGTATATTATATGCTAAAAGATATCACAGTAAAAAAAGTTAATAATTATTATATTTTTAATAAAACGAGCATGTTAAAGTTGGTATAAAAAAGTTAAAAAATTATAAATTGAAACATAGAGAGTATTAGTTGGCTAAATCCAAATATGTCCTACCGGCTAAATATAGTAGTAATTAATTTCAATTTAAAGCACACAGCTAGTAATATGATATGATGTTATTGCTTTCTTTGTGCATATCTGTGGGCAAATACATCATTTACGTTAGTGTGCCAACTGCCACCTGCTGGCTTCAAGCCTTCCTGTCAATTTTAAAAACCGCCTAACAAAGGCCACCAAGCACACAACACAAACATCACCACAGCCGGCATTTGCTACAACACTCGTTGCTCGTCTCCCTCCTCATCCTCAGATCACATTGCCAGACGCCATGGAAGTCACAGGCACGAGGAGAGCCTTGCCGATCGCCGCATTCGCCCTCATGGCGATGGCTCTGGCGTCCCTGGAGCCGGTGCTGGCAAGCAGGGACGGCGACGCGCTGACGGCGCTACGCAAGGGCCTCGAGGACCCCGACGGCGCGCTCACGGACTGGGACCCGAACCTGGTGGACCCGTGCACGTGGTTTCACGTCGTGTGTGACGGCGACAACCGCGTCATCCGCCTGTGAGTGATCTGTGCTATGCTACGACGCACTAGCCGCTTCTTTCTTGCCTTGCCTGCATGTCTTTTGATTGCCGCCGCCCTCTTCGATTTCGATCTTGGATCGCCTATTTTGTTCGTGTAGACAGTTGTGTTGTGCGCCAATCACTCATCGACGTGAGATGTACTACTCGAACAGACGAAAATCTTCCACAGTAGATTTTGAGCATAGAATTATAACATTACCCTATCAACGGTTATAAAATCAACGATATCTTAAAAAAGAACACTTTCTACATAAATCAGTTGGTGTTATTTTTGCAGCCGCATACGTATACATTTTGAAATTTTGAATTTACTGATATTCAAAATTTACAAAGTAGTTAGGATTGTATTTGTTTGAGATCTTAATTTGAAGACAACATCATAGTTAGAAATTGCATTCCTTTTTGCGCTATATAAAAGCATTTTTGCAAAACTACTGCTACTACTACTTGATTTGTTTGCTCTAAACTGCATCTTTGTCGACAGGGATCTTGGGAGACTAAACCTGTCGGGTCCTCTGGCACCCGAGCTGGGACAACTGGATCAGCTGCAATACATGTTTGCTCTTCTGATCCTTCTGCTGTGCTTTGGGCCTGAAAATTTTTCCTGCCCACTGTACTGTACATGTCAATGAACGAGAGGTATCAGTATCACTGACCCCTGAAATTCTGAATAATAGGGAAATTTTCGGGAACAGCATCAGTGGACCAATCCCATCAGAGTTCGGTAGCCTGGCGAACCTGATCAGCCTGGACCTGTCCAGCAACAGCATCTCAGGAGCTATACCCGCAGCGCTCGGGAACGCCAAGTCCCTGAAGTTCCTGTGAGTCCTAGAATATAATGGTTAGTTCTGTCAGTTGCCATTGGTTCCGTTCTTGCGTGAACGTTTCTTCAACTCTGTCGGCAGGCGTTTGGATCACAATCGCCTGACGGGGCCGATCCCAAGGGAGCTTTCTGGGCTGCCCAATCTTGGAATTGTGTGAGTACTACTATCTACGTGAGCTGCGCGGCTGCATTTTGCTCTCTACGGCGACTGTAGCAGTTGCAGCGAACCCTTAACATTCTTCTTCTTTTGTGCTTCTGCAGAGATTTCTCCAACAACGACCTTTGTGGCGCGATCCCGACAGACGGAGCATTCCAGAACATTCCCCGTAGCAGGTAGTCCGAGCTTCCTCCATGAGTTCATGACGTTCAGAGACTGCAAGAACGCTCAGCTCTGCTAATCGTTATTATTGTCTCCTGTGTCTTGCGCAGCTTCGACAACAACCCGCGGCTGCATGAGGGGGGCGAGTTTGAACCCAACTGCTAGATGGCTGTCTGTAACTCTGTATGAATAATGATCGAACAATCACGTAGAGCGGTGTTCTGATCCATCCATGCAGACTTTCTCAGGGCAAAAGGTGCCCAATGGCCCTTTAAATGGGCCTATTGCTACTCCAAGTATGCTATTTCTATAAGCTAATGTCAGCAGCTGTTATTGGAAGACTAAACTGTACTAAACGGTTAGCAAGGAAGCTTCAGAGCTTTTATTAAGCAAGAAACACCGAGAGAAGGGACGTATAAGCTCCATTACTGATACAAAAAACACCCGCCAACAGCCATGCACACCTAGAGATGGCATATGAGGTCATCGTCCCCGATTCTCCGTGTGGAGTCCGTCCATCAGAGGATGGAGATAAAAGTTTCTTTCCCACGGGAACGTAAACAGGGAAAAAATTCTTTCCCGACAGGGACGGTAAACTATTCTCATCCCAGTTCCCCGCGAGATTCACATTAATCTTACATGTGAGAATGTTTTTCGTGTGACAATTAATTATATAAAAAAATTACCTTATCAAAAGATTACTCAATGCACAAACGTGTTCACTTTAATGTTGTGTTCACTTTAATGTATATACGATGACTTTTTACATCTGACAATGTATATAAGTGATAATGTTGTGCATCAATAACAAAGAAATTATGTAGTAATTACAGTTCAAGCGGGGATGAAGATCTCCGTCGGGGATTTATTTTCATGGAGAACAGGAATGGGAAAGAAATGTCCTCCCATAAGCATTTGTGGGAATCCGCGCAGGGAAATTTTATCGTCGCGGGGATAGGATGGGGAGTTATTCCTTAACAGAAAATTCCCTGTTGACATCCCTATGCACACTCACAACAAGCTTAGGAGAGTTTTTACACGGGACAGATTATAAAACATGTTAAAGCATCCGGATTTGTACAAGACCCTACACATGCTAATTTGGCCATAGGACCGAACAACAACTTAGGGGATGTCCAATTTGAGATGAAGCCTGCACTTATCAAGATGGTGCAAACCAATCTCATTCCATAAAAAAGTCATTAAGATGTGAGTGCACACCTTTAACACTTCATTGAGGCGTGTGACATCTTCATGATGACAGAAGTCACTTCTAACACCATTCGACTTCGCCTTTTTCTATTTCTATTGTGGGCTTGTTCGGTTACAGGGATTGAGAGAAATTGAAGGAGATTAAATTCATTTCTAGTTAAAATTGAATAGAAAAATATTTAATTCCCCTTGAGCCTTGTGCAACCAAACAAAGCCTACAAGGGAAGGCAAACCAATGGTTCTATGTCAATAATAAAGTTGTTACCACCTAAGATAGCGACATCTTCCTCAAGTTATTCTTGATGGGCAATACCAATTCCCTTCACGCCCCGTTTGGATCATTGGAATTGAATTACATTCTAATAATAATAATTTAGGAATATATCAATTAAGCTAATTCGGTATTATGTAAGATATATTTATATACTATTATTAGCAAGATGTCAGAGACATTTATATGCTATATTTTTACTACAGAGGAGTGAGACGAAAAGTGTCATGCAAGTTACAGAGTAGAAATAAATTCTACTAATGCATAAGATCATTTCCCATCTTCCACTCTATGAATTTGAGATAAACTTATATATGAACTTTGGAAAGTGGTGGAATGTCAAATTCCAAACTAAATAAGTTAATTTATTGAGTGAATTCCAATTCCTCTAAAATGAAGGGATCTAAACACCCCATCAAGGAAATATTTATGGCTTCCAATAACAAGCGGATGGGCAATTCTCGAAGTATCAAAATGTATCTAGGAGTATATTTGAGCTTGTCTTCATCATGGGATTTAAAAGCGGCTCCTTATTTGGGAGAAGCTAAGTGATAAGATCTAGATGGTTAGACAAGATGAATAGCCTACAAAAATTATTCTACAACCTCACGTATATCACTAGAGCAAGATTGATTAGTATGAAAAGAGGCATATAAGTGTATACTTACTCCAACTCTAGTTTAAGTCACATGGGACAAAAGATGAGATAAAATATATTCCTAATGCTTCATTTGGATGCCGATATTGGAGGACATGGAATTGAAATGCTTCAATACCAAATCAGACATAGTATTGAAATGAGATGTAATTCCAATTCTATTATTTGGATGTCATTGAATTGGAGCTTAGAATTGAGCAGTCTAATTCCACGCAATTCGGAAGGGTGACACTCTATATTAGGAGAGAGAATTTCCAGTTATAGTCAAATTCTACTAGAGAATTGGGTCTTTGACTCCAAATCTCAAATCCATGTGCAACCAAACAACAAAATTCAGGAAAGTTGATTCCAATTCCCAATTTCGTGCTCCAATTCTCTTGTGACTAACCTACATCCAAACGGGGTATAAGGTTTGATTGCTTCTCACTAACCTACACCCTTACTGTTGCGACTTCAAGTTAGATGATTCAAATGCTAATTTACATCACACATCAAGCCCACAATAAGAACACCATAAAAAGGACTCTATAGAGACACCGCAACACACCATGATTCCACTATAGTTGCTCTTTGCAAACCTCCCATAGGGAATGACCATAGGAGCCGCTCACAATGATGATTGGTAGGGCTAGACATTTGTTTTTTAAGAGTCAGTTCGTTTTTTCGGTATAAAAACATCGTTTTATAGATACCAAAAATCGATCGATTTACTAGAAAATAAAAAACAACGAGTTTGGTTTTGGATTTTTACTTTTTCCAACCTAACACCAAATTTATAATCAAGAAGGTTACAAGACAACACATACAACAAGTTTACATGATAACTTACACATAATCTTAATAAGTAAACAAGTATAACCATAAGGATTTAGATATACATTATACATCACATACTGAAAGTGCATTCATCTCTTTTGTGAGTTTTGGTGATTTGGATAACAACACATTTAAAGGTCTAACGAGTTTGCTAAGTGTTGAACAGGAAATTCAGTGTGATGAATATACTTGAATAGTGTATAATGACAGTGAACAAAGGTTCAACACAAGGTTAAATAACCAGTGAGACAATGCAAATGGATATAATATGATCTCTATATTGGTTTGAATATATGGACAAGACCTGAGAAATCACTATGCATAAATATGATCATAATAGAGGTTGAAGTGATTAAGAGGATTGGTCAAGCCAAAGTGAATAAGATATGAGGAACCGTGAATTGGCTTGACCATATTACTATCAGTCCATATATGCTTCTATGAGAATCAAACTAAAGCTTGATTAATCTTAACAGTTATATCTAGAAGACATTCAAGCAAGGTTCACAATATTGAAGAAATGATTCTCTTAATGGATGCTCAATAGGATGTGACTCAAGAATGGCTTGATAGGGTGAAGATAGCAAGGAAAGGGCTTCGAGGAACTAAGCGAAGGTGAAGGCCAAGCGACGGCTTGTAGACCGAGGTACCATGGCTAAGGTGAAGAAGAGAGTACTTGCACTAAGTCGATGAACTAATCAGCTATGAAGAGTTATAATATGTTGATGCATCAGTAAGGTGACTTGAAACCATGATTTGAACTCATATATGGTGATATGGTACAAGTCACAGGGTTTGATTTGTGTTTGCTTCAAAAGGTGAGATAAAGATGTTTGTGATCCTTATGAAGCAACGCCATGGAGAAATCACACATGAGACACCAATGACTCAAGGAGTTTACTTAATTTTATTTAATTTGAGTATAGGAATCGTCGTACTATAAAGGGGGATCCAAAAAGAAGGTTGGTGTTTTGTCAAAGCTCAAACCTCTATATTCAAAAGCTATTTTTGAAAAACAAAAATCTCTTTAACATTCTATGGTAGACCATGGTTAGGTTTGAGAAACCTAGAGTGTTCCTGTTGAAAAGCAGCTGAACTTCTTCAACTGCAGCTGAGCTTTTCAGCTGAGCTGAACTTCAGCTGAGTTGAGCTTCTTCAGCTGCAGCTGAGCTGAACTTCAGCTGAGTTGAGCTTCTTCAGCTGCAGCTGAGCTTTTCAGCTGAGCTAGACTTCAGCTGAGTTGAGCTTTCTCAACCTCAGCTGAACTCAACTTCAGCTGTGAACCTCTTTGACCATACACCAGCTAAACTTGCCTCCGGGCAGTTGAGCTGGGGTTTTCTCTCCTAAACTCACTGGTCAAGATCGGTTGAACTGGTCCTGAGGGGCAGTTCAGCTGGTCTCTGACCCCTCTGACCTCTGATCTGCAGTCTGCCAGTCAGACTGGCAAACAGGTCGCCAGGAGCTGTCAAGGGCGGTTCAACCGGTGTTGGTCAACTTTGACCAGTCTGCGCGTCAGTCTGCCAGTCAGACTGGCAGACAGGCTGCCAGGCCTGCCAGGGGCGGTTCAACCGGTCTCAGGCAGAAAAATCTGCCCAAACGGCTAGTTTTGAGCTCCACCTATATATACTCACTCCTACCTCTCACCCCATAGCAGTGAGCACGATTTGAACTCCATTTCTAACCCAAGAAACACCTCCCTCTCTCTCTCACACACACATCTCTTGCCTCTCCCATTTCAAATCTTTGGAGAGAAATCTTTGAGTGAGCTTGAGAGCTGCGGTTTTGTGCTTCATCTCTAAATCTCTCTTGCTCTTCTTCATTCGAGCTTTGGTACTACATCGAGTTCTTTGTGGATTCATTACTCTTGGAGCTTCTAGCTTCTAGACGACTAGGTGTCTCTTGTGAGTCTCCAAATCTTGTGGAAGACCACAGAAAGTTTGTATTACCCGCTCGTTTGAGCAAAGATTAGTGTGTGAGCTTGACCTCTGTGGTCGGCAAAGGGAGGATTAGGGTTGAAAGAGACCCGGCTCTTTGTGGGCGCCTCAACGAGGAAGTAGGGCACCTTGGTGGTGTGACCGAACCTCGGGATAAATCTTGTGTCTCTTGTGTTCTTGTTCATTGTGCTTATTCGTGTTCTTCGTTCTCTCACCATTCCGTAAAAGATTTGTTTATATCTTTTTAGTGTGTGGATTCTGAGAAGTGCCCTTCTCAGATCTACTACTTTGAACCCTGTGGATCATTTAGAATATCTCATTTCCAAAGTTAACTGGGTGAATTTCGAGATCAATTCAGTTTTACCCAGTTTGCTTCTAGTTTTTGTTGAAAAAAGTTTTAACTTGCCTATTCACCCCCGTCTAGGCAACTTTCAATTGGTATCAGAGCCTAATCCTTGTTCTAACGCTTAACCGCGTGAGGAAAAGATCATGTCGGGGGGACTAAGAAACGAAAGTGCTTCTAAGCTTGAAAAAGTTGAGGTTGCCTCGACTTTATCTTTTGGTGCAGATGTTGATCCTAGGGCAATAGATCTTGCCATGAGAATCACCGAAAGGATGTTCCTCAAAATGAAGGAAGATGAGGCGAAGAACAAAATTGAAGAAGAAAATGATCGATGGAGACCAAACGACGAATCCACCTCTTCACAAGGTTCGTCTTTCAAATCCACTTCTCATATGTGCTTTATTGCTAATGGGAGTGACAGTGAAAGCGAAAGTGAGGATGAGGAGGAGCAATAAAGTGATAGTGAAGATGAGGATGATCTTCAACAATTCTTCGCTCAGCTAAGCAAGAAACATCGGATGAGCTTGCTCAAACTCATGAAAAGAGCGGAAGAACAAAAAGAAATGCTTCATAAGCAAGAAGACTTCCTCATCAGAAAAATCGAAGACTTAGAGAAGTTGACCAAAGAGCATGAGAAGCTAAAGTGCTCTCATGATGATTTGGTCCAAAGGTATGAAGACATTTCAATTGAGCAAATTAAAGTTGTTAATCATTCATCATATATTGCTCAATTAGAAAATAAAAATGCTATGTTCAAGAACACGATAGAAAGGCTAAATATTGAAAATCTAGCTTTGCAAGAAAAACATGATATGCTTGTGTGCTCTCATAATAAATTTATGGATTCACATATCATGTTAGAAATGGCTCATGAGGTTGTGTTAACTAATTTGAAATCATACCAACCTCACATATGCACATGTACTCAAGTAGAAACTATATTATCATGTGCTAACAAATGTTGCTCTCAAGAAAGTCAATCTTCCATTGAGCTAGAAATTTCAGGAACTAGTGATATTTCTATCACACAAGAAAATAAAAAGCTCAAGGAAGAAGTTGGAAGGCAAAGAAGGAGCTTAACTCTTTTGAAGGGAAAGTGTCATGCTCAACCTTCTCAAGATAACCGTGATAATATGGTGAAAAAGCTTAAGAAGGGGACAACCGTAGCATGCACAAAACCCCTTCAAAAGAATACCAAGCTTTCCAAGAAAGTCATGAGCAAACATCAAGATAAGAAATCCAAAGCTCATGACAAGTGCCTCAACCACGTCTCCACATGCTCCACACAAGGTAACAAACAAGCCACTCTTCCAAATAAGAGAAGATGCACTAGAAAGTGTTATCAATGTCATGAGAAGGGACATGAGATTAAGTCATGTCCCTACATAAAAGATAGTGGCTTAACTTTAGAAAGAAAGAGGCTCACTAACCATGTAGCAAACAAGAAGCAAGGCAAGAAGGAGTCTTGCAAAATTAAAAATCAGATTTGCTACACTTGCCGAAGAAAGGGACACCTATGCAAGGATTGTCCCATGAGTAAGTATCCTAAGCCTACCATGTCAATTCATTCATATTCGCTTAGGAGACCCAAAAATGACATTTGTGCTAGAAAGGTAATTAGTTCACCTAAAACTAGCACAAAGGCCATTTGGGTGCCTAAGTACTTGTTAGCTAACCTTGGTGGACCCATCCAAAGATGGGTACCAAAATGTACTTGATAAGTTTTGCAGGTACCCACAGATGATATGAAGCTTTGGGGTGCTTGAGCGGTTTAACTCAATTCTTATCTCAAGCTATCAATATTACATTGTCTATCCTTTAAGATTGACCCAAAGATGAATTGAGTTGTTATATCACTAACTTCATATTCATCTCTAGCAAGAACTTGTGTTGTAGGGAATAAGGATTAACCTTTGTGGGAATCAAGCAAAAGGCCTACAACCAAGTGATATCCAAAGGATGGTAACAATTAATTCTTAAGTGCACATTGCTTTTAATTGGTATATTCCTTTGTGTCTTTTGTAGCCACATAGGAAAAATGAAGCACTTGAGAATGAACTTAAAAGATTTTACCTTGCTTTGGAAAGGATCTAATTATATGGTAGATTGCAAGTTCATATTTTTATATTATGACAATATACATGCTTTAAATTGGTTGTATGTATCTTGTGGCATATTTCAAATTGATTATCGTATTATTGCCATGACCTAGACATAAAGAGGATTATCCCATGTTCTTAAATGAATAGAGTGCTAAGTAAGAAATTCAAATTCTTAAAGCACTTACCAAAAGGGAAATTCTCTATATGACTAGAGTTGTGAGACTAATGTTTTTATCTAAGTGATTTATGTAGTTTCACAATATGAGAATGTGTTTCCCAAATGGAGTGTGACATTCAACGTTCAAAGAAGATCTAACCAATACTATGTGATGTATTCATTCTCATTTAAATTGGTTTTGAGTCTTCTACATTAATCACTCACCATGCTATGAATTAAACTTGCCATGTAAACTTAATTAAATAATCATGTTTTTTCACCTTGTTTAATTTTGGTGTTATGCATGATGCTTGTAAGGGCAATTTAGTTCATATCATGAAGTTTCCTTATTTTAGTAACCTTCTTGTCATTCATATACTAGAGGTTTCTAAATAGGAAACTATTGTTTGTGTTTCTAATGCAATCTCTTTTAAGCCATTTCATGGAAATTCATAAGTAGAGATTGTGCTCTTTCATTTGGTAAAATCACAAGCATTAAAGGTTAATCTTCAAACAAAGAAAGATTAGGAATGCTCGAGGCAAAGGCATGGAACTAGTTGTTTCATTTGGTATGTGACCAATAATAGTTCCTTTCAAGTGGCATTCTTTCAATTGGTAATAATCTATTTTATGGAAAGAAATGCCAATATAAAGGTTAAATTCCTTTTGGCTTAAATTTGTAAATTGGTGCATATTATTAATTCACTCATCCATGTGCATTAATTTAAAAGGAATTATTTTATGCCTTTATGCCTCATAAATGATGATTTGTTTGCCATTTATATATAGATATCATCATTCATTAAATACTTCCTTGTACTACTAATGCCTCTTTTCAAAGTGTTTTATCGACTAGTTTTAAAAGGAAAAGAGATAACAAAGAAGGAAGTCTCCACAAATGATGAAAATAAGAATACTAAGGTGACACCACCACAGATAGTAAGATCTATCAAATTGGTATAACAAATGGTACGTTCTATATGGTGGTAAGTATTCTTAGGCATAAGTTAATTCATTGCAAATTTGTCATGCCTTGACCATGATATGTAATGTACTCCTCATGAGACTCTTAACTGAATTGAAAGTGCATGTGGTAAGTCATTCAAATACTTGATGCACATATCTAGTGGGAGAACATTATATATCTTGCGTCGTAGAGAATAAGTTTCCCTTGAGTAAGCTATACTAAGACAATTCAAAATGGTAAATTTGTATCTCATTCATATGGATTGTAATCTTTGTTTTTTTAATAGCTACTCTTGATGCAGTTTAAAATTCCCTTATAGTTAAATCTAAAAGTGCATAAGAATCTTTTTGATTTATATTCATCTCATACATATGCACTAACATGGATATGATTTTTAAACTGTAAAAGGTACAATTAGTGATCCATACTCTCTAAATTTTGGAAACCCATATTTTGATATCTTAGAAATCTACTTCAATCGGTATCCATATGCTTCACATTAAATTGGATTGGATCACTAAGTTGTAAATTCCATGCATAACTTGTCTTCATGGTATGAATGCTTGTGCGACTAACCTTGATAAGCTAGGTGCACCCAAGGTCAAGCTAGGTTCATCATCAAGAAGGCAACACAACGATGTATCAAGAAAAGGAAAAAAGGCTCTTATTCTTAACTCTAGTTTTTATCTATGTGATTAAATATTGAATTGAAACCATGTAAGATGGTTGTCATGTATATGTGGGTGCCTACACAAAGAGAAAGGCCACAATAAGGATTGTGTGGGTACTCAAGGCTTTTACTACTAATCTCAAAGGACCCAATTCAAATTGGGTACCAAGATATGAAGCTTAAACTTGTTTTGCAGGATCACTCCTTCAATGGATCAAGTTGGGTGCTCGATAATGAATGTATAAATCATATTTGGAGATAGTAGCAAGGGTGGTAACAACTGAATCTCAAGTGCATATTATTTTCAAATCTTATCTCTTTTGTGACTTGTGTAGCCACTAAGGGAAAAGAAGCACTTGAGGATATACATCAGTTGTTGAATATGAAATAAAGGTCCAATTGGAAGATGAATGAATATTATCATATGGTCAACAATCCAAAATTATGTGATGTATTCTCTATCTAGTTAATTTGGATTTGATTCTTCTATATTAGACACTTACCATAATATGGATTAACTCAGCCCTTTAGACTTCATTGAACACCATGCATATTATCCATGTCATTCAAAATATATTGTGCATGAGGGCTCAAAGGAAATTTAGTCCATATTATGAGGTTTCTCTATTTTAGCAACTCGCTTGCCTTCCACATATAAAGGATTGCTAAATAAGAAACTAGTGCTTGTGCTACTAATGCCATCTCTTGTGTTGAGTTTATCCATAGAAAATCTATATTAAGAGATGGTGCTTATTATTAAATTGGATAAATCACAAGCTTAAGGGATACTATTCAACTAAAGTAAGATGAAGTTGATAAGAGGCCAAGGTATGAAAACTTCCTCTCCTTAAGTTGTTTTAGTATTCTATCCTTAGTGGAATGTACCATAGTATAGGTTAAATTCCTTGCAATATAAAATGTTCAATGGTGCATAAAACTTTGACATCAACTATATGTGTGCACTAATTTAAAGGAATTTAATATATCCTTTTGGGTTTCAAGAATGATGATTCATTCTCCGTCCACATATAAGGATTATCATTTGTGAAACCCTCCCTTGTGTTTCTAATGCTCTCTTTTCTAAGTGTTTCAATAAGGTCCTTCCAAGTGTTTTCAAGATGGATTTAAAATCTACGGATATAAGAGTCTTGGTTGTTTCAATCATTGAGTTTCAATTGATCTCATATCAAGTATGATCGAATCAAGAAAAGATGAAAGAAGTTCAAGATCACTTGGTTGGATGAAATCGTTAAGAGAAAAGAGATCACAGTGATTCAAGAAGGGAGTTATATTTTTTTGTCAACCAAATAATGAAGATGTAGTGACATATTTATATGATATCCTTCATTATGAGGTTTGAGGTTCATATTAGCATGCTTTACCCTTCAGGATTTCAATTGATATACTTTCAGTTCTTAAATCTTCAATTGGTTTAATTTTCATCATCTATATAAAGCATGTTATGTTAAGCCAAGATATAGTACAAACATCTCCTTTAACCTCACATTGTTAATGTGCATAAGTGTACTTTGTGTACTCTTGCATGCATAAATTAAGGGAGAGTTTAGCCTATATCTTGTGAGACTAATGATTTCTTTCAAGTTCATGTTGTGTAGTCTCACACCTTGGAGAACATCAAATGAGGATGAATGGTTCCATAGAAATGAAAATGAGTTTCTCTTGAACCTATCAAGAAAATGAGTTTCTCTTGATCGTTTGAAGAGGATGAGTTTCTCTTTGAAATGTCAAGCCTATCAAAAGCTAAGATGGAAATTCATGATTATAATGGAGACCATGTGGCGTAGAACAAAGGTGTGTCACTCCATGAACTATTGTATTACATTTGTGTATCTAGGCTCTTACATGCTAGTGTGTGCATGTATATGCAATATCTTAAGTCACATCATAAGGTTGCACTTGTGGTGATGATTAAAGAATCTCTAGATATTTGATTAATACCTCTTGTGGTGATATCATAAGTTAGTCTTAAGTCATCTTAGTGAGGTATGAGTCAAACATGCTAACTTCTCAAGAATCTTGGCTTAAAATATTGCATATCATGTCTATTAGTATACCTTTTGATTATGAGTAATTCCTTAAATTGGTACAATTTCACATTTTCATACTTTATTTGTACCAAGGTTCAAATTGTAGAACTTAATCTCCGGGCCTCACAAGTCCAAGTGCATAAGCTAAACAAGTACTCATCACTTGTATGCATATATTTAGGGGGAGAATGGTCTATAATTTGAATCTTTGAGACTAACTTCATTTTCAAGTCTATTATGTGTGTAGTCTCAAATTAGAAAGGAATCTTCAAGCAAAGACAATCGCTTCCACTGCAAAATTTGATGGGTATCAAAGATTCTTTGCTCCAATAAATGTATCTTCTATACATTTCATAAGAGAATGAGTTTCTCTTGTATATGCTACTCCAACGTCATCTAAAATTGGTAAACATGTATCATATCCTTCTGGATTGCAAATGTCTAAAGTAGCATAGCTTATAAATTCTCCTGTCTAGAACTTAATTGATTAAATAGTGCACATGTTTCTTATGTTGCATGATTATGTTCAATTGATACTCCTTTTTATGCCAATGGTACTTTAAGTTACAAATAAGTACTCTCAACAGATATCAATTGAATTCATATATATGTGTGCCCTAAAACTTGAGGAGAACTTAGTGTAATATGCTATTAGTGATCTGCTTATCTATCAAATTGTATCAATTGGTGTTTTTCAATTGATATTTTTCATACATGATCACTAGTTGTATAATCCATACTTGTGCAATTTTCATGCTGCCTCTTGTTATGATAAGAAAATGCTAGGTGACATCTAGACTCCAGGTATCAAGATTTATCTTTAAATTAGTATGACAATATTCATTTGATATCTTGGACCTATGTCACAATTATGCCAACAAGAGATTGCAAAATGAACTCTAAATACAACACAAGTGTGGAACACCCCTTTGAAAAGGTGAAACGCAAAGGTACATCACTTACGACACTTCTCCATTACCTTTGTGCCATCTAAGGACCCTCTTCATGATAGTGTGTTCACATCATGCTTACTCATAATTTCTACCCTTCATATTCTTTATATCTTTTTTGGAGATTTATGACAAAGGGGGAGAAATTGTGCATTAAAGCTTACCTCTAGTCCTATGTAACTAAGTGTTAGAAGAATTTTAAAAAGGGGAGAAATAATTGACAAAAGGGGGAGAATCATAAGTAAAACATGAGATGTGGGAGTTGATAAGTGCATTCTATGTCATGAGCATCATGTTTATTTTATGACACACTGCACCCTATGAATAGTATGATATAAGTTATCTCCATACTTTGACCCAAATATGTGCTTTTGGCATTTGAGTACAAAAGTGTTATTTTCTGAAATGCATATATTTAGGGGGAGGAAACTATTCAAAATCTTATTTATCAAATCTTATGTAAGATTTAAATGTGTTGTCATCAATCACCAAAAAGGGGGAGATTGAAAGTGCATTCATCTCTTTTGTGAGTTTTGGTGATTTGGATAACAACACATTTAAAGGTCTAACTAGTTTGCTAAGTGTTGAACAGGAAATTCAGTATGATGAACATACTTGAATAGTGTATAATGACAGTGAACAAAGGTTCAACACAAGGTTAAATAACCAGTGAGACAATGCAAATGGATATAATATGATCTCTATATTGGTTTGAATATATGGACAAGACCTGAGAAATCACTATGCATAAATATGATCATAATAGAGGTTGAAGTGATTAAGAGGATTGGTCAAGCCAAAGTGAATAAGATATGAGGAACCGTGAATTGGCTTGACCATATTACTATCAGTCCATATATGCTTCTATGAGAATCAAACTAAAGCTTGATTAATCTTAACAGTTATATCTAGAAGACATTCAAGCAAGGTTCACAATATTGAAGAAATGATTCTCTTAATGGATGCTCAATAGGATGTGACTCAAGAATGGCTTGATAGGGTGAAGATAGCAAGGAAAGGGCTTCGAGGAACTAAGCGAAGGTGAAGGCCAAGCGACGGCTTGTAGACCGAGGTACCATGGCTAAGGTGAAGAAGAGAGTACTTGCACTAAGTCGATGAACTAATCAGCTATGAAGAGTTATAACATGTTGATGCATCAGTAAGGTGACTTGAAACCATGATTTGAACTCATATATGGTGATATGGTACAAGTCACAGGGTTTGATTTGTGTTTGCTTCAAAAGGTGAGATAAAAATGTTTGTGATCCTTATGAAGCAACGCCATGGAGAAATCACACATGAGACACCAATGACTCAAGGAGTTTACTTAATTTTATTTAATTTGAGTATAGGAATCGTCGTACTATAAAGGGGGATCCAAAAAGAAGGTTGGTGTTTTGCCAAAGCTCAAACCTCTATATTCAAAAGCTATTTTTGAAAAACAAAAATCTCTTTAACATTCTATGGTAGACCATGGTTAGGTTTGAGAAACCTAGAGTGTTCCTGTTGAAAAGCAGCTGAACTTCTTCAACTGCAGCTGAGCTTTTCAGCTGAGCTGAACTTCAGCTGAGTTGAGCTTCTTCAGCTGCAGCTGAGCTGAACTTCAGCTGAGTTGAGCTTCTTCAGCTGCAGCTGAGCTTTTCAGCTGAGCTAGACTTCAGCTGAGTTGAGCTTTCTCAACCTCAGCTGAACTCAACTTCAGCTGTGAACCTCTTTGACCATACACCAGTTGAACTTGCCTCCGGGCAATTGAGCTGGGGTTTTCTCTCCTAAACTCACTGGTCAAGACCGGTTGAACTGGTCCTGAGGGGCAGTTCAGCTAGTCTATGACCCCTCTGACCTCTGATCTGCAGTCTGCCAGTCAGACTGGCAAACAGGTCGCCAGGAGCTGTCAGGGGCGGTTCAACCGCCCCCTGGGCGGTTCAACCGGTGTTGGTCAACTTTGACCAGTCTGCGGTCAGTCTGCGCGTTAGTCTGCCAGTCAGACTGGCAGACAGGCTGCCAGGCCTGCCAGGGGCGGTTCAACCGCCCTAGGGGGCGGTTCAACCGGTCTCAGGCAGAAAAATCTGCCCAAACGGCTAGTTTTGAGCTCCACCTATATATACTCACTCCTACCTCTCACCCCATAGCAGTGAGCACGATTTGAATTCCATTTGTAACCCAAGAAACACCTCCCTCTCTCTCTCACACACATCTGTTGCCTCTCCCATTTCAAATCTTTGGAGAGAAATCTTTGAGTGAGCTTGAGAGCTGCGGTTTTGTGCTTCATCTCTAAATCTCTCTTGCTCTTCTTCTTCATTCGAGCTTTGGTACTACATCGAGTTCTTTGTGGATTCATTACTCTTGGAGCTTCTAGCTCCTAGACGACTAGGTGTCTCTTGTGAGTCTCCAAATCTTGTGGAAGACCACAGAAAGTTTGTATTACCCGCTCGTTTGAGCAAAGATTAGTGTGTGAGCTTGACCTCTGTGGTCGGCAAAGGGAGGATTAGGGTTGAAAGAGACCCGGCTCTTTGTGGGCGCCTCAACGAGGAAGTAGGGCACCTTGGTGGTGTGACCGAACCTCGGGATAAATCTTGTGTCTCTTGTGTTCTTGTTCATTGTGCTTATTCGTGTTCTTCGTTCTCTCACCATTCCGTGAAAGATTTGTTTATATCTTTTTAGTGTGTGGATTCTGAGAAGTGCCCTTCTCAGATCTACTACTTTGAACCCTGTGGATCATTTAGAATATCTCATTTCCAAAGTTAACTGGGTGAATTTCGAGATCAATTTAGTTTTACCCAGTTTGCTTCTAGTTTTTGTTGAAAAAAGTTTAAACTTGCCTATTCACCCCCCTCTAGGCAACTTTCACATACAAATAAGTGAAAAATAAGTTCATTGTGTCACACATTTAGAGCAGATAAAGTTCGGTATTTTGGTTCGGTATAAGGCGAAGACTGATTATGATATAGAACTTTTGCCATGTCGTCCAGACGGCATGCTTGGTCTCAGTCTAGCACTTTCATACCGTCCTCGAGATGACCAATAGTATGGTGTGATAGTACACGGCCTTCGTAGATCGGGCAAGTTCCTAATCTCTAAAGCACTTAAAATCGGCGGCATCATGATGCACATCGACAAAGTAGGACTAAAGTGATAGAAGGCAAATCAACAGAAGATACACCCTCAGATCTATGATCTCTCTCTTTTCTTATGGGATATGGACTTGTTTGTTTGTAGAGGTCCCATACGCCTACATCATGCAAATATAAAACTAGGCCTCTTAGTTTTAAGGGACCAATGCATTCGCCTTGTTTGACCCCCTCGGGGCTAGGCTTTCACATCACCGCTAAACAAAAAATGATTGAACATCAAAGGTGTCGTGGTTTCAGAAACCAATGGACAGTAAGATTTGTGTTCAGCAGGGATGCTAGCATGGACTCACTCCGAATGGTGAGTTGCTAGGACTCGAGCGATGGATTTGAGACGGGGGATTATACTGGTTCAGACCTGCATCCTAGTCCAGTGTAGTGATGATCGTAGTATTGTTTTGAAGCGTGTTACAACTGGTGTGCTTTGATGTGCTTGTATGTTCCTTGAAGGGTGGACTCCTCCCTTTATATCTCAAAAGAAAAGCCTTACAGCGGGGGGCCCTTCCTTGCTGAAGAGAAAGATAGCACCAGAGGTGGGGAGAGGAGAGATAGAGATGAGAGAGCCTTGTCCGCATGTGTCAACGAACTAGGGCCCCTTTACTATGCGTGGTTGTGAGAGCACCTAGAGGGGGTGAATAGGTGATCCTGTAAAATTAAACACTAAATAGCCACAAACTTGATTGTTAAGGAGTTAGAGTAATCAAGTGACTAAGGAACACGCTCGTGCGAACAAAGCAATCACAAGAAGCAACACACGAGACACGCGATTTTTATCCCATGGTTCGGCCAAGTAACACTTGCCTACTTCCATGTTGTGGCGTCCCAATGGACGAAGGTTGCACTCAACCCTTTTCAAGCGATCCAATGATCAACTTGAATACCACATCTTTCTTCCTTATAATATTTCTCCCGTTTGCGAGGAATCTCCACAGATTGGAGTCTCTCGCCCTTACAATTTTGTCACAAGAGAATCACAGTAGTAAGAGAGGGAGTGCAACACATGCAACACTCAAATCCGCAGCACACACACGCACACAAGCCAAGACTCGGGCTCAAAAACACAACACAGGGAGTACGCAACTCAAACGGAGCTCAAATCACTAACACAATCAATCAAATGCGTGGAGGCGGAGTCTGGGAGTCTTAGAATGGTTCTTGCAAGCTTGGTGTTCTGCTCCATGCGCCTAGGGGTCCCTTTTATAGCCCCAAGGCAGCTAGGAGCCGTTGGAGATCAACATGGAAGGCTATCCTTGCCTTCTGTCGAGTGGCGCACCGGACAGTCCGGTGCGCCACCGGACAACCACTGTAGCTTGTCCGGTGCACGATCTCCTTCCAAATCGGGCACAGTCGACCGTTGCTCCCGCGGGTCAGATGGCGCACCGGACAGTGTCCGGTGCACACCGGATAGTCCGGTGCACCCAGTCGACCGTTGGAGCAGCCACGTGTCGCGTGTTGATCGAGCGGTCGACCGTTGGCGAAGCCAACCGTTGGCTCACCGGACAGTCTGATGCACCACCGAACAGTCCGGTGCACAACTGAACAGTCCGGTGAATTATAGCCACGTCGCCCCGTTGCTTTTCCCGAGAGCGACGAGTTCGCCACGGATGACTCACCAGACAGTCCGGTGCACCACCAGACAGTCTGGTGAATTATAGTCGTACGTCTTCATCGGTTCCTGAGAGTAGGCAGTTCACCGGAGGCTCGCCTAGGCACCAGACACTGTCCGGTGCGCCACCGGACAGTCCGGAGTGCCAGGCCGAGCTGGAGTTGGCTGTGCATAGCCAACTCTTTTCCTATTAATTTCTTCTCTCCTCGGCACTGTTTCTAGTACTTTGATAACCATGTTAGTACTCAAAAACAATTCACTAAGTCCAGAAACATACCTTGTATTTGATTTGCACCTTTTGCTTGTTTAGCACATAAGAGTTAAAAACATTTGTGTTGGACACTTAATCACCAAAACAATTATAGAAATGGCCCAAGGGCACATTTCCCTTTCAATCTCCCCCTTTTTGGTGATTTATGCCAACACATCAAAAAGCAACACAAAGAGTGCAACATCAATGCAATTAAAGACCAAATTATTTTTGCTTATAATTTGGCATATTTGGATCGCTCTTTGCCACCACTTGGTTTGTTTTTGTGAATCAAGTCCATTTTCCTATATCTAAGTCAAACACACTTGTTTGAGCAAATCGTGAGATATTCCAAGAGAAAAATTGATCAAGTGCCAAAAACTCCCCCTTTTCCCATAATCAAAATTCTCCCACATTTGATATCAAATTTTGCAATAAGAGTATTTTGGACAAATCACAAATTCTAACTCTATTATTTTCAAAATTCACAAGTGGTTGGCTGATCCATTTGCTTTGGCCTTAATTTCTCCCCTTTGGCATTAAGCACCAAAACGGGATCATTTTTGGCCCTTTAACCCCATTGCCTCACCAAAAATGTCAATTAAGAGCAAAAAGGTAATGAGATTGCAAGTATGAACTTGGAGGTAAGTACACTAATACTGGAGTGCTGTGGACCAAGTTCAATTTTCCCTTTCAATGCACCTTTGAGACTACATCAAGTGTACTCCAACAAATAGGTTAGTCTCAAAGGGTCAAGTTGTAGCACATCTCCCCCTTAATATGTGCATCATTCGCATATGGACTTGTGAGGTCCGGGGATCACTTGTACAACTTGAGCACCATAAATAACAATAATTGATTGAAATGCACAAAGTAACATGATTAAAGGCATAGAACACATGTATGCTATAGATCAATCCAAGTTACACGAATCTAAGACATTTAGCTCACTATGCAACCTGCAAAACCTTTTCTCATCTAAAGGCTTAGTGAAGATATCGGCTAGCTGGTTCTCGGTGCTAATATGGTACACCTCGATATCTCCCTTTTGCTAGTGGTCTCTCAGGAAGTGATGCCGGATGTCTATGTGCTTAGTGCAGCTATGTTCAACAGGATTATCTGCCATACGGATTGCACTCTCATTGTCACATGGGAATGGGACTTTGCTCAGATTGTAGTCAAAGTCCCAGAGGGTTTGCCTCATCCAAACTAGTTGCATGCAACACTGTCCTGCGGCAACATACTCGGCCTCAGTGGTGGATAGGGCAACGGATGTCTGTTTCTTTGAACTCCAGGACACTAGGGACCTTCCTAAAAATTGGTACGTCCCCGATGTGCTCTTCCTATCAACCTTGCACCCAGCATAATCGGAGTCTGAATATCCAATCAAGTCAAAGGTAGACCCCTTTGGATACCAGATCTCGAAGCAAGGCGTAGAAACTAAATATCTAAGAATTCGCTTAATGGCCACAAGGTGACATTCCTTGGGGTCGGATTGATATCTAGCACACATGCATACACTAAGCATAATGTCCGGTCTACTAGCACATAAATAAAGTAATGAACCTATCATGGACTGGTATGCCTTTTGATCAACGGACTTACCTCCTTTGTTGAGATCAACATGCCCGTCGGTTCCCATCGGTGTCTTCGTGGGCTTGGCGTCCTTCATCCCAAATCTCTTGAGAAGATCCTGAGTATACTTCGTTTGGGAGATGAAGGTGTCGTCCTTGAGTCGCTTCACTTGGAACCCAAGGAAGTAGGTCAACTCACCGATCATCGACATCTCAAATTTTTGTGTTATCACCCTGCTAAACTCCTCACAAGACTTTTGATTAGTAGAACCAAATATTATGTCATCGACATAAATTTGGCACACAAAGAGATCACCATCACAAGTCTTTGTAAAAAGAGTTAGGTCAGTTTTCCCAACCTTGAAAGCATTAGCAATTAAGAAATCTCTAAGGCATTCATACCATGCTCTTGGGGCTTGCTTAAGTCCATAGAGCGCCTTAGAGAGCTTATACACGTGGTTGGGATACCTATCATCCTCAAAGCTAGGGGGTTGATCCACGTATACCTCCTCCTTGATTGGTCCGTTGAGGAAAGTGCTCTTTATGTACATTTGGAAAAACCTGAAAGAGTGGTGAGCGGCATAGACTAATAATATTCGAATAGACTCTAGCCTAGCCATAGGAGCAAAAGTCTCCTCGAAATCCAAACCTGCGACTTGGGCAGGGGCGGACCCACAGGTGGGTCCAGGTGGGCCACGGCACACCCTAAGCCATCCCCACCAAGACCGCACCCAGCCCCATTAGACTGTTCACGATCCAGCGTTTTGTGTTCGCTTCGTCTTCTGCTTTCACGATCCAGAGAGAGGATAATACAGCTTTGACGTTTTGCTTGACGGTTCATCTTCCTTCATGCTACACGAGTAGGAGACATGGCACCGGCACCAGGCGAATCGACGAGGACGATCGTGATGCCGACGCCGTCTCGTGCTATGGCGTGCCGCTCGCCCACTCCTGGCTCGAGCGCCATCTGCCGCCGTCGAGCCGTCAGATGTCGAGACGCGCCGCCACCCGCTGCATGTCCAGTCGAGCCAGCCCTGTGCAGCTGCACGCTAGAGCTCCCGCCTCCCGACCTCCAGCCGACCCGCGAATCTCACATGATGCGCCTCGTCCTGTACTCCTTTTGTCCAACACAGGTATATCTATTTTTTATTGTTGATTTTTGTTGTTGATTTTACATTACATATAACTTTACCACTGGTATATATAGATTAAATAGAATTCTACATAAAATTTTATGTTGTGGCACACCCTATACAAAAATTCTAGGTCCGCCACCGGACTTGGGCATAACCTTTTGCCACAAGTCGAGCCTTGTTTCGTGTCACCACCCCATGCTCGTCTTGCTTGTTGCGGAACACCCACTTGGTTCCCACAACATTTTGCTTTGGACGTGGCACCAGGCTCCAAACTTCATTTCTCTTGAAGTTGTTGAGCTCTTCCTGCATGACCAACACCCAGTCTGGATCCTGCTAGGCCTCTTCCACCCTGAAAGGCTCAATAAAAGAGACAAACGAGTAATGCTCACAAAAATTAGCTAGGCATGAGTGAGTAGTTACTCCCTTGCTGATGTCACCCAGAATCTGGTCGATGGGGTGATTTCTTTGGATCGTCTCTCAGACTTGAGTTTGAGGGACCTGTGGTGCTTCTTCCTCCATCACTTGATCTTCCTGTGCTCCCCCTTGATCATGCCCTTCTTCTTGATGTATCTGTTCATCATCTTGTGTTGGGGGATGCACCATTATAGAGGAAGACCTATTGCCATCGTGCGCATTGCGGTCGTCAGAATTTCTTCTTCATCTACATCATCAAGATCAACTTGCTCTCTTGGAGAGCCATTAGTCTCATCAAATACAATGTCGCTAGAGACTTCAACCAATCCCGATGATTTGTTGAAGACCCTATACGCCTTTGTATTTGAGTCATACCCAAGTAAAAATCCTTCTACTGCCTTGGGAGCAAATTTAGAATGTCTACCTTTCTTCACAAGAATGTAGCATTTGCTCCCAAATACACAAAAGTAAGAGACATTGGGTTTGTTATCGGTAAGGAATTCGTAGGAGGTCTTCTTGAGAAGGCGATGCAGATAGAGCCGGTTTATGGCATGGCAAGCTGTGTTCACAGCTTCCGACCAAAATCGCTCGGGCGTCTTGAACTCTCCAAGCATCGTTCTCGCCATGTCGATTAGCGTCTTGTTCTTCCTCTCTACTACACCATTTTGCTGCGGTGTGTAGGGAGCGGAGAACTCGTGCTTGATGCCTTCCTCCTCAAGATACTCCTCAACTTGTAGATTCTTGAACTCGGACCCGTTGTCGCTCCTTATCTTTTTCACCTTTAGCTCAAATTCGTTTTGAGCTCTCCTTAAGAAGCGCTTTAGGGTCCCTTGGGTTTCTGATTTGTCCTGCAAAAAGAACACCCAAGTGAAGCAGGAAAAGTCATCAACAATTACAAGACCATACTTACTTTCCCCGATGCTAAGGTAGGCAACGGTCCGAAGAGGTCCATGTGAAGAAGCTCTAGTGGTCTTGATGTGGTCATCACATTCTTGCTGTGATGAGTGCTTCCCACCTGTTTTCCTGCATGCCATGCTGCACAAGGTCTGTCTTTCTCAAAACAGACATCGGTTAGTCCTAACACATGATCTCCCTTTAAAAGCTTATGAAGGTTCATCATCCAAACATGTGCTAGACGGCGATGCCACAACCAGCCCATATTAGTCTTAGCTATTAAGCATGCATCTAGATCGGCCTCCTCTTTTGAAAAATCAACTAAGTAGAGTTTGCCATCTAATGCACCCTTAAAAGCTAATGAACCATCACTCATTCTAAAGATAGATACATCAATGTTTGTAAATAGACAATTGTAACCCATGTGACACAATTGACTTACAGACAGAAGGTTGTACCCAAGCGACTCAACTTGAAATACATTTGATATTGAGTGCTCGTTAGTGATGGCTATCTTGCCCAAGCCTTTGACCTTGCCTTGGTTCCCATCTCCAAAAATAATAGTATCCTGGGAATCCTTGTTCTTGACGTAGGAGGTGAACATCTTCTTCTCTCCCGTCATGTGGTTTGTGCATCCGCTGTCGATTATCTAGCTAGAGCCCCCAAATGCATAAACCTGCAAGGAATTTAAGCTTGGGTTTTAGGTACCCAACTCTTGTTGGGTCCTACAAGGTTAGTCAAAATAGTTTTTGGAACCCATATGCAAGTTTTATCTCCCTTGCATTTAGATCCCAACTTCCTAGCCACTACTTATGCATTTTTACATAAAAACAAAAGAAGTGTTGCAAGCATGAAAAATGGTAGTGGGTTCATTGCACATTTTCCTAGGCACATGTGACACAACATGATTTCTTCTAGGCGCATGATACACAACATGATTGCGCCTAGGCTTATTTCTACTACAATCATAATTAAAGCTGGAAGCAATCATAACATGATCATAGTCTCTATCATTATAAGCATTCCTAGAAAATTTTCTATCATAAATGTAGGCATGACACTTTTGGGAACTACTAGCCATAGGGGCCTTCCCTTTCTCCTTGTTGAGAATGGGAGCCTTTTAGCTTGTTAAGTTCTTGGTTTCCTTTCGAAAACCAAGTCCATCCTTAATTGAGGGGTGTCTACCAATAGTGTAGGCATCCCTAGCAAATTTTAATTTATCAAAATCAATTTTGCAGGTTTTAAGTTGAGCATTAAGACTTGCCACCTCATTGTTTAGTTGAGCAATAGAAGTAAGGTGTTCATTACAGGCATCAACATCAAAGTCATTACATCTATTACAAATAATGACATGCTCAACACATGATCTAGTCTTATTTGCTTCCTCTAGCTTAGCATTTAATTCATCATTTAAACTTTTTAAACTAGAGATAGATTCATGGCAAGCAGATAATTCAGAAGATAACGTTTCATTTCTCTTAGTTTCTAAAGCAAGAGATTTTTTCACACTAACAAATTTGTCATGTTCCTCATACAAAATGTCCTCTTGCTTTTCTAACAATTTATCCTTTTAATTTGGAGCATCAATTGATTCATTAATTTTATCTACATTGGCTCTATCTAGTCCTTTAAACAGATCAGTGTAGTCTATTTCATTATCGAAATATTCTTCATCACTAGATGAAGTGTATTTGGGTGTGTCCCGAATACGTACCTTTTTCTCCTTGGCCATAAGACATGTATGGTGTTCGTTGGGGAAGAGTGAGGATTTGTCAAAGGCCGAGGCAGCAAGTCCTTCATCGTCGGAGTCGGAAGAGGAGCAGTCCGAGTCCAATTCCTTTCCAAGGTGTGCCTCGCCCTTAGCCTTCCTGTAGTTCTTCTTCTTCTCCTTCTTCCCATGTCTTTCTTGTGCCTGGTCACTTTCATTATCGGGACATTGAGCAATAAAGTGACCGGTCTTACCGCATTTGAAGCAGGAGCGCTTTCCCCTTGTTTTATTCTTGTTGGGGTACTCTTTGCGTCCTTTAAGCGCGGTCTTGAAACGTTTGATGATGAGTGCCATCTCATCTTCGTTGAGGCCAGCGGCCTCCACTTGTGCCACCTTGCTTGGTAGCGCCTCCCTGCTACTGGTTGCCTTAAGAGCAACGGGTTGAGGCTCATAGATGGGTAGTGGACTGTTTAGAGCATCGTCCACGTATCGAGCCTCCTTCACCATCATGCGCCCGCTCACAAATTTTCCAAGGATCTCCTTGGGCGTCATCTTGGTGTACCTAGGGTTTTCACGAATAAGATTGACAAGATGGGGGTCAATTACAGTAAATGACCTTAGCATGAGTCGGATGACATCATGATCTGTCCATCTTGTGCTTCCATAGCTTCGTATCTTGTTGACCAGGGTCTTGAGCCTGTTGTAGGTTTGTGTTGGCTCCTCTCCCCTAATCATAGGGAACCTCCCCAGCTCGCCTTCCACTAGTTCCATCTTTGTGATCATAGTGGCATCATTTCCCTCATGTGATATCTTGAGGGTATCCCAGATTTGTTTGGCATTGTCCAAGCCACTTGTAGGAAACGGGTGACGCCTAAGAGGGGGGTGAATTAGGACTTCTAAAACTTCTACTAAACTAGGCCACAATAAAATCCCTAGAGCAAAACCTATGCAAATAATTAAACTAGAAAGTGCAATCTAGGTTTTGTCTAAGTGTTGCTATCTCTACCGTAATGGCTAAGTTTCAGTCTACACTAAATAAGTATGAATACAAGATTGAAACTTAAATGCTTAATATAAATGCGGAAACTTAAAGAGCAAAGTAGAGAAGCAAACTCTCGTGGATGACGCCGGTATTTTTATCGAGGTATCCGGAACCACACAAGGTCCCGATTAATCCTCGTTGGTGCCCCTACGCAAAGGGAAGCCCACGCGAGGGCCAAGCACCACGGTCGAGTAACTCCATAGAGAGCCGTGGGCCTTCTCCACGTGCAAGTGATGCTCCGCTTCTGGCTCCTCTCGGACGCTCCCCGCCGTCTCCACTATCGAGCTTCCGGCCAAAACGTCGTGGGCCTCGTTCCCTCCGGTACACGGTGGCAGCCGTGACACAAACGCGGTTGTCACGGTCTCGCAAGACTCTCGCCCCACTCGGTACAATTACAACGGCTCATGCAAGAGCTGAGGGGTTGTGTGGTTTTACAAAACTCACTCAACTAACTAGGGTTCACCTAGAGCAAGCACTAAAGCGGTCTAACTAACCTAAGCACTTCACAAAGCACCTACGCTAATCACCGAGTGATTCTATTAAGCACTTGGGTGTTTGAGCTCTTGGAAATGTGCATTATATGCCTTGGTATGTTGCTTGGGCTCCCACACCTTCAAATGGCCGGTTGGAGGTGTATTTATAGCCCCCAACACAATTCTAGCTGTTGGAGAAAAGTTGCAGTTCTCTGCGGCACACCGGACAGTCTGGTGGTGCACCGGACAGTTCGGTGGTGCACCGGACAGCACACTGTAGCATGTCCGGCGCGCGTAGCCGTTGCTCTGTCAGAGCAGGTGACCGTTGGCGCCACAGGCTTTCCACACCGGACAGTCTGGTGCTCACACCGGACAATCCGGTGGTCTTCTCTCCGGGTGCCACCAGGGACTAGCCATTGGGCTAAGGTTCCCTGGTGCACCAGACAGTCCGGCATGTGGGCACCGGACAGTCCGGTGCTCCACGCACAGACAGTCCGCAGGCAGCACACTTGGACTTTTCTTGGATCTTCTTAATGTCTTTTTTTGAGGTGTTGCTTTCCCCAATTCCTTAGTCCAAGTAAATCTTGCATCCTGTGAACTACAATCATAAACACTAGAAATCTTATTAGTTCACGGATTGTGTTGATCATCAAACACCAAAACTCAATTAGCCAAATGGCCCGGGGTCCATTTTCCTTACAATCTCCCACTTTTTGGTGATTGATGACAACACAACCAAAGCAAGCAAATAATACAAGTATTTGAATGAAAATATGCAATCTACTTGCTAGGATGCATGTTTGTCCCCACAATGTGATATTATGGACTTAAGCCTCCCCCTAACTCCATAATTCATTTACTTCCTATTTTAGGACCAAATAACCAAAACCACTTGAAATACCATTTGTAGATACAAAATTTTAAATTTGTGGTGTTTGGTGTTTGATATAGTTTTCATTGCTTTGGTCCCTAAACTTCTCCCCCTTTGGCATCAACCACCGAAAAGGAAGACATTAAAAGCATGTAGGAAGTAAATAAAAGCTTGTCCTTAAAAGATTACTCCCCCTAAATGAGTGTTCTCCTTTAGAAAGAGTTTTCTCCCCCTTTAGAGATGAAGAAAAGCTCCCCCTAACAGAGATCTTAAGAAAAAGCATGTGAAAATTAGAGGTGCAAGACATGATTTGAAAAGACTAACTTCCCTTATGCATATGTAACAGAATATGAGTTAATCACTTATGCATTTTTAGCAACATGGAAGTATATTGTATGAAATATAGTCTAATCAAATATTAGAGAAGACATGTAAATGATACTAGATGTAGTCTCAAAAGATACCGATTGAAATTCAATGGCGAGCTTTGAGAGACATGAGAGTTCTTGGAGATTTTGCAGTGGAAGATTGTTGTCTTTCTCCGGGGACCTAATTTTCCTTACAATGAGACTACCACATGAAATAGACTTGAAAAGGTGTTAGTCTCAAAGTATTAGATTATAGAGTAACCTCCCCCTGAAGGTGTGCATACAAGTTTTGAATACTTGTAGGAGACATGCACTTTGATTTGATATCAAGAGGGGCAAATTATCTATAATCCGAACTTTGACACATATAAGTTAAATGATACAACTTGTAGAATTCAAAATTTTCAATTGATGTATCATTTACTATGGAGTGATATAGAAGCTATGTGTCGTGCTTAAATTAACATTTTAAGCCATGTAGGTTTGCTTAAGTATATGAATTGAAAGCAGGCAATCCTACCATGTGATCTACCTAGTATGCACAATTTTAAACAAAAGTAAATAACAAATGTAATACTAGGCAAGAAAGGTAAACTAGATACAAGGTAAATAGATACGCATATCTAAAAATAAGAGATACAATAAAACTAGTTACCTTAGTCATGGGTGGGAAATTTGGGTCCAAAATTTTCACTAACTCACTTGGCAAGTAATCTTGATCCAATATGATGTATCCCATGATATATATCTTTGTCAAGTCTCCAAATTTCTCGAAGACCTTCGGTCCACTCACTTCCCTTTCGGGATCCAAACCTTCTTGGTGCTTTTCATGGTTGAAATTATTTCCTTTGGCACCCAGATGCGTTTGGCCCCTTTTCTTTGTTGACTTGCTTGTTGGCCTTGATTGCTATCACCTTTCCATTCTTTTTATTCTTGATCAAATATGGTGTAGCATCCTTTTTGTTCACCTTTTTTATGTAGGTGTTGGAGATTTTGCTTGATGGCTTTTGCTTGAGCTTTTGCCTTTGTTTATCCCCGGTCATCGCCTTGCATTGGAAAGACTTATGGCCTTCCATGTGGCATAGCCTACAAATCACAGTTTCTCCCTCTACAGGCTTGTTCACTCCCGCAGTGGTGTTATCCTGTGGTCGGATTTGTTTGGCTTTGCCTTTCTTGTCATACAAAGCCTTGCCAATGAGAGCCACTTCTTGCTTTAATTGTTCATTTTTCTTTGCAACCTCATCCAAACATGTCTCTACAACAATATTCTCAACAACGACTTGGTTGCAAGGGTTAGAATCATCAATTAAATCAAAGCAGAAGTAGACGCATCTTTCTTAATTATTTCAGGTATTTCAACTAAAGATGTTGTTGGGGTGCTACCAATGTTTTCTAGCTTAGTTGTTAGCTCATTATTGTGTATGCTAAGAATTTCCATTTTCTCTAGCAAATTTTCAATAGCTTCTTGGGAGCTAGCTAACTTAGCCTTAAGTTTTCCACTTTTTTTAATGAGACCATCATCGGTAGCAGTGGATGGAGCACTAGATTCTAATAGCTCAATTTTAGTTGACAGCTCACTATTCAAGTTTACAAAAGTTTCAAATTTTTCTAGCAAACCTTTATAATCATTTTGGGAGCTAATCAACTTATTTTTCAAATTTTTAAGTTGAGCTTTTTGCTTAGTGCAAACATCCTGGAAAAATTCTACGGCTTCCGCAAGCTCATCTACAGAGGGCTTTCCCTCGCCTTCATCATCACTACTACTTTCATCATTAGAGGATGGAATGCTTTTGTTATCTCTTGCCATAAGGCATTTGTGTGATGACCGTGATGAGTGTGATGAGGATCGGTGGTTGCGCGTCCTTGGAGGTTCATCTTCACTTGAAGAATCATCCCAAGTTTTAACACTTGTTAGCGCCTTGCTTTTGCTCCTCTCCTTTTTGGGTTCGGCCATATTTGGACAGTTGTCCCTGAAGTGGCCCTTCTCCCCACATGCGAAGCATCCTCTCTTCCTTTGCTTTTCCTGTCAATGTTAAAGAGAAGATCTTCGACCTGCAGGGCACACCCATTAGATTAATCTTGTGAATCATCCTCATTACCTTTCCGACGCGTTGGATTGTTTCTTCTTCCTCGGAGGATGATGTGCATGGTTGGTTATCTTCATCATCATCACTTTCTTCTTCTTCCTCTTCTTCACTTGAGGAACTTGGAGTGGGAGCCTTCTTTTTGCCCTTCCTTTCATCACATGCAAAAGCATATGGCCTTGAGGAGGTTGGCTCCTCTCCCCGACACATTTTTCGCGACATCTCAAAAGTCGCGATTTTCCCAATCACAATGGTCGGGGTCATGTTACTCAAGTCCTCCATGTTGTGAAGGATGGTGATGATGCTCCCATATCTTCGTTGTGGTAGCAGGGAGATAATCTTCCTCACAATGTCCGCATCACCTAGCTTATTAATGCCAATAGAGTTGAGCTCATTGATAATTAGATTCAAGCGAGAATACATATCTCTAACAAGCTCATCATCTTTCATAGCAAATGAATTATACTCATTTAAGACTAGGCAATGTTTTTGCTCATGGACATTGGATGTGCCGTCATAGAGCTCATGCAATTTTAGCCAAATCTCATTAGCAGTTTTCAAGGTAAATACTTGATTAAAAATATCCATGCTAAGAGATTCAAACAAGCAATTTTTGGCTCTAGCATTTAAGTGAATTTCTTTTTCCTCACTTGTGGTGGGTTTCTCGGGATTCTTGACGGGTTTCATCCCGTCACGAGTGACTCTTGAAAGTTCCCTTTGACCCGGGAACAGGATCTGGATGTCGCCTAGAGGGGGGGTGAATAGGCGAATAAAACTTATTACTTTAAAACTTAAATTCTTACTCTACTCGAAGACTTAGTACGCAGTGGAGTGAGAAGACTCTTCGAGTAGGTTGTAGCGGAATAGAAGATCCTGTCTCAAAATGTCCTGCACTTCAAATCAAGCTTATACCACAGATAAGTATTGAAGTGCAGATATAAAGTCGAGTAAGACAGAGAGTCAGGATACAACACAGAACAGAGCACACAGACGCAAGGATTTATCCCGAGGTTCGGCCAAGCCTGAAATGCTTGCCTAGTCCTCGTTGGAGTTAGCCACACCTGGGCTTGGAGTCTATTTCAACTCCTTCCTCCGTTTGCTCAGATCTGTCAGTATGATAGATAGAGCCTTTCACTATTGAGTTGGGTTACAACAACACTGTGGCTGCTTACACACTTCTTGGCAGCACCTCGGTAGAGTAACGATACGCTCAAGACCTTGCTCTAGCTCTTCGCAGCACTTCTCCTCTCTCTAAAGGCTTATAGCTGTGCCTTCTACACAAACTAGAGAGATACACACAAGAGGGAGAGTGAGAATTGATCCGAGTGATGTCTACACTTGTTGGCTGCGCTTGTACCTTGCTAGAGGTGCCTAGGGGTCCCTTTTATAGGCACAAGAGGCCTAGGAACCGTTGGAAGCAATCCAGGAAGGCAAATCTTGCCTTCTGTCGGGTGGCGCACCGGACAGTCCGGTGCACCACCGGACACTGTCCGGTGCCTGATCTCCTTCCATAAATGGAGCAGTCGACCGTTGCAGTCCTGGAGCCGTTGGCGCACCGGACACTGTCCGGTGCCCCCATCTGACCGTTGGCTCGGCCACGCGTCACGCGTAGATCGCGCGGCCGACCGTTGTCCAAGCCGACCGTTGGCTCACCGGACAGTCCGGTGCACCACCGGACAGTCCGGTGAATTATAGCCGTACATCGCCAGACACTTCCCGAGAGCGACCTTTTCGCCAGAGTTCAATCTGGCGCACTGGACACTGTCCGGTGCACCACCGGACAGTTCGGTGTGCCAGACTGAGCTGAGTCTTGGCTGTACACAGCCAAGCCTTTCGCACCTCTTTCCTTTTCTTCTTCTTTCTGTTTCTAACACTTAGACAAGTATATTAGTCCACAAAACCAATGTACTAAGTCTAGAAACATACCTTCTCTTAATTATTACATCTATAGCATTTCACATGCTTGAGCTTTGATGTTGGACTCATAAATCATCAAGTCGGCTTGACTTGATCTAGATTGACATTTCTTGGCTCCAACATCCTGCAAAGGTCACATAGAACATCTCCAAACATAGGAACAACCCAAACTAAAGATTAAGGTGAACTTAGCTCTTTTGGGCTGCTTCCAGTTCTAGTTTTGACATTTGTTCTCCTTCTAGTGACCTTGATCTCCTTCTTAGAGCTTGATCTTGAGCCTTATGACTTACACCACATAACTGTAGCTTTTACCTCATTGGCTGTAAGTCACGTCCTTATGTAGTGATCCTTGATGTGTCGTAGCTGTTCTCAACTCGATCACCCTTGACTTTGCAAGCCTTCTTCTTCACCCTTGGCTTTGGGTTCCTCAGCCTCCTTGACCTTCTCCCGTGCACTTGGTACCTCAAAGCTCTTCTTGCCTCCGTCCTTGGCTTGATCAGTTGTCTCCGAGCTACGCACCCGAGTCTCACTTTATGCAATGTCCATCTTACTTGTGATGTCCATTATGTATCCATAATCCAGTTCTTGGACAATCACATTTGTTCACTTGTGTTGAACCCTGTTAGCTCTACCTTAAGCACCTGTTCAACACTTAGTACACTGTTAGTCCTTTAATTGAGTTGTCATCCAAACACCAAAACTCACAAGAGAGCTTTCAATCTCCCCCTTTTTGGTGATTGATGGCAACACAATTAAAGCTTACATAAGAATAAGATTTGAAGCACAAATTTTCAATTCTAAGTTTAGAGAATGCTCCCCCTAAATATGTGCTTACTTCAAAAACATAATCTTGACCTCAGACACCAATTTGCACATACTTAGGCAATTCGAAACATTTCTACACCTTAGCACTTTTTAGGATGCATTGTGTCAAGAATCAAACCATGATGCTATAACACACAAATGCACATAATCAAAGTTAAACACCATTCAAATTAGTGGATATATCACAGGAATATCAACCTACCACTATTCACCATTAAGATACCAATTTAAACTAAGATACCAATTTAAAGCAATCTTAAAGCACCTTTAATCTTAAAGCACCATTAACCACATGACTATCTATTACACTATAGAAGCCAAATAATAATTCATCGCGGCGGAAACACTAGTCCATATGATGCAACACATATAATACTACAAGAAGCATATGAATAACACACTAGCAAAGCTTAAACTAACACATCACCCCTTAGGATAAGCTTTCCTCTCAGGTTGAGATAAGCTTTAATACACAAATTCTCCCCCTTTGACATCAAACACCAAAAACCATACTCAAGCAAGAACATAGGATGATGTCAAGGGACAGCAGGGTGTTTAAGGAGGAAAAATGACTATCAAAACTCCCCCTTACTTATTGAACATATGCACTATCACGTTTAGGTAAGATACATATATGCAAAAAGATTAATACTTCCTTTTGTATCTTTACCATGTTGTAGTGTACTTCCCATCTTGAAAGTATTTAATCTCTCGAGAGCTTCTCCACACTTGTGCCTGATTCTTTATCCTAACTTTTTCTTGTTGCTAAGACACCAACCTTAGAACAAATTATAGTATTGGGCGCAAGAAGAAACTTCTATTCTAATGATTATCAAAAGATGTCAATTGAAGCAAACTATCACGGCTACTAATTGAAAGATACCAATTGCAAAAGTTCATTTATTATCATAGCTCCATGATATTTAAGAATAAGCATCTATTATCACCAGATATTATAGAGCATGAGCAATCTAAAAATATGCACTTACTCACGACTTGAGATACCAATTTCTTGACTTACAGAGGTACCCAAGTCCTGATTGCTCCATTTCTTGCTTATCTTCTCTTTCCACCTAGAGACTATACAAGATTGCTCAAGAAAAAGTTAGTCTCAAAAGACACAAGTTATGTGTGCTCCCCCTCAAGTTGTGCATCAAGTATTTGAATGACTTGCACTTTGCACATTCTAGCTTCCTTAGAACTAGAGGGGATCACAACATACCTTGGTCAAGGCATACTCTATCACTTTCATCACACAAAGATGCCAATTTGAATATCAAATGAAAAGCCACTTAACACCAAATGAAGGCTAAATGAAAGGTTGACTAAATACAACAATGCATGCCTCAGTGGCACCTAAGCCACTTGAATACTCACAGGAAGTATAACATTTACACGCAACTTAGACATGCTTCATACTTAACTATCATTGCATCACATATACTAATTGAAAAACAACATGATCATGTCTAAGCACATCATAGTTAAGAAGGTTCTTTAGGTACACCAAAAGAAACAACATTTTGAGGCATAAGTCTCCTAAGCCACTATACTACCAATGAAATGCAAGAACACAGCTATGATCACTATCAATGGAACTTCAAGATATTCAATAAAATTGCACAGTTCCATTTTCCATACCTTTGCCTTTATGAGAGCACTTGTTATCACCAATTCAGGGCTCCTTTTGCTCATGCACCTCATAGCTCAAAAGGGCACGACATGGATTTGAAATTCACACAGTACTAGGGTAATCATGTGAACATGGACTAAACAAAATGTCATAATTGCACATAGCATGACTTACAAAAAGTTACAGGTTTATCCATATACACCAAGAGAGTTAATCGTTGTGGATATAACAAATGAAAGAGCTATCCATGAATGATTCAAAAGATATATCCTATATAGCACCAGTCATGATTAAGCAAATATCATTATGATTCATTTAACACAGGCAATCATAAAGCATAACTACTCCAAAGACAGGTAGCACAACAAGCCAACTTAAGAGCAATACTAAATTGCAATTATGTACTTAAAATACACGGGTACCATCCTTTGGAGAGCAAGTTGTAGATTCTCGTCAAAGTCCTTTACTTGATTCACCAATAATGATTCAGGACCTATACACCTTATTTCACTTGAGATGAACATGGGATTAGTGTTTCACAATAATTCAACCTTGGGTCAATAAACACCAAAACAATTAACAACCGTCTTAAGCTCTCCCATGGTCTCCAGTTTATCTCAAAGCACCTGCATGGTCTAGTTAGCACAGTTTGGTACCCATCTCGGGATGGGTCCATAATGATCATCTAAATGTGCCTTTGGTACCCAAATTGCCTTTGTGCTAGTTCTAGGTGATCTCGTTATAGATCTAGCACATGTGTATGATTTGGGTCTCCTACGCGAATAAAATTGAGACAAATTCACTTGCTTAGGAATCTTACCTTTATAACATACCTTGGATAGATGACCCTGCTCACCACACTTGTAGCAGAAGCGTCGCTCAACCTGACATGATGCTTGCTGTGTGTCATTTTCCTTGGTGAGGGTCACCTTGGAGGATGCACATCCTTGATTCTTCATGACCGGACATGAAGTGATCGTGTGGTCCTTATTGTTGCATCCAAAACAACTCCTTGTCCCTTCATTCTTGTCTTTGTACGGACAAGACGCGATGAGGTGGCCTAACTTCTTGCACTTGAAACACCTCCTTTTTCCTTTTCCCTTTTTGTACTTGAATGACATGGAGAGAAGGTCAGTGCAAACAACATGATTAATTGAATCTTTACCTTTTTCCAAGCTCATGTTGATTTCTTCATCTTTAGGAACATTTTTCTTATTGAGCTTGACACTTGCTGCAGTTTTTCCTTTCTCAAGCTTCTTCACCATGCGCCCGTGGATATCTTGAGAGAGTTGAGCAATGTGTCTTCTCCTTAGTTGTCTTTGCTTCTTGTTCCCACACAATTTCTTTTGTGACCCTACAGCTTGATGCTTATTCAAACATTGGCTTTCTTTTGAACAATAGGGGTTAGCACATGGTGATGAATTATCTAAATGTGTACTTGTGCAAGAATGAAGTTCACATGAATTTAAGTTCGTAATTACGACCTCATGAGCAACTTCAAGCATGATATGTCTATCCAAGAGATTATCATGATAACAAGACAATAAGTCATATTTTTCAGTAAGAGCAAGGTTATCATGACTTAACAATTCTACTTGATTCCTAAGCATAGAATCTTCAATTTTAAGTTGAGCAGCATTATATAATACATCATGATTATTTCTTTGCTCAATTAAAATCGATTCATACCGTTGGACCAAATTCCCATGAGAGTACTTTAGCTCCTCATGTTCTTTGGTCATCTTCTCCAGGCTGTCGTTGGTTTTGATGAGAGTCTCCTCTAGCCTGAGAAGCGTCTCGCCTTGTTCCTTGTTTCTTCTCAACAACTTAACCAAGAGAGCTTTGTCCGCTTTGTTGAGATGGTTGTAGAAATGGCGAATCTCCTCTTCTTCCACATCATTGGTCTCATTTTCCCTGTCATTAATGTCAGTGGAAGCAATATAGGAAAATGTACCTTGTGATGATGAAGATTCATCCTCGCTATCATCCTCATATTCCTCCTCATTATGGCTTTCGTCTCCACCGTCATTGTTAGCAATAAAACATTTATCACTAGTGGAGAACAATCCTGTCGACGAGGTGGATTCATCGTTTGGGTGCCATCGTTCTTGTTCTTCTCCCTTTGGATGGTTAGTATCACAAGTAATATAGGGAGTGGGAGCATCACAGTTTGCCACAGAATATTTTTCTTTAATTCTATTCCATAAATCATGAGCATCAACAAATAGATCACTATCACTACTCATGATTGCAAAATAAGCACCTCTAGAAAGAGAATCAACTAAGATGTTGCAAGCATGGTGATTTAGAGATAGACATCTTAGTTCATCATTTGAAGGATTTTTACTAACATTAGAGGGAAAAATACTTCTACTAAAAATCTGCCTCAAATCAGGATCAACACTCATGAAAGCACTATAAATAGAGACGGACCAAGACTTGTAATTAGAACCATTGCCTAAAAGAAGTTCTACAGTTACCTCTTGTGACGACATCGTCATCTCCGGACGGCTAAGCCCACACTGGAGAGGCCTAGCTCCGATACCAATTGAAAGTTCCCTTTGACCCGGTAACAGGATCTGGATGTCGCCTAGAGGGGGGTGAATAGGCGAATAAAACTTATTACTTTAAAACTTAAATTCTTACTCTACTCGAAGACTTAGTACGCAGTGGAGTGAGAAGACTCTTCGAGTAGGTTGCAGCGGAATAGAAGATCCTGTCTCAAAATGTCCTGCACTTCAAATCAAGCTTATACCATAGATAAGTATTGAAGTGCAGATATAAAGTCGAGTAAGACAGAGAGTCAGGATACAATACAGAACAGAGCACACAGACGCAAGGATTTATCCCGAGGTTCGGCCAAGCCTGAAATGCTTGCCTAGTCCTCGTTGGAGTTAGCCACACCTAGGCTTGGAGTCTATTTCAACTCCTTCCTCCGTTTGCTCAGATCTGTCAGTATGACAGATAGAGCCTTTCACTATTGAGTTGGGTTACAACAACACTGTGGCTGCTTACACACTTCTTGGCAGCACCTCGGTAGAGTAACGATACGCTCAAGACCTTGCTCTAGCTCTTAGCAGCACTTCTCCTCTCTCTAAAGGCTTATAGCTGTGCCTTCTACACAAACTAGAGAGATACACACAAGAGGGAGAGTGAGAATTGATCCGAGTGATGTCTACACTTGTTGGCTGCGCTTGTACCTTGCTAGAGGCGCCTAGGGGTCCCTTTTATAGGCACAAGAGGCCTAGGAGCCGTTGGAAGCAATCCAGGAAGGCAAATCTTGCCTTCTGTCGGGTGGCGCACCGGACAGTCCGGTGCACCACCGGACACTGTCCGGTGCCTGATCTCCTTCCATAAATGGAGCAGTCGACCGTTGCAGTCCTGGAGCCGTTGGCGCACCGGACACTGTCCGGTGCACACCGGACAGTCCGGTGCACACCGGACAGTCCGGTGCCCCCATCTGACCATTGGCTCGGCCACGCGTCACGCGCAGATCGCGCGACCGACCGTTGCCCAAGCCGACCGTTGGCTCACCGGACAGTCCGGTGCTCCACCGGACAGTCCGGTGAATTATAGCCGTACATCGCCAGACACCTCCCGAGAGCAACCTTTTCGCCGGAGTTCAATCTGGCGCACCGGACACTGTACGGTGCACCACCGGACAGTCCGGTGTGCCAGACTGAGCTGAGTCTTGGCTGTACACAGCCAAGCCTTTCGCACCTCTTTCCTTTTCTTCTTCTTTCTGTTTCTAACACTTAGACAAGTATATTAGTCCACAAAACCAATGTACTAAGTCTAGAAACATACCTTCTCTTAATTATTACATCTATAGCATTTCACATGCTTGAGCTTTGATGTTGGACTCATAAATCATCAAGTCGGCTTGACTTGATCTAGATTGACATTTCTTGGCTCCAACATCCTGCAAAGGTCACATAGAACATCTCCAAACATAGGAACAACCCAAACTAAAGATTAAGGTGAACTTAGCTCTTTTGGGCTGCTTCCAGTTCTGGTTTTGACATTTGTTCTCCTTCTAGTGACCTTGATCTCCTTCTTAGAGCTTGATCTTGAGCCTTATGACTTACACCACATAACTGTAGCTTTTACCTCATTGGATGTAAGTCACGTCCTTATGTAGTGATCCTTGATGTGTCGTAGCTGTTCTCAACTCGATCACCCTTGACTTTGCAAGCCTTCTTCTTCACCCTTGGCTTTGGGTTCCTCAGCCTCCTTGACCTTCTCCCGTGCACTTGGTACCTCGAAGCTCTTCTTGCCTCCGTCCTTGGCTTGATCAGTTGTCTCCGAGCTACGCACCCGAGTCTCACTTTATGCAATGTCCATCTTACTTGTGATGTCCATTATGTATCCATAATCCAGTTCTTGGACAATCACATTTGTTCACTTGTGTTGAACCCTGTTAGCTCTACCTTAAGCACCTGTTCAACACTTAGTACACTGTTAGTCCTTTAATTGAGTTGTCATCCAAACACCAAAACTCACAAGAGAGCTTTCAATCTCCCCCTTTTTGGTGATTGATGGCAACACAATTAAAGCTTACATAAGAATAAGATTTGAAGCACAAATTTTCAATTCTAAGTTTAGAGAATGCTCCCCCTAAATATGTGCTTACTTCAAAAACATAATCTTGACCTCAGACACCAATTTGCACATACTTAGGCAATTCGAAACATTTCTACACCTTAGCACTTTTTAGGATGCATTGTGTCAAGAATCAAACCATGATGCTATAACACACAAATGCACATAATCAAAGTTAAACACCATTCAAATTAGTGGATATATCACAGGAATATCAACCTACCACTATTCACCATTAAGATACCAATTTAAACTAAGATACCAATTTAAAGCAATCTTAAAGCACCTTTAATCTTAAAGCACCATTAACCACATGACTATCTATTACACTATAGAAGCCAAATAATAATTCATCGCGGCGGAAACACTAGTCCATATGATGCAACACATATAATACTGCAAGAAGCATATGAATAACACACTAGCAAAGCTTAAACTAACACATCACCCCTTAGGATAAGCTTTCCTCTCAGGTTGAGATAAGCTTTAATACACAAATTCTCCCCCTTTGACATCAAACACCAAAAACCATACTCAAGCAAGAACATAGGATGATGTCAAGGGACAGCAGGGTGTTTAAGGAGGAAAAATGACTATCAAAACTCCCCCTTACTTATTGAACATATGCACTATCACGTTTAGGTAAGATACATATATGCAAAAAGATTAATACTTCCTTTTGTATCTTTACCATGTTGTAGTGTACTTCCCATATTGAAAGTATTTAATCTCTCGAGAGCTTCTCCACACTTGTGCCTGATTCTTTATCCTAACTTTTTCTTGTTGCTAAGACACCAACCTTAGAACAAGTTATAGTATTGGGCGCAAGAAGAAACTTCTATTCTAATGATTATCAAAAGATGTCAATTGAAGCAAACTATCTCGGCTACTAATTGAAAGATACCAATTGCAAAAGTTCATTTATTATCATAGCTCCATGATATTTAAGAATAAGCATCTATTATCACCGGATATTATAGAGCATGAGCAATCTAAAAATATGCACTTACTCACGACTTGAGATACCAATTTCTTGACTTACAGAGGTACCCAAGTCCTGATTGCTCCATTTCTTGCTTATTGTAATACCCGGTTTGCAAAGAAGAGAAGTTGGGGGTTGTTCCTTTTGTTTTTTTCTCATCCGGTTGTGGTTTTGGGGATTTGGGATTTTGTGGGAAACATTTTCAACTAGGGCAGTAGAATTTATTTGGTTTGGTGCTTGCGTTGCGGTCGGGTGCTGTCGCGTGGGTTAGTTGGGCCGCAATTGGTGTTTCGGCCCGTTAACCCTCCCAAACCCTAGCCGCCTCCCTCATAACCCCTCCCCCCATGTGCAGCCGCCCCCCCACTTCTCTCCCTCCCTTGGCCGCCGCCCCCCTGCCCACCTTCTCCTCTCTCAATTTTTGCAGCCACCCAAACCCTAGCCGCCCCCCCCCCCCAATCCCCTCCTCCCAAGGTGCCAATCCTCGCCGCTCGGATCATCGTCGTCGTGGAGCGAGTCTTCAATCGTTTCGGTGGAGGGAAGAAGGGAGGGAAGAAAGGGGGAGAATCCAAGGTGATTTTTTTGTGTTCATCCCTTGTTCATTTGCGCTGCAATTTAATTGATTAGAAGTTGCGTTTGCAATTGGGTAGATGTGGCTGTCCAGAATTTTAGGTGGTGGATGAACAGCAGTAGTTCTAGCAGTTTTTTTATTTTTTTCGTGAGGGATTAAGGGAAATCAGTTTGGGGATCATGTAGAACTTTACCTTACCTTTCCAACGTGTATTTATGCGCTCAATTTGGAGTTATGAATTGAAAGTTATCACCGTTTGAATCCGGGTATGTGGCTGTCCAGAATTTTAGGTGGTGGATGAGCAGCAGCAGTATTAGCAGTTTCTGGGGATTTTTTGGGAGTAATTAGGGTTAATCAGTATAAGAATCATGAAGGTCTCCTTCTTATCTTTCCAACAAGTACTTATGCGCTTGATTCGGAATTATATTTTAAAAGTTATCGCTGTTTGAATCCGAGTATGTCGCTGCCCAAAACAGAAAAAAACAGATTGCAGGGTTTATTTTGTGGACTGTTTAGGGGTGATTAGATGTTAGAATTTAACCATAAATTGTATACAAAACTTGTGGGGAATTTTATGTAGTTGCCTCTGGAGTTTTGTTTGACGCCATTGCTGTCTTAATTTTAAAAGTTATGGAATTGTTAAGCAGCACCGCTGCAGTTTTGGTTGGTGTGGGGAGAATTGTTACCCGCGGGGGGGGGGGGTTGAGATTGCGCGTAGGTGCGGTGTTGTCTTTGAGTTTTTCTTATGTGAATTTGGTGCACTAAGTTGGGTGTCAAAAACAGGTGGTGGACTTCCGGATCGTTCTTAGGGATTTTGCCCAAACTCCGGTGAAGGCAAGTAAACTTGTGATGGTTATTCCGTCTGGCAAATGAGGAGTCTTGTTCTTGATTATGTTGTGCTTTTATGTTCATATTCATATTTGGTTTGTTTATAGAGTACCATCATTTGAGAATGTTCATGTTTCATGGATTTCATATGTTAAGTTTGAGGTTTGATCATGTTACTCAAGTGGTTATTATGTGGAATGGGTGGAAGTATATGACTAGCACATTTTCTTACCTGGGAAGAACTTATGATGTTGTCTTGCATATTGCACTCATCATCCATTGCATTGAAGTTTCGTCGCGATCTTATGGTCCGACCGTACCGGTACATTGAGCATCATATGTTGCCCGAGAAGGGGTATGATGCAGCTTCATATCCTTAGAGATATGGAGGCAGAAGTCATTATTGCATTTGTAGCCATGTGCATTCATGGGAGAGGTGTGGAATATATTATGTGGAGGTGGATAATTTGGACTTATGTATGGTGATCTTACTTGGCGATGAGTTTTTTAGCTACTTGCTTACTTGCTGCAATTTACTGTTCAAAAGAAAAGAAAGAAGTCCTGAATACGGGGTTGTGTAAGCACAGTTGATTTACAATGTCCTATTTGTTGTGGTTATGTTTACTTGCTGAGATGTGTTATCTCACATCTTGCATTGTTTGATGCAGGCACCTAATTTCTGCTTGGGGAAATAGAGGGATGTAGCAGCACGGCCACTTCACCTTTAATTAAAGGAACCCCCCACTTAATAATGTTGTTAATCTGAGTTGGTCTAGTCCAGTGAATTACTTTGTTCCTGGTTGGGTGTTTGCTTTGGGTGGGCTGAGTACCTTATCCCATTTGTTTTACTTCAGTTGGGTCATAATTAAGTTTTACCACTTTTGCATTTTAGTTTCTACTACATGAATCATATGTCTTTATATCTTGTATGAACTTCATGTTTTCCCCTCCTCGTTATGCCCGTTATCAAAGGAGGTGCTGCCGGATTTTTCTTGCTTTATATTCTTCCTTTATTACATCTCTTGTGTTGAGTAAGTTTGGAGGGTGGGGTTCGTGGTATTATTCATTCTGTGCGACCAGTGGGGTGTTACAGTTGGTATCAAAGCATAGGCTGTAGGTCCTAGCAAGTGGAGTAGTAATAAATTGACACACTGCACATGTAGGATGGGTTTTCTGTCTTGCTATTGATATGATTATGTTATTGTCTGTGCTAGTTTTGACATTATCTAGAGAGATGCTATGCTTATCTCATTTACTTATTATTCTCATCCCTGTGGCTGCAGCTATGCCGCCTCGTAGAGCTCGGGGTAGTCCGCAAGCTCCTAGTGGGGACTCGATGAGTGCGGCGGCAATGTTAGCCGCAATGCAGGCCATGCAGCAGGAGTTGGCCCTTCTAAGGCAAGCCATTCCTGTCGCCCCTGCGGGTGGTTCTCAGGGTGCTGGAGGTGGAGAAGTGCCCGGGGGCGCTGTCCCTGCGGGTGCTGTTCCAGGTGGCGGGGCCGAGGTGCCCCTTCCAGTCAGTGGTCTTACTCTGATGCAGTGGATGGGCATGAAGTTGGATTCTTTTGATGGCAGTGGTACTCCGGTCGAGGCGGCAGATTGGTTGACTTATGTGGAGGATAAGATGAATGTCTTCGAGATTGCATATGGAGATCGGGTTCGCTTTGGCACTCAGCTGCTGAAGGGAGAGGCACAAATTTGGTGGAGAGGCGTGTAGGCAGCGCACTCCTCCTCACCAGGAGTCCTATCATGGGATGTTTTCATCAGGCAGTTCGAAAGGAGATTCTACCCGGTCACCTTTCTAGAGAAGATGAAGATTGACTTGCAGTCCTACAAGCAGGAGAAGAAGTCTGTCACGGAGTATGAGGTGGGCTTCAACAAGATGGTCCGCTTTGTCCCTCATGTGGCTTATAATGAGATGGAGAAGGCGAGCCAGTTCCGTCAGGGTCTGAAGCCTTCTATCAGGCATGCACTGGGGGCCTTTCCGTTGGTGGACTTCCGTACCACGGTGGAGCAGGCGCTGGGTGTGGAAATGCAACACCAGTACACCATGGAGTCGCAGAAGTCTTCGGGTGTGGATCAGCCTCGTAGCCAGGACCTGAGGAGGGGCAGCACTGGAGGTCCAGCCCACAAGAGGGGCAAGTCTCAGCATCAGCGCCACCATCCTTACCGTGGCAAATCTTCTGACTTGGGTACTTCGGGAGGAAGTACTCAGAGGTTTCGGGCCGTTCCTAAGCCCGGGTTGGGGCTGGTGTGTTTCCGCTGTGGAGATGCGCATCGCCGTGCAGAGTGCCAGTGGAGTGGCAGGTGTTCGATCTGCAGTCAGGACCACAAGGATGTGGTGTGTAGGAGGAATCCCAATGGGAAGCTCAGATGGGAGCCGGTGGCTTCCTCCTCTTCTCAGGGCACTATCCACATGATGTCAAGTGTCGAGCAGCAGTTTTCAGTTCCTCTTCCTCCACAGCAGCTCTATGTGCCTGGGACTTCTCAGTTTGTGCCGATGCAGGGTTTCCCTCAGTATCAGGTCGCGCCTACTCCTGCACCGTCTACCCCTGTGCTGACTCAGTTTGGAGCTCCGCGCCAGCCTCCTCCGGTGGCTCAGTGGGGCTCTTCTGTTAATTTCACTCCGGGAGCTTCCTCTTCTGCGGGTATTTCTGGAGCTTATGTGCTACCCGCTGCGGATGGCAGGGAGCAAGGAGACGTGGTGACAGGTACGATTTCAGTGGATTCATTTGCAGCTCATGCTCTTTTTGACTCTGGCGCTAGTTATTCGTTTGTTTCGGAGGATTTTGTGTCGCGGGCTGGTCTTTCAGTGCAGAGGTTGGGTCACCCAATTTTGGTTAGTTCTGCTAATGGATCCATTAGTAGCTGTTCAGTTTGTCAGGGGTGTTCCATCATTCTTGCTGATGAGGTTTTTTCGGCCAATTTGGTGGTGATTTCCTTGGGGGCATTCGATGTTATCTTGGGTATGGATTGGTTATCCCAGTATCGCGCGGTTATATCTTGCTTCTGGAAGACAGTGTTATTGCAGGCGCCGTCGGGTAAGGAGGTGGTATTCTTGGGAAGTTCCCCGAAGTTCACATTATCCATATTGGCGCAATTGCTTCCTGATCGCCGGTCAAGGAAGTCGGGGATCTTTTTCTCTATGGTGGTGGAGGGTGAGGCTGCCTTGCGGGTGCAGGACATCCGGGTGGTGTGTGACTTTGCTGACGTGTTTCCGGCTTAGCTTCCAGGCATTCCTCCGGAGCGCGATGCAGCTTTTGAGATTAAGCTGATCCCGGGTACGCAGCCTATTCATAAGGCCCCGTATCAAATGGCTCCAAAGGAGCAGGTTGAATTAAAGCGGCAATTAGCTGATCTGCTGGCTAAAGGCTTCATTAGGCCTAGCAGGTCTCCATGGGCTTCCCCAGTATTGTTTGTTGAGAAGAAGGATAAAAGCAAGCGGCTGTGTGTGGATTATCGCGCTTTGAATCAAGTGACAATCAAGAATAAATATCCGCTTCCCCGAATTGAGGTCCTCTTTGAGCAGTTGAGGGGTGCCCAGGTGTTCTCCAAAATTGATTTGAACTCTGGTTATCATCAATTGAGGATTCGTGAAGAGGATATTGAGAAGACTGCCTTCTGTACCAGGTATGGGCATTATGAGTTCATAGTCATGTCTTTTGGCTTAACTAATGCCCCTGCTGCCTTTATGGAAGCAATGAATAGGATGTTGCATGAATTCCTGGACGACTTTGTGGTCGTGTTCCTGGATGATATTCTGATTTATTCAAAGACTGAGGCCGAGCATGAGCAGCATCTCCGTCTCGTTCTGGGTGCCCTAAGGAAGAATCAATTCTATGGCAAGCTGAAGAAGTGCACCTTTTGGCTATCTGAAGTGGCTTTCCTGGGGCACGTGATTAATCAGCAGGGTATTGCGGTTGATCCCAAAAATGTTGCGGCTGTGGTGGAGTGGAAGAGACCCTCTAGTGTCTCTGAAATTCGCATTTTTTTGGGGCTTACTGGGTATTATCGGCGCTTCGTACCAAATTTCTCCAGCATTGCTAAGCCTTTGACTAGGCTCTTGGAGAAGGGTGTTCCCTTCGTCTGGTCCAGCGATTGTGAGGTCAGTTATCAGTCATTGAAGAGCAAGTTGGTGGACGCCCCTATCCTAGCTTTGCCTGAGAGCGGTAAGCGTTTCACAGTTTATACGGATGCTTCGCGTATTGGTCTTGGCTGTGTGCTGATGCAGGAAGGCAAAGTGATTGCTTATGGCTCAAGGCAGTTGAGGAAGCATGAGGGGAATTATCCGACTCATGATCTGGAATTGGCCGCAGTGGTTTTTGCTCTAAAGTCATGGAGGCATTACCTTTATGGCGAGGCTTGTGACATTTTCACCGATCACAAAAGTCTCAAATATGTTTTTACTCAGAAGGAGCTGAATTTGAGGCAGCGTCGGTGGCTGGAATTGATTAAAGATTATGATTTGTCCATTCATTATCACCCGGGGAAGGCTAATGTAGTGGCGGATGCCCTTAGCAGGTCCGGGGTTCCAAAGGTGGCCTTGCCATTGATCGCTGATCTGGACCGTTTAGGGATCGCCTTGTGTTATGTTGGCACCGCTAGCGAGGAGACTCAGATGCTTATTCAATCCTCTCTTATGGAGAGAGTGCGTGTGGCTCAGCAGCAGGATCGTCTTTTGCAGGAAGCTCGAAAGAGGGTTGGTGATGGTAAACCGCGGGAGTTCACCATTGATGAGAATGATTTGGTTCGTTTCAGGGGCCGTCTTTGTGTGCCTCAGAAATCAGAGGTGAAGCTGGATATCCTGCGAGAAGCTCATAAAACACCGTACACCGTCCATCCTGGCGAAACCAAAATGTACCGGGATTTGAAACAAAATTTCTGGTGGAAGCGGATGAAGGTTGACATTTCTAAGTATGTGGCCGCCTGTGAAGTATGTCAGCGCGTGAAGGCCGAACATAAGCGGCCTGCAGGTTTGCTGAAGCCATTAGAAATTCCAGAGTGGAAATGGGAGCATATCACCATGGATTTTGTGGTGGGTCTACCTCGTTCCCCTCGTGGCAGGGATGCTATTTGGGTGGTAGTGGATCGCTTGACTAAGTCTGCGCATTTCATTCCCATGAAGACCACAAATTCAGCTTCAGATTTGGTTCCCTTGTATGTGAAGGAGGTAGTCAGGCTTCATGGGGTACCTAAGTCTATTGTGTCTGATCGAGACTCCAAATTTGTATCCAAATTCTGGGAGAGTCTCCATAGTGCTTTGGGCACCAAGCTTTCACTTAGTGTCGCTTTTCACCCTCAGACGGATGGTCAGTCAGAGCGAACAATCCAAACCTTGGAAGACATGTTGCGTGCTTGTGTTCTGTCATGGAAGGGTAGCTGGGAGGATCATCTTGCTCTGGCAGAGTTTGCGTATAACAATAGCTACCAGGCTAGCATCAAGGTGGCACCATTTGAGGCTTTGTATGGCAGGCGGTGTATCTCCCCTCTGTGCTGGGAGACTTTGGGAGAGAGATCCCTGGTTGGTCCTGATTGGGTTCGGCAAACTTCTGAAAAGGTTCAGGAAATTCGTCAGAATATTTTGGCAGCTCAGAGTCGTCAGAAGAGTTATGCTGATGTGAGGAGGCGGGATCTGGAATTTGCTGTGGGTGACCAAGTCCTTCTCAGGGTATCACCCACTAAGGGAGTTGTACGTTTTGGTGTCTCTGGGAAGCTCAGCCCGAGATACATTGGACCGTTCACTATCTTGGCTCGAGTGGGCAGCCTGGCTTATCGCTTGCTATTGCCGGATTCCATGGCAGGGGTACACCCGGTTTTTCATGTCTCTATGTTGAGGAAGTTCTTGCGAGATCCGGACCATCAGATTGAGATGGAACCAATTGCGGTGCAGCAGGATCTGACTCTGGAGTGTCGTCCGGTGCGTATATTGGAATTCTCGGAGCGTGTGTTGAGGAGGAGATCAATTAAGTATGTCAAAGTCTTATGGTCTAATCAGTCTGAGCGCGAGGCTACGTGGGAAGTTGAGGAGTTGATGCGGCAGAAGTACCCGGAACTTTTCGTTGTGGGTAAGTGTGGTTGATTCATTAATCTTTTCTTTTGTCATTCCGATAGAAGCGTCAGAATTCGAGGTCGAATTCTTTTTAAGAGGGGTAGAGTGTAATACCCGGTTTGCAAAGAAGAGAAGTTGGGGGTTGTTCCTTTTGTTTTTTTCTCATCCGGTTGTGGTTTTGGGGATTTGGGATTTTGTGGGAAACATTTTCAACTAGGGCAGTAGAATTTATTTGGTTTGGTGCTTGCGTTGCGGTCGGGTGCTGTCGCGTGGGTTAGTTGGGCCGCAATTGGTGTTTCGGCCCGTTAACCCTCCCAAACCCTAGCCGCCTCCCTCATAACCCCTCCCCCCATGTGCAGCCGCCCCCCCCCCCCCCACTTCTCTCCCTCCCTTGGCCGCCGCCCCCCTGCCCACCTTCTCCTCTCTCAATTTTTGCAGCCACCCAAACCCTAGCCGCCCCCCCCCAATCCCCTCCTCCCAAGGTGCCAATCCTCGCCGCTCGGATCATCGTCGTCGTGGAGCGAGTCTTCAATCGTTTCGGTGGAGGGAAGAAGGGAGGGAAGAAAGGGGGAGAATCCAAGGTGATTTTTTTGTGTTCATCCCTTGTTCATTTGCGCTGCAATTTAATTGATTAGAAGTTGCGTTTGCAATTGGGTAGATGTGGCTGTCCAGAATTTTAGGTGGTGGATGAACAGCAGTAGTTCTAGCAGTTTTTTTATTTTTTTCGTGAGGGATTAAGGGAAATCAGTTTGGGGATCATGTAGAACTTTACCTTACCTTTCCAACGTGTATTTATGCGCTCAATTTGGAGTTATGAATTGAAAGTTATCACCGTTTGAATCCGGGTATGTGGCTGTCCAGAATTTTAGGTGGTGGATGAGCAGCAGCAGTATTAGCAGTTTCTGGGGATTTTTTGGGAGTAATTAGGGTTAATCAGTATAAGAATCATGAAGGTCTCCTTCTTATCTTTCCAACAAGTACTTATGCGCTTGATTCGGAATTATATTTTAAAAGTTATCGCTGTTTGAATCCGAGTATGTCGCTGCCCAAAACAGAAAAAAACAGATTGCAGGGTTTATTTTGTGGACTGTTTAGGGGTGATTAGATGTTAGAATTTAACCATAAATTGTATACAAAACTTGTGGGGAATTTTATGTAGTTGCCTCTGGAGTTCTGTTTGACGCCATTGCTGTCTTAATTTTAAAAGTTATGGAATTGTTAAGCAGCACCGCTGCAGTTTTGGTTGGTGTGGGGAGAATTGTTACCCGCGGCGGGGGGGGGGGGTTGAGATTGCGCGTAGGTGCGGTGTTGTCTTTGAGTTTTTCTTATGTGAATTTGGTGCACTAAGTTGGGTGTCAAAAACAGGTGGTGGACTTCCGGATCGTTCTTAGGGATTTTGCCCAAACTCCGGTGAAGGCAAGTAAACTTGTGATGGTTATTCCGTCTGGCAAATGAGGAGTCTTGTTCTTGATTATGTTGTGCTTTTATGTTCATATTCATATTTGGTTTGTTTATAGAGTACCATCATTTGAGAATGTTCATGTTTCATGGATTTCATATGTTAAGTTTGAGGTTTGATCATGTTACTCAAGTGGTTATTATGTGGAATGGGTGGAAGTATATGACTAGCACATTTTCTTACCTGGGAAGAACTTATGATGTTGTCTTGCATATTGCACTCATCATCCATTGCATTGAAGTTTCGTCGCGATCTTATGGTCCGACCGTACCGGTACATTGAGCATCATATGTTGCCCGAGAAGGGGTATGATGCAGCTTCATATCCTTAGAGATATGGAGGCAGAAGTCATTATTGCATTTGTAGCCATGTGCATTCATGGGAGAGGTGTGGAATATATTATGTGGAGGTGGATAATTTGGACTTATGTATGGTGATCTTACTTGGCGATGAGTTTTTTAGCTACTTGCTTACTTGCTGCAATTTACTGTTCAAAAGAAAAGAAAGAAGTCCTGAATACGGGGTTGTGTAAGCACAGTTGATTTACAATGTCCTATTTGTTGTGGTTATGTTTACTTGCTGAGATGTGTTATCTCACATCTTGCATTGTTTGATGCAGGCACCTAATTTCTGCTTGGGGAAATAGAGGGATGTAGCAGCACGGCCACTTCACCTTTAATTAAAGGAACCCCCCACTTAATAATGTTGTTAATCTGAGTTGGTCTAGTCCAGTGAATTACTTTGTTCCTGGTTGGGTGTTTGCTTTGGGTGGGCTGAGTACCTTATCCCATTTGTTTTACTTCAGTTGGGTCATAATTAAGTTTTACCACTTTTGCATTTTAGTTTCTACTACATGAATCATATGTCTTTATATCTTGTATGAACTTCATGTTTTCCCCTCCTCGTTATGCCCGTTATCAAAGGAGGTGCTGCCGGATTTTTCTTGCTTTATATTCTTCCTTTATTACATCTCTTGTGTTGAGTAAGTTTGGAGGGTGGGGTTCGTGGTATTATTCATTCTGTGCGACCAGTGGGGTGTTACAGTTATCTTCTCTTTCCACCTAGAGACTATACAAGATTGCTCAAGAAAAAGTTAGTCTCAAAAGACACAAGTTATGTGTGCTCCCCCTCAAGTTGTGCATCAAGTATTTGAATGACTTGCACTTTGCACATTCTAGCTTCCTTAGAACTAGAGGGGATCACAACATACCTTGGTCAAGGCATACTCTATCACTTTCATCACACAAAGATGCCAATTTGAATATCAAATGAAAAGCCACTTAACACCAAATGAAGGCTAAATGAAAGGTTGACTAAATACAACAATGCATGCCTCAGTGGCACCTAAGCCACTTGAATACTCACAGGAAGTATAACATTTACACGCAACTTAGACATGCTTCATACTTAACTATCATTGCATCACATATACTAATTGAAAAACAACATGATCATGTCTAAGCACATCATAGTTAAGAAGATTCTTTAGGTACACCAAAAGAAACAACATTTTGAGGCATAAGTCTCTTAAGCCACGATACTACCAATGAAATGCAAGAACACAGCTATGATCACTATCAATGGAACTTCAAGATATTCAATAAAATTGCACAGTTCCATTTTCCATACCTTTGCCTTTATGAGAGCACTTGTTATCACCAATTCAGGGCTCCTTTTGCTCATGCACCTCATAGCTCAAAAGGGCACGACATGGATTTGAAATTCACACAGTACTAGGGTAATCATGTGAACATGGACTAAACAAAATGTCATAATTGCACATAGCATGACTTACAAAAAGTTACAGGTTTATCCATATACACCAAGAGAGTTAATCGTTGTGGATATAACAAATGAAAGAGCTACCCATGAATGATTCAAAAGATATATCCTATATAGCACCAGTCATGATTAAGCAAATATCATTATGATTCATTTAACACAGGCAATCATAAAGCATAACTACTCCAAAGACAGGTAGCACAACAAGCCAACTTAAGAGCAATACTAAATTGCAATTATGTACTTAAAATACACGGGTACCATCCTTTGGAGAGCAAGTTGTAGATTCTCGTCAAAGTCCTTTGCTTGATTCACCAATAATGATTCAGGACCTATACACCTTATTTCACTTGAGATGAACATGGGATTAGTGTTTCACAATAATTCAACCTTGGGTCAATAAACACCAAAACAATTAACAACCGTCTTAAGCTCTCCCATGGTCTCCAGTCCATCTCAAAGCACCTGCATGGTCTAGTTAGCACAGTTTGGTACCCATCTCGGGATGGGTCCATAATGATCATCTAAATGTGCCTTTGGTACCCAAATTGCCTTTGTGCTAGTTCTAGGTGATCTCGTTATAGATCTAGCACATGTGTATGATTTGGGTCTCCTACGCGAATAAAATTGAGACAAATTCACTTGCTTAGGAATCTTACCTTTATAACATACCTTGGATAGATGACCCTGCTCACCACACTTGTAGCAGAAGCGTCGCTCAACCTGACATGATGCTTGCTGTGTGTCATTTTCCTTGGTGAGGGTCACCTTGGAGGATGCACATCCTTGATTCTTCATGACCGGACATGAAGTGATCGTGTGGTCCTTATTGTTGCATCCAAAACAACTCCTTGTCCCTTCATTCTTGTCTTTGTACGGACAAGACGTGATGAGGTGGCCTAACTTCTTGCACTTGAAACACCTCCTTTTTCCTTTTCCCTTTTTGTACTTGAATGACATGGAGAGAAGGTCAGTGCAAACAACATGATTAATTGAATCTTTACCTTTTTCCAAGCTCATGTTGATTTCTTCATCTTTAGGAACATTTTTCTTATTGAGCTTGACACTTGCTGCAGTTTTTCCTTTCTCAAGCTTCTTCACCACGCGCCCGTGGATATCTTGAGAGAGTTGAGCAATGTGTCTTCTCCTTAGTTGTCTTTGCTTCTTGTTCCCACACAATTTCTTTTGTGACCCTACAGCTTGATGCTTATTCAAACATTGGCTTTCTTTTGAACAATAGGGGTTAGCACATGGTGATGAATTATCTAAATGTGTACTTGTGCAAGAATGAAGTTCACATGAATTTAAGTTCGTAATTACGACCTCATGAGCAACTTCAAGCATGATATGTCTATCCAAGAGATTATCATGATAACAAGACAATAAGTCATATTTTTCAGTAAGAGCAAGGTTATCATGACTTAACAATTCTACTTGATTCCTAAGCATAGAATCTTCAATTTTAAGTTGAGCAGCATTATATAATACATCATGATTATTTCTTTGCTCAATTAAAATCGATTCATACCGTTGGACCAAATTCCCATGAGAGTACTTTAGCTCCTCATGTTCTTTGGTCATCTTCTCCAGGCTGTCGTTGGTTTTGATGAGAGTCTCCTCTAGCCTGAGAAGCGTCTCGCCTTGTTCCTTGTTTCTTCTCAACAACTTAACCAAGAGAGCTTTGTCCGCTTTGTTGAGATGGTTGTAGAAATGGCGAATCTCCTCTTCTTCCACATCATTGGTCTCATTTTCCCTGTCATTAATGTCAGTGGAAGCAATATAGGAAAATGTACCTTGTGATGATGAAGATTCATCCTCGCTATCATCCTCATATTCCTCCTCATTATGGCTTTCGTCTCCACCGTCATTGTTAGCAATAAAACATTTATCACTAGTGGAGAACAATCCTGTCGACGAGGTGGATTCATCGTTTGGGTGCCATCGTTCTTGTTCTTCTCCCTTTGGATGGTTAGTATCACAAGTAATATAGGGAGTGGGAGCATCACAGTTTGCCACAGAATATTTTTCTTTAATTCTATTCCATAAATCATGAGCATCAACAAATAGATCACTATCACTACTCATGATTGCAAAATAAGCACCTCTAGAAAGAGAATCAACTAAGATGTTGCAAGCATGGTGATTTAGAGATAGACATCTTAGTTCATCATTTGAAGGATTTTTACTAACATTAGAGGGAAAAATACTTCTACTAAAAATCTGCCTCAAATCAGGATCAACACTCATGAAAGCACTATAAATAGAGACGGACCAAGACTTGTAATTAGAACCATTGCCTAAAAGAAGTTCTACAGTTACCTCTTGTGACGACATCGTCATCTCCGGACGGCTAAGCCCACACTGGAGAGGCCTAGCTCCGATACCAATTGAAAGTTCCCTTTGACCCGGTAACAGGATCTGGATGTCGCCTAGAGGGGGGGTGAATAGGCGAATAAAACTTATTACTTTAAAACTTAAATTCTTACTCTACTCGAAGACTTAGTACGCAGTGGAGTGAGAAGACTCTTCGAGTAGGTTGCAGCGGAATAGAAGATCCTGTCTCAAAATGTCCTGCACTTCAAATCAAGCTTATACCATAGATAAGTATTGAAGTGCAGATATAAAGTCGAGTAAGACAGAGAGTCAGGATACAATACAGAACAGAGCACACAGACGCAAGGATTTATCCCGAGGTTCGGCCAAGCCTGAAATGCTTGCCTAGTCCTCGTTGGAGTTAGCCACACCTAGGCTTGGAGTCTATTTCAACTCCTTCCTCCGTTTGCTCAGATCTGTCAGTATGACAGATAGAGCCTTTCACTATTGAGTTGGGTTACAACAACACTGTGGCTGCTTACACACTTCTTGGCAGCACCTCGGTAGAGTAACGATACGCTCAAGACCTTGCTCTAGCTCTTAGCAGCACTTCTCCTCTCTCTAAAGGCTTATAGCTGTGCCTTCTACACAAACTAGAGAGATACACACAAGAGGGAGAGTGAGAATTGATCCGAGTGATGTCTACACTTGTTGGCTGCGCTTGTACCTTGCTAGAGGCGCCTAGGGGTCCCTTTTATAGGCACAAGAGGCCTAGGAGCCGTTGGAAGCAATCCAGGAAGGCAAATCTTGCCTTCTGTCGGGTGGCGCACCGGACAGTCCGGTGCACCACCGGACACTGTCCGGTGCCTGATCTCCTTCCATAAATGGAGCAGTCGACCGTTGCAGTCCTGGAGCCGTTGGCGCACCGGACACTGTCCGGTGCACACCGGACAGTCCGGTGCCCCCATCTGACCATTGGCTCGGCCACGCGTCACGCGCAGATCGCGCGGCCGACCGTTGCCCAAGCCGACCGTTGGCTCACCGGACAGTCTGGTGCACCACCGGACAGTCCGGTGAATTATAGCCGTACATCGCCAGACACCTCCCGAGAGCAACCTTTTCGCCGGAGTTCAATCTGGCGCACCGGACAGTCCGGTGTGCCAGACTGAGCTGAGTCTTGGCTGTACACAGCCAAGCCTTTCGCACCTCTTTCCTTTTCTTCTTCTTTCTGTTTCTAACACTTAGACAAGTATATTAGTCCACAAAACCAATGTACTAAGTCTAGAAACATACCTTCTCTTAATTATTACATCTATAGCATTTCACATGCTTGAGCTTTGATGTTGGACTCATAAATCATCAAGTCGGCTTGACTTGATCTAGATTGACATTTCTTGGCTCCAACATCCTGCAAAGGTCACATAGAACATCTCCAAACATAGGAACAACCCAAACTAAAGATTAAGGTGAACTTAGCTCTTTTGGGCTTCTTCCAGTTCTGGTTTTGACATTTGTTCTCCTTCTAGTGACCTTGATCTCCTTCTTAGAGCTTGATCTTGAGCCTTATGACTTACACCACATAACTGTAGCTTTTACCTCATTGGATGTAAGTCACGTCCTTATGTAGTGATCCTTGATGTGTCGTAGCTGTTCTCAACTCGATCACCCTTGACTTTGCAAGCCTTCTTCTTCACCCTTGGCTTTGGGTTCCTCAGCCTCCTTGACCTTCTCCCGTGCACTTGGTACCTCGAAGCTCTTCTTGCCTCCGTCCTTGGCTTGATCAGTTGTCTCCGAGCTACGCACCCGAGTCTCACTTTATGCAATGTCCATCTTACTTGTGATGTCCATTATGTATCCATAATCCAGTTCTTGGACAATCACATTTGTTCACTTGTGTTGAACCCTGTTAGCTCTACCTTAAGCACCTGTTCAACACTTAGTACACTGTTAGTCTTTTAATTGAGTTGTCATCCAAACACCAAAACTCACAAGAGTGCTTTCAATCTCCCCCTTTTTGGTGATTGATGGCAACACAATTAAAGCTTACATAAGAATAAGATTTGAAGCACAAATTTTCAATTCTAAGTTTAGAGAATGCTCCCCCTAAATATGTGCTTACTTCAAAAACATAATCTTGACCTCAGACACCAATTTGCACATACTTAGGCAATTCGAAACATTTCTACACCTTAGCACTTTTTAGGATGCATTGTGTCAAGAATCAAACCATGATGCTATAACACACAAATGCACATAATCAAAGTTAAACACCATTCAAATTAGTGGATATATCACAGGAATATCAACCTACCACTATTCACCATTAAGATACCAATTTAAACTAAGATACCAATTTAAAGCAATCTTAAAGCACCTTTAATCTTAAAGCACCATTAACCACATGACTATCTATTACACTATAGAAGCCAAATAATAATTCATCGCGGCGGAAACACTAGTCCATATGATGCAACACATATAATACTACAAGAAGCATATGAATAACACACTAGCAAAGCTTAAACTAACACATCACCCCTTAGGATAAGCTTTCCTCTCAGGTTGAGATAAGCTTTAATACACAAATTCTCCCCCTTTGACATCAAACACCAAAAACCATACTCAAGCAAGAATATAGGATGATGTCAAGGGACAGCAGGGTGTTTAAGGAGGAAAAATGACTATCAAAACTCCCCCTTACTTATTGAACATATGCACTATCACGTTTAGGTAAGATACATATATGCAAAAAGATTAATACTTCCTTTTGTATCTTTACCATGTTGTAGTGTACTTCCCATCTTGAAAGTATTTAATCTCTCGAGAGCTTCTCCACACTTGTGCCTGATTCTTTATCCTAACTTTTTCTTGTTGCTAAGACACCAACCTTAGAACAAGTTATAGTATTGGGCGCAAGAAGAAACTTCTATTCTAATGATTATCAAAAGATGTCAATTGAAGCAAACTATCACGGCTACTAATTGAAAGATACCAATTGCAAAAGTTCATTTATTATCATAGCTCCATGATATTTAAGAATAAGCATCTATTATCACCGGATATTATAGAGCATGGGCAATCTAAAAATATGCACTTACTCACGACTTGAGATACCAATTTCTTGACTTATAGAGGTACCCAAGTCCTGATTGCTCCATTTCTTGCTTATCTTCTCTTTCCACCTAGAGACTATACAAGATTGCTCAAGAAAAAGTTAGTCTCAAAAGACACAAGTTATGTGTGCTCCCCCTCAAGTTGTGCATCAAGTATTTGAATGACTTGGACTTTGCACATTCTAGCTTCCTTAGAACTAGAGGGGATCACAACATACCTTGGTCAAGGCATACTCTATCACTTTCATCACACAAAGATGCCAATTTGAATATCAAATGAAAAGCCACTTAACACCAAATGAAGGCTAAATGAAAGGTTGACTAAATACAACAATGCATGCCTCAGTGGCACCTAAGCCACTTGAATACTCATAGGAAGTATAACATTTACACGCAACTTAGACATGCTTCATACTTAACTATCATTGCATCACATATACTAATTGAAAAACAACATGATCATGTCTAAGCACATCATAGTTAAGAAGGTTCTTTAGGTACACCAAAAGAAACAACATTTTGAGGCATAAGTCTCCTAAGCCACGATACTACCAATGAAATGCAAGAACACAGCTATGATCACTATCAATGGAACTTCAAGATATTCAATAAAATTGCACAGTTCCATTTTCCATACCTTTGCCTTTATGAGAGCACTTGTTATCACCAATTCAGGGCTCCTTTTGCTCATGCACCTCATAGCTCAAAAGGGCACGACATGGATTTGAAATTCACACAGTACTAGGGTAATCATGTGAACATGGACTAAACAAAATGTCATAATTGCACATAGCATGACTTACAAAAAGTTACAGGTTTATCCATATACACCAAGAGAGTTAATCGTTGTGGATATAACAAATGAAAGAGCTACCCATGAATGATTCAAAAGATATATCCTATATAGCACCAGTCATGATTAAGCAAATATCATTATGATTCATTTAACACAGGCAATCATAAAGCATAACTACTCCAAAGACAGGTAGCACAACAAGCCAACTTAAGAGCAATACTAAATTGCAATTATGTACTTAAAATACATGGGTACCATCCTTTGGAGAGCAAGTTGTAGATTCTCGTCAAAGTCCTTTACTTGATTCACCAATACTGATTCAGGACCTATACACCTTATTTCACTTGAGATGAACATGGGATTAGTGTTTCACAATAATTCAACCTTGGGTCAATAAACACCAAAACAATTAACAACCGTCTTAAGCTCTCCCATGGTCTCCAGTCCATCTCAAAGCACCTGCATGGTCTAGTTAGCACAGTTTGGTACCCATCTCGGGATGGGTCCATAATGATCATCTAAATGTGCCTTTGGTACCCAAGTTGCCTTTGTGCTAGTTCTAGGTGATCTCGTTATAGATCTAGCACATGTGTATGATTTGGGTCTCCTACGCGAATAAAATTGAGACAAATTCACTTGCTTAGGAATCTTACCTTTATAACATACCTTGGATAGATGACCCTGCTCACCACACTTGTAGCAGAAGCGTCGCTCAACCTGACATGACGCTTGCTGTGTGTCATTTTCCTTGGTGAGGGTCACCTTGGAGGATGCACATCCTTGATTCTTCATGACCGGACATGAAGTGATCGTGTGGTCCTTATTGTTGCATCCAAAACAACTCCTTGTCCCTTCATTCTTGTCTTTGTACGGACAAGACGCGATGAGGTGGCCTAACTTCTTGCACTTGAAACACCTCCTTTTTCCTTTTCCCTTTTTGTACTTGAATGACATGGAGAGAAGGTCAGTGCAAACAACATGATTAATTGAATCTTTACCTTTTCCAAGCTCATGTTGATTTCTTCATCTTTAGGAACATTTTTCTTATTGAGCTTGACACTTGCTGCAGTTTTTCCTTTCTCAAGCTTCTTCACCACGCGCCCGTGGATATCTTGAGAGAGTTGAGCAATGTGTCTTCTCCTCAGTTGTCTTTGCTTCTTGTTCCCACACAATTTCTTTTGTGACCCTGCAGCTTGATGCTTATTCAAACATTGGCTTTCTTTTGAACAATAGGGGTTAGCACATGGTGATGAATTATCTAAATGTGTACTTGTGCAAGAATGAAGTTCACATGAATTTAAGTTCGTAATTACGACCTCATGAGCAACTTCAAGCATGATATGTCTATCCAAGAGATTATCATGATAACAAGACAATAAGTCATATTTTTCAGTAAGAGCAAGGTTATCATGACTTAACAATTCTACTTGATTCCTAAGCATAGAATCTTCAATTTTAAGTTGAGCAGCATTATATAATACATCATGATTATTTCTTTGCTCAATTAAAATCGATTCATACCGTTGGACCAAATTCCCATGAGAGTACTTTAGCTCCTCATGTTCTTTGGTCATCTTCTCCAGGCTGTCGTTGGTTTTGATGAGAGTCTCCTCTAGCCTGAGAAGCGTCTCGCCTTGTTCCTTGTTTCTTCTCAACAACTTAACCAAGAGAGCTTTGTCCGCTTTGTTGAGATGGTTGTAGAAATGGCGAATCTCCTCTTCTTCCACATCATTGGTCTCATTTTCCCTGTCATTAATGTCAGTGGAAGCAATATAGGAAAATGTACCTTGTGATGATGAAGATTCATCCTCGCTATCATCCTCATATTCCTCCTCATTATGGCTTTCGTCTCCACCGTCATTGTTAGCAATAAAACATTTATCACTAGTGGAGAACAATCCTGTCGACGAGGTGGATTCATCGTTTGGGTGCCATCGTTCTTGTTCTTCTCCCTTTAGATGGTTAGTATCACAAGTAATATAGGGAGTGGGAGCATCACAGTTTGCCACAGAATATTTTTCTTTAATTCTATTCCATAAATCATGAGCATCAACAAATAGATCACTATCACTACTCATGATTGCAAAATAAGCACCTCTAGAAAGAGAATCAACTAAGATGTTGCAAGCATGGTGATTTAGAGATAGACATCTTAGTTCATCATTTGAAAGATTTTTACTAACATTAGAGGGAAAAAATACTTCTACTAAAAATCTGCCTCAAATCAGGATCAACACTCATGAAAGCACTATAAATAGAGACGGACCAAGACTTGTAATTAGAACCATTGCCTAAAAGAAGTTCTACAGTTACCTCTTGTGACGACATCGTCATCTCCGGACGGCTAAGCCCACACTGGAGAGGCCTAGCTCCGATACCAATTGAAAGTTCCCTTTGACCCGGTAACAGGATCTGGATGTCGCCTAGAGGGGGGTGAATAGGCGAATAAAACTTATTACTTTAAAACTTAAATTCTTACTCTACTCGAAGACTTAGTACGCAGTGGAGTGAGAAGACTCTTCGAGTAGGTTGCAGCGGAATAGAAGATCCTGTCTAAAAATGTCCTGCACTTCAAATCAAGCTTATACCATAGATAAGTATTGAAGTGCAGATATAAAGTCGAGTAAGACAGAGAGTCAGGATACAATACAGAACAGAGCACACAGACGCAAGGATTTATCCCGAGGTTCGGCCAAGCCTGAAATGCTTGCCTAGTCCTCGTTGGAGTTAGCCACACCTAGGCTTGGAGTCTATTTCAACTCCTTCCTCCGTTTGCTCAGATCTGTCAGTATGACAGATAGAGCCTTTCACTATTGAGTTGGGTTACAACAACACTGTGGCTGCTTACACACTTCTTGGCAGCACCTCGGTAGAGTAACGATACGCTCAAGACCTTGCTCTAGCTCTTAGCAGCACTTCTCCTCTCTCTAAAGGCTTATAGCTGTGCCTTCTACACAAACTAGAGAGATACACACAAGAGGGAGAGTGAGAATTGATCCGAGTGATGTCTACACTTGTTGGCTGCGCTTGTACCTTGCTAGAGGCACCTAGGGGTCCCTTTTATAGGCACAAGAGGCCTAGGAGCCGTTGGAAGCAATCCAGGAAGGCAAATCTTGCCTTCTGTCGGGTGGCGCACCGGACAGTCCGGTGCACCACCGGACACTGTCCTGTGCCTGATCTCCTTCCATAAATGGAGCAGTCGACCGTTGCAGTCCTGGAGCCGTTGGCGCTGAAAGTCGCCTAGAGGGGGGGTGAATAGGGTGAAACTGAAATTCTCAAAAATAATCACAACTACAAGCCGGGTTAGCGTTAGAAATATAATTGAGCCCGCGAGAGAGGGCGCAAAACAAATCGCAAGCGAATAAGAAGTGTGACACGTGGATTTGTTTTACCGAGGTTCGGTTCTCGCAAACCTACTCCCCGTTGAGGAGGCCACAAAGGCCGGGTCTCTTTCAACCCTTGCCCTCTCTCAAACGGTCCCTCGGACCGAGTGAGCTTTCTCTTCTCAATCACTTGGAACACAAAGTTCCCACAAGGACCACCACAAGATTGGTGTCTCTTGCCTCAATTACAAGTAAGTTTGATCGCAATGAAAGAATCAAGAAAGAAGAAAGCAATCCAAGCGCAAGAGCTCGAAAGAACACAAGCAAATCACTCTCACTAATCACTAGGGCGTTGTGTGGAGTTTGGAGAGGATTTGATCTCTTTGGTGTGTCTAGAATTGAATGCTAGAGCTCTTGTAAGTAGTTGGGAAGTGGAAAACTTGGATGCGATGAATGGTGGGTGGTTGGGGGTATTTATAGCCCCAACCACCAAACTAGCCGTTTGGTGAGGCTGTCTGTTCGATGGTGCTCCGGACAGTCCGGTGCACACCAGACACGTCCGGTGCGACAGCCACGTCACCAAAAGCCGTTGGGTTCGACCGTTGGAGCTCTGTCTTCTGGGCCCGCCTGGATGTCCGGTGGCGCACCGGACATGCACTATAGATTGTCCGGTGCGCCAGTATGGGCGTGCCTGACCTCTGCGCGCGCAGCGCGCGCATTTAATGCGTCGCAGGTAGCTGTTGGCGCCGAAATAGCCATTGCCCCGCTGTTACACCGGACAGTCCGGTGTACACCGGACAGTCCGGTGAATTATAGCGGAGCAGCTGAAGTGAATTCCCGAGGCTGGCAAGTTCCGGAGGCCACCCTTCCTTGGAGCACCGGACATGTCCGGTGTACACCGGACAGTCCGGTGAATTATAGCGGAGTCGCCTCTAGAATTTCCCGAAGGTGACGAGTTTGGAGTTGGAGTCATCTGGTGCACCGGACATGTCCGGTGGCACACCGGACAGTCCGGTGAGCCAGACCAGAGGTGCCTTCGGTTGTCCCTTGCTCCTTTGTTTGAACCCAATACTTGGTCTTTTTATTGGCTAAGTGTGAACCTTTGGCACCTATATATCTTATACACTAGAGCAAACTAGTTAGTCCAATATTTGTGTTGGGCAATTCAACCACCAAAATTAATTAGGGACTAGGTGTAAGCCTAATTCCCTTTCAATCTCCCCCTTTTTGGTGATTGATGCCAACACAAACCAAAGAAAATATAAAAGTGCATAAATGAACTAGTTTGCATAATGTAAGTGCAAAGATTGCTTGGAATTGAGCCAATAAAAGTTACTTACTAGATGTGCATGGATTGTTTCTTTATTTTTAACATTTTGGACCACGCTTGCACCACAAGTTTTGTTTTTGCAAACTCTTTTGTAAATTCTTTTCAAAGTCCTTTTGCAAGATAGTCAAAGGTAAATGAATAAGATTTGAGAAGCATTTTCAAGATTTGAAATTCTCTCTCCTTGTTTCAAATGCTTTTCCTTTGACTAAACAAAACTCCCCCTCAAATAAATTCTCCTCTTAGTGTTCAAGAGGGTTTTAAGATATCAAGTTTTAAAAATACTACTTGCTCCCCCTTTAGAACACAAAGAGATACCAATTTGAAATTTTCCAATTGAAAACCATTAATTTTAAAATTAGGGTGGTGTGGTGCGGTCCTTTTGCGTTGGGCTCATACTTTCTCCCCCTTTGGCATGAATCGCCAAAAATGGATACTTTGAGTGAGATATAAGCCCTTACTAACTACTTTCTCCCCCTTTGGCAAATAAGACAAAAGAGTGAAGATTATACCAAAGACGGAGAGTGATGCGGAGCGACGGCGAAGGATGAGTAGTAGAGTGGAGTGGAAGCCTTTGTCTTCGCCGAAGACTCCAATTCCCTTTCAATATACCTATGACTTGGTTTGAAATACACTTGAAAACACATTAGTCATAGCATATATCAAGGAGACATGATCAAAGGTATACTTATGAGCTATGTGTGCAAGTTTAGCAAAAGAAATTCCTAGAATCAAGAATATTGAGCTCATGCCTAAGTTTGGTAAAAGTTTGTTCATCAAGAGGCTTGGTAAAGATATCGGCTAATTGATCCTTAGTGTTAATGTATGAAATCTCGATATCCCCCTTTTGTTGGTGATCCCGAAGAAAATGATACCGAATGGCTATGTGTTTAGTGCGGCTATGCTCAACGGGATTATCCGCCATGCAGATTGCACTCTCATTATCACATAGAAGAGGAACTTTGGTTAATTTGTAACCATAGTCCCGCAGGGTTTGCCTCATCCAAAGCAATTGCGCGCAACAATGGCCTGCGGCAATATACTCGGCTTCGGCGGTAGAAAGAGTGACCGAATTTTGCTTCTTTGAAGCCCAAGACACCAAGGATCTTCCCAAGAACTGGCAAGTCCCCGATGTGCTCTTCCTATTAATCTTGCACCCCGCCCAATCGGCATCCGAATAACCAATCAAATCAAATGTGGATCCCCGAGGGTACCAAAGCCCAAACTTAGGTGTGTAAGCCAAATATCTCAAGATTCGTTTTGCGGCCGTAAGGTGGGATTCCTTAGGGTCGGATTGGAATCTTGCACACATGCATACAGAAAGCATAATGTCCGGTCGAGATGCACATAAATAAAGCAATGAACCAATCATCGACCGGTATACCTTTTGATCCACGGACTTACCTCCCGTGTCGAGGTCGAGATGCCCATTTGTTCCCATGGGTGTCTTGATGGGCTTGGCATCCTTCATTCCAAACTTGCTTAGAATGTCTTGAGTATACTTGGTTTGGCTAATGAAGGTGCCCTCTTGAAGTTGCTTGACTTGGAATCCTAGAAAATATTTCAACTCCCCCATCATAGACATCTCGAATTTCTGTGTCATGATCCTACTAAATTCTTCACATGTAGATTCATTAGTAGACCCAAATATAATATCATTAACATAAATTTGGCATACAAACAAATCATTGTTAAGAGTTTTAGTGAATAAAGTAGGATCGGCTTTTCCAACTTTGAAGCCATTAGCAATAAGGAAATCTCTAAGGCATTCATACCATGCTCTTGGGGCTTGCTTGAGCCCATAAAGCGCCTTAGAGAGCCTATAGACATGGTTAGGGTACTCACTATCTTCAAAGCTGGGAGGTTGCTCAACATAGACCTCCTCCTTGATCGGTCCGTTGAGGAAGGCACTCTTCACGTCCATTTGGTAAAGCTTGAAGCCATGGTAAGTAGCATAGGCCAATAATATACGAATTGACTTAAGCCTAGCTACGGGTGCATAGGTTTCACCAAAATCCAAACCTTCGACTTGTGAATACCCCTTGGCCACGAGTCGAGCTTTGTTCCTTGTCACCACACCATGCTCGTCTTGCTTGTTGCGGAAGACCCACTTGGTTCCTACAACATTTTGATTAGGACATGGAACTAAATGCCATACCTCGTTCCTCGTGAAATTGTTGAGCTCCTCTTGCATCGCCATCACCCAATCCAAATCTTGTAGTGCTTCCTCTACCCTGTGTGGCTCAATAGAGGAAACAAAAGAGTAATGCTCACAAAAATGTGCAACACGAGATCGAGTAGTTACCCCCTTATGAATGTCGCCGAGGATGGTGTCGACGGGGTGATCTCATTGGATTGCTTGGTGGACTCTTAGGTGTGGCGGCCTTGGTTCTTCATCCTCCTTGTCTTCATCATTTGCATCTCCCCCTTGATCATTGCCATCATCTTGAGGTGGCTCATCTCTTTGATCTTCTCCTTCATCAACTTGAGCCTCGTCCTCATTTTGGGTTGGCGGAGATGCTTGCGTGGAGGAGGATGGTTGATCTTGTGCATGTGGAGGCTCTTCGGATTCCTTAGGACACACATCCCCAATGGACATGTTCCTTAGCGCTATGCATGGAGCCTGTTCTTCACCTATCTCATCAAGATCAACTTGCTCTACTTGAGAGCCGTTAGTCTCATCAAACACAACGTCACAAGAAACTTCAACAAGTCCTGAGGACTTGTTAAAGACTCTATATGCCCTTGTGTTTGAGTCATATCCTAGTAAAAAGCCTTCTACAGTTTTAGGAGCAAATTTAGATTTTCTACCTCTCTTAACAAGAATAAAGCATTTGCTACCAAAAACTCTAAAATATGAAATGTTTGGCTTTTTACCGGTGAGGAGTTCATAGGATGTCTTCTTGAGGATTCGGTGTAGATATAACCGGTTGATGGCGTAGCAAGCGGTGTTGACCGCCTCGGCCCAAAACCGATTCGGTGTCTTGTACTCATCAAGCATGGTTCTTGTCATGTCCAATAGAGTTCTATTCTTCCTCTACACTACACCATTTTGTTGTGGAGTGTAGGGAGAAGAGAACTCGTGCTTGATGCCCTCCTCCTCAAGAAAGCCTTCTATTTGTGAGTTCTTGAACTCCGTCCCATTGTCGCTTCTAATTTTCTTGATCCTTAAGCCGAACTCACTTTGAGCCCGTCTCAAGAATCCCTTTAAGGTCTCTTGGGTATGGGATTTTTCCTGCAAAAAGAACACCCAAGTGGAGCGAGAATAATCATCCACAATAACTAGACAGTACTTACTCCCGCCGATGCTTATGTAAGCAATCGGGCCGAATAAATCCATGTGTAGGAGCTCCAGTGGCCTGTCACTTGTCATGATGTTCTTGTGTGGATGATGAGTGCCAACTTGCTTCCCGGCTTGGCATGCGCTACAAATCCTGTCTTTCTCAAAATGAACATTTGTTAGTCCTAAAATGTGCTCTCCCTTTAGAAGCTTATGAAGATTCTTCATTCCAACATGGGCTAGTCGGCGATGCCAGAGCCAACCCAAGTTAGTCTTAGCAACCAAGCAAGTGTCGAGTTCAGCTCTATCAAAATCTACCAAGTATAGCTGACCCTCTAACACTCCCTTAAATGCTATTGAATCATCACTCCTTCTAAAGACAGTGACACCTACATCAGTAAATAGACAGTTGTAGCCCATTTGACATAATTGGGATACGGAAAGCAAATTGTAATCTAAAGAATCTACAAGAAAAACATTGGAAATAGTGTGGTCAGGTGATATAGCAATTTTACCCAATCTTTTGACCAAACCTTGATTTCCATCCCCGAATGTGATAGCTCGTTGGGGATCTTGGTTTTTCTCATATGAGGAGAACATCTTCTTCTCCCCTGTCATGTGGTTTGTGCACCCACTGTCGAGTATCCAACTTGAGCCCTCGGATGCATAAACCTACAAAACAATTTTAGTTCTTGATTTTAGGTACCCAAACGGTTTTGGGTCCTTTGGCATTAGAAACAAGAACTTTGGGTACCCAAACACAAGTCTTGGAGCCCTTGTGTTTGCCCCCAACAAACTTGGAAACTACCTTGCCGGATTTGTTAGTCAAAACATAAGATGCATCAAAAGTCTTAAATGAAATGCTATGATCATTTGATGCACTAGGAGCTTTCTTTCTAGGCAACTTAGCACGGGTTGGTTGCCTAGAGCTAGATGTCTCACCCTTATACATAAAAGCATGGTTAGGGCCAGAGTGAGACTTCCTAGAGTGAATTCTCCTAATTTTGCTCTCGGGATAACCGACAGGGTACAAAATGTAACCCTCGTTATCCTGAGGCATGGGAGCCTTGCCCTTAACAAAGTTAGACAAATTTTTAGAAGGGGCATTAAGTTTGACATTGTCTCCCCTTTGGAAGCTAATGCCATCCTTGATGCCAGGGCGTCTCCCATTATAGAGCATACTTCTAGCAAATTTAAACTTTTCATTTTCTAAGTTATGCTCGGCAATTTTAGCATCTAATTTTGCTATATGATCATTTTGTTGTTTAATTAAAGCCATGTGATCATGAATAGCATTGATATCAACATCTCTACATCTAGTACAAATAGAAGTGTGCTCAACGGTAGATGTAGAGGGTTTGCAAGATTTTAATTCTACAACCTTAGCATGCAACATATCATTCTTAGTTCTAAGGTCGGAAATAGTAGTATTGCAAACATCAAAATCTTTAGCCTTAGCAATCAAATTTTCATTTTCTACTCTAAGGCTAGCAAGAGAATCATTCAACTCATCAATCCTAGCAAGTAAATCGACATTATCATCTCTAGGATTGGAAGTTGAACCAATACAAACATGAGAATCAACCTTAGCAATTAATCTAGCATTTTCATTTCTAAGGTTGTCAATAGTGTCATGGCATGTGCTTAGCTCACTAGATAATTTTTCACATTTTTCTACCTCTAGAGCATAAGCATTTTTTACCTTAACATGCTTTTTGTTTTCCTTAATAAGGAAGTCCTCTTGAGAGTCCAAGAGATCATCCTTCTCATGAATAGCACTAATCAATTCATTTAATTTTTCCTTTTGTTGCATGTTTAGGTCGGCAAAAAGGGTACGCAAATTATTTTCCTCATCACTAGCATTATCATCACTAGAGGACTCATATTTAGTGGAGGATTTAGATTTAACCTTCTTCCTTTTGCCGTCCTTTGCCATGAGGCACTTGTGGCCGACATTGGGGAAGAGGAGTCCCTTGGTGACGGCGATGTTGGCGGCGTCCTCGTCGGAGGAGGACTCGGTGGTGCTCTCGTCGGAGTCCCACTCCCTGCAAACATGGGCATCGCCGCCCTTCTTCTTGTAGTACTTCTTCTTTTCTCTCCTCTTTCCCTTCTTGTCGTCGCCCCTGTCACTATCACTAGATATAGGACATTTTGCAATCAAAATGACCGGGCTTACCACATTTGTAGCACACTTTCTTGGAGCGGGGTTTGTAGTCCTTCCCCCTCCGTTGCTTGAGGATTTGGTGAAAGCTTTTGATGATTAAAGCCATCTCCTCATTGTCGAGCTTGGAGGCGTCAATTGGTTGTCTACTCGATGTAGATTCCTCCTTCTTCTCCTTCGTCGCCTTGAATGCCACCGGTTGTGCTTCGAACGTGGAGGGTTCATCAAGCTCGTTGATCTTCTTTGAGCCCTTGATCATACATTCAAAGCTCACAAAATTCCCGATTACTTCCTCGGGAGTCATTAGTGTGTATCTAGGATTACCACGAATTAATTGAACTTGAGTGGGGTTAAGGAGAATAAGAGATCTTAGAATAACCTTAATCACCTCGTGGTCGTCCCACTTCTTACTCCCGAGGTTGCGCACTTGGTTCACCAAGGTTTTGAGCCGGTTGTACATATCTTGTGGCTCCTCCCCTTGGCGAAGATGAAAGCGACCGAGCTCCCCCTCGATTGTTTCCCGCTTGGTGATCTTGGTGAGTTCATCACCCTCGTGCGCGGTCTTGAGAAGGTCCCAAATTTCCTTTGCATTCTTCAACCCTTGCACCTTGTTGTATTCCTCCTTGCTTAGAGAGGCAAGGAGTATGGTTGTAGCTTGGGAGTTGAAGTGCTCGATTTGGGCCACTTCGTCCGTATCATAGTCTTCATCCCCTATGGATGGTACCTGTGCTCCAAACTCAACAACATTCCATATACTTTTGTGGAGTGAGGTTAGATGAAATTTCATTAAATCACTCCACCTAGCATAATCTTCGCCGTCAAAAGTTGGCGGTTTGCCTAATGGAACGGAAAGTAATGGAGTATGTCTAGATGTGCGAGGATAGTGTAAGGGGATCTTACTAAACTTCTTGCGCTCTTGGCGCTTAGAAGTTACGGACGGCGCATCAAAGTCGGAGGTCGATGTTGATGAGGTGTCGGTCTCGTAGTAAACCACCTTCCTCATCCTTTTGTGCTTGTCGCCTTTCCGATGCGACTTGTGGGAAGAAGATTTCTCCTTCTTCTCTTTGTGGTGTGAAGAAGAAGATCTTTTCTCCTTCCGTTTGGAGGAGTCCTTCTTCTTCTCCTTCCTCTTGGTGCGGGACTCTTCCGATGAAGTGCTCCCTTGGCTCGTAATGGGCTTGTCGCCGGTCTCCATCTCCCTCTTGGTGTGATCTCCCGACATCACTTCGAGCGGTTAGGCTCTAATGAAGCACCGGGCTCTGATACCAATTGAAAGTCGCCTAGAGGGGGGTGAATAGGGCGAAACTGAAATTCTCAAAAATAATCACAACTACAAGCCGGGTTAGCGTTAGAAATATAATTGAGTCCGCGAGAGAGGGCGCAAAACAAATCGCAAGCGAATAAGAAGTGTGACACGTGGATTTGTTTTACCGAGGTTCGGTTCTCGCAAACCTACTCCCCGTTGAGGAGGCCACAAAGGTCGGGTCTCTTTCAACCCTTGCCCTCTCTCAAACGGTCCCTCGGACCGAGTGAGCTTTCTCTTCTCAATCACTTGGAACACAAAGTTCCTACAAGGACCACCACAAGATTGGTGTCTCTTGCCTCAATTACAAGTAAGTTTGATCGCAATGAAAGAATCAAGAAAGAAGAAAGCAATCCAAGCGCAAGAGCTCGAAAGAACACAAGCAAATCACTCTCACTAATCACTAGGGCGTTGTGTGGAGTTTGGAGAGGATTTGATCTCTTTGGTGTGTCTAGAATTGAATGCTAGAGCTCTTGTAAGTAGTTGGGAAGTGGAAAACTTGGATGCGATGAATGGTGGGTGGTTGGGGGTATTTATAGCCCCAACCACCAAACTAGCCGTTTGGTGAGGCTGTCTGTTCGATGGTGCACCGGACAGTCCGGTGCACACCGGACACGTCCGGTGCGACAGCCACGTCACCAAAAGCCGTTGGGTTCGACCGTTGGAGCTCTGTATTCTGGGCCCGCCTGGATGTCCGGTGGCGCACCGGACATGCACTGTAGATTGTCCGGTGCGCCAGTATGGGCGTGCCTGACCTCTGCGCGCGCAGCGCGCGCATTTAATGCGTCGCAGGTAGCCGTTGGCGCCGAAATAGCCGTTGCCCCGCTGTTACACCGGACAGTCCGGTGTACACCGGACAGTCAGGTGAATTATAGCGGAGCAGCTGAAGTGAATTCTCGAGGCTGGCGAGTTCCGGAGGCCACCCTTCCTTGGAGCACCGGATATGTCCGGTGTACACCGGACAGTCCGGTGAATTATAGCAGAGTCACCTCTAGAATTTCCCGAAGGTGACGAGTTTGGAGTTGGAGTCATCTGGTGCACCGGACAGTCCGGTGAGCCAGACCAGAGGTGCCTTCGGTTGTCCCTTGCTCCTTTGTTTGAACCCCATACTTGGTCTTTTTATTGGCTAAGTGTGAACCTTTGGCACCTGTATATCTTATACACTAGAGCAAACTAGTTAGTCCAATATTTATGTTGGGCAATTCAACCACCAAAATTAATTAGGGACTAGGTGTAAGCCTAATTCCCTTTCAGGCGCACCGGACACTGTCCGGTGCACACCGGACAGTCCGGTGCCCCCATCTGACCGTTGGCTCGGCCACGCGTCACGTGCAGATCGCGCGGCCGACCGTTGCCCAAGCCGACCGTTGGCTCACCGGACAGTCCGGTGAATTATAGTCGTACGTCGCCAGACACCTCCCGAGAGCGACCTTTTCGCCGGAGTTCAATCTGGTGCACCGGACACTGTCCGGTGCACCACCGGACAGTCCGGTGTGCCAGACTGAGCTGAGTCTTGGCTGTACACAGCCAAGCCTTTCGCACCTCTTTCCTTTTCTTCTTCTTTCTGTTTCTAACACTTAGACAAGTATATTAGTCCACAAAACCAATGTACTAAGTCTAGAAACATACCTTCTCTTAATTATTACATCTATAGCATTTCACATGTTTGAGCTTTGATGTTGGACTCATAAATCATCAAGTCGGCTTGACTTGATCTAGATTGACATTTCTTGGCTCCAACATCCTGCAAAGGTCACATAGAACATCTCCAAACATAGGAACAACCCAAACTAAAGATTAAGGTGAACTTAGCTCTTTTGGGCTGCTTCCGGTTCTGGTTTTGACACTTGTTCTCCTTCTAGTGACCTTGATCTCCTTCTTAGAGCTTGATCTTGAGCCTTATGACTTACACCACATAACTGTAGCTTTTACCTCATTGGCTGTAAGTCACATCCTTATGTAGTGATCCTTGATGTGTCGTAGCTGTTCTCAACTCGATCACCCTTGACTTTGCAAGCCTTCTTCTTCACCCTTGGCTTTGGGTTCCTCAGCCTCCTTGACCTTCTCCTGTGCACTTGGTACCTCGAAGCTCTTTTTGCCTCCGTCCTTGGCTTGATCAGTTGTCTCCGAGCTAAGCACCCGAGTCTCACTTTATGCAATGTCCATCTTACTTGTGATGTCCATTATGTATCCATAATCCAGTTCTTGGACAATCACATTTATTCACTTGTGTTGAACCCTGTTAGCTCTACCTTAAGCACCTGTTCAACACTTAGTACACTGTTAGTCCTTTAATTGAGTTGTCATCCAAACACCAAAACTCACAAGAGAGCTTTCAACTCTCCAAATCAACGGCCTCTAGGTAACAAACCATTCTAGCACTATAATATGGGAAGTTAGTGGCATCGAAGTGTGGTGGCTTATGGGTATCCATCCCTTCCTCTAAAAAGTGTCGGCTCTTTTAGCGGTGAAGCTAAAACGTTTCAAATGAGCCAAACCAGGCTCTGATACCACTTGTAGAAAACGGGTGACGCCTAAGAGGGGGGTGAATTAGGACTTCTAAAACTTCTACTAAACTAGGCCACAATCAAATCCCTAGAGCAAAACCTATGCAAATAATTAAACTAGAAAGTGCAATCTAGGTTTTGTCTAAGTGTTGCTATCTCTATCGCAATGGCTAAGTGTCGGCGTTTCGACCCCGGGGGGGTCCCTGGACCGATGAGTAAATTGTCGTTGCGTGTCCCTGCCCAGATGGGTTGGCACGGGATGGAACACAAGATGTGGGACAAGCCTTGTATTATCCTGCACCAGGGGTGCCGCTCGTAGTAGGGGTTACAAGCGCGTCGCGTGAGAGAGAGAGGGAGAGAGAGATAGCTCGTCCGCCGCTTCCCTCACGCGAACCCGAACCTTCCTTAGGGTGGCCCTGGACTCCCCTTTTATAGAGGCAAGGAGAGAGTCCAGGTGTACAACGGGGGGCATAGCTATGCGCTAACGTGTCCGGCAGTGGAGTGCCTAAGCCCTGTGTACATGCCAACGTGGCCGTCGGGGGAGAGCTTGGGCGCTGTACAAGTGATGGCGTGGCCGCCGGAGGAGCGCCTGAGTCCTGTAGGAGCACAGCTGGCAGTGCGGCGAGGACCCTGCTGACGTCTCCTTGCTGTCGTAAGGGGCTGAGAGCCACCGGCGTCATGGTGCACGCGGGGCACCATCATTATCCGTCGCCAGGGTAAGCTAGATGGGACGTCGGTCTTGTTCCTTGTAGCCTGAGCAGGCTAGGAGTAGGGGAATGATGCATCCCCTATCAGCATGGTCAGTCCGAGCCCAAGGTCGATCGAGGCGGAGACTTCTCTTGTGGCCGAGGCCGGGGTCGGGCGAGGACGCGATTCCTCCCGAGACCGGGGTCAAGGCCGAGTCTGGGGGTCGGGCGAGGCGGAGACCTCCTCCTGAGGCTGGAGTCTGAGGTCGGGCAAGGCGGAGACCTCCTGTTGCGCCCGAGGCTTGAGCTCAGTGGTTGATCGTGACCTGTTGTCAGTCGTTGCCGGGGTGGCTGACACGGCAGTCGGAGCGGAGCGAGCGGCGCTGTTTTCCTGTCATATCGGACAGTAAAGAGGAGGGGCGAAGTGACTGCGGTCACTTCGGCCTGGCCGACTGAGGCACGTGTGTTAGGATACGTCGTCAGGCATCCCTCGCATTTAATGCGCCTACGAAGCGGTCGGTTAGTGAGGCGGTATGGCCAAGGTTGCTTCACAACGAAGCCTGCCCGAGCCGGGCCTCAGGAGAGCCGAGGGGGCGCCTGCCGTCGGAGGAGGCCCTCGGGCGAGGCGTGAATTCGTCTGGGACCACTGTTCCAACCCGAGGCTAGGCTCGGGTAAGATCGCGTCCTTCAGGTAGACGAAGTCTTGGCTTGAACCGCACCCGTCAGTTGGTCTGAGGGTGTTAACTAGACGTGATTAGGAGCGTTGGGGGTACCCCTAATTATGGTACCCGACAGTAGCCCTCGAGCCTTGAAGGGACTGATGGTACTCGCTTGGAGGCTTTTGCCGCGTTTTCGGTGAGGGGACCGACCTTTCTCGGTTTTTTGCCTTGTTCTGGTGGGTGCGCGCGAGCGCACCCGCCGGGTGTAGCCCCCGAGGCCTCAGAGGAGTGGTTTGACTCCTCTGAGGTCTGAATGCTTTTTGTGGTGCTTTGGCCAGTCTGATCGTTCCCTCTTGCGGCCCGGCAGTAGCCCGGGTGCGTGGTCGGGTTCCAAGTTATCAGGCTGGTTTGTTGACGCCGTCAACCATTTTGGTCGTAGCCAGGTGCGAGAGCAGCCCCCGAGCCTCTGCACGGAGCGAGAGGACAATCAAGGACTTTCCCGTTTATTATAAGCCCCTGCGTCGCCTTTCCGCAAGGAGGAGGGGGGAAAGCGCCATGTTGCCCTCGGAGGGCGCCGAACATGGTGTTTCCAGTGAGCTGCTAATGGGTGATCCGAGTGGACGCCCGTGCCCCGTTCGTTAGGGGTCGGCTGTAGCCCGGAGGCACGCTCCAAAAGTACCTGCGGGTGATTCGCCAGACCCAGACCCCTTCGACAGGGTCCGAGGGCTCGAAGCCTCCCTCCGGTGGGATTCCGTTACAAATCGTTCCCACCGATCTCGGAAATGTCCTAGGGTACCTCGGGAGTGTAGCCCGAGCCTTGGTTATGTATCGAACGTACCCAAAGTCATCCCTCACTCTGCATGCTCTGGGGTGACTGTCGAACCCTTCCGAGGGGCTAGCCTACGAACCCCTGATCAGTAGTGGGCACGGAGCCCGGGCGCTCTGGGGCGGTTGTCGAACCTTTCCGAGGGGCCAGCCTTCGAACCCCTGATCAGTAGGAGGGCTAGGGGCCCGCTTCCTTCGCCGGGAAGGATCCTTTCCACAACGTCCCCTTTCCCGGTCCCTGTGGCAAGAGAGAGAGAGAGGAGGAGGGGAAGGATATGAATTTTAAATAAAGTGGCACACCTTTTTTGACGCGGTCATTATGGCGAAGACGAAGCGACGCCCGCCTCGCCTGCCAGAGGTGCTACCTGCTCCGTCGGGGAGTTGATGCGACAGGACGGGTGATTTGCATGGTGCCCGTTGCGCGTGCGAGACATTCGAGGAACGGGGCACTGGCGCGTCGTCTTCACGCCGTGAGGGAGGGCTCTCCCGTCGCTTCAGGAGGGGACGCGAGCCTGCAGGCGACTTGACTGCTGCCATCCGTTCGTCTGCCGATGCAGTTACTGCCGGCCCACTTTTGACCATGCCAACCGTCGTGCCTGCCCCGCGGCTGATCGACCCGTGGCCGTCACCTTTAATTGGCACTGTTGGGTCATGCGTAGGGGTACCTCGAGTCATGGTACTGGTCCCGCAGTCGAGGAGGTGCAGCATTGGCATGAGTGGCGGTGGAGCTTCTTGCACGTCGTAACCGTCGTGCCGGTTACATGACATGCGGGCCTGCTTCCTTTGCGCTGGTCCACCGGATGTGGACAGAGCCGAAGGGGTGCACAGTTGTGGTGCAGTTGGACGCTTGTCGCGTGGCAGTCCACCCTATCGACCATCGGTTTCTGCGAAGATGGGAGAGTGCTTGTAACCGCGGGACGGTTACATGCCCTACGCGCGGCAGTTCGCCTTCTTCGTGCTTCGGGTCAGCTCGTATGACGTGTGGGTCCCAGCCCCCGTGTCGTGGGGGGGACCCTGGAGGTTGTCAGTGGGGACTTCACCCGTGACGCTAAGGGGTGCAAGCGAGGAGGTCTGCCTATAAAAGGGGGAAACGATCCCCTGTGCAGTGGCCATGCCTTCGTCCTCCCCTCATGCCTTGCGCCCTTCCGCCTTTTGAGCCCCTGGATGGGGTGCTCCAGTGTCGCCTTGCTCTTGCTGTCGTTGGAGGAGCGCGGCCTCGTGGAGATCGGTACCTTTCAGCCATCGTTTGGCTTCAAGGATTTTCGTCGTGCAGCCCGGCTGCATTCCCTCACCAATGGGCAGTTTGGTGGGGAGAAGCAAGCTGGGCTGCGGCCTCCGCCCCATCCTCAGCTTCAAGGATCTTCGTCATCCTTGCTGAGGCGGAGGGAGAGCTGAGTGGGGGGTTGCCTCTGCGTGGGCCGGTAACCCTTTTCTTCCCCCAGTGTTTGGGGGAGAAAGGCATCCTCTAGCCCTGCGGAGGCTTCCTCCAGCCATGCGGGGGAAGGCGAACTGCTGCTTCCTGGACGGGGTGCAGCTTTCTGTCCTTCGTCCGGGCGGCGGTTGTGCCGCGCACGGGCCGGCCGCGTCCAGGTCTTCCTCGTGCCATCAGCCGCGCTAGAGGGTTGCCTAGCACGTCGCGCGCCGCGAAGGCGGTGCTCGTGTTCTAAGGCGGCCTCGACGGGGGCAGGAGTGAGGACCTATCGGTACGCTTTGAGGCGGCCGGCGCTCGCTGGTGCGGTGTTGGTGGACAGGTGGACGCCGTCGTCGGTGCTGTGGTGGTAGCAGCCGGAGAAGGTTTCTCCGCCGACGAGATCGTCGGCGCCAGCTGCGCTCCGGGCCTCCGGCTCTTCAGCTTTAATGGCTGGTTCTCGTCCTCCCGTGAGAGGATACGAACGAGAGCCTTCCATCGGTGGCGTTCGCCCTGGGGCCATCGCCGCTGTCGCAGAGGTCGCCGGTGAGCCACCCAGAGCTCGTCATCCCGCAGGCCCTCCGATGTGGGGGGTTGTTCGTACCCGCGGGAACGGAACCGGAGTCCCGTTTGTAATGGCACCTTGAGCGCCGGTGTATGTTCATTGTGGTTGTCGAGGCCTGAACATTTGGGTATTCGAGAACGAACTTGTGTGTCTTCCTCATTCCGAGCGCTGGGACTTGTCTGTTGGCTGGCCGAACCACTTAACCAAGCGTCGGTCGCCTTTCACGGAAGGTGACGAGTGAGGTGTCTGTATCCCGGAGGCGTAGGAGTCCCTCGGCTCTGTCGGCCTTGCCGCTCTAGGCTTCCCTTGCTCAATTTTCGGAACCCTCGGCTGCTCTGCGATGAGCCGGAGCCGGAGGCAGCGGTGTTAGCACGGGCAGACGCGGAGTCCGCTCGGGAAGAGTCTTCATCGGCCCGGGAGACGGCGGCTTCCCGGGCCGAAGAAGGTGTGGCAGCAGCTGCTGGAGCTTGGCCAAAGCATCTGCTAGCGCGGTGCTGGCATCCTCCCTTAGGTGGAGGTCCTTTTGCTCGGGTCGTCGTTCGAGGCCGGGCCTGGTTCCGCCGAGGGTGGAATCAACACCGAGGGTTTTGCTGCTCCCCCTGCCGATGCTAGAACCTGCACGAACAGTTTGTCTGTAGCATGCGCATGCTTTTTTGCGGCCGCCGAGGCCTAAACACTTTATCGTCGTGTTTAAGAAGCTGTGTCTTCTCTCCTCTTGTTTCGAGCATCACGACTTGTCTGTCAATGGTAGAATTGTTTATCCGAATGAGAGTTACTTTTCGCAGAAGGTGATGAGTGAGGTATCCGTATCCTGGAGGCGTAGGAGTCCCTCGGCTCGGTCAGCCTTGCCGCTTACGTGTGCTCTCATTCAGTCGAAGGATTCCATTATTGGGACAGTCGAGAAGGCGCGAAAGTCATTTTCTACCCGAGTGTTAGGACTTGTTCGGTAGCAGGATCGCTTATCCGAGCGTGAGTTACTTCTCGCAGAAGGTGATGAGTGAGGTATCCGTACCCCGGAGGCGTAGGAGTTCCTCGGCTCAATTGGCCTTGCCGCTTACGTGCACTCTCATCGTTCTTAGGATCCCGCTATCAATACAGAAGTCAAAAGCACAAAGGTTGTTTTGGTAGAAAATTTTTCCGAGGAAAATTTTGACGCAGAGGGGGTTCCCCCCTTCTAGCCCCCGAGGGAGGGTCGGGCTTTGCTGAGGCAAGGCCGACCCTTCCTTGACGGTTAGACTTTGTGTACGTAAATGAGGTATATGAACGACTTAAAACATCTTAAGGGTAGAAGCGACGTAGCTGTTGGATGTTCCAAGCGTTGCTGTAGACCTCGCCTTGGTCGTCGGCCAGCTTGTATGTTCCGGGCTTCAAGATCTTGGCGATGATGAAGGGCCCTTCCCAGGGAGGAGTGAGCTTGTGGCGCCCTCGGGCGTCCTGTCGCAGGCGAAGCACCAAGTCTCCCACTTGGAAGCCTCGGGCCCGAATGCTTCGGGCATGGTAGCGCCGCAGCGACTGCTGGTATCATGCCGAATGTAGTAAGGCGACGTCCCGAGCCTCCTCGAGTTGGTCCAACGCGTCTTCTCGGCTGGTCTGGTTGCTTCGATCGTCGTACACCTTGGTCCTCGAGGAGCCATATTCTAAGTCCATGGGGAGGACGGCCTCGGCCCCATAGACTAGAAAGAACGGCGTAAAACCCGTGGCGCGGCTCGGCGTCGTCCTCAGACTCCAGACTACCGAGGGTAGCTCTTTCATCCACCGCTTGCCGAACTTGTTGAGGTCATTGTGGATCCTTGGTTTGAGCCCCTGCAGAATCATACCGTTGGCACGCTCCACCTGCCCATCGTCATGGGATGAGCTACGGCGGCCCAGTCCACACGGATGTGGTGGTCGTCGCAGAAGTCCAGGAACTTTTTTCCGGTGAACTGCGTGCCATTGTCGATGATGATTGAGTTTGGGACCCCGAACCGATGAATAATGTTGGTGAAGAATGCCACCGCCTGCTCGGACCTGATGCTGTTTAGGGGTCGGACCTCGATCCACTTGGAGAATTTGTCGATAGCGACCAGCAGGTGCGTGAAGCCCCCGGGTGCCTTCTGCAAGGGTCCAACGAGGTCCAGACCCCACACAGCAAATGGCTAGGTGATGGGTATCGTCTGCAAGGCCTGAGCGGGCAGATGCATCTGCTTTGCGTAGAATTGACACCCTCGACAGGAGCGCACAATCCTAGTGGCATCGGCCACCGCGGTTGGCCAGTAGAAACCTTTTCGGAAGGCATTCCCCACGAGGGCTCGAGGCGCTGCATGGTGGCCACAAGCCCCCGAGTGTATTTCTTGCAACAGCTCTTGTCCTTGGGCTATAGATATGCATCGTTGAAGGATACCCGAGGGGCTACGGTGGTAGAGCTCTTTTTCATCACCCACCAGGACAAATGACTTGGCGCGCCGAGCCAGCCACCGAGCTTTGGTCAAGCTCTCCTCGGAGGAGATATTCCAGGTACGGGGCCTACCAGTTCGGATCTGGCGTGACCCCATTCTGTTCCTCTTCGACGGGCAAGGCCTCTTGCTTGACGTCCGAGGGTGCCTCGGGTGCGGCTGAGGGTACCTCGGGCTGGGCCGAGGCTTCCTCAGGCTCAGGCGCGTCGTCGATCTTGACGGATGGTTGATGCAGGTCTCTGGAGAAGACGTCGGGGGGAACTGTCGTTCGCCCCGAGGCTATTTTCGCTAGCTCGTCCGCAGTCTCGTTGTACCATCGGGCGATGTGGTTGAGCTCCAGCCCATAGAACTTGTTCTCCAGGCGCTGGACTTCGTCGCAGTAGGCTTCCATCCTCCGATCACGGCAGTGAGAGTTCTTCATGACTTGGTCAATGACAAGCTGCGAGTCGCCTCGAGCGTCGAGGCGTCGGACCCCTAGCTCGACGGCGATGTGTAGCCCGTTAACCAGTGCTTCATACTCGGCCATATTGTTTGACGCCGGAAAATGGAGGCGAATGATGTAGCAGAGATGCTTTCAGAGGGGTGAAACAAAGAGCAGGCCAGCGCCCGCTCCTGTTTTCATGAGTGACCCATCGAAGTACATGGTCCAGAGCTCGGGCTGGATTGGAGTTGTCGGTAACTGGGTGTCAGTCCACTCAGCCAGGAAGTCTGCCAAGACCTAGGATTTTATGAACTTCCGAGGAGCGAATGATAGTGTTTCGCCCATAAGCTCCACCGCCCACTTTGCTATCCTACCCGAGGCCTCGCGGCACTGGATGATCTCCCCCAGGGGGAAGGATGACACCACAGTTACCGGATGAGACTCGAAGTAGTGTCGCAACTTTCGTCGTGTTAGGACCACTGCGTAGAGCAGCTTCTGGATCTGTGGGTAGCGAGCTTTGGTCTCGGAAAGTACTTCACTGATGAAGTAGACTAGCCTCTGGACGGGTAGTGCATGCCCTTCTTCTCGCCTCTCGACTATGATCGCGGCGCTGACTACCTGAGTAGTCGCGGCTACGTAGATCAAGAGGGCTTCTCCTGCGGCGGGGGGCACCAGGATGGGTGTTTTCGTAAGGAGCGCCTTAAGGTTTTCGAGAGCTTCCTCGGCCTTGGGGGTCCAGGTGAAGCACTCGGCCTTCCTTAAGAGGCGGTACAGAGGCAAGCCTTTCTCGCCAAGGCGTGAGATGAAGCGGCTTAGAGCCGTAAGGCATCCCATGACCCTCTGTACTCCTTTCAAATCTTTGATCGGTCCCATGCTGGTGACGGTCGTGATTTTCTCCGGGTTGACCTCGATGCCCCGCTCAGAGACAATGAACCCAAGGAGCATGCCTCGGGGGACTCCGAAGACACACTTCTCAGGATTGAGTTTCACGCCTTTCGCTCTCAGACACTTGAATGTCGTTTCAAGGTCAAAGAGGAGGTCGGAGGCTCTCTTCGTCTTGACAACAATGTCATCGACGTAAGCCTCGACCGTTCTGCCGATGTGTCCTCCAAACACGTGGTTCATGCACCTCTGGTAAGTGGTGCCTGCATTCCTCAACCCGAATGGCATTGTGGTGTAACAGTACATGCCAAAAGGTGTGATGAAAGAAGTCGCGAGCTGGTCGGACTCTTTCATCTTGATTTGGTGATAGCCTGAGTAGGCATCGAGGAATGACAGGGTTTCGCACCCAGCTGTGGAGTCCACGATTTGATCGATGCGAGGTAGAGGGTAGGGAACTTTCGGACATGCTTTGTTTAGACCAGTGTAGTCTACACACATCCTCCATTTCCCATCCTTCTTCCTTACGAGAACAGGGTAAGCTAACCATTCGGGATGGAATACCTCTTTGATGAACCCTGTCGTGAGTAGCTTGTGGATCTCCTCGCCTATGGCCCTGCGCTTTCTTCGTCGAAACAGCGCCGGGTTTGCTTCATGGGTCGGGCTCCAGCTCTGATATCCAGTGAGTGCTCGGCGACATCCCTCGGTATGCCAGGCATGTCCGAGGGACTCCACACAAAGACTTCAGCGTTTGCGCGGAGAAAGTCGACGAGCACTGCTTCCTATTTGGGGTCGAGCTCGGAGCCGATCCGAACTTGCTTACTGGCGTCATTGCTGGGGTCGAGAGAGACGGACTTGACCGCCTCAATTGGTTCGAAGTTGCCGGCGTGCCGTTTCGCGCCGGGCGCCTCCTTGGAGAGGCGTTCAAGGTCGGCGATGAGGGCCTCGGACTCGGTGAGAGCCTCGGCATACTCCACGCACTCCACATTGCATTCGTACGCGTGGCGGTACGTGGACCCGATAGTGATGATCCCATTCGGGCCCGGCATCTTGAGCTTGAGGTAGGTGTAGTTGGGGACGGCCATGAACTTGGCGTAGCATGGTCTTCCCAACACCGCATGGTAGGTTCCTCAGAACCCGATGACCTCAAAGGTGAGAGCTTCCTTTTGAAAGGGAAATGTGCCCTTGGGCCATTTCTAAGTATTTTGGTGATTGAGTGCCAACACATGTGCTTTTATGCTAATCTATGCAAAGTGGTGGACAAAGTGCAAATTATGTCAAAAGGTATGTTTCTAGACTTAGTACATTGTTTTATGGACTAATGTATTGTGTCTAAGTGTTGGAAACAGAAAAAATCGAGTTGGAGAAGAGATGGCTAAGTTCAGCCAAAAGTCTGCTCAGTCTGGGTTCACCGGACTGTCTGGTGGTGCACCGGACAGTGTCCGGTGCGCCAGGCTGGCTCTGGCGAACAGGCTGCTCTCGGGACTTCGATGGCGGTGTACGGCTAAAATTCACTGGTCTGTCCAGTGGTGCACCGGACTGTCCGGTGGTGCACCGGACTGTCCGGTGAGCCGTTCACAGGCGAACTCGTCACTCTCGGGAAACCATCAACGGCGTACGGCTAAAATTCACCGGTCTGTCCGGTGAGTCAACGGTCAGCCGGGGCAACGGTCGGCCGAGGATTCCGCGCGTGACGCGTGGGCGAGCCAACGGTCACATTGGTGCACCGGACAGTGTCCGGTGCGCCAACGGCTCTCAGACTCCAACGGTCGGCTTCGCCAAATAAGGAAGGAGATCTGCACCGGACAGTGTCCGGTGGTGCACCGGACTGTCCGGTGCGCTAGTCGACAGAAGGCAAGATCTGCCTTCCAGGAATGTTCTCAACGGCTCCTAGTAGCTGCCTTGGGGCTATAAAAGGGACCCCTAGGCGCATGGAGGAGCACACCAAGCATTCTTACAACATTCCTAAGCACCAAGACCTCGATTCCGCGCATTTGTTTCTTTGTGATAGCATATAGAGCTCTAGTGGAGTTGTGAACTCATTGGGTTGTGTTGCGAGCTCTTGTTGCGACTTGTGTGCGTGTTGACACTCTGATTTTTGTGTCTTGTGTGCGTTGCTAATCCCTCCCTTGCTCCGTGCTTCTTTGTGAACTTCAAGTGTAAGGGCGAGAGGCTCCAAGTTGTGGAGATTCCTCGCAAACGGGATTAAAGAAAAGCAAGCAAAACACCGTGGTATTCAAGTGGGTCTTTGGACCGCTTGAGAGGGGTTGATTGCAACCCTCGTCCGTTGGGACGCCACAACGTGGAGTAGGCAAGCGTTGGTCTTGGCCGAACCATGGGATAACCACCGTGCCATCTCTGTGATTGATCTCTTGTGGTTATTGTGTTTTGACTCCTCTCTAGCCACTTGGTGATTATTGTGCTAACACTTAACCAAGTTTTTGTGGCTTAAGTTTCAAGTTTTACAGGATCACCTATTCACCCCCCCCCCCTCTAGGTGCTCTCAATTGGTATCAGAGTCGTTCTCTTCGCAAAGGGACTAATCGCCCGAAGAGATGGATCCTAAGGGGAAGGAATCGTGATCAACGATAAAGAGAAGGAGTCCTTCGTCAATGAGCCAAAGGATGACAAGCCTACCGACTCGGGCTCGGGTCACAGACGCAAAGATGGGAAGAAGAAGAAAACGAGACGCATCAAGGAGATCGTCTACTACGACGACAGCGATGAGTCTACTTCTTCCCAAAAGGACGACAACCACAACGACTACGAGAGAAGGAAACCGGTTAATCCGAACTTTTCTTTTGACTACTCTCGTATTCCGCAAAGTACAAATACTCATTTGCTCTCCATTCCACTTGGCAAACCTCCTCACTTTGATGGAGAGGACTACGGATTTTGGAGCCACAAAATGCGTAGTCACCTGTTCTCTCTCCATCCGAGCATATGGGAGATTGTGGAAAGTGGAATGAAGTTCGATAGCTCAGATAGTCCTATTTTTATTAATGAACAAATTCATAGAAATGCACAAGCCACTACTGTGTTGTTAGCCTCCTTGTGCAGGGACGAGTACCATAAAGTGAGCGGCTTGGACAATGCCAAGCAGATCTGGGACACCCTCAAGATTTCTCATGAGGGGAACGGCATCACCTTGCTCACCAAGATGGAGTTGGTGGAGGGCGAGCTTGGACGATTCGCGATGATAAGGGGCGAGGAGCCGACCCAAACATACAACCGGCTCAAGACCCTTATCAACAAAATAAGGAGCTACGGAAGCACGCGATGGACGGACCACAACGTCGTCCGACTGATGCTAAGGTCCTTTACCGTTCTTGATCCTCATTTGGTGAATAATATTCGTGAGAATCCCAGGTACACCAAAATGTCGCCCGAAGAAGTCCTTGGAAAATTCGTAAGCGGGCGAATGATAATCAAGGAGGCGAGGTACGTGGACGACGCTCTGAATGGTCCAATCAATGAGCCTCAACCCGTTGCTCTCAAGGCAACGAGAAGCAAGGAGGCGTTACCTAGCAAGATGGCACAAGTTGAGGCGGCAGGTCTCAATGATGAAGAGATGGCCCTCATCATCAAGCGTTTCAAGACGGCACTTAAGGGTCGCAAGGGACAACCAAGCAAGACCAAGTCAAAGGGGAAGCGATCATGCTTCAAATGTGGTAAGCTTGGTCATTTTATTGCTAACTGTCCCGACAATGATAGTGACCAGGAAAAGGGAAACAAGAAGGAGAAGAAGAAGAGTTACAAGAAGGCCAAGGGCGAGGCACATATCGGAAAGGAGTGGGATTCGGATTGCTCCTCCTCCGACTCCGACAATGAAGGACTCGCCGCCACTGCCTTCAACAAATCATTCCTCTTCCCCAACGACCATCACACATGCCTCATGGCGAAGGAGAAGAAGGTATGTACTCGGGATACCACTTACTCTTCTTCAAGTGATGATGATTCTAGCGATGAGGAAATAGATTACTCTAGCTTGTTCAAGGGATTGGATAGAAATAAAATTGATAAAATCAATGAATTGATTGATGCCTTGAATGAAAAGGATAGGCTTTTAGAAAAGCAAGAGGATTTGTTGTATGAAGACCATGATAAATTTGTAGAGGCACAAAAATCCTATGCTTTAGAAGTTAAAAGAAATGAAATGCTTTCTTATGAACTATCTACTTGTCATGAAACCATTTCTACTTTAAAAGGTGTTAACAATGATTTAAATGCTAAATTAGAGGTAGCAAATAAATCTAATTCTTGTGTAGAACATGTTATGATTTGCACTAGGTGTAAGGATGTTGATATTGATGCTTGTAGTGAACACCTAGTTTCAATTTCTAGATTAAATGATGAAGTACCTAGTCTTAATGCCCAACTTAAGACTAGCAAAAGTGATTTTGATAAGCTAAAATTTGCAAGGGATGCCTACAAGATTGGTAGTCACCCCTCAATTAAGGATGGACTTGGCTTCAAGAGGGAAGCCAAGGACTTAACAAGCCATAAGGCTCCCATCTCCACCAAGGAGAAAGGGAAGGCCCCTATGGCTAGTAGTGCTAAAAAGAACCATGCTTTTATGTATCATGACAAGAGACAATATAGAAATGCTTATAGGAATTATAATGCATATGATGCTTTTGATTCTCATGCCATGTTTGCTTCTAGTTCTTCCTATGTGCATGATAGAAATGTTGGTAGGAGAAATGTTGTTCATAATATGCCTAGGAGAAATGTTGTTAATGTTCCTAGGAAAGTTAATGAACCATCTACAATATATCATGCTTGTAATGCTTCATTTGCCATTTGTAGAAAGGGTAAGAAGGTATTGGCTAGGAAGTTAGGGGCCAAATGCAAGGGTGACAAAACTTGCATTTGGGTCCCTAAGACAATTGTGACTAACCTTGTAGGACCCAACAAGAGTTGGGTACCTAAGACCCAAGCCTAAATTTGCCTTGCAGGTTTATGCATCCGGGGGTTCAAGCTGGATTATCGACAGCGGATGCACAAACCATATGACGGGGGAGAAGAAGATGTTCACCTCCTACGTCAAAAATGAGGATTCCCATGATTCAATAATATTCGGTGATGGGAACCAAGGCAAGGTAAAAGGGTTAGGTAAAATTGCTATTTCATCTGAGCACTCTATTTCTAATGTGTTTTTAGTTGAGTCGCTTGGATATAATTTGTTGTCTTTTAGTCAATTATGCAAAATGGGATATAATTGTCTATTTACAAATGTAGATGTGTCTGTCTTTAGAAGATGTGATGGTTCACTAGCTTTTAAGGGTGTACTAGACGGCAAACTTTATTTGGTTGATTTTGCAAAAGAAGAGGTCGGTTTAGATGCATGCTTAATGGCTAAGACTTGCATGGGCTGGTTGTGGCATCGCCGCTTAGCACATGTGGGGATGAAGAACCTCCACAAGCTTCTAAAAGGAGAACACATGATAGGTCTAACTAATGTTCATTTCGAAAAAGATAGATCTTGTGCAGCTTGTCAAGCAGGGAAACAGGTGGGAGGCTCTCATCACACCAAAAATGTGATGACAACATCAAGACCCTTGGAGATGCTTCATATGGACCTCTTCGGACCCGTCGCCTATCTGAGTATAGGAGGAAGTAAGTATGGTCTTGTTATAGTTGATGATTTTTCCCGCTTCACTTGGGTATTCTTTTTGCAGGATAAATCTGAAACCCAAGGGACCCTCAAGCGCTTTCTCAGGAGAGCTCAAAATGAGTTTGAGCTCAAAGTGAAGAAGATAAGGAGCGACAACGGGTCCGAGTTCAAGAACCTTCAAGTGGAGGAGTTCCTTGAGGAGGAAGGGATCAAGCACGAGTTCTCCGCTCCCTACACACCACAGCAAAATGGTGTGGTAGAGAGGAAGAACAGGACGCTCATCGATATGGCGAGGACTATGCTTGGAGAATTCAAGACCCCCGAGCGTTTTTGGTCGGAAGCCGTGAACACGGCTTGCCACGCCATCAACAGGGTCTATCTTCACCGCCTCCTCAAGAAGACTTCATATGAGCTGCTAACTGGTAACAAACCCAATGTGTCTTATTTTCGTGTATTTGGGAGCAAGTGTTATATTCTTGTGAAGAAAGGTAGAACCTCTAAATTTGCTCCCAAAGCTGTAGAAGGGTTTTTATTAGGTTATGATTCAAATACAAAGGCATATAGGGTCTTCAACAAATCATCGGGTTTAGTTGAAGTCTCTAGCGACGTTGTATTTGATGAGACTAATGGCTCTCCAAGAGAGCAAGTTGTTGATCTTGATGATGTAGATGAAGAAGACGTTCCAACGGCCGCAATGCGCACCATGGCGATTGGCGATGTGCGACCACGGGAACAATTGGAGCAAGATCAACCATCTTCATCAACTATGGTGCATCCCCCAACCCAAGATGACGAACAGGTACCTCAAGTGGAGGCGCATGATCAAGGGGGAGCACAGGATGATCAAATTGAAGAGGAAGAAGCACCTCAGGCACCTCCAACCCAAGTTCGAGCGACAATCCAAAGGGATCATCCCGTCGACCAAATATTGGGTGATATTAGCAAGGGAGTAACTACTCGTTCAAGATTAGTTAATTTTTGTGAACATTACTCCTTTGTCTCTTCTGTTGAGCCTTTCAGGGTAGAAGAGGCCTTGCTAGATCCAGACTGGGTGTTGGCCATGCAGGAGGAACTCAACAACTTCAAGTGTAATGAAGTTTGGACACTGGTGCCTCGTCCCAAGCAAAATGTTGTGGGAACCAAGTGGGTGTTCCGCAACAAACAGGACGAGCACGGGGTGGTGACGAGGAACAAGGCTCGACTTGTGGCAAAAGGTTATGCCCAAGTCGCAGGTTTGGACTTTGAGGAGACTTTCGCTCCTGTGGCTAGGCTAGAATCAATTCGTATTTTGCTAGCATATGCCGCTCACCATTCTTTCAGGTTGTACCAAATGGATGTGAAAAGCGTTTTCCTCAACGGGCCAATCAAGGAGGAGGTGTACGTGGAGCAACCCCCTGGCTTCGAGGATGAACGGTACCCCGACCACGTGTGTAAGCTCTCTAAGGCGCTCTATGGACTTAAGCAAGCCCCAAGAGCATGGTATGAATGCCTTAGAGACTTTTTAATTGCTAATGCTTTCAAGGTTGGGAAAGCCGATCCAACTCTGTTTACTAAGACTTGCGATGGTGATCTTTTTGTGTGCCAAATTTATGTCGATGACATAATATTTGGTTCTACTAACCAAAAGTCTTGTGAAGAGTTTAGCAGGGTGATGACGCAGAAATTCGAGATGTCGATGATGGGCGAGTTGAACTACTTCCTTGGGTTCCAAGTGAAGCAACTCAAGGATGGCACCTTCATCTCCCAAACAAAGTACACGCAAGATTTGCTAAAACGGTTTGGGATGAAGGACGCCAAGCCCGCAAAGACGTCGATGGGAACTGACGGACACACCGACCTCAACAAAGGTGGTAAGTTCGTTGATCAAAAAGCATACCGGTCCATGATAGGTTCTTTGCTTTATTTATGTGCTAGTAGACCGGATATTATGCTTAGCGTATGCATGTGTGCTAGATTTCAATCCGATCCTAAGGAGTGTCACTTAGTGGCTGTGAAGCGAATTCTTAGATATTTAGTCGCTACGCCTTGCTTCGGGATCTGGTATCCAAAGGGGTCTAACTTTGACTTGATTGGATATTCAGATTCCGACTATGCTGGATGTAAGGTCGATAGGAAGAGTACATCGGGGATGTGCCAATTCTTAGGAAGGTCCCTAGTGTCGTGGAACTCTAAGAAACAAACCTCCGTTGCCCTATCCACCGCTGAGGCCGAGTACGTTGCCGCAGGACAGTGTTGCGCGCAACTACTTTGGATGAGGCAAACCCTCCGGGACTTTGGCTACAATCTGAGCAAAGTCCCACTCCTATGTGACAATGAGAGTGCTATCCGAATAGCGGAAAATCCTGTTGAGCACAGCCGCACAAAGCACATTGACATCCGGCATCACTTTTTGAGAGACCACCAGCAAAAGGGAGATATCGAAGTGTTTCATGTTAGCACCGAGAACCAGCTAGCCGATATCTTCACTAAGCCTTTAGACGAAAAGACCTTTTGCAGGCTGCGTAGTGAGCTAAATATCCTAGATTCGCGGAACTTGGATTGATTTATAGCATACATGTGTTTATGCCTTTGATCATGTTCCTTATGCATTTTGTTGCTTACTATGGTGCTCAAGTTGTACAATCTCTTCCCGGACCTCACAAGTCCTCGTGCAAGTGATGCACATATTTAGGGGGAGTTGTGCTACAACTTGACCCTTTGAGACTAACCGTTTGCTTGAGTTTGCTTGTTTTAGTCTCAAAGGAGGTTTGAAAGGGAAAAGGTGGACTTGGACCATGAAAGACTTCCACTGCACTCCGATGAGAGGGTAACTTATGCCAAGTTCATCTCATGTACTCCTATTGCCTTTATATTCTTAATTGAAGATTTTGGTGAGGCAATGGGGTTAAAGGGCCAAGATTGATCCCGTTTTGGTGCTTGATGCCAAAGGGGGAGAAAATAAAGGCCAAAGCAATAGATGGATCAGCTACCACTTGAGAAATTTTGAAAATGGTAGATTAGAGCTTTTGGTTTGTCAAAACTCTTTTATTGTCTCTTGTGTCAAAATTTGGCCTCTTGTGGGGAGAAGTGTTGATTACGGGAAAAGGGGGAGTTTTTGAATTCCTTGATCAATTTCCTTTGGAATACCTCTCTTTATGTCTCTACAAGTGAATTTGACTTAGAGATAGGAGTTTGAGTTTGATTTGCAAAAACAAACCAAGTGGTGGCAAAATATGATCCATATATGTCAAAATTGAATCAAAACAATTTTGAGTGTTCATTTGCTTTGATATTGCACTTGTTCTAGCTGCTTTATGTTGTGTTGGCATAAATCACCAAAAAGGGGGAGATTGAAAGGGAAATGTGCCCTTGGGCCATTTCTAAGTATTTTGGTGATTGAGTGCCAACACATGTGCTTTTGTGCTAATCTATGCAAAGTGGTGGACAAAGTGAAAATTATGTCAAAAGGTATGTTTCTAGACTTAGTACATTGTTTTATGGACTAATGTATTGTGTCTAAGTGCTGGAAACAGAAAAAATCGAGTTGGAGAAGAGATGGCTAAGTTCAGCCAAAAGTCTGCTCAGTCTGGGTTCACCGGACTGTCCGGTGGTGCACCGGACAGTGTCCGGTGCGCCAGGCTGGCTCTGGCGAACAGGCTGCTCTCGGGACTTCGACGGCGGTGTACGGCTAAAATTCATCGGTCTGTCCGGTGGTGCACCAGACTGTCCGGTGAACCGTTCACAGGCGAACTCGTCACTCTCGGGAAACCATCAACGGCGTACGGCTAAAATTCACCGGTCTGTCCGGTGGTGCACCGGACTGTCCGGTGAGTCAACGGTCAGCCGGGGCAACGGTCGGCCGAGGATTCCGCGCATGACGTGTGGGCGAGCCAACGGTCACATTGGTGCACCGGACTGTCCGGTGTGCACCGGACAGTGTCCGGTGCGCCAATGGCTCTCAGACTCCAACGGTCGGCTTCGCCAAATAAGGAAGGAGATCTGCACCGGACAGTGTCCGGTGCGCCAGTCGACAGAAGGCAAGATCTGCCTTCCAGGAATGTTCTCAACGGCTCCTAGCTGCCTTGGGGATATAAAAGGGACCCCTAGGCGCATGGAGGAGCACACCAAGCATTCTTACAACATTCCTAAGCACCAAGACCTTGATTCCGCGCATTTGTTTCTTTGTGATAGCATATAGAGCTCTAGTGGAGTTGTGAACTCATTGGGTTGTGTTGCGAGCTCTTGTTGCGACTTGTGTGCGTGTTGACACTCTGATTTTTGTGTCTTGTGTGCGTTGCTAATCCCTTCCTTGCTCCGTGCTTCTTTGTGAACTAGGTGAGTGCCCGTGCGTTGCAACGGAACCGTATAATAACACGATAACTTATGTACATATATGAAACCAGTAGTACTTACACATTAGCTTTTTCATATTTTGAATCTCCGCTTCTTTAGCTTTGATTTAAAGATCTTTCTTTGTTCTGTCCTTTTTCAGCGCAGTGCATTAATTTTTCTGCAAACAAGATTACAGAGAATCATCACCTGCTGATCGTACTGAGTTATCTAAAAACAATCCCCACTAACCAGTAAAAGAAAGAGTTGGTCAGCAGCACCAGTTTTAGTAGTAGTAGATCAGACCTCATCTCAATTTAGATTCAAACAAGATTGGTAATAATTAACTCAAAGTGTTTTTCTTGAGTTTTGTTCCGAGTAATTTGAAGCATCTGTTTCACTCGTGTCATTACAAGTTTACCTACAACACAAGAGAAACATAGTTTTTGTTTGGTCTCTGACATTATTATTCTGAACCTTATGCCTGGAGTTATAACAGCATCCGGTTTGGCCTGTTGGGTTCTCGCTTTAGCATCATAGATGGATAAAATTCTACTGCACATTGTCGCTTATTGTTGATGGCATGATGAGCCCCAATTCACACGCCTGGCTAACTGCCCAATCTATTTGCATGCAGACGAATCTATTTACCTGTATTGTAGGCTACTTATTGAATAGTTTATGGTTGATCATCGTAACTATTGAGGATTGAACAAGGTGTTGAAACTTCAGATGAAACAGATCACATTCCTAGATCTGTTTAGCCAACTTGTGCTTCCATCCTACTCTATTCTAAAATGAACTTTTGATGAACTTGAGAAGTTTAAGAAGCCTGGTGATGACATCAATGGCGACATGGCTAGCTTGTCCACTCTATTTGCAAACAGGAAAAAAGGATACTTTATGAAGGGTGATGTCGTCATTGTTATTAAAGGCAATTTGAAAAATCTGGAGGGTTGGGTTGAGAAAGTAGAGGATGAAACCGTTCACATCAGGCCAAAAATATCTGATCTCCCGGTAACTAACTGCAATTACAACTAATTAATATGAAATTTATGGTGGAGGAATGGCTTACAGTATTGTCTATTGTTAACGCATGTGTAACTGCAGAAAACATTAGCCTTCAATGAAAAGGAGCTTTGCAAATATTTCAAGCCTGGTGACCATGTCAAGGTGATCTTAGGAGTTCAAGAAGGCGCTACTGGCATGGTTGTTAAAGTGGAAGGGCATGTCTTGATCATTTTGTCTGACACAACTAAAGAACATGTGAGTAATTGTTTTATCAAGATTATGTAGAAACATTTAAACTGATCTATCTAAAATAATTTGTCCTTAACGTGCTCTTGTTGGATGACACAGATCCGTGTGTTTGCTGATCATGTCGTTGAAAGCTCTGAAATTACCACAGGAATCACCAGAATCGGTGATTATGAACTGCATGATCTTGTCCTACCCTGTTCTAAAATGTAGTAGCTGTTGTTAGATGAGCTATGCAAGATGTCTTTCCTTTAGCCAATCAGGTAAATCAGGAACCACTCAATTAGTTGGCAGTTGGGTTCAGGATGTCCATATGCATGGGTCTACGACCATACAAGGCATCGGAGAATGAAGCAAACTACACTGGTATATTTAAGGCACACTCACACAACAAACTTCAGAGAATGAAAGCACTACAATACAGTTACGAAAACACGCCACTGACACGCTTAAACGTTTAAGACAACACAGTATAAAAAAAGGCCAGCATCGAGCAAGAAACTACCAACGTGAAATTCTACTACGAGACACTGGTCTGAAGTGGCAAAGCACTTTCAACTCCAGCTTCCTTCGCTTCTGTTGCGGATCTCTCTGCAACAGCCTTCGACATCCCAAACATCTGCGCAACAATCCATGGATAACAGAAGCCTTGAGCACCAAATGCATGACAACCGTAGAAAGACCAAAGCGATAAAAGAAATTTCAGTGTAGTAGTGCAATTGACCTTCTGGATCGTCTTCTTAAAGCAGGTCTTGTGCTCGTCCATGGAGGCATGGATGAACTCATCGATGTGGTCTTTTAGATCTTCGAGGAAGGTAGCATTATTATTTAATAATGTATTATCTTTTTTCTTCCATACTATTCATGTGCTTATACTTATCAAGCATTACTAAGCAAAGAAGGGAGTAGGAGATGTGCAGAAACAATCATGCTAACCTTTGATAGTAGAATAGAGCACCTCTAAAATGCTTCAGTGGATCCAAGAATGGGAGAGCCTCTAATTGTCGACAAGCTGGGAAATTATCAACAAAAGTCCTGCATACAGGCAAATTATAAGCGATGGAACATATTCCGCAGACAGTGAAGGACTTGAAGCGAATGATAAAAGTATAAGCACATAAGAGTGCATGAAACCTTTGGTGAAAATAAGAGTGCATGAAACCACCACAAATATTTTAAGCAAGCACCAAAGCATCGACAATATATTTTCTTTTACTACTATAGACTAATCAAAGGAACATCTCTGTATCACATACACTAAGTAATTTCATTTAGTTACTTGTGCAATGCAAAAAGCAAAGATGAGCTATTACCAGCAGTATAGAAAGTTGTAAAAAATAGCTATGAATATTGGTGTCATCGAAAACTTTGGTGAACTTCATTGATTCAAGTTGGATCATGACGACGCTTGTCCAAAGGAAAAATCACATTGTTATCCTCATCATATAGCATAATCAACAAGAGATTCAGGCATTTCACATGATGTTCAAAAGTTGGTATAGAAGTGATACCCTGTGAAGAACTTGCTGTGATGGACTCAATTTTTTCATTGCTTGTTTCACCATAATTCTTGTTGACAATATCTCCTCTAGAAGGCGAGGAAGTACACCTTTTCTTATCTGCAGAATACCATTGATATTGTTCTGAAAAGGTTAGTACTTACTAAGGGAACATAATGTGCAGCAATACAGTGGATGTGCCAGGAATCACTAAAAATGTAGTGGTAAATAATATTCTCAAGAATATAGATAGTAATTCATCTGGATGGTAATCAAGGGGAATCACGAAAGTCAATCTACCAACCGCAGAGGCAAGCAGGTAAAATGTAATATAGGAACAACTTTCTATGGGAGGTATATAGCTCAGTTAGTTGGTACATCACAACTTTCCACGAGCCACCTCATCGGAAACCTGAAACTATATTCAGTTAAACTAAACCCAGTCTAAGCAGCTGAGCTTACTATCGGTCTCGACGATCTGCACACAAGACAGCTTCTCAAGTGCATTTCACCGAACACCTTACAGGCACCACCAAGCACAGGAGTAGTCAAAGAAGCACAACAATCAGATAAACAGCTGACCGTCGGTCTCGGCGATCTGCAATGCCTCTGTGGACTCTTCCAGGGAGCATGGGAAGAAATTACCGGGAAACCAAGGCGCGTTAGAAGGTAGCAGAGAAGATACACCGGCAAGGGCACACTTACAATGAAGCGGTCGACACTGGCAGCCAACGCGCGTGCGAGTATGGCTAGGATGTCCACGGCGTGGCAACCAAGACGCGGATGACAGCAAGCATGTCGTGGACGTTGTCGCCGTTGCCAAAACAAACCAGCACCATGGGCTCCGGCGACCGACAGCCCCACGCGGCCTCTGCGTCGACGGCCAGGCGGGTGGCGACTTTGCACCGTGGCCAAACGCGGCTTTCGAGCCCCTAAAGAGGCCGGCGTACTCCGCGCCATGGCCCTCGTGCGCACGAGTATGGCCAGGATGTCGGCAGTGGGGCAACGATGACACGGACGACGCAGGCAGCATCGACGGCCAGGCGGGTTGCTAGAAGAGGAGACCGCGGCTTGGAGGGGCGGGACGGCGGGGTGGATCTCGTGGCCGCGGCGGTTCGACGGGGCGGCGCGATGAGATCGCGGCGGGGAGAGGCGGGCCTACGTGCGGGCGGGGGGGTGACGGCGGGGTGGATCTCGTGGCGGGGGGTGCGAGCGGGGAGAGGCGGGCGAGATTTTGCGGCGGCGCGATGTGCGGAGGCGCTGTCGAGCAGAGAGGGTGGTGGACGCGAACGTGTCACACCCGGGTTTTAGGGGCACCAAGACCCGGACGCGAACATCACCAGGTGTGCTGGGACCAAGTCTCACACATATGATGAATCATGGCACAGGATCGAATGTCACATCTTTACTATATAACAGAAGTTCTATACAAAATAAATAATTACATTATAAGGAGACAACGGTCCAGCAACCCAAAGTTGACTGGGAGACGACGGCCTAGACCACTCACGAACTCATCACGGCATCCTCCATGCGCCTCATCCTGTGGTACCTGTTCTTGACCTGTGGAGGGTGTGAGACAGCAAGAGTGAGCTCACATACGTTCATAGATCAACAAGTTGTGGGGAATAATGTGCATGAACTCGCCAAAGGTGGGAGCTCACATGAAGTGTAAGGCTTACCAAAGAAGATGGTTGAAGCTGAGCATTGCTTTTAAAGTTGGTCAAAATTTTATTAGCAATTACTAAGTATAAGTAAATACCAACCCAATTAAATAGTAGAACAAAAGTAACAGCATCACCTGCGATGCAATGCATATGACAAATTGAATTTAGTTCCATAGATTAATCATGTGAGTGTCCGAGCTGCTCTTGACCGTGAGCACGGCTAGTATACCAGTTTTACACTCTGCAGAGGTTGCGCATCTTTACCCACAAGTCATGTTACCCATTGTAACACCCGGTTTTAAGGCAAAGACGGGTGCATCTCATACATGCGCCAAGAAGACAACATATATAATAACAGAGTGTATAGAGATAAATGTCATAAAACATCAGAGTATTTATTACATAGCGGAAGACTTATTACAAAATAAAGTAATAAAGATAAAACAAACTAAGGATCGTCGGCGCCAATGTCGACTGGGAAACGCCACCTAGATCAGATCGAACTCCTCAGTGTTAGGCGGCTCCTCCTGAACCACCTGATCATCTCCTGTGGGGGGGTGTGAGACAACAAGGGTGAGCTCACACATGATCATAGCTCAACAAGTTGTGGGGAACCAGTGGACATAAACTCACAAAGGTGTGAGTTCATGTGATGTGTAAGGCTAATCAATGATAGGGGTTTAAGCTGAGCATTGCTTTTATATAGTTGGTCAAAATTTTATTAGCAGTTACTAAGTGTAAGTAAATACCAAACCATAAGTAAAGTAATAGAACAAAATTAATAACAAACCCATGCATATGCGAATGACAAATTGAATTTAAGTTCCATAAATTAAACATCAGAGAGTCCTGAGCTGCTCATGACCGCGAGCTCGGCTAGTATACCAGTTTTACACTCTGCAGAGGTTGTACCCTTTACCCACAAGTCATGTTACCCATCTGCCAAGGGATCGCGACTTCCCATACACCTCTACCTAGGAAGCGCGGCAGGGCAACACTACGAGGCCTTTACAAAGTTCCACTAGCTTCCGAAAACCCGCTACAGTTTATAGGAAGTTCCAATGCAGGGTTCCTGGCTGACCGCCATCGCAGCAAAACCAACCAGGGACCTCCCTACACTGACCACTCCCCTACTGCCCTTGCCCCTTTCGGGTAAGGTAGTCTTCCACTAGCTTTCCTAATTAGTCAGCCAAGGGGTCCCATTCCTCCCTTGTGGTGGCACGTGGTTCTCAAGTTAAGCTCTATGTTCCAATTAACATTAATGATATCAACATGAACATAAACAGAATAACAACAAGAATTGGAACATAGAGGTAATAAATGATTATCCCAAAACCATATAAAGCAATAGCAAACTACCCAAGTGATTCAGGGGTAAACAAGGTAATGAGATAAACAATCTAGGGTGACCTATTGGGTCCCATCAAAATTAACCTATGCATGGATAAGTGATATTAAAGAACATTATTGGGTAAAAAGTGGTCAAGGGCACAACTTGCCTTCAATGAGCTCCTACTCAGCTACTTCAACCTGCTGCACACCAGGATCCTCAGCAACGGGTTCTTCTACTCGCCACAATACAAACAAGCACAGGATATAGGGAAAATTAACATTACACCAAGCATGTAAACAAAATACACAGAGATATTCTACATATTAAAATAAAAACCTAGGAACTGGAATCATAATTTTCTGAGTTATAGATTTCAAGTTATGCATTTTCAAAGGTTTTATGTGCTTTAATTAGGATTAAGTGATAAATAAATTTCTTACTGTTTTCATGACATAACAGAGGCTCTAGGTGATAGATAATAAATATACAAAATTTTAGGAACTGGAATGGACTAATTTGGACTAAAAATGGATTTTCTATGATTTATTCAAGCTCTAGAATTTATTTTTGTATTAAAAATCCAATTTCCTAATCATTTAATCAATTTAAAACTGTACTGGACTGGGCCTCAAATCTAGAGAAACCCAGGGGCTAAGGCGCAATAAAACCTGAGACTCAAGGAACTGTGCACTGGATGGCGGGTTAATTCGCTAAAAGGTGAGGGGTTCTTTAATAAATCTGACCCGCGAAGGGGTATCGGTGAATCTGAGCCGTTCGTTCAAATATGGACGCACAGGATTAGATCCCATACGCACCGAACCGGTATGCAGTGAGGACCGCGCGATCGACAATCTACGGCTTAGATTTAATACGGCGAAGGGTTATGGGATAACCTAATCGCGACCGTCTAAAAGCGATCGGACGGCCGAGGGTCAACACACGCCAGATCTAATCTCAGCCGCGCAATCCCAATCGGACGGCGCGAGATCGTCGTTCTCCCTCCCCAAACGGCACAGGCGGCGTTGCGCAGAGACGCCACCGCACGGCGGAGTCCTCGCCGGCGCCCACGATTCTCCGCCCAAGCGCCTCCAATACTAAAATTGATCGCAACTACGCGACGAGAAGGGCAAGGCGAGTTGATTGGATGGGTATCTTACCGACGGGATGGAGCACAGAAGCTCGGCCACGACGCTATGCGGGTCGGCGGGGAAGGATCCGACTACGGCGAGGAATTCTCGCCCAGTCGATGTCGCGCCCTCCCGGTCACTACCCCGCGCGTGTTCCGTGCGACCTCCCGAACGCCCAGGACGAGGCAATCGGAGCAGAGGGGCGACGGTGGCGCGGGTCAACGACGGCGGCCCGAATTTCTTCACGCGGCACGCGGCAGTGATCTGGTGGCGACGAGCGATTGAGGCTAAAGAGGGGAACGGAGGAACGGGTCACGGGGGTGCTAAATAAGGCCCGAGTGGTGGCCGAGATCACCGGGAGGTGGGCGCGAGCTGGGCGATTCCGATGGAGTCGCGGCGGATTCCGTTGGCCATCGAGCGAAGTACGCGGAGGTAGCAGCTGACCTGCGGGCCCTGCGGACCAGAGGAAGGGAGGGAGGAGCGCGTGCGGTGTGCGACCGACGAGTAGGGCCCGCGAGTAAGTGAGCAGTTAGTGGCGCGCGGTGGAGCTGAGTGGGCCGCGTGGGGGAGTTGGCCAAATGGGCCGAAATGAAGGACTTGAGCCCAGACGCTGCAGTTCCTGTTTTCTTTTTTTTAATCTTATTTTCCTTTCATTTTCCCATTCAAATTAGCTCCAAATTCAAATCCAAATGTTTTGTGGCAAATTTTTATCCACATATTATGTTATGTCAAGACAAGCTCTAGCTTGGGCATAAATATTTATATATATATTATTTCACATGATATTTGTTTGTTTCTCTTCCTAAATTTTAGAATCTCTTTTAAGTTTTGAATTCCACTTTGGACTTTTTACTATATTCCTTATCACAAAATCCACACCCAAAAACAATATTCAGCATGATGCAATGATTTAGTAGCATATCTTTTTATTAATTGTTTTTGGACATGGTGTTCACATAGGATGATGCATAAAGATCAAACTCACATAAGGAGAGAAATTGTTTCCTCTATTGGTACTTTATCTAGCAATTACAAAGTGGGTGTTACAAATCCTACCCCCTTAAAAATAATCTCGTCCTCGAGATTTAAGAAGATCTAGGGAAAAGGTGGGGAAAATCTATGCGAAGCTCTTCTTCTCTTTCCCAAGTTGCTTCATCTTCACCGTGGTGACTCCATTGGACTTTGCACATCTTTATCACCTTATTTCTTGTAACTCTAGTCAAAGTATCTAAAATCTTGATCGGATACTCCGTGTAAGTCAAATCACCTTGAACACTGAGCTCTTCCATTGGTAACTGTTCCTCGGGAACACGGAGACATTTCTTTAGTTGAGATACGTGGAACACATTATGCACATCCGATAGTGTGGCAGGTAACTCGAGTTGGTATGCCATCTCCCCAACTCGCCTAAAGATCAGGAATGGTCCAATGTAGCGAGGGGACAATTTGCCCTTGACTTTAAATCTCCTCATTCCACGCAGTGGTGACACCTTGAGGTACACATAATCTCCTTCTTCAAATTCCAGAGGTCTTCTTCTATTATCAGCATAACTCTTTTGCCTGGTTTGAGCCACCCTCAAATTCTCTCGAATTATACGAACTTGTTCTTCTGCTTCTTGAATCAGTTCAGGCCCAAAGAACTGTCTCTCTCCAGTCTGATCCCAATATAGAGGAGTCCTGCACTTCCTCCCATATAAAGCTTCAAAAGGTGACATCTTCAGACTGGCCTGGTAACTATTATTATACGAGAACTCAGCATAAGGCAGACTCTTATCCCAACTTCCTCCATGCTGAAGGGCACATGCTCTCAACATATCTTCCAATACTTGATTAGTCCTTTCAGTCTGTCCATCAGTCTGAGGGTGATAAGCCGTACTAAAATTCAACTTCGTACTCATGTTCTCATGAAAGCTTCTCCAAAATCTCGAGGTAAACTGTGAACCTCGATCAGACACGATCTTCTTTGGTACTCCATGTAAACACACAATACGAGCCATATATAACTCTGCTAGCTGAGAACCTTTATAAGTGGTCTTGACAGGAATGAAGTGAGCCACTTTAGTCAATCTATCCACAATCACCCATATAGCATCATATCCTTTCTGGGTGCGAGGTAATCCAGTAATGAAATCCATACCAATCTCCTCCCATTTCCACTCGGGTATCTTTAGTGGATGCAATAGTCCAGCTGGCCTCTGGTGTTCAGCCTTAACTCTTTGACATACATCGCACATAGCCACATGTGCAGCTACATCTCTTTTCAATCCATACCACCAATATTTCTGTTTCAAATCCTGATACATCTTGGTACTACCAGGATGAATAGAATAATCCGAATCATGTGCCTCCTTTAAAATAGTCTCTCGTAGGCTTTTAATATCAGGAACACACATCCTGTCCTTGAACCATACAGTGCCCTGCTCATCTTCCGTGAATTCCGGAACTCGACCTTCAGTGATCAGATCCTTAATCTCTTTTATTTTAGCATCACCCATTTGTCCTTTGCGGATCTCTTGCTCCAAAGTAGGTTCCACATCAATAGTAACTCCCTCAGTATGAGCAACTATCCCCAGGTTAAGTCTCCTGAAATCCTCAACAATCTCATCGGGTAGCTGGGCAACAATAGCTGAATGAACATGCTCCTTTCGACTCAAGGCATCTGCAACCAAATTTGCCTTGCCCGGGTGATAGTGAATCTCCAAATCATAATCCTTAATAAGCTCCAACCAACGGCGTTGCCTAAGGTTGAGATCCTTTTGAGTGAATATATACTTCAGACTCTTATGATCCGTATACACTTGACACTTGGTCCCCATGATATAATGTCTCCAAATCTTAAGCGCATGCACAACGGCTGCCAATTCCAAGTCATGCATGGGGTAGTTCAATTCATGCTTGCGTAACTGACGGGACGCGTAGGCAATCACATGTCCTTCTTGCATAAGCACACATCCTAAGCCTTGGCCACATGCATCACAATAGATATCAAATCCTTTCTGTAAATCTGGCATAACCAAAACTGGTGGCGACATCAACCTCTTTTTCAATTGCTCAAAGCTATCTTGGCACTTCTCGTCCCACTTAAATTCTCTTCCTTTCTCCAAAAGCGAAGTCATAGGCTTAGCAATCTTAGAAAATCCTTCAATAAATCTCCGATAATATCCTGCTAATCCTAAGAAACTCCGAATCTCAGTCACTGTAGTGGGTACTCTCCACTCCATTATCTCCTTAACCTTAGCAGGATCCACTGAAATTCCTCCATTAGAAATAATATGACCAAGAAATGGCACTTCGCCAATCCAAAACTCGCACTTGCTGAACTTGGCATATAGCTGGTTATCTCGTAGCTTCTGTAGCACCATCCTCAGATGCTCCTCGTGATCACTATCACTCTGAGAATAAATAAGAATATCATCGATGAATACCACGACGAATCTGTCCAAATACTCCATAAACACCTTGTTCATCAAGTTCATAAAATAAGCTAGTGCATTAGTCAATCCAAATGACATAACAGTAAACTCATATAATCCATATCTAGTCGAGAAAGCCGTCTTGGGAATATCCGATGGTCTAATCCTCATCTGATGGTAACCGGATCGGAGATCAATCTTCGAGAATACTCTAGCACCTCTCATCTGATCAAATAAATCCTCAATACGGGGCAACGGATACTTGTTCTTCACTGTAACATCATTAAGAGATCTATAATCCACACACATCCGCTGCGATCCATCCTTCTTCTGTACAAACAAGACCGGTGCTCCCCAAGGTGAGGAACTCGGACGAATGTACCCAGCCTCTTGTAACTCAGTTAACTGCTTCTTAAGTTCCTTCAACTCCTCTACGGACATCCTATATGGCCGTTTAGAAATAGGGGCGGTTCCAGGTAAGAGGTCAATAACAAACTCAACTTCTCTATCGGGTGGCATCCCTGGTAACTCCTCTGGAAAGACATCCGGAAAATCTCTAACCACCCGGATATTGTCACCAACAAACTCTTCAGGCATAAAGAACATTGCACGCATGGGTGAGGAGGTTACTGCAATATTAACTTGAAACCTTTCTCCTTTAGTGGTAGTGAGTTCCACGGTACCTCTACCACATGCTATAACGGCCTTTGCCTTTCTTAGCCATGACATACCAAGGATCAGATCTATACTGCTTGACTCCAATATTATAGCAGTAGCTCCAAATTCTCTACCCATAATGGTTAATGTCAATCTACGTGTCATTTGATTCGCCTCAACAGGCCCTTTAGGTGTAATTACTATCATGGGTTTTCTCATATTTAGCAGTGGTATTTCATTTGTGTTGGCATATCTAGTAGACATGAATGAATGTGTAGCACCAGAATCAAATAATATGGTTGCAGGAATTGCATTAACATAAAACATACCAATTACGAGGTCCCCTCCATCCGGAGTAGCATCAACGCTGACTTGATTAACCTTGGCAATAGAATATCCCTTGCCAGGGGTCTGTTGCTTGTTCTGAACTGGAGTAGCAGCAATCCTCTGTGGGCAGACATTTGCATAATGACCAATCTTCCCACACTTGAAACATTGAGTGCCCGGACTCTGTCCTGAAAACTTCGTCGGGGTGCCAGTAGGGGTAGTCTGTCGAGGAGGGGGAGTCCTCAGTGGTGATTGCTGAACTGGGCGTGGTCCTCCTGGTCGAGTCGGTGTACCCTGTGGTGAACTGTAGCGAGGACGAACACTGCTGCTTCCTTGTCCTTGAGATATTGCCTTTCTCTTCAAATCTCCCAGCTGAACACGCTTGTGTTCAATAGCCAGTGCCTTATCAAGCAGCCTCTGAAATGATGGAAATGTGTGTGCCACAAGAGCATACTGCAGTGGTCCATTAAGTCCTTCAATGAAATGCTCTTGCTTCCTCTCGTCTTCAGCAACTTCTTCAGGGGCATATCTGGATAACTGAATAAACTTGTCGCGGTACTCGCTGACTGACATACTTCCTTGCTTCAGCGACAGAAATTCCTTCTTCTTGATCTTTATCATACCGGCTGGAATATGGTAGTTCCTGAACTGTGTACTGAATTCTGCCCAAGTAATAGTATCCGCAGCATCATGGGCAGCAGTATAAGAATCCCACCAGTCAGCAGCAGGACCAGTCAGACGTCCAGAAGCATATAAAACCTTCTCCCGGTCCGTGCACTGTGCAATATTCAGCATCTTCTCAACGGACTTCAGCCAATCATCCGCGTCCAGTGGATCAGGTGAGCTAGCGAATGTAGGTGGCTTATGACTCATAAACTCCCGGTGCTTATCACGAGGTGGAACTGGTGGTGGTGGTGGAGGCAGTGGCACCTGTTGCTGCTGTTGCTGCTGTGGTTGCTGTTGCATTTGTTGTTGCAGCAGCTGTTGTTGTGCCCTCCTTTCCTGGCGTATCTCATCTCGCTCCTGGCGTAACTCCTGGCGTATATCTTCTCTTTCCTGACGCATCTCCTGGCGTTCTTGCTGCATCTGGGCCCGCATATCAGCCATAGTGTCTGCCATTTGCTGCATCACCGCCATCTGAGCAGCAACCAGTGGGTCAACTCCGCCTGGTGGAGGATTGGGAGGATTCATCTCTGCAAGCTGTGGCTGAGGTTGTCTATATATCCTCCGAGTGTGTCGATTGGGAGGCAAATCAATTCCACCACCCCGCCTGGTATTGACCATCTGAGTTAGATACATATGGTAAGAAAATAGTAGACAAGGTAGGTATTTACGAAGCAGGTTACTTTGGGGAATTTTATTAGCTAAGAAGATTAATATTTTACCTATCCTAGCTAATTCAATACCTTATGGTGGTACATACTAAGATGTCCATAATTCAATCAATCAAAGAAGCAAATCAGGCATTTAGCATCAGCACAATCAAACAACATTTTAAATAGAGAAAATAGTTTTAAATTTTGTCTTAGGTTCCCTATCTCTTAGAAAGATCATAAGGGTAGGGATTCCAAGGTGTGAAATCCATCTTGTCTTAGAGTAGAAAAGATAAGAATAATCAGAGTAGAACAGTAGAAGGTGAGACATGATCAAGATAAGTTTAGAGAGAATCAGAGTAAGGTAAGTATAGAATGAATCAGAAGAAGGTAAGTAGTGAAGGGTCTGTCCATTTCTATCTGGGTTTCGTCCTACAGTCAACATTTCCTCTGATACCACTTCTGTAACACCCGGTTTTAAGGCAAAGCCGGGTGCATCTCATACATGCGCCAAGAAGACAACATATATAATAACAGAGTGTATAGAGATAAATGTCATAAAACATCAGAGTATTTATTACATAGCGGAAGACTTATTACAAAATAAAGTAATAAAGATAAAACAAACTAAGGATCGTCGGCGCCAATGTCGACTGGGAAACGCCACCTAGATCAGATCGAACTCCTCAGTGTTAGGCGGCTCCTCCTGAACCACCTGATCATCTCCTGTGGGGGGGGGGTGTGAGACAGCAAGGGTGAGCTCACACATGATCATAGCTCAACAAGTTGTGGGGAACCAGTGGACATAAACTCACAAAGGTGTGAGTTCATGTGATGTGTAAGGCTAATCAATGATAGGGGTTTAAGCTGAGCATTGCTTTTATATAGTTGGTCAAAATTTTATTAGCAGTTACTAAGTGTAAGTAAATACCAAACCATAAGTAAAGTAATAGAACAAAATTAATAACAAACCCATGCATATGCGAATGACAAATTGAATTTAAGTTCCATAAATTAAACATCAGAGAGTCCTGAGCTGCTCATGACCGCGAGCTCGGCTAGTATACCAGTTTTACACTCTGCAGAGGTTGTACCCTTTACCCACAAGTCATGTTACCCATCTGCCAAGGGATCGCGACTTCCCATACACCTCTACCTAGGAAGCGCGGCAGGGCAACACTACGAGGCCTTTACAAAGTTCCACTAGCTTCCGAAAACCCGCTACAGTTTATAGGAAGTTCCAATGCAGGGTTCCTGGCTGACCGCCATCGCAGCAAAACCAACCAGGGACCTCCCTACACTGACCACTCCCCTACTGCCCTTGCCCCTTTCGGGTAAGGTAGTCTTCCACTAGCTTTCCTAATTAGTCAGCCAAGGGGTCCCATTCCTCCCTTGTGGTGGCACGTGGTTCTCAAGTTAAGCTCTATGTTCCAATTAACATTAATGATATCAACATGAACATAAACAGAATAACAACAAGAATTGGAACATAGAGGTAATAAATGATTATCCCAAAACCATATAAAGCAATAGCAAACTACCCAAGTGATTCAGGGGTAAACAAGGTAATGAGATAAACAATCTAGGGTGACCTATTGGGTCCCATCAAAATTAACCTATGCATGGATAAGTGATATTAAAGAACATTATTGGGTAAAAAGTGGTCAAGGGCACAACTTGCCTTCAATGAGCTCCTGCTCAGCTACTTCAACCTGCTGCACACCAGGATCCTCAGCAACGGGTTCTTCTACTCGCCACAATACAAACAAGCACAGGATATAGGGAAAATTAACATTACACCAAGCATGTAAACAAAATACACAGAGATATTCTACATATTAAAATAAAAACCTAGGAACTGGAATCATAATTTTGTGAGTTATAGATTTCAAGTTATGCATTTTCAAAGGTTTTATGTGCTTTAATTAGGATTAAGTGATAAATAAATTTCTTACTGTTTTCATGACATAACAGAGGCTCTAGGTGATAGATAATAAAATTACAAAATTTTAGGAACTGGAATGGACTAATTTGGACTAAAAATGGATTTTCTATGATTTATACAAGTTCTAGAATTTATTTTTGTATTAAAAATCCAATTTCCTAATCATTTAATCAATTTAAAACTGTACTGGACTGGGCCTCAAATCTAGAGAAACCCAGGGGCTAAGGCGCAATAAAACCTGAGACTCAGGGAACTGTGCACTGGATGGCGGGTTAATTCGCTAAAAGGTGAGGGGTTCTTTAATAAATCTGACCCGCGAAGGGGTATCGGTGAATCTGAGCCGTTCGTTCAAATATGGACGCACAGGATTAGATCCCATACGCACCGAACCGGTATGCAGTGAGGACCACGCGATCGACAATCTACGGCTTAGATTTAATACGGCGAAGGGTTATGGGATAACCTAATCGCAAACGATCGGACGGCCGAGGGTCAACACACGCCAGATCTAATCTCAGCCGCGCAATCCCAATCGGACGACGCGAGATCGTCGTTCTCCCTCCCCAAACGGCACAGGCGGCGTTGCGCAGAGACGCCACCGCACGGCGGAGTCCTCGCCGGCGCCCACGATTCTCCGCCCAAGCGCCTCCAATACTAAAATTGATCGCAACTACGCGACGAGAAGGGCAAGGCGAGTTGATTGGATGGGTATCTTACCGACGGGATGGAGCACAGAAGCTCGGCCACGACGCTATGAGGGTCGGCGGGGAAGGATCCGACTACGGCGAGGAATTCTCGCCCAGTCGATGTCGCGCCCTCCCGGTCACTGCCCCGCGCGTGTTCCGTGCGACCTCCCGAACGCCCAGGACGAGGCAATCGGAGCAGAGGGGCGACGGTGGCGCGGGTCAACGACGGCGGCCCGAATTTCTTCACGCGGCACGCGGCAGTGATCTGGTGGCGACGAGCGATTGAGGCTAAAGAGGGGAACGGAGGAACGGGTCACGGGGGTGCTAAATAAGGCCCGAGTGGCGGCCGAGATCACCAGGAGGTGGGCGCGAGCTGGGCGATTCCGATGGAGTCGCGGCGGATTCCGTTGGCCATCGAGCGAAGTACGCGGAGGTAGCAGCTGACCTGCGGGCCCTGCGGACCAGAGGAAGGGAGGGAGGAGCGCGTGCGGTGTGCGATCGACGAGTAGGGCCCGCGAGTAAGTGAGCAGTTAGTGGCGCGCGGTGGAGCTGAGTGGGCCGCGCGGGGGAGTTGGCCAAATGGGCCGAAATGAAGGACTTGAGCCCAGACGCTGCAGTTCCTGTTTTCTTTTTTTTAATCTTATTTTCCTTTCATTTTCCCATTCAAATTAGCTCCAAATTCAAATCCAAATGTTTTGTGGCAAATTTTTATCCACATATTATGTTATGTCAAGACAAGCTCTAGCTTGGGCATAAATATTTATATATATATTATTTCACATGATATTTGTTTGTTTCTCTTCCTAAATTTTAGAATCTCTTTTAAGTTTTGAATTCCACTTTGGACTTTTTACTATATTCCTTATCACAAAATCCACACCCAAAAACAATATTCAGCATGATGCAATGATTTAGTAGCATATCTTTTTATTAATTGTTTTTGGACATGGTGTTCACATAGGATGATGCATAAAGATCAAACTCACATAAGGAGAGAAATTGTTTCCTCTATTGGTACTTTATCTAGCAATTACAAAGTGGGTGTTACACCCATCTGCCAAGAGACGACCAATCCCATACACCTCTACCGAGGAGGCGAGGCAGGGTAACACTACGAGGCCTTTACAAAGTTCCACTAGCTTCAGAAAACCCGCTACAGTTTATAGGAAGCTCCAATGCAGGAATCCCTCGCCTGACCGCCATCGCAGCAAAATCAACCCGAGGACCTCCCTACACTGACCACTCCCCTACTGCCCTTGCCCCTTTCGGGTAAGGTAGTCCTCCACTAGCTTTCCTAGTTAGTCAGCCAAGGGCGTCCCATTAAACCCTTGTGGTAGCACTGTTTTCCCGGGTGGTTCTCCATGTTCCAATTTAACATAATGATCTTATCATGAACAGTAATAAACAACTGATAATAAAAGTATAATCATGAATAGTAATGTGTATCTCTATACCCAAAACCACATAAAGCAATAGCAAGTACTACCCAAAAATTCAGTGGTGAACAAGGTATAAAGATAGTCAAACTAGGGTAACCTATTGGGTCCCATCAAAATTAACCTATGCAGATCATTATGATTAATTAGAACATGAGTGGGTAAAAAGAAAGTGATCAAGGGCACAACTTGCCTGGGACTTGATATTCCAGGTACCAGGATGATCTTCAGGTGGCACGTGTTCTCACTGCTAAACGTAGCAATACAGACAAACATGTATAGGCAAAATTAACATCACACCAAACATAAGAACAATCTGAATAATAATAATCTATGCGTCGCTACGAGATCGTAGGAGCGAGAATCACTAAATTTGGAGCTACGTTTAAGAAGTTATGGTTTTCCGAAGTTCCACGTGGTTAAGTATATAATAGACTAAGTGCAACATTTTAAACTATATCTCATAACAAAACAAAGTTACCAGATAATAATAAATATTATTGTGAGACTAACACAACTAGAATGGATCAAAACGGAGTTATGGTTATTGAGTTATGAATTTCTAAAATTATTTAGCACCTAGAATAGATTAATTTAGTTGAGCAATTTTATTTCAAGTTTCATGGTTAAACAAAGGTACTAGGCGATAAACAATATTAATACAAAATTATTGCAACTGGAATGACTCAATTTGAGTTAAAATAAATTTACTATGAATTTAACAAGTTCTAGAGTTATTTTTGTGCTAGAAAAGTATTTTCTATATTGTTTTTCCTACTTTCCTAAATCACTGGACTATGGCACATAATTATCAGGGAACACAGGGACTATTTTGCAAAAGTTCCTAAGACACGTATTTACCCCGCGGGGGATGGCGGGTTTGTTTTACTAAAACCATAGGGGTTCATATGTAAGTATGTTCGGCCGAAGGGGTATCTCCTAGCCTAAGTCGTCCGATTAGAAATCAACGCCGCGGATTTTATAACGCCCAGATTGATTTCCGAGCGCTCGATCCCAATCAAACAGCCCGCGCCAGATCAAGCCGAACCAGTATAACATGATAATCTCAGCCACTCAATTTCAGATCAATGATTCAGATTGGACCTGGCCGGAACGACATTGGCCATTTAATCAAAGCCGATCACAGGGACATCAACGACCACGATTTTATTAAGGCGAGATCCCATCGCGACCCTTGATTTCTGATCAACGGCTAGCACCAGCCTACCCCAGCTTCCAATCATGACCGCACAAAACTGATCGGACGGCGGTAGCCTATCTTCTACCTCCGACCAAATATCCGGCGGTGGCATGCGCCCAAGGTGGCAGAGCTATTCACCAGCAAACCCGATCCCGCACGCCGATCCACAATACCCCGCAGATATGCGCAAAATAGATATTAGTAGACGGTGAATATCGCAGAGTCCTTACCGTAATTATGGGATGCCCTGGCCTTTGGCCACGCATGGGATGACACGACGGAGAGGCCGCGCGACGAGGCAAGTCTCCATGCTCCAGTCGGCAGCTTCCCAGAAAAGTAGAAGCGCGTCGAGGAGGCTGGCAGCCTGAATTACCGCCCACGTAGCACTTCTACGTACTACCAAAGGCGTCATACTTAGTCTGCAAGGCACATGGGGTCCGACGATAGAATTTAGCTTCAACTCTCGGGCATAGTAGTGGATCCTGGGGTCGCGGACCTGACGTTTTATAGGTCGGGGGTGCGAGGCCGGGCAGTTGCGATGGTTGAGAAAATCTCGGGTGGAGATCAGCAACAATGGCGGGATTTTTTTTGTTGAGGCGAGAGGACAACAGAGTGATTTTTTTCGCTAGCTGGTTGCATCCGCGAGGTTGAAGAAAGCACTCGGCTGAAAGATGGAGGAGACATCTGGCGAACGGCGATGAGCTCACTCCGTTCCCACACAGCGTCGGTGGTGGTGCCTGGCTGCTCACGATGGATCTAATCTCAACTCTGGCTCCGTTTGTTACGCAGGTGCTGCTAGAATTAGCTTGCTTATGTCACACATGATGATACGGTGATGTCATTTTCGGCAAGGGAATAAAGAAAGGGAAAATTCATGCATGGCAAGGACGTGTGGGCTGGTTTGCCAAAGAGATGGCCCAACGGATAGAGATTTTTTTTTCTCATTTCTATTCTAGTTGCTAATTCTATTTTCAGATTTGAACTCAAAAGTTAAATCCCTTTTAATCTAAGTTGGAGTTTAACTTCAATCCATATGCACAAACAAAAACCCTAGCATGATATGAAAGGTCTATCTTTATTATTTATCATTTTATTCATGTGTATAAATGCTTCTATTTATATATGTAATCCAATAGGAATAGTCTTATGTAATAACTGGTCCACTTAAATAATACAAAACATTTTAATTTAAATTTTTTTAGAGAGTTTTCCTAATCCCCAAAATAGCATTTTGGGCGTTTACAAATTCTACCCACCTTAAAAACTTCATACCAACTAAACTCTATAAAAATATATTCATTTTGTTGAGTACAACTGAACAAGGTAATAATACATATAGAAAAGAACAGTTTTATTTGTCTAATGATGGTTTTCTGAATTAAAACTAAAATTTATTTACCATATGCTTTCCCATATAATAAATATGCATATTTTCATTGTATTGCTTAACACAGTTATAGATCAGTGGGAACTCCAATTCATCTGAAAAGAGAATATGTATAGGCCCTTTGTTGACAAGGAAAAAAATTAAAAAGAAGTGATCACTCTGTACCAAATCCACCCATCCTAAATTAGTTTAGGTTTTAGATTTCAAACGTGGGAATTTAGAAGTAAAGATGTGTGGTGCGGAAAAAACAAGAGAGAAATAGAGATAGAAATGTGTTGCTAAAAAAGATGTATTGTTAGAAGAGAAATATGCACCGGAAAAGTGAGAATGACAACTATTTAAAGACAAAATTTAATCATATAATGTTAACTACTCTAGGACGGAGGGAGTACCTGATTTCATAACTAAAAACATTTGACAATAAAGAACTTGCATGGAACTGACCATAACACGAAACTTTTTATAATCCAGTTAGCAACTGCTTCTTTGCCACATAAGAGCACCAGGATATTTGCATCTTTGCGCATTAAAAACAATAAATCTTAAATTTACTTTAGTAATTAGTACACATCTTAGTTTTCAGATATGACAGCTGAACTTAACTGAAATTTCCATGGAGAATATCTGGTGCCCGAGTTTAACTAACAATTTATTCCATATAGCAATAAAAAATCATAGACTGCATGCATTTTTTGCTTGGGGCTTGAGGAATAATATACAGATGTCTGTGGTCCTCTGGTTCATAGAAATCTAGCAAATATTGAGGAGCTTGATATCAGAGATAACTCATTGTATGGACCCATTCCTGAAAGCAACGTCTAGCTTACGCTGCTATCTAAAGAGGAGTAGGATGCAAGATACTTACATGGTCGAGCTGAGACTCCAAATATAGTCTGCAGTCTTACTAAAAAAATCAAATACCATGAAGGTCCATCTGGCAATCTGAACTTCCTATGGAGTAGACGTTTCTGAAAATACCATATATCATATAATATTTGCACATAATGACATTATGATTTTGGCCAGTAGTATCTTAATGAACTCATATTATACGGCGTATGTAAGATTATACACAAAATCACTCCCAATAAGATAAGGATTCACAATCGTCTAAATTGAAGTGACTGATTAATGAAAAAGACAACATATAATAGAAGAAAGCTTACAAACACTCATCAAGCACCGAAAGTGGTAGCATAAACAGGGTAGAAATCGACCAACCTTTGAGCCATCACCTGACACATCATCGACGAGCCAACGCACTTCCGTTGGGCGCCAGGGGATGAGCAGCTCGGCCGCCTCCCCGACGTCGACGATGGGGAATAGGCCCACGGTGGCAGCCTTCACGGTCCTCGCTTGGAAGGCATCAGAGTGGTCGGGGACCAAGGACGAGGAAGCGACGATGGGATCGAGGTCGACCGCGAGGAGGCTGTGGAGGTACGGGCCCCACTGCCACGTCGTCGAGGCGCCGAAGCCGTGTAGGAGGTGCACGGGGCACCGCGGGGGCGCCTAGACCTAGCGCCGCATGCGGGCGCCCCGGGTTCTGTCGTTGTCGCCGTGGGCATTGGGGGCGGGTGGGAGCACGAGGTACCCTATCGACCTCTGGTGTTGCGACGCGCAGAGGGGTGAGCGGCGGAGGCGGCCATCGCGCGGCGTCGACGGTGTCTCAGGCGGGCTTGCGCGGTGTGGCTGTTTGGTACGGGGCGGAGGGCGGGCGCTAGCAAGCTGAGGCTAGGGGGATGGGGGCGCGGGATGTCTGGGGGAGGGGCGCCAAATGCGCCGCCTATCTCGGCGAAGAGGAGAATGGACGGTGGCTATTGCGTGCGGGGCGATGGCGGTCGCGGCACCGAAGCCGCGCACGCGATTAGGGTTGGCAGCACGGTGTCGAGAGACACGGGTGAGGATTTGGGGCGCGGACCCGGGGTCAACGGCGCGGAGGCTGCTTGCACGGGGATGGCGTGGGCGCCGGCGGCAGGCGGGGGAGGGGAGGGGAGTGGCGGCATCTACGTGATTGGAGGATATTTCGTGAAGGTGAAGCGGAGGTTTCGCCAGCGAGACGGCCGGGGAAGGGGCTGACGTGGATTGCGTACGACGCGTAGAGCGGTAGAGGAGGGGGTGCCGAGGCGGAGGCATGGCCGCGCCAGGCGCCCACACTACGTCCTTAATTAGTAGTAGGGATTTTAAAAAACACCGCTAAAACATATAGAGGTTAGAAATCTTCTCTATAGGTAGGAGCACTTAAAAACAGTTGGGGTTAATTTGGTGACAAGAGGATCACGAGAAAATTGGGGAGATTGAGAGAGAAATAAACTTCTCAATTCCCAATTCTCTCGTGATCCCGAGTAACTAAATCAGCTCTTGAAGTTAGTCTTATCTGTGTAGTGGGCTGGAATCCACGGTTTGAGCTTGTTCAGAGGAAGGTTTGGGCTGAAAATGTTGATGGGTTGGAACGGTTTGAGTTGGACTGGTAGTATGGTCCACTAGCACGTCTATATATACAGCGTCCGCTGCTAAACCCTAGTGAGCCGCCCATTTGCGCCGCCGCAGCCAGCAGTCGCTTGCGCGCAGCAGCACTTCGCACCGCCGCCCCATCCCATCGCCGCCAGTGGCTGCTCGATCCGATGGCTCCCACGAAGAAGTCGGTATGAACCCCAAGCAATCTCAGTTGGTCCTCTCTTCCACTTCGGGGTGAATTTTCCTGTGATGTTGATTGGTCTCCCGTTGGTTTCGATCTATGCAGAAGAAGAGCACAGAGAGCATCAACAACAAGCTGCAGCTGGTGATGAAGAGCGGCAAGTACACCCTGGGCTACAAGACCGTCCTCAAGACGCTGCGCAACTCCAAGGGTATCGATTCCATTTCTTTTTCTAAGCGTTGCCCTTCCCTTTCCCTCTGATAGAATCGAATGACATTGAGCCGTATGCCCGTAAGGATACGAGTGAGGGTATATAATTTATATCTGTCGTTATGAAATGTGTCGGCTTATGTTTTCGTGGATTGCGGTACTTATCGATGTATGATGATCTTTGATCCGTTTGCGATCTGTGAAAGTCATTCGATGTATGATCTTATGGTCCTTTGCGATTTGTGAAGGCCATGCGTGCTTTGGTTAGTGGCAAATGTTAGTTTCTTCCAGCTAAATATGTTAAGAAATATGCTTTATTTTTGGTCGGCTTAGAAATTAACTTGTAGAGTGTACCTGCAGTTTCGTTTTAAGTTCACTGTGAGGCTTTTGAACATCGTTTTGTCTAATGGGACTGAAGTTTGCCTCTCTGGCTTCTTTTTATCCCTGCTTTAGAGATGAATACAGTACCCTAGAACGATGCCAGCTTTTCATGATGAAGTTCTCTTTCTTTTCTTCATTTATGGAGGACAAATGGAGGTGGCAACAATGTCGTTTTCACGTTTTTAGTAGGGTTATTTTCTTTTGTTAGTTGGCTGTTTTGGTTTGTTCCATTGTGTTTGAATAGTGAACGTAGAACTTCAGCATATGCATATGCAGCTGTTGTATCGTTTCATAGTTTATGAATGGGGCTGGAGTTTGGCTCTTTGGCTTTATTTTACTGTGCCTTTGAGATGAATGCAGCACCCTAGAGCAAAGTCAGCCTCCTGATTATGGTTCTTGATTTATTCTAAACCTGGAATACAAATGGAGGTTGGAATATTTGCTAACTGATTTCTTTGATGTGGTTATGTTAATACACCAAAATGGATGGTTCACGTATGTTTGAGTGATGGGGTCGTCTCAGCATGAAAAATACTGGCAAAATGTAGTAATAGTTTCACATTTTCCCAGAACTTTTAATGCTGTTGAGTCCTTAAGATTAACTTGCTAATTGTCATGTGGCTTCCTCTAAGCGTTGTGTTAACATTGTGCAAATGCTGTTGTTTTGGCACCTGGGAACGTTCGAGAAAAATGCAGTGTTGGCTTAGTACACTTGATTTTGAGCTCTTACAACCTAATGTCTCTGTTCAGGAAAGCTGATCATCATCGCAAACAACTGCCCTCCACTTAGGAAGTCTGAGATTGAGTACTACGCCATGCTGGCCAAAGTTAGCGTGCACCATTTCCACGGAAGTAAGGGCAACTTCACCCTTTCAGGATTATCTATTGCAAGCTGTGTTTTGCTTTAGTTATTTGGGGTTGTAATTGTCGCCACTCATTTAACCTACTAAGGTTGGTGCTGTAAATTTTGCTAGTATATATTATGTTAACACTTTTTTTTGACATTTCAGACAACGTTGATCTTGGCACTGCCTGCGGCAAGTACTACAGGGTGTGCTGCCTCAGTATCATTGACCCAGGTTCGTTCCTGTTAAATTGCCATTATCTTATTTCTGTCCGAACCGTCACTGCTCAATTCTTAGGCCATGTTTGTTTCAGATTATATAATCTAGTGGGTAAACAAACACCTAGATTATGGGTCCAAATTATATAATCTAAAGCCTGGATTATGATAATCTCATAATCTCCTCAAGTGTATCGTATTTGAGATTATTTTTGGCAAAAGACCCACTACCCATGGTAATGTAAGTCAAAATTACGAAATTTGCCATAACTATATTTGTATGAATCCATAGAATGTCATAACTGCAGTAAATATCAAATAAATGAACAAGGGTACTCTTATCTTTGTGAATAATCTGCATCTATATAATCTAGACTACCAATATAATCTATATTATAACTCAGATTATATATTGTATAAGCTTAAGCTGAAACAAACATGCCCTTAACACCTGTCATGCATGCTCCAGGTGACTCGGACATCATCAGTACCACCCCTGGCACCCAGTGAGCCAGCCCCGGCACCCATTGCAGCTTCGCCTTTCTCAAGATGAGATGTGATGTAGCGCTCCGTCCCTATGTCCGTTTCCTTTTTATCTTTTAGCTATGTAATTTTGCTACCATGTGTCCATCTACCATACTGATAGTACCTCTTATTATGGCTGCTATGCAAGGCATATCCATGGTTTTGTTTGATGAGATGGTTGTACTTGTTCTCTTGTTGATGTTGATCGTATCAGGTCAATCGATGCGCTGATGGGCTGCTTGGTTACGCTGTTTGTCTTTGTTACGAATCACAACCCCGTGCCTCGTGTCTTAGTTTCTTGTTTATATTTTAGACATTATATACTAAAACATTATCATTGCGCGTCCTTTTAGTCATCGCCAAGAACATAAGCCTTCTACATCATGAGTTTGACAGAAGGCAGTAGAAAAAAAAAGAGCATCTGCTCCGGTATCGATCCTATTCTGGGCTCGCACAAAACACCACAACGAACAACCTCCAAAGCTGCCGCAGCTCTCTCTCCTCTGTTAAACCAGCTTCCCAACCGAAATAAACATATAATAACGATAGAAACTGTTTTCTACTCTCATTTGTGTCCTTAGGTCTCTTGTTTATTTGTTTATATAATATAATAAAGGCACTATACTCTGAACAGTCTGGATGTGGATGGGTTGCTTGCTAACCTTGGTCCAATGATCGACTCTGTTGGTTTTGCATCTGGAGGTGGCTTCTCCGATGAATTAGTGGCTGTCACTGTCTAATGATTCGTTGCTTCTGACTGACTACGTACGTTATGCTACGTTTTCGTTCAAACTTCACCATTCTCTACAACGTACGCTATGCTACAGTTTACTACGACAAACTTGGGCCGGGCTGACACGTGTCATTGGCGTCGCTCCGATATGGTACGTACAGTTTTCTTGCTGTATGAATTCCATGACTGATGCATGAAACAGGTCAAAACACACCGACCACTAGGTTAGCATTTCTGTGTGTGTTGGGGGGTTGGATCTCAGGAGTTAAAAGTAAAAATGATTAAGAGCATCTCCAAGAGAATCTTTACTTTTAACTATCTATATGACTCTGTATTTGTCTCTCTATAAAGATTAAACTCTATATATAATATCTCATTCCAACAGATTCTCCAACATGCAATTTAGCTTGGCTAGCGAGAGTTGCTAGCCAAATTTGGCTAGTAAGGGAGTCAATTTAGAGAGCCGGATAATTTGACAAGTTAAATAACTAGTCTGTTGGAGAGCTATTTTGTTATTAAATAGCTAAAATTTAGCTTGACAAACTATTTAGCTAGTTTCTTGGAGATGCTATAAGATCCAAAACAGGAGAGAAAGTCCTTGAGTTTTGACACGCCATGGACTAAATGGAAACGAAAGTTGGACAAGTTGACCTTTTACAAAAGCCCCAGATCCACACTTAGCACGCCACAAATTGGTACGCGGACCTGGTTAGTTCACCAACAGCTTGATCTTTAGTTAATCAACACTCAGGTACAACAAACATAACATCACGAAACCAAAGAACTCGATCTCTCTTCACATATGAAACCAAATTCGTTTATATATATTTGCACATATTTATATAAATGAAAAATGACATGAGATCAAATTCTTCGTCGTCCAAATTTTATAGTAGCCTCTCTTTTGAGCAAGAAAACGTTTGAGATGAGCGAGAAAACGTCGTTGACAGGGTCGCTCAGAAATCTCGTGCACTCTCCATAAACCAGCAACCCAACAGAACCGGACCTGCCACGTAGGCGGGCTCCAACGCATTCCCGCTGCCGCCAACCAGTCACCTCCCGCCGCGTTGCGCGCGCGCGTGCGTGCGTGTGGAATTTAGTCCATAATCCCACCATTACCGGCTTACCGCGTCCACGATATGACGTCGCCCTCGTAATCAATCTCCGCCTCCCTGCCTGCTTACCCCGACCCCGTCGGCATCTCGGAGATCGCGGCGGTCAAAGCACAGCCTACCCCACCTCGCGCCGCGTCGCCGCGGTTTCCGCGGGCCAGTGCTCTCGGGAGTCGGGAGCTCAGATCAGGAGGGACGGGGTAGGTAGGGTTCGCGAGCGAGCGAGCGAGCGAGGGTGCTGCCGTCGGGCGCCGGTGTCCGAGTAGCAAGAGGAGAGATGGACGCGTTCCTGCAGAGGCTCAAGCGGTTGGACGCGTACCCCAAGGTGAACGAGGACTTCTACAAGCGGACGCTCTCCGGCGGCATCGTCACGCTCGTCGCCGCCGTCGTCATGCTGCTTCTCTTCATCTCCGAGACCAGTAAGTGACTCTCCGGCGGCCGGTAGCAGTCCCATTTGTTCTTCTTTTCCCTTTTTTCTATTGTGTGGCCTTGTTGCCGCGGCATGGTTGTGGAATTCGAGGTGTAAGTTCGTCAGAAGTAAAGAAAGAAAAGGATGAATTCTGAGCCCCGTTGGGGTACTGATTGCTGCTGCATGCCTGTGATTATGTGGAGAAAAAAGATGGAATTTCGAGAAGCCACTGTGCGTTCGCATGGTACCGTCCAGATTAATGCAGCAGACTTCTGGGCGTAAACTATAGTGCTGTTGCCGGCGTGGGAGGAAAGATATCCTGTTTTGGTAAAATTACCGTTAGGCATCCTAATAATGCATAATGCGAACGATTATTTTTACACACACTATTTGGGCATGAGACTCTGAGCTTCTGGAATATTTCAAAAAAGCTTGGATTTTCAGTTGCTTTCGGTTTTAGTTCGTATGGTTGCCACAATTTGGTGGGGGCAATTGAAAGAGAATGAAATTTCGTGGAGTTACTAGATTGATTGATTGAGAGACCGAATGTGCATATAGAGGTGAGAAGATCCTATGGTTTATGCAAACAACATCAATCAGTATTCTGTAAACTCTATTTGAGGGAAAGATTCTGTTTTTAGTCTGCAAATTTGGACTGACACGGATTTACATCACCTTTTTCGGAACCTGATGTGCTAGTACGGTAGTACCTGACTTTCATGGTTTGCCTGTATAAGACATTTTTGGTAAAAAAATTCTTTTCTGTCAAGTGTTTCCTCAAAGGACTGGCTAATTTATAGTCATCGCTTGTGGCACACAATTCATTTTTTCCTGTGCCAAGCTCATGTGTGTCCACCTAACATTTGCTCTGAATTTGTCATAGCAGAGCTGCAAATTTTAGGCTAAAATGCCTATAGAAATGAGGAATATGTCCATTATCACAAAATAAATACAGTCTATCTCAGCGAGTGTTTGTCCAAATACAGACGCAGTTTGGATAGTATTATGCCTCATAATTTTCTGCCATTGGCAAATTTTAGTGTCCTGTCATGAAATTCATGGCATTTGTCATATCTTTTTATGAGCTTTTTATTGCTATTCGAAAAACTTAACCTCATCTTGTTTACGCCTCTAAAATCTATGATCTACTGATGTTGTTCGTCTCACCAACATGTGATTATTGTAAGGAAATGCTTTGTTATGTTACATACTGTGCTTAAATAAGCAGAATGGAGCATCTGCTAATGATTTTTGTGTGTTCGTAATGTTTTCAGGGTCATATTTTTATTCAGCAACAGAGACTAAGTTAGTTGTGGACACATCAAGAGGAGAAAGGCTACGAGTAAATGTTAGTACTTTTTTTAACTAAATAAACTGTCTGTAGGTTATTTGTTATACTTCTATCCTTTCCGTTTTAAAGAGACAGACACATACATTGTCGTGTAGTAGTGCCTAACAAATGACTTCTGTGATGGTAACTCCAATTTACAGTTTGATATTACTTTTCTGAGCATTCCTTGCACCCTCCTCAGCGTTGATACAATGGATATTAGTGGAGAACAGCACCAGGACATTGTACGTTTTGAAGTTATCTTTCTTTGTGATGCTTTGTTAATTTATTTTTTGATTTTTCATATAATGATTCTATTGTTTTCTTTTCCTTGTAGAGGCATGACATCGAAAAGATACGATTAGATGCACATGGTAATGTTATTGAAGCAAGAAAAGGAAGCATTGGTGGAGCAAAGGTTAGTGGCCTCTGTTGGCTGTTGCAGACTTGCATTGCACTAGCTCATAAAAAGTAGTGTTCATATTTTATGACAGTTGTAGCAATTGTGGTGGATGAAGTATTGGTAGAATCTCCACCTTTCTTTCAAAAGTTGAACCAACCAACAAATACGCCTGAGCACATTTCTAGGCAATACCACAGTTTATATTTTACAAACAGAAGGTTGAATTTTGAGAGCCATCTGTGGTTTATTAAAAAAATAGAAGGCTAGGCAGAAGAAACTGATAAGCGATGAGTCTTTATAACCACACAATATTATGAGCATACCAGTAAATTTCTTAGTTTCTTCTGTGCTTAGCCCATGTGTTTTCGTCCAGTTCACTGCAGAATTGTTGCTCCTTAAGCGCTTCTAGAACTCATGGGGAAAATTACCAAATTGTGACATGACATCAAGAAGCTAGAAATTTAAAGTTGGCATTCATACATGTTTTTAGTGACATAAGTAGTTCATTTTTGTTATATTTGAATCTAGTATAGAAGCGTTTTCCAACCGTGTTATCTTGAAATTGTTCTATATGACTTCGGACGTATTGTTTTCATGTTTCCTCCGATATGTACCACAACCACAATGAAACCTCGTCAATTGAAGATATAAGGCTGGTTTGGTTGTACTTTTAGCAATTACACATGCATATCCTTGATAGAAAAAAAATTGTATAGATCGAGAGACCATTGCAAAAACATGGAGGAAGGCTCGACAAAGGTGAACAATATTGTGGTACGTGTTATGGTGCTGAGGAGGTACGTGCTCCTTTTTTCCCTTTTTGGTTCATTTTGTTTTAATGTAACTTTTATTCCAACATTCTTTATCCATGTTATGCTTTACTTCTCAACATCGAATTGCTTCGACCTACTTGGAGAGCTCAGTCGGATGAGCAATGTTGTAATTCTTGCGAAGAAGTCCGGGAGGCATATAAGAAGAAAGGATGGGCTCTGACAAACCCTGACCTAATTGACCAGGTATATCAGCTATTTTACCTGGATTTTTTCAGCAGGAAGGTTTACATTTAGCCTTTCTTTGGGAGAATCTTACTTCTAATCTTATGGTGCACAATTAATCCGCTGCTTTTGAGAAACCACAATCGTTTGGAGGTGGTTCCTTGATCCATCGTGTGCCTTGATTAACAGAAATTGCCATCTGCAATGTAGTGGCAGTTTTTGTACTTGAAGTATTTTTTTATGTCATTTGCCTGACATTAGATCTGGTTCAGAATGTGCTCTTAGCTTCATGTGTTGGTTTCTAATTAGCAAACAGCTTTTTCTGGTGAGCTTTTTAAAAGTTTCTTTCTTTATTCCTGAGATCCACTGGTGTTTGTTGACTGTTTTAGTGCGCAAGAGAGGATTTTGTTGAGAGAGTTAAAACTCAGCAAGATGAAGGCTGCAATGTCCATGGTTTTTTAGATGTCAGTAAAGTTGCTGGAAATTTTCACTTTGCCCCAGGCAAAGGTTTTTATGAATCGAACATAGATGTGCCTGAGCTGTCATTACTTGAAGGTGGTTTCAATGTAAGTAGATCATGTTAAGTTTTTCCCTTAGATTATTTTGACTGTTTAATGTTTATGTTCAATGTTTCTAATATATTTACCTGTAACTTTACCAGATTACCCACAAAATAAACAAACTGTCCTTTGGGACAGAATTCCCTGGTGTTGTCAATCCACTTGATGGGTAACTATATATGTTTCACTCAGTGAGCATAAAATGGCGCTAATTGTTTTTCAGGAACTCCTATTAACATAAATATGTATTTTCTTACTCTAAAACACACAGTGCTCAGTGGACACAGCCAGCTTCAGATGGGACATACCAGTATTTCATAAAAGTGCAGTCTTTCTTCGTACATGAATGTTTCAGTTCTATGGTTTAACGCTGCATAAAGAACTTACAGAGTTTTCTGTCCAGGTTGTCCCTACAATATACACTGATATAAGAGGACACAATATTCATTCGAACCAGGTTCGTGGAACTATTGTATATGTTCATTGTTTTATATTCCCTCAACATTAATATCCTTTTGTTACTTTCATTTCCAGTTCTCGGTAACGGAACATTTTAGGGATGGAAATGTTCGTCCGAAACCCCAACCTGGAGTTTTTTTCTTCTATGATTTCTCACCTATAAAGGTAATAATGGAGTAGTAAAAGATATACAGTTTTCGTACATCATGAACTCCTTTTGTCATTGTCACATATATGCGATTATATTAATTAATTCCTAGTTTTTTTATTAGTGCAGTTTGCATTTCTGTAATCCTCTCAGATTGAAAATTACTCATTTCAGTTCTTCAGGTCAGCGACCCCTATAAAATTGAACAATTGTTTTGCAGGTGATATTCACAGAAGAAAATAGATCCCTACTCCACTACCTGACAAACCTTTGTGCTATAGTGGGAGGTATGGTCTTCACGTTTAGTTTAGGTTTAGTTATCATTTGTGAAAAGATTGCTACATCTGCAATATTCACTCATCTGTTAATGAAACCTTTTATTAACCCTCAAATGTCTTGCTGAATGCTCCAGTAATTCTTTGACCATCCTTTTGATAAACTGCATACTTTTTTGTGGAACTGACTCCCTACATTCTTTTGCAGTTTTGTATAAAGTACTGATGAAACAGTTTAAGCTGTGCATTTGACTGTAGTGTTCATACTGCAATCAGTTGCATTCCTGTATTTTTGTTTATAATAATAGCTTCAGCTACGGTTTCAACGAGTGCAACTAACAAATTTGGCATGCATGATTTTCAGGTGTGTTCACTGTCTCGGGTATCATTGACTCGTTTATATACCACGGACAGAAGGCACTCAAGAAGAAAATGGAGCTAGGTAAATACAGATGATCAACATCGACCTTGTACTGGCCCCATCGTTTCCAAGTTTTGTGGCATGTAAGGAGGGGATATGCCTGCTAAATACGACAAGATGCCACTTACATTGCTGAGGTTGCAATTTGCAAGGCCATCAGACTGATGTTATTCCACGTGAGCTGATCAGATAACATGTAAAAAGACAATGAATAGCCTGGTCTGGGGGGAGTGCTTTGATGTCCATCATTGTTCACTGACATTGAAATGGCCCGAACGTGCGGTGGAGTAATTTGAGTTCGGAGGTGGATATATCATAGATCATAGAATGTTTCTTATGAAAGTTTGTTCAAGGAAACAGCTTCACTCATGGTGTCACCTGTCAAGGGCGTTAACCCCTCGAGCAGCTGGACCGCGGCTACGTAACTCGTACCCGCTGTCCGTCTTCTCCGGCGAGGTAATCCTCAGCCGTAGGCTTTAGAGAGAGTGTAGGGAGATGGGAGATAAAGCTGATGTATTTCTTATTCCTTTCACTGCCTCATGGTTCCATATAAATAGGTCACTGGCTCGACCAACTAGGTAACTTCTAATTTAGGAAATGACTTATTTGGAAACCCTAATTTAGGAAATGACTTATTTGGAAACCAACTCCCCTCTAATTAAGGCCTATCAATTTGGCCACTAATCTAGCCACTTTCCTTGGATGGACCTTCCTTGGTAGTGCTGCTGCTGGCGCCTTCCTTAAACGCCCTAGCCTCAGCCCTCCTGGCGTCGCGGGCCCGCGTGTAGGTGCGGCCCCACATGACATCTCTCCCCCCTCGAGGTCCAGCTCGTCCTCGAGCTGAAAATCTGGGTATGTAGCGCGAAACTTGTCGAGGTCCTCCCAGGTCGCCGAAGTGTCTGGTTCGCCCCTCCACTGGACCAGCACCTGTTGAACACCCCGTGCCAGGCGAGCGCGTTCCACCCGAGCCGGCTCTGGAACAACCGCCCCATGATGGATGTCGGGTAGGGGCGGTGGGGCGGGTGGAGGTGCCCCTACAAACTTCTTCAGGGTGCCCACGTGGAAGACGTCATGAATGCGGGCCTGTGGTGGTAGCTCCAGGCGAACGGCGACATTGTTGATGAGTTCGATGACGCGGTAGGGCCCGAGGAAGCGGGGCTTTAGTTTGCCCAATGTCTGTTGTGGCAGTGAGGACGGAGCTCGCTGGCGAAGTCGAAGGAGTGCCCAGTCGCCGACTGCATATGTCACTGGCCGGTGCTGCTTGTCGTAGTGTCGTTTCTGCACCGCTTGGGCCTGCTCGAGGCGATAGCGCACATCGGCCAGGAATGCCTCGCGTTCCTCCATGTTGCGTGCGACTGCATCCACCCTTGTTTCACCAGGCTCATAAGAGCGGATGGAGGGCGGGTCACGACCATACACCACCCGGAATGGCGTCTCCCGGAGCGAGGACTGGTATGCCGTGTTGTACACGTATTCGGCCCACGGCAGCCAGCGAAGCCATTGTCGAGGACGGTCGCCTGTGAAACAGCGGAGGTACATAATGATGACGCGGTTGGCCGCCTCCGTCTGGCCGTCGGACTGTGGGTGGAAGGCGGACGACATGTGCAGCTTAGTGCCCATGAGTCGCATGAGCTCACGCCAGAACATCGAGGTGAACACCGGGTCGCGGTCGGACACCATGGATTGCGGCACACCATGGAGGCGTACAATGTCGGCGAAGAAGGCCTGCGCCACCGACTCGGCGGTGTATGGGTGGCCGAGGGCGATGAAGTGGCAATACTTGCTGAAGCGGTCGACGACGGAGAGGATCACCGACTTCCCGTTGACACGAGGAAGTGCTTCAATGAAGTCGAGGCCGATGTCTGCCCAAACGACGGTGGGAATCGGTAGTGGCATGAGGAGACCTGCCGGGTGAAGATGCTCCGACTTGTACCGCTGACAAGTGGGACATGCCCGGACGAAGTCCTGCACCAGACTCCGCATGTTGGGAAAATGGAAGTCACGACGGAGGCGGTGTAGTGTGCGCTGGATGCCCTCATGTCCATCATTATGGACAGCCGCCACAATCTCCTGCAGAAGTGGCGAGGTCGGTGGAATGTATAGGCGCCTGTCATAGAGAACCATGTCGTCGACCACCGCCCATGGATCAGTGCGTGTGCCCGCCCTGACTTCGTCGTGGATGGCAGCCAGAGCGGGCTCAGTAGCCTGGGCGTGTCGGAGGCGGCTGATGAAGTCGAAGCGGGGAGCTGAGATTGCCTGGAGAGTCCCCGTGCCGTCCTCTTCGGTGTCGCGGCGTGAGAGCGCGTCGGCCACCGTGTTCGTTGCTCCTGACTTGTACTCGACGGAGAAGTCGAACCCGAGGAGCTTACCCACCCAATGATGCTGTGGAATGGTCGCCAGGCGCTGATCGAGGAGGTACTTGAGGCTGTAGTGGTCTGTCTTGACGACGAAGCGTCGCCCCCATAGGTACGGCCTCCAATGTCGTACGGCAAGCACGAGCCCGATGAGTTCGCGCTCATAGGCCGCTAGGGAGCGATGGCGGGGCGCCACCGGTCGACTGAAGAAGGCGAGCGGATGAGCCTCCTGTATGAGCACCGCCCCGAAGCCATAGGTGGATGCGTCGCACTCCACGATGAAGGGCTTGGTGAAGTCCGGTAATGTCAACACCGGTGCTGTCGTCACTGCCCTTTTGAGGGCACGAAAAGCAGCGCTTGCCTCGTCGGACCACACGAACCCCTCTTTCTTCAGGAGTGCTGTGAGGGGTGCTGCAATGGCGCCGTAGTTGTGGACGAACTTGCGATAGTAGCCTGCCAGACCGAGGAAGCCCCGCACGGCGCGCGCCGAACGAGGTTGGGGCCAGTCGTGGATGGCCTGGACCTTCGCGGGATCCATAGCGACACCAGCCGCTGAAATGACGTGGCCGAGGTAGGCGACAGAGTCAACACCAAAGGAGCACTTGGACCTCTTGACAAAGAGTCGGTGCTGGCGCAGGGTGTTGAGGACGACGCGGAGGTGCCGGAGGTGGTCCGCCCATGAGGTGCTGTATATCAAGATGTCGTCAAAGAAGACAAGCACAAACCGGCGGAGGTAGGTGCGCAGGACGTCATTCATCAAAGCCTGGAATGTGGCTGGGGCGTTGCACAGCCCGAACGGCATCACCAGGAACTCGTAGAGGCCGTCGTGGGTGCGGAACGCCGTTTTATGGACGTCCTCCTGCCGCATCCGCACTTGGTGATACCCCGACCGCAGGTCCAGCTTGGTGAAGAGGCGTGCACCATGGAGCTCGTCGAGGAGCTCGTCGACGACCGGAATCGGAAACGCGTCTTTGACAGTGAGCGCGTTCAACGCGCGGTAGTCGACGCAGAAGCGCCACGACCCGTCCAGCTTCTTGACAAGGATGACCGGGGAAGAGAACGCCGAGTCACTGCGGCGGACGATGCCCTGGTCGATCATGGCGGCGCACTGCCGCTCAAGTTCGTCCTTGTGCGCCGCCGGGTACCTGTACGGTCGCACCGCCACCGGGGAGGAGCCTGGCTTGAGGACGATGTGGTGCTCGCGGCCGCGTGCTGGAGGTAGTCCGCTCGGCTCGGTGAAGACATCGGCGAAGGCGTGTAGCAGCCCGTCGATGAGGGTGTCGTCGGTTGTGGCGGCTAGGAGAGTCGGCGTGGATGGAGGTGCTACACCGCGCCAGCAGACGTCCCGACCCTCCCACTGGAATGCCATGGTTCGGGCGGTGAAGTCCCATACAATGGGCCCGAGCGTGGCCATCCAGTGCGTGCCGAGGACGACGTCGTATCCCGCTAAGGGCATTACGAAGAGGTCGACGCCGAATACCATGCCGCCCACGTCGATCGGAGCGTTGCGAAGAACGCCCGGGCAGGCCACACGCTCCCCATTGGCCACCGTTGCCGTGAGTCGAGGCCGCGGCTCGATGGTCAGCCCGGAGCGTCGCGCAGCCGTTTCCCCGATGAAGCTGTGTGTGGAGCCTGTGTCAATGAGCGCGACGAAAGTAGCGGCGCCGACGATCACCTGCAGTTGTACCGTATTGCCGACGAGTACCCCTGCGACGGCGTGAAGGGAGAACACCGGTGTCTCCGTGTCGGGGTCCTCCCCTGTGGCGGACTCGTCGGCGGTGTCCAACTCGACGCCGTTGATGTAGAAGATCCGCGTACAGACGCGGTTGTGCCCCCGTGTGTAGCGCTCGTTGCAGTTGAAGCAGAGGCCTTGCCGACGGCGCTCCTCTTGCTCCTGCATGGATAGGCGTTTGCGCCCATCTGCCATGACCGCGGGCGTGGCTGCCTTCTCAGCCGGCGGGGCAGGCAGAGCTAGTCGCGGTGCAGGGGTTGGCAGCAGACCACGGGTGGCGCCCTTGGGAGGCGGCGATGTATATTGTTCCCGAAGCTCCAGCTGACGCGCCAGGCTCATGGTAGCCGCCAAGGACTGCGGGTTGTGTACCTGGACGTCAAGGCTGAGCGGGGGACGGAGACCCCCCGTGAACAGTTGGACCCGTTGTGCCTCGTCGAGGGGTCCTGCACGTGGAAGGAGCGCCTGGAAGCGGTCCTGATAGTCCGCAACAGACCCCGTGCGGCGGCAATCAGCCAGCTCGAAGAGAGGCGCAGCGCGGAGAGGAGGACCGTAGCGCAGATTGAGCAACTCCTTGAACCTGCGCCACGATGGAGTACCCTCGTCCGTCTGGACCTGGATATACCACATCTGCGCCCCGTGCTCCAAGTTGTAGGATGCCATCCAGACCTTCTCCTCCTCCATGATGCGCTGCTGATGGAAGTAGGATTCGCAGCGGTTGATGAAGATGAGAGGATCGGTTTTACCATCGTACCGGGGAAAGTCCAGCTTTTGGAACCTTGGTGGCCGGTCCCCATGGTGCTCGCCGTAGCCAATCTTGTGGCCGGAGGCGGACGTGCGGTCGGCTGTGAGGCTGGCGATGGCTTGTGCGTTGGTCGCGACGGACGCCTGCAGGGACTTGAGAGCCTCGGCAAAGGCCTTGAAGTCGTTGGAATCGCCCATGGCTGGAACGCAAGACGCCACAGATGACGTCGGTGATGTTGGTGCTGCGGCTGGCGTAGTGGTGGACTGGGAAGAGGATCGCCGGGATCGTGATACCAGGTTGTCAAGGGCGTTAACCCCTCGAGCAGCTGGACCGCGGCTACGTAACTCGTACCCGCTGTCCGTCTTCTCCGGCGAGGTAATCCTCAGCCGTAGGCTTTAGAGAGAGTGTAGGGAGATGGGAGATAAAGCTGATGTATTTCTTATTCCTTTCACTGCCTCATGGTTCCATATAAATAGGCCACTAGCCCGACCAACTAGGTAACTTCTAATTTAGGAAATGACTTATTTGGAAACCCTAATTTAGGAAATGACTTATTTGGAAACCAACTCCCCTCTAATTAAGGCTTATCAATTTGGCCACTAATCTAGCCACTTTCCTTGGATGGACCTTCCTTGGTAGTGCTGCTGCTGGCGCCTTCCTTAAACGCCCTAGCCTCAGCCCTCCTGGCGTCGCGGGCCCGCGTGTAGGTGCAGCCCCACATGACATCACCCATCTCTCTAACGTTGTTCATTTGGTAGTGCTGCTCTTCAGGAAGAACTGGAACGATTCGATTGATTATGTTGCTTTTTTTCCTAATGACCTTTGAGGATTCCCTTTTCTCGTTTTATTTTCAGCAGAGCTATCCAGTAAATATATATTAACTCTAATATTGATTTTTTAGTTCTACCTACAATTCATTAGGGGTGGGCCAATGCAAAGGTATACTACAAATTAGAAGATAGCTTATTATGATTGATTTCATTAGATTAATATAAGCCTAGCTGTTTGGTAACCTATATTATTGGAGGCGTGGAAAAGAAAAATTAAAATAAGCTGTGGTTCTGGGCATCCTGTGGGATCATCATAAGCTGGGATGTGGATCATATAATTTGGCTTATAATCTGGGATGTTAGTAAACGACATTGGCTTGTATAAGCCCCTATTATGAGCTTGGAGTAAGCAACCGTGCCCTAACATAAACTCAACACATGTTAAAAGAGTATTGCCTAGTACATGGTCCATTGTTTAGAATCACTCAATCACATCAGGATAAGATAAATAAAATAGTACTGACTTTGATCGGATTAGCTCTGCACAACTGCGCTCGGATGCAATCATCATATATTTTGATATGAAGAGGCTGAGTGGATATGATCAAGCAGAAGCAGCTTAGATGGAGTGTGTGTGTGTCATGTACTTGTCAGAAGTGTTTTTTATTGACTGGTCTGCACATGAGCCTGCAATATTATGCGGGTCAACCGATATCATCCATCCCGTACAGATTTCACTGCAAGTGGCTATTGGCTTGTTCGCTGCGGCTGGATTAAAGCCGTTTGGACTGCTGCAGCTGCAATCCATAGAGAGAAAAATACTGTAGAAGCCGCAGCCGCAGCCGGATTAAAGCCGCAGCGAACAAGCTGTATGATTTTAACATCAGTGTTCAGCGCACAACCCCAGAAAAGGTTCCTCAGGAGAGTAGAACCAACCTAATCTGCCAAAAAATCGGTCTGCAGAATTCCCCACTGCCTTACCAAGTGACATCCCAGACTAACGTAGGGCGTGTTTGAATGTACTAGAGCTAATAGTTAGTGGCTAAAATTAGTTGAGACATCCAAACACTCTAGCTAATAGTTCAGCTATTAGCTATTTTTGGTAAAATAGTTAATAATTAGGTAGTTATTTGTTAGCTAGCTAATTCCATTAATAATTTTTAGCCAACTAACTATTAGTTTTAGTACATTCAAACACCACCGTAGGATAGCAAGGCAATAGGATAGAAACAAATGAGCATTAAGGGTGTGTCTTTTAGGTCAGGGCTTCTGGAAATCACCACTTCAGTCCTGAGAAGCTAAACCTTTGGAAGCCCTTTCTTTAGGTAGGTTAGCCTACAAAATGAAATCTGCAAGGTGATGCAATCAGGCTAACAAAACCAGTTCCACCTGAGGAGCAGTTTTTTTTTTTTTTTTGCCCACCGGAAGCTCCCAGATTGGCAGGAAAAACACTCTAAGGAATAGTTTGAGAACCTCAATTTTTTATGGAATTTCTTTCTATTTTCCCATAGGAAAATGAACTAATTTCCCTTGAAAAATTAAAATCCTTTGAAAAAATGTGGTTGCCAAACTAGCCCTAAAGAAGTGAAGATAGTAGCAATGAAAGAAACCATGCCATACTGTAGCTATATGAGATCATGCATTAGTTGTCCATCTTGTATTTAAAATAAAGTAGCTCTTAAATTCTTAATCCATACATGTCGACCGGTATTAGCAACAGAATATTCCCATCAAGCAAAATATTTGCAACTTGATAAGTTCACGCGTTAATGTAGGATTCATTTTCTTTTCAAGGAATGCACTCCAGAAATGCTCTATTGAAATATTTCCAAAACCCTTGACTAAGTACTCATGCCAGCTAAATTCTGCTACTAGAAAATGCAGAGTAACAGAATTCTTTACTGGGCAAGCTTATTAGTGACCATTCCAAAGATCTTAAAGGCGATTGTTCATGAAAAGATAATTGTGTAATCTTATAAGAATGAATGAGACATAAGAGATGTGGACGCCCTCTAAAGCATTTCAGTAAGAAATTCCAATTGCGAAATTGTCGATGCGTCTTAATGAACTAGCTCGTGATCCAAATCGCATGTCAATGATATTAACAAACTATTTTATTGGATCCTCACAATAAAAAAACTAATTTATTGGAATGAAGTCTTTAACATGTCATTAACATCGAGGATAGAGATCATTGACCGATGATAACTACATTTGGAATCTCAAGCTATTTTACTAGCAGTAGGATATAGATAACCCATTTGCGAAGTCAACTACAGGAAAGCAGTCTCACAAGGTCATAACTGTAACCTGCAATCCTTAATCATTAGAAACATTCTAAGAAACACAAGAATCAAAACCAATCACAAACTGGACTCCAGGAATTGTCGGCATCAGATCAGTCTCTTTCATTTCACAATCCCAAAATGAATGTTATGTACCTGAAGGCATAATCTGGCTCTCCTTTCAACTTACACCTACGAAACTGATATGATTTCTTGGATATTACACCAGGGGCCAGGATGGTGAACTATGGAGAGATTCACTATTACACTAGAGAACTTGATACGATTTTTATATAACCAAATGTTAACACTGTACAAAGAGCTAAAACAGCAGACTAAAAGCAGCAACTAGAGATGGTGCTTTCTTGGATATTACACAGGTGAAAAGCTTAGCTAAATGTGCCATGTATAGCACCAACAAGCTCGATACCACAAGATTTCTAGAAGCCATTCATCTCCAGAAGGTAAGTGCGCCTCTTCATCAAAGCCTTCACAGCAGCCTTAAATAGCCCATCAAATGCTCCAAAGACAAATGCGTCGGCTTCTTTACGGTTAGGGTGGCTTCCATTGCTTCCGTCAGGTGAGGGTTTGATAGCCACCAAAGTGGCGCCTTGCAACGCCATACCACCAGGCAGTTCAAGATATGGAGCATACTTGAGCTTCATGTTACAGGCTGGGACCTGAGTCCTGTTGGAACATGCTGAGGCCGACAACTGGTTCTCTCTGAACTCCTTCAGCTGCTCTGCCCCCATGCACAATGTGCCTTGGCCATCGGCATCTGTCAGTACCAAGCTCAGAAGTGTGGGATGGTCATTGATGATTGAGCGGAGAAGATAGTGCCTCGTTGATGCCGCAATTAGAGAGCTGATTGTCCAGACGACACGAAGTTTCAGCCCACCGTTGGTATAGAAAGACTCTGGCATGCTTCCATTATCCTCCAAAGACTGCTCATGCTCTCCACCAACAGGCTTGCGGTCAACCCGGGTACCCCCCAGGATCACACAACTCTGAAGTGTGCTCCCATACTCTGCCCGCCATTTCAGGAGAACTCCCTCCTCGGTACCCACATCCCCAGAGGGGAGCTCGATCCGAAGATTCCTGATGTGCGTGAAGTTCCTGAGCACCTGCGCTGGCGAGTGGTGCGAGAGCTGCGGGAACAATGACCTCCCAGTACCATTAGGGTTGCGCATGTTGTGGAAAGGCTTGATGATGGTGAAGAGCATCAGCTTCAGGAAGTGCGAGAAGATGTTCCGAGGCTTCGGCGATGACAGGTTGAGCGCGTCCTCAGCGTCGCCGTCGACCGCCACGACGCGGTCAATCTTGACATACACATCATGGACAAGGGGGACAAGCCCACAAAGCCGCTTGGACACGGCGTAGCACCGGCCGAGCGATCGCACGTCCTCGACCTTGTTCAGGATCAGCAGGACGAGCGAATCCGGCAGGCAGTCAAAGTGGTCGACCTCGCGCACCGGGTCGGCGTGGATTCGTGCCTTGGGATGCATCGCACGGCACAAAGGTCACACCTTTCTGCCACGCAGCAAGACGAAACGCCCGCCAAGATTGCCAGGAAAGGCTGGCTCACCCAAATGGCAGGAAACGCGTGTCAAATCGACGCGACTACCTGAAGAGGGAACGAACATCGGTGGTAAGAACTAAGAAGTAAGAACACGGATGAGCGAGTAGAGAAAAATGGCAGAAATGGCATGCGGTTAAGCAAACCTGCATGGCCGCATGCGTCAAAAGTGCTATAATAAATAAATCAACAAGAACCTCAGATCGAGAACTGCAACAAGCAAATCGAAGAATGGTGTACCTCAATCACCGCCACCGCAGTCGCGACTCCAACTCAGGCCGGCAAATTGAGCTCCAAGCTGGACAGACCCCACCAAAAGCCCGACCTCTCACCGGAACAAACCCGGATCCGGCGCCGGATAGCACAGGTGAGGACCTGGGCCGCGAAACCGCTGGCACGCCCCCTCGGAGAAACAGCCTCAATCGGGTGGTCCAAGCACAGAAGGGATGCAAAATTTCGTCAAACCGAGCACGGCTCAGCTCCAGCATGCAGCTGGAACATCGGAGGGCTTCCAATTGGTGGGCTTTTGCTGCGAATCCAACGAGGTTAGGGTTTATGTAACGAGCACTTGAGGATTTCCCCTTATCTTTTCAATTCTTTTGGAGAGAGAGAGAGGGGCGAGGAGGAGGTGGATATTGGAGAATGCTTTCCCTTCTCTCTCTCCCACCCCATCTGAAGCGGCTAAATACTGGTCTCAGAGCCTTGGGGAGGTGATGGCGCCGTTAAGTAACGGCTCCTCCGTCCGTCCATACGTCAGTGGCGTTGTAAATTCTGTAATCTGTTATCTCTCGCTAATCCTCTATGTATATATCTATTATTTTACGCACCAGTTTTAACTTTACAAAAATCATCCAACCAAATCACTCTCACACTCATAACCTTATCTAAATCCATCAAACATATTGAGCCACACATAACACGCCCTCAAAACACAGTCAGATCGCTAAATAATTCTTCTCTTACCCACTCATCAACGATCAATGCTATTTAGATCATTCTTCCTTTCCCCTCCCTCTCACTCGCGCCAACGGCTGCGACGCTCCTCCCACTCACTCGCGCCGCCGGCTACGCTGCCCCTCCCTCTACCCTCTGCTCTCCTCCCCTCCCCTCGTGACCCCAATGCTCCCTCCTGTCACTCGTGTTGTCGCCGCCTCCGTCTCCCTCCCTGCCCCATTGAAAGGGAAATGTGCCCTTGGGCCATTTCTAAGTATTTTGGTGATTGAGTGCCAACACATGTGCTTAATTGTGAATTTATGTACATGGATGAACAAGGTGCAAATCATGAGATAAAGGTATGTTTCTAAGCCTTAGTACATTGTTTTTGTGTACTAATATATTTGTCTAAGTGTTAGAAACAGAAAGAAGAAGAAGAGAGAAGAGGAGGAAATGACTTGGCTGTGTGCAGCCAAGACTCAGCTCGGTCTGGAGCACCGGACTGACCGGTGTGCACCGGACAGTGTCCGGTGCGCCAGGCTGGCTCGGAGCGAACTGGCCGCTCTCGGGAATTCGCCGACGGCGTACGGCTAAAATTCACCGGACTGTCCGGTGAGCCAACGGTCGGCGGGGCCAACGGTCGGCCGCGCAATCTGCGCGGGACACGTGGCGGAGCCAACGGTCGGAAGACGGCACCGGACTGTCCGGTGTGCACCGGACATGTCCGGTGCGCCAACGGCTCTCAGATCTCCAACGGTCTGCAACGGTCGGAAGCGCCAGATATGGAAACAAATCGGGCACCGGACAGTGTCCGGTGTGCACCGGACTGTCCGGTGCCCCCGACGACAGAAGGCAAGGATGGCCTTCCGGATTTGCTCTCAACGGCTCCTAGCTGCCTTGGGGCTATAAAAGGGGTCCCTAGGCGCATGGAGGAGAGACACAAGCAACCTTTGAGCATTCTTGATCATCCACACTAAGTCTCTGCGCATTCGTTTGTGTTTCTAAGTGATTCGAGCTCTGTTCTAAGTGAGAACTCTGAGATAGTCTTGTGAGCTCGATTCTTGGCCGTGTGTGTGCGCTTTTGCTGTGGATTTGTGTGTGTTGCTTCCCTCCCTTACTCTGTGCTTTCTTTGTGATCATATACTTGTAAGGGCAAGAGACTCCAAGTTGTGGAGATTCCTTGCGAAAGGGATAAGAAGAGAAAAGCATAACACTGTGGTATTCAAGTTGATCATTGGATCGCTTGAGAGGAGTTGAGTGCAACTCTCGTCCGTTGGGACGCCACAACGTGGAGTAGGCAAGTTTTGTACTTGGCCGAACCACGGGATAAATCACTGTGTCTTCTCTGTGTTGAATTCTTTGTGATTATCGTATTGTGCAAGACCTTCTCTCTAGCCACTTGGCAATTATCGTGCTAACACTTAACAAGTTTTTGTGGCTATAAGTTTAAGTTTTACAGGATCACCTATTCACCCCCCCCCTCTAGGTGCTCTCAATTGGTATCGGAGCCGTTCTCTTCACAAAGGGACTAACCGCCCGAAGAGATGGATCCTAAGGGGAAGGGTATAGTGATCAACGACAAAGAGAAGGAATCCTTCGTCAACGAGCCAAAGGACGATAAGCCTACCGACTCCGGCTCGGGCCAAAGACGGAAGGAAGGGAAGAAGAAGAAGACAAGGCGCATCAAGGAGATCGTCTACTACGACAGCGACGAGTCTACTTCTTCCCAAAAGGACGAGGACCACAACGACTACGAGAGGAGAAAACCGGTTAATTCGAACTTTTCTTTTGATTACTCTCGTATTCCGCAAAGTTCACATTCACATTTGCTCTCCATTCCACTCGGCAAGCCCCCACACTTTGATGGAGAGGACTACGGATTTTGGAGCCACAAAATGCGTAGTCACCTATTCTCTCTTCATCCTAGTATATGGGAGATTGTAGAGAGTGGGATGCACTTTGATAGTTCGGATAGTCCCATGTTCATTAATGAACAAATTCATAAGAATGCACAAGCTACTACTGTTCTTCTAGCTTCCTTGTGCAGGGATGAATACCATAAAGTGAGCGGCTTGGACAACGCCAAGCAAATCTGGGACACCCTCAAGATTTCTCATGAGGGGAACGACGTCACCTTGCTCACCAAGATGGAGTTGGTGGAGGGAGAGCTTGGACGGTTCGCGATGATAAGGGGCGAGGAGCCAACGCAAACGTACAACCGGCTCAAGACCCTTATCAACAAGATAAGAAGCTACGGGAGCACGCGATGGACGGACCACGACGTCGTCCGCCTAATGCTCAGGTCCTTTACCGTACTTGATCCTCATCTCGTGAACAATATTCGTGAGAATCCCAGGTACACGATGATGACGCCCGAGGAAGTGCTTGGAAAATTCGTAAGCGGGCGGATGATGATCAAGGAGGCAAGATACGTCGACGAAGCGTTGAACGGTCCGATCAACGAGCCGCAACCCCTTGCTCTCAAGGCAACACGAAGCAAGGAGGCGCTACCCAGCAAGGTGGCACAGATTGAGGCGGCCGGACTCAATGATGAAGAGATGGCTCTCATCATCAAGCGATTCAAGACGGCGCTAAATGGTCGCAAGGGGCAGCCAAGCAAGACCAAGACCAAGGGGAAGCGCTCATGCTTCAAATGCGGTAAGCTTGGTCATTTTATCGCTAACTGTCCCGATAATGAAAGTGACCAGGAAAAGGGGAACAAAAGAGAGAAGAAGAAGCAATACAAGAAGGCAAAGGGCGAGGCGCATCTAGGAAAGGAGTGGGACTCGGATTGCTCCTCCTCCGACTCCGACAACGAAGGACTCGCCGCCACTGCCTTCAACAAATCGGCTCTCTTCCCCAACGAGCGTCTCACTTGCCTTATGGCAAGGGAGAAGAAGGTGAGTACTCAAGACTCCACTTATGCTTCTTCTAGTGATAGTGAGTCTAGTGATGATGATGACATAGATTATTCATGCTTGTTCAAGGGCTTAGATAGATCTAAGATAGATAAAATCAATGAATTGATTGATGCATTGAATGAAAAGGATAGGCTTTTAGAAAAGCAGGAGGATTTATTGTATGATGAACATGATAAATTTGTAGAGGCACAAAAATCATATGCTTTAGAAATTAAAAGAAATGAAATGCTTTCTAGTGAACTATCTGCTTGTCATGAAACCATTTCTACTTTACAAGGTGTTAACAATGATTTAAATGCTAAATTAGAAGTAGCAAATAAATCGAATTCGTGTGTAGAACATGTTAAGATTTGTACTAGATGTAAGGATTTCGATATTGATGCCTGTAGTGAACACCTAGTTTTAATTTCCAAATTAAATGAGGAATTGGCTAGTCTTAATGCCCAACTTAAGACTAGCAAGAATGAAGTTGATAAAATAAAATTTGCAAGGGATGCCTACACAGTTGGTAGACACCCCTTAATTAAGGATGGTCTTGGCTTCAAGAGAGAGGCCAAGAACTTAACAAGCCATAAGGCTCCCATCTTCGTCAAGGAGAAAGGGAAGGCCCCTATGGCTATTAATGCTAAAAAGAACCATGCTTTTATGTATTATGATAAGAGAAATGCTAGAAATGCTTATAATGATTTTGATTCACATGTTTATGATTCTCATGCCATGTTTGCTTCCAGTTCTTCTTATAAGCATGATAGGGATATGTGTAGAAGAAATGTTGTACATATGTCTAGGAGAAATATTGCTCATGTACCTAGAAAGAATGTTATTCATGCTCCTAGGAAAGTAGTGAATGAACCTTCTGTAATTTATTGTGCTTTAAACACTTCCTTTGCTATTTGTAGAAAGGATAGGAAAATAGTTGCTAGGAAGTTAGGGGCAAAATGCAAGGGAGACAGGACTTGCATTTGGGTCCCTAAGGACATTTGTGCTAACCTTGCAGGACCCAACATGAGTTGGGTACCTAAGACCCAAGCCTAAATTTGCCTTGCAGGTTTATGCATCCGGGGGTTCAAGCTGGATTATCGACAGCGGATGCACAAACCATATGACGGGGGAGAAGAAGATGTTCACCTCCTACGTCAAAAATAAGGATTCCCAAGATTCAATTATATTCGGTGATGGGAATCAAGGCAAGGTAAAAGGGTTAGGTAAAATTGCAATTTCTAACGAGCACTCAATTTCAAATGTGTTTTTAGTTGAGTCTCTCGGTTACAATTTGCTATCCGTTAGCCAACTATGCAACATGGGATATAATTGCCTTTTTACTAATGTAGATGTGTCTGTCTTTAGAAGATGTGATGGTTCACTAGCTTTTAAGGGTGTACTAGACGGCAAGCTTTACTTAGTAGATTTTGCAAAAGAAGAAGCCGGTCTAGATGCATGCTTAATGCTAAGACTTGCATGGGCTGGCTGTGGCATCGCCGCTTAGCACATGTGGGGATGAAGAACCTCCACAAGCTTCTAAAGGGAGAACACGTGATAGGTCTAACAAATGTTTATTTCGAAAAAGATAGACCTTGTGCAGCTTGTCAGGCAGGTAAACAAGTTGGAGGAGCACATCACAGCAAGAATGTGATGACCACGTCAAGACCTCTGGAGCTGCTGCATATGGACCTCTTCGGACCCGTCGCCTATCTAAGCATAGGAGGAAGTAAGTATGGTTTAGTTATTGTTGATGACTTTTCCCGCTTCACTTGGGTGTTCTTTTTGCAGGATAAGTCTGAAACCCAAGGGACCCTCAAGCGCTTCCTCAGGAGAGCTCAAAATGAGTTTGAGCTCAAGGTAAAGAAGATAAGGAGCGACAACGGGTCCGAGTTCAAGAACCTTCAAGTGGAGGAGTTTCTTGAGGAGGAAGGGATCAAGCACGAGTTCTCCGCTCCCTACACACCACAGCAAAATGGTGTGGTAGAGAGGAAGAACAGGACGCTAATCGATATGGCGAGGACAATGCTTGGAGAGTTCAAGACCCCCGAGTGCTTTTGGTCGGAAGCTGTGAACACGGCTTGCCACGCCATCAACAGGGTCTATCTTCATCGACTCCTCAAGAAGACTTCGTATGAGCTACTAACCGGTAACAAACCCAATGTATCGTACTTTCGTGTATTTGGGAGCAAGTGCTACATTCTAGTGAAGAAGGGTAGAAATTCTAAGTTTGCTCCCAAAGCTGTAGAAGGGTTTTTATTAGGTTATGATTCAAATACAAAGGCGTATAGAGTCTTCAACAAATCGTCGGGTTTGGTTGAAGTCTCTAGCGACGTTGTATTTGATGAGACTAATGGCTCTCCAAGAGAGCAAGTTGTTGATTGTGATGATGTAGATGAAGAAGTTGTTCCAACGACCGCTATACGAACCATGGCGATTGGAGACGTTCGGCCACAGGAACAGGATGAACGAGATCAACCTTCTTCCTCAACGACGGTGCATCCCCCAACTCAAGACGATGAACAGGTTCATCAAAAGGAGGCGTGTGATCAAGGGGGAGCACAAGATAATCATGTGATGGAGGAAGAAGCGCAACCAGCACCTCCAACCCAAGTTCGGGCGATGATTCAAAGGGATCATCCCGTCGACCAAATTCTGGGTGACATTAGCAAGGGAGTAACTACTCGGTCTCGACTAGTTAATTTTTGTGAACATTACTCTTTTGTCTCCTCTATTGAGCCTTTCAGGGTAGAGGAGGCCTTGCTAGATCCGGATTGGGTGTTGGCCATGCAGGAGGAACTTAACAACTTCAAGCGCAATGAAGTTTGGACGCTGGTGCCTCGTCCCAAGCAAAATGTTGTGGGAACCAAGTGGGTGTTCCGCAACAAATAAGACGAGCACGAAGTGGTGACAAGGAACAAGGCTCGACTTGTGGCAAAAGGTTATGCCCAAGTCGCAGGTTTGGACTTTGAGGAGACTTTTGCTCCTGTGGCTAGGCTAGAGTCCATTCGTATCTTGCTAGCATATGCCGCTCACCATTCTTTCAGGTTGTACCAAATGGATGTCAAGAGCGCTTTCCTCAACGGGCCAATAAAGGAGGAGGTGTACGTGGAGCAACCCCCTGGCTTCGAGGATGAGCGGTACCCCGACCACGTGTGTAAGCTCTCTAAGGCGCTCTATGGACTTAAACAAGCCCCAAGAGCATGGTATGAATGCCTTAGAGATTTCTTACTTGCTAATGCTTTCAAGGTTGGGAAAGCCGATCCAACTCTTTTTACAAAGACATGTGATGGTGATTTGTTTGTATGCCAAATTTATGTCGATGACATAATATTTGGTTCTACTAATCAAACGTCTTGTGAAGAGTTTAGCAGGGTAATGACGCAGAAATTCGAGATGTCGATGATGGGCGAGTTGAACTACTTCATTGGGTTCCAAGTGAAGCAACTCAAGGACGACACCTTCATCTCCCAAACGAAGTACACGCAAGATCTGCTAAAGCGGTTTGGGATGAAGGACGCCAAGCCCGCAAAGACTCCGATGGGAACCGACGGACACACCGACCTCAACAAAGGAGGTAAGTCCGTTGATCAAAAAGCATACCAGTCAATGATAGGGTCTTTACTTTATTTATGTGCTAGTAGACCGGATATTATGCTTAGCGTATGCATGTGTGCTAGATTTCAATCCGATCCTAAGGAGTGTCACTTGGTGGCGGTGAAGCGAATTCTTAGATATTTAGTCGCTACGCCTTGCTTCGGGATCTGGTATCCAAAGGGGTCGAACTTTGACTTGATTGGGTATTCAGATTCCGACTATGCTGGATGTAAGGTCGATAGGAAGAGTACATCAGGGACGTGCCAATTCTTAGGAAGGTCCCTGGTGTCATGGAACTCTAAGAAACAAACCTCAGTTGCCCTATCCACCGCTGAGGCCAAGTATGTTGCCGCAGGACAGTGTTGCGCGCAACTACTTTGGATGAGGCAAACCCTCAGGGACTTTGGCTACAATCTGAGCAAAGTCCCACTCCTATGTGATAATGAGAGTGCTATCCGAATAGCGGAAAATCCTGTTGAGCACAGCCGCACAAAGCACATTGACATCCGGCATCACTTTTTGAGAGACCACCAGCAAAAGGGAGATATCGAAGTGTTTTATGTTAGCACCGAGAACCAGCTAGCCGATATCTTTACCAAGCCTTTAGATGAGAAGACCTTTTGCAGGCTGCGTAGTGAGCTAAATGTCTTAGATTCGCGAAACTTGGATTGAATTGTAGCATACATGTGCTTATGCCTTTGATCATGTTCTTTCTGCATTTTGTTGCTTATTATGGTGCTCAAGTTGTACAAACACTCCCTGGACCTCACAAGTCCGTTGCAATGTGATGCACATGTTTAGGGGGAGATGTGTTACAACTTGATCCCTTGAGACTAACCATATGCTTGAGTTTGTTTGATTTAGTCTCAAAGGAGAATTGAAAGGGAAAAGGTGGACTTGGATCATGCAAGACTTCCACTGCACTCCGATGAGAGGGTAACTTATTCCAAGTCCATCTCATTAACTCTTATTGCCATTTGCTCTTAAGTGAAGAATTTGGTGAGGCAATGGGGTTAAAGGGCCAAAATTGATCCCGTTTTGGTGTTTGATGCCAAAGGGGGAGAAAATAAAGGCCAAAGCAATAAATGGATCAACTACCACTTGAGAAATTTGAAAATAGTAGAGTAGAGCTTTTGGTTTGTCAAAACTCTCTTTGTTGACTCTCTTTTCAAAGTTGGCTTCTTTTGGGAGAAGTAGTTGATTATGGGAAAAAGGGGGAGTTTTTTGAAATCCTTGATCAATCTCTTTTGGAATGACTCTCTTTATGCTTCAACATGTGTGTTTAACTTAGAGATAGAGATTTGAGTTTGATTTGCAAAAACAAACCAAGTGGTGGCAAAGGATGATCCATATATGCCAAAATTAATTCAAAATAAATTTAAGTTTTATTTGAAGTGAGTTTGCACTTGTTCTAGTTGCTTTATGTTGTGTTGGCATAAATCACCAAAAAGGGGGAGATTGAAAGGGAAATGTGCCCTTGGGCCATTTCTAAGTATTTTGGTGATTGAGTGCCAACACATGTGCTTAATTGTGAATTTATGTACATGGATGAACAAGGTGCAAATCATGAGATAAAGGTATGTTTCTAAGCCTTAGTACATTGTTTTTGTGTACTAATATATTTGTCTAAGTGTTAGAAACAGAAAGAAGAAGAAGAGAGAAGAGGAGGAAATGACTTGGCTGTGTGCAGCCAAGACTCAGCTCGGTCTGGAGCACCGGACTGACCGGTGTGCACCGGACAGTGTCCGGTGCGCCAGGCTGGCTCGGAGCGAACTGGCCGCTCTCGGGAATTCGCCGACGGCGTACGGCTAAAATTCACCGGACTGTCCGGTGTTCACCGGACTGTCCGGTGAGCCAACGGTCGGCGGGGCCAACGGTCGGCCGCGCAATCTGCGCGGGACACGTGGCGGAGCCAACGGTCGGAAGACGGCACCGGACTGTCCGGTGTGCACCGGACATGTCCGGTGCGCCAACGGCTCTCAGATCTCCAACGGTCTGCAACGGTCGGAAGCGCCAGATATGGAAACAAATCGGGCACCGGACAGTGTCCGGTGTGCACCGGACTGTCCGGTGCCCCCGACGACAGAAGGCAAGGATGGCCTTCCGGATTTGCTCTCAACGGCTCCTAGCTGCCTTGGGGCTATAAAAGGGGTCCCTAGGCGCATGGAGGAGAGACACAAGCAACCTTTGAGCATTCTTGATCATCCACACTAAGTCTCTGCGCATTCGTTTGTGTTTCTAAGTGATTCGAGCTCTGTTCTAAGTGAGAACTCTGAGATAGTCTTGTGAGCTCGATTCTTGGCCGTGTGTGCGCGCTTTTGCTGTGGATTTGTGTGTGTTGCTTCCCTCCCTTACTCTGTGCTTTCTTTGTGATCATATACTTGTAAGGGCAAGAGACTCCAAGTTGTGGAGATTCCTTGCGAAAGGGATAAGAAGAGAAAAGCATAACACTGTGGTATTCAAGTTGATCATTGGATCGCTTGAGAGGAGTTGAGTGCAACTCTCGTCCGTTGGGACGCCACAACGTGGAGTAGGCAAGTTTTGTACTTGGCCGAACCACGGGATAAATCACTGTGTCTTCTCTGTGTTGAATTCTTTGTGATTATCGTATTGTGCAAGACCTTCTCTCTAGCCACTTGGCAATTATCGTGCTAACACTTAACAAGTTTTTGTGGCTATAAGTTTAAGTTTTACAGGATCACCTATTCACCCCTCCCTCTAGGTGCTCTCACCCATCCCTTCATTCCTCGGGTCGTAGCGTTATCATAGATATTATACTAGTTAGATCCTAATAATTTTAAATTTAAGATCTAGAGGACAACAATGACCTAGGTTAAAGCACTTTTCCTTCTCTATAATTATATTTATCTCAACACACCGAGGTAGATCGATATGAAATGTTAACCTATTAGGCCATTCTCAATTGATAGCTTTATTGTTTTAAGATTGTCATGCCAATATTTGTCTAAGAAATAAGCTAAAGTTTTATCCTCATGAAACTCTTATTTACAATGAACTCTCTCATATCTCTCTTTATTAAATTATATGTCATGTCATCTTGCTTTCTTATGTGGCATATCATTTAATAATAATGAAATTGTCATGGAATGTCTACTAAGAATTGCCTTAGAGCATGTTTGGTTCTAGAGACTAAAGGTTAGTCCCGTTTAGTCCCTAAACTACTAAAATAGGGGCTAAAAACTAAGCTACTTTAGTCCCTAGTCCCTCAAGGAGTAACTAAAAGGAACTAAATCATATTAATTTCACTTTTGTCCTTTATTTATTTCAGTTGCACTAATGGCAGGAGAATGATAGTGGTAAATTTGGTCTTCTTATGGGTCATTTAATGCGTTCTGAATATTTTTAGTCCTTGAAATCAAATAAGATAGGGACTAAACTTTAGTCTCTGGACTAAAGTTTAGGTTCTACCCAACTAAAGTTTATTCTTGTCACTTCAAATGTTTGAATGATAATTATGGTTATTAAATATAGTCTTATTATAAAACTAATTAGATAGATAAAAACAAAAATACGAGATAAATTTGTTAATTAATCCTATATGTAGTACTCATAATTGATATTCAAACATTTGATATGACACAAATTAAACTATAGTCAGACGTATCAAACAGCCCGTTGGTCACTCGTTTTTTATTCCTTCGAGACAATAAAAACAAGACATCACAATTAAATAAAGCTTCATCTTCATTATTCACTCTATCTATCTCGAAGGAAAGATAAAGTGAAGGACAAAGATGTTTAAAAATCAACGGAAGACAAACGAGAACATTAACAATGGATATAATAAAATATTAGGATGAAGCACATGATTCAACCTTATTAAATGTTATTTATTTGTTTCTTTTATCGTTAATTAAAGGATTACAACAATATCTTCGGCTCCTTGGAGTTACAAAGCGAAGGCAAAAGAAAATACAACTTCGTGGACGTATCAAAGCAATTCTACTCGGTTAAAAGATGTGTCTAATGCATGACATTGTTTTTCTATTTATAGACGTTAGATACAACTACAGTAAAATTATAATTATACCCTTGAGCCTATACATTTGTGCTAGTGGACAAGCTAGAGGCAATGATGCCTTTTTCTTTTATATCCTTGTTGAATAAGTCATGATGACATCGTCTTGCTTTAGCCATCTTCACCATGTGCATGCGTCAATAATCCGAAGCTTTTAGCTTCGTCCCTGTAGTTATGATAGTTGTTCATTGTCCCTAGATGAAGATATCTTTCAGTATCTGTCCTGCTTCATTTAAAATAGGCTAAAAGATAACTGGTTAGTAAATATTTTAAAAACCTAAAAGGAACCAAACAGTCCCTTACCCGAAGTAAAAGTGTGCTTAGAATGCTAAATGCATTCAATGTCGTTGCATTCAATATCATAGACTTAAGGCTTATATTTGTAGGTGTTTTTTTTTCATTTGGGTTTTTAGTAAAGTTTGTTAACGGTTCTTAAAATTGTTATGAATCGTCCCAGTACCAGTAAACCTATTTAGGTTCTTAAAAATAAATATCCCATCGCTTCCTAATCACAAAACCAAAATAATGTACTTCTATAAATCTAAATAAATTACTGTTACATTAGTAAAAATGTTATTTGATTAAAATCAGTAACTTCACCTGACCTCAAATTTAAAGCATAAACTACAAAACATTATGAAACTAACACAACTGGATCACATGATCGAACTTTCGGATCTAAAGCTATTAACGAAATAATACTTAATACTTGTTGTCCTAAAGAGCGACGAAAATTAATCAATCTCTAATTTTGTAATTAAGCAAGATCCATAAAAGATTAACTATTCCAACCTTTTTTGGTGACTAAATTGATGCCCTAATAATGATGTACATGGTTCTAACTAAGGTTATCAAATCAATCTAAGATCAAAGTATACATGCAAATAATGAACAAAGGGAGAGAAATAAGATTACCACATTAATCTAGCATAATCAACACTTTAATCTCTAAGGTTTATGCGTACAAAGTGCTCTCCGAAAGCATTAGATTACAGAAAAGGGGATGAAGCTGACACGTGGGCCTCACACGTTAACATATTATTTTGGCAATACATGCACGGGTCTAGACCTATTTAGACCCCCGAACATAGATTGGAAATCTAAACGAGCAATTTACGATTTAGAGATCAGGGTGATACGAATGACGTAGACAAATAAGTTTAAGGATCTAAACGGATGTTTTTTTTTCAAGTTTAGAAGCACAAATAATTATGGAAATGTGGGTTAATGGAAATAGGGCGTATATAATGACACTAATCTGGTGCTATAAATCTCTACGCTCTTTTTTTTACTATGAAACCGTTACATCTAGAGCAAGCTTGACTTAAGACAACTATACATAGATCTTGCTTTTCATGCAGGAACGAGGGTACGTGCAAGTAATCTATTGACTACTCTCCCGCCCATATCCAAAAAGACCAAAATGTGGAAAATCCTGTTATGAAACAAAAAAAAAGGAAAAGTGAAACGGGCGGTGATTTTCTGCGTTGATCTCTTCTCGAGGACAGCCGTCGGGGTCAGCTATCGAGCATACCGTGACTAGTCAAAAAGGACAAGGAAACACGAGCAGCTGCAGGAGGGAGGGGGAGGAAGAAGGGCGAAGGCGACGTGCAAGTAATCTATTGAGCAGGTGGGCGTGGCTCAGACATGGACCTGGACTGGACGGCTGCGGCGCGGATGCACGAAACCAGGGACGTCGACGCCATCGCGTCGTTTTCTAATCGCCGTTTGCGCTTATCTGGCTTAGATTTAATTTATACCGGTTTCTACTGTTATAATATTTTTTTGTCTATATAAATTATATCTATAGCAGTTTAAATAATCGGCTTTAATTCGAAGCGAACAACCCGTTACTACCACGTTACAGTCTGAAACAAAACAACTTTTACCGGCTCCATATTAATTAAATTAAAACAGTTCAACTTTATCGCGATTACTTTTGTGCACAGAATACGTTCCGACTGCATAATACTAGTAGACACCAAGAGAGAGAAGGGTGTCGTCGTCTTCCTCGCTGGCTGTCGTCATCAACGAAACGAGCAGAGTGACGACTTTGCTCGGCTGGCAGCAGGGGGTGTCGTCGAGCGCTGCGGCATGCGACTGCGACGAAAAGCGGCACCAGAAGAGGACAGGTGCCTGGAAACATGGAATCCACGGGACGGAGAGCAGCTGGTTTCCAGAGTCCAAAACTCGCTAGTACCCGGATTTGTCTTCTTTGCAAACCGACGTACGTCCTCTTGCTGTTGTTGCTCTGATCCTAATGCAACGAGACGAAACTGCCGCAAGCTTGTACGTGCGAGTACGTACTGCTAGTAGCTTGGAGCCAGCCGCCCAGCCGGCCGAAGCCGCCGAGGGAGAAGAGAACCAGCTAGCCGATGAGCCATGAGAGAGCTGGCGCGTGGGCGGATGACCGTTTCTGCCGCCGGGCACCAGTGTCCAGTGACCACCACCCTGGCAATTGCAAGATGCTGTGTGGCAGCGGCACAGATGGACAGCCCTGAGCTCATGAGCTATTTGGGCCTGGGAGGAGCGATGCCGTCGATGGAATGGAACAGCTCCATCGGCGGAGGCTACGAAGCTGAAATCTTGTGCGTGCCACTGCCATCGCGCGTGTCTCACCCTGTCAGAGTGTGTGTGTGGGGCTCTTGTCGGTGGCGGACCTTGGATAAGAATTTATGGGGCTATAAAGATCACATGCAAAGCTCACCTAGACCACCCGAATAGATTACATTGTTACGACGAGCGAGATTTTGTCAGTGTCACAATAACAATGGAGCAAGAGACGAGGCACCAGGAAGGGGTAGAGTCCGGACAGTGTCGCGTCAATGGAAACGGGGGAGCTGACAAACTGGTTTATATGGTGTCGAGAAATTTAGGATCAAATTGATAGATGCAAGGAATAGAGTAGGAGGTTTCGATGGGGAGGCTCGTGACAAGGTTATTTTAGGCCATGTTCTAAATCTATAGAGCTAACTGTTAACTGGTTTCAGTTGGGTTAGTGCAGCTCGTAACTAATGCTTATTTAAGAGATATAGCTAATAATTAATTAGTTAATTAGTTGATTCATTCTAAACTGTCAGCTAATTTTAGCCGCTAGCTTCTCCCTGGTTTGGCGTCTTGCTCTGGTCAGGTATGCTTGGTCAGGCATGTCATCATCAGGAGAAAATCCCTTCAATGCCATCAAAACTTATACCAGTCCCTTCAATGCCATCACAATTTATAACTTCCCTTCAATGCCATCAAATTTAAATTTTAATCTCTTGAATGCCATTACCGTTAGTTTAAAGCTAACGCCGTTAGTTCAATTTAAAGTCAATCTCTCCAATGCCACTAAAATCTATACTGATCCCTTCAATGCCACTAGAAATTGGTTCGATCTATTTGGGGTTTAAAAATTCCAGAATCAAAAAAATATAGATCAGATTTTTAAAATTCCATGATTTTTAAAAACTTCAGTCCATACTTAAGTTTTTTTTTTAAAAAAACGAACTGATATAGCGAAGTAATTTTGGGGGTTTACAAAAATATATGTACTTAAGTTTTTAAAAATCGTGGAATTTTAAAAATCTAATACATATTTTTTGATTTTGTAATTTTTAAACCCCAAATATATCGAACCAATTTCTAGTGACATTGAAGGGATCAATTTAAATTGTAATGGTATTGGAGAGATTGACTTTAAATTGAACTAACGGCGTTAACTCCAAACTAACGGTAATGATATTTATGAAATTAAAATTAAAATTTGATGGTATTAAAGGGAATCTATAAATTCTGATGGTATTAAAGAGATTGGTATAAATTTTAATGGCATTGAAGGGATTTTCTCCATCATGAGTGCCAGTGCCATGCATGCTTCCTCGTTTTGGTGGCTACAAACTTTCTGGTCGTGCTGCAAAGGCAAAGGTCAGAAATCAGAGCTGCAACGAGTGACATGAATGAATGACTGATGTTTTTCCTCTCACTGTCGCATCCATTCAAGTTCGGTTGGTGCCTTGTCTGGCCAGATCGAGATGAGATCGCCAGATTGGATCATACTCCTATGCAAACACCAAACATGCACGGTGCCAGGGGCCCAGGAACACCTCCTTTCGGGCTCGCAGGCTGTAGCATGAGTCACTCAGCACTGGTACTAGTACTAGTACCGAGGGATATGAGGATGGCAGGATTTTGCTGGCGCTGCGGGACTGCGGACTTGCAGTGCCAGATATTTGTGCAACACTGTATGACATCCCGGTCCCACCTTTTAGGTTCAATGCACGGCAAGGTGGTGCTATTTGTGTTTTAGTTTAAATACTAATGATGAATATGATTGTTGAATTATAATCTCATACTTTTAATAATTTATATTTATTATTATTATATATATAGAGAGAGAGTATAGTACATTTATATTTTGATATCAGTGTTTCGTTGCTGATCGTCGCAGCTATATATCTACATTACATCAAGTGGTATGGCTGCAAATCACTCTGCTTTAGTTCTTGTGCTCACGGATACTAGGACAGTAGGCCTCCGAAACGAATGTTGTTCAAATGTTCACATGCTCGTGTGAAGAATGGAAATCATATTTTCGGGGAGTGTCTATAAGCCACACAACTGCTCACTGCTTGTTCTTTGTCACCTCATGGTCGGCTCGAGGTTTCGTTGTTGATCTTCACAACTACATATTTGCATTATATCAAGTGGGGCAACTATATTGACTGACAAAATGTATGTCATTGGATAAACTTCTTTCTCTTAGGTTTCAATCAGGTTACTCTCTACTTTGTTCGTGTTCATCATGTTAAGATCACGCATGTACCTTTCTGTCGGTACCCTGAAACTAGGGTATCCCTTAGTACTGTGTAAAGTCGTAGTGCCCACGCGGCTATCTCTTAGAGTCTTAGTCGCGTGGTAATGGTGCTGTGTGTGGGACCAGGCCATGGCTCGCCCCAGTCTCGGGCGACCACTCTGGGTCCACAGCAGCACCCGACTCCACCACATGGGCAGGTCCGGAGCCGACACGTGTCCAGAGAAGGTGATATACTCCAAGGCACCAACGGTGAGTCAGGGCCCCATGGGAGAACGCCAGACCCCCGGATATGCAGTCCGGACCCCAAGGTTGGTCCAGGACCGCCATGTGTGCAGGCCGGACCCCTGGAATGGGATCTAGACCCCCGTATGGGGTCCGGACCGCCCACAATGGGGCCCCAAGGTCCCAGGACAGAACATACACGGGCCTTGAATAGGACCCAGGCAGGGGTCCGGTGTCGACACGTGTCCAATCCTAGTCTGGTGTGAACCTGTCCGCATACACTTCTGCTCCACGCCCGGACGGAGACCCGATGCCGCCACGTGGCCTACGACACGTGACGTAAGCCAACGGGCGAAGCCTGACGTAAGGCCTCAGGGTTACGTCACCTCTGCATTTATTGTGGGAAAGGCGCGCCGCGTGTCCATTCCACTGGCAGGCGGTGTGCCGCCCCTGCATTTATTGAGACCTGTCCATTCCGCTGGCAGGTGGTGACCTGTCCAATCCGCAGAAGGCGTGCCTGTCCATTCCATTGGTAGGCGGCACGCCCATACTGCCGCATACGCTACGCTCATCATCACCCGCATGTTACTAAGGAAGCTACCGCCGCATATCAATACTGCGCGGGCTGCGGACATCATGGCGCCAGAAGATTGTACAGGCGTTACTTGCATTAGTTACTCCAGGTATTCCTTCCATTATGTTCCTGGGCCCACATGTCGGGGCTCAGCATCCTTGTATGTGCCTCCCTTGGGCTATAAAAGGGAAGGCACACAACGTTACAAGGTAGACTCAATTCACACCCAACTTGGACTCTCAGACTCTCAGACATATTCAATACAACATATAGTGGAGGTAGGGTTTTATGCTCCGGCGGCCTGAACCACTCTAAACCTTTGTGTGCTCTCGTGTTTTCATCCACCATCTAGCAGACAGGCAAACCGCTAAGGCCCCTCCTCATCTTAGGATTTAGGGCAGGTGCGTTCCGTCACCCGGCCGGAGAATTTCCTTTCCGACATTTGGCGCGCCAGATAGGGGGCTTGGCTTTAGGTTTTTCACCTGTTTTTCTGCTCGACACGATGGTTCAGATCATCGAGCACCATGACTTCATTCCCGAGGACTTCCCGATGGAGGAAGAGGCTGCGTCTTCCATGTCACGGGCCTCCAACCGTCCTGCGCCTGACGCTGTTGCTGTGCGCTCTGCGCGGCAGCACACTCCTGCACAGACATCCAGAGCGTCAAGGGCTACGCCTGGGGCCTTGTCTGTAGCCAGGGAGTTACTACGCCACCCTCCTAGCTCCACAGCCTCGCCGAGGGCCATGAAGCAGTGGTGTGACGATGTCGACCGTCTGCTCGGCATGGCGGCCCAGGCCTTGGTCATCCCGGCGTTAACATGAGGTGTCGGCATCAGTACACTCACCTTCAGTGAAGGCTGCACCGACTGAGGATCTGCGGGCAGAGCTCAATCGCAGGCGTGCGGGAGAGAACACTCCAGTCTCTCTGGAGAGGCCTGATGACCTGCGGGCAGAACTCAACCGTAGGCGTGCGGGCGAGGATGCCCGAGTCTCTGTGGAAAGGGCGCGTGAGCGCCGGCAGAACATCGAGGGTCGCAACCTCGACCATGACTTCGCTGCGGTTGCACCGCAAACCCCAACGGGCGCCCGGATCCAGGTGGGTGTCCCACGGGCCGGTGTGGGCTGCGCCGCTGGCGGATCATCTCCGCGCGGTGACTTGGCCATCCAAGTTCCGGCCACACCTGCCGGAGAAGTACGACTGTACGTCAAATTCGTCGGAATTCTTGCAGGTATACGTCACCGCTATTACGGCAGCGGGTGGAGACACTGCTGTAATGGCAACATACTTCCATGTAGCCTTGTCTGGGCCGGCCCGGACCTGGCTCATGAACCTCACCCTAGGATCGATCTACTCCTGGGAAGAGCTCTGCGCGCGGTTCATAGCGAACTTCGCTAGTGCTTATCAGCAACATGGCATGGAGGCTCACCTCCATGCAATGAGGCAGGATTCCGAGGAAACTCTCCAGGCATTCATCTCCCGCTTCACTAAGGTACAGGGCACTATACCTCGTATCTTCGATGCTTCCATCATCACCGCTTTCCACCAGGGGGTACGTGATGAAAAGATGCTGAAGAAGTTGGCCACGCATAACGTGGAAACTGTCACCACGCTCTTCGCTCTGGTCGACAAGTGTGCCAGAGCTGCCGAGGGCCGTGCATGGCACTCGGCACCATAGACCGGGGTTGCCCAGACGGGTGGCTCGGGTGCCGTCACCCAGGACGGCAAGAAGAAAAAGAAGAAGAACCGCGACCACGAGAGGCCGCAGACTGCTGCTCCGGTCATCGTAGCTGCGACTAGGGGCCGGAACGAGTGCCCACGACCACAGGGAGGCAACAACAGCTCATGCCCTTTGCACCCCAACACTCGCCACAGCGCCTCAGAGTGCCGCGAAATCATCAAGCTCGCGAAGCGCGTCAGCGAGCGGCGCGAGCAGACCTCCAAGGATGGCTCCCCACCTCGTCGCCGGCCTGGCAAGGAGAGGGTCGACGACGGTGATGTGGCCGCGGGAGAGCGGGACCTGAGAGCACCTAGAGGGGGGGGGGGTGAATAGGTGATCCTGTAAAACTTGAAACTTAGTGCCACAAAAACTTGATTAGGAGTTAGCACCAATAAGGCCAAGTGGCTAGAGAGGAGTCTTAACAAAACACAATAACCACAAAGAGATCAACACAGAGATGGCACAGTGGTTTATCCCGTGGTTCCGCCAAGTCCAACGCTTGCCTATTCCACGTTGTGGCGTCCCAACGGACGAGGGTTGCAATCAAGCCCTCTCAAGCGGTCCAAAGACCCACTTGAATACCACAGTGTTTTGCTTTGCTTTACTATATCCCGCTTGCGAGGAATCTCCACAACTTGGAGTCTCTCGCCCTTACAAAGATGTTCACAAAGAAGCACGGAGTAAGGGAGGGATGAGAAACGCACACAAAATCACAGAAAATACGCACACACAAGACCCAGACTTGAGCTCAAAAGAATATCACGAGGTTCTCACTAGAACGGAGCTCAAATCACTAAAAATGTCGAACAAGTGCGCAAGAATGAAGTGTGAGTGATCAACAATGCTCAAAGGATGCTTGGTGTACTCCTCCATGCGCCTAGGGGTCCCTTTTATAGCCCCAAGGCAGCTAGGAGCCGTTGAGAGCATTCCAGGAAGGCAATTCTTGCCTTCTGTCGCCTGGCGCACCGGACAGTCCGGTGCACCACCGGACACTGTCCGGTGCGGATCTCTTTCCTTATTTGGCGAAGCCGATCGTTGAAGATTCAGAGCCGTTGGCGCACCGGACAGTCCGGTGCCCCCTTCTAGCCGTTGGCTCGGCCACGTGTCCTACGCGGATCGCGCGGCCGACCGTTGGCCCGGCCGACCGTTGGCTCACCGGACAGTCCGGTGCACCACCAGACAGTCCGGTGAATTATAGCCGTACGCAGTTAATCATCTCCCGAGAGCGACGAGTTCGTCTGTGAATGGCTCACCGGACAGTCCGGTGCACCACCGGACAGTCCAGTGATTTATAGCCGTACACCGCCGTCGAAATCCCGAGAGCAGCAAGTTCGCCAGAGCCAGCCTGGCGCACCGGACACTGTCCGGTGCACCTAGACTGAGCAGACTTTGGCTGAACGAGCCAAGTCATCTCCAAATTGATTTCTCCTGTTTCCAGCACTTAGACACAATACATTAGTTCTCAAAACAATGTACTAAGTCTAGAAATATACCTTTAGACTTGATTTGCACTTTGACCATCAATTGGCATAGATTTATACTTAAGCACTTGTGTTGGCACTCAATCACCAAAATACTTAGAAATGGCCCAAGGGCACATTTCCCTTTCAATCTCCCCCTTTTTGGTGATTTATGCCAACACAACAAAAAAACAACTAAAAGAAGTGCAACATCAATACAAATGAGAACTCAAAATTGTTTTGATTCAAAATTGGCATATATGGATCATTCTTTGCCACCACTTGGTTTTGTTTTTGCAAATCAACCTCAATCTCCTATCTCTAATTCAAACACAATTGTAGAGACATAAAGAGAGTTGTTCCAAGAGAAATTGATCAAAGATTTAAAAAACTCCCCCTTTTCCCATAATCAACCATTCTCCCCACAAGAGGCCAACTTTTGACAAGAGAGACAATAAGAGAGTTTTGACAAACCAAAAGCTCTATTCTACTATTTTCAAAATTTCTCAAGTGGTAGCTGATCCATTTATTGCTTTGGCCTTATTTTCTCCCCCTTTGGCATCAAGCACCAAAACGGGATCAATTTTGGCCCTCGAACCCCATTGCCTCACCAAAATCTTCAAATAAGAGTACCAAGGCAATAAGAGTACATGAGATGAACTTGGAATAAGTTACCCTCTCATCGGAGTGCAGTGGAAGTCTTTCATGGTCCAAGTCCACCTTTTCCCTTTCAAACCTCCTTTGAGACTAAATCAAGCAAACTCAAGCACACGGTTAGTCTCAAAGGGTCAAGTTGTAGCACATCTCCCCCTAAATATGTGCATCACTTGCAAAAGGACTTGTGAGGTCCGAGGAGTGTTTGTACAACTTGAGCACCACAAGTAAACAACAAAATGCATAAGGAACATGATCAAGGCATAATACATGTATGCTACACATCAATCCAAGTTCCGCGAATCTAAGACATTTAGCTCACTATGTAGCCTACAAAAGGTCTTTTCATCTAAAGGCTTGGTAAAGATATCAGCTAGCTGGTTCTCGGTGCTAATATAGAACACTTCGATATCTCCCTTTTGCTGGTGGTCTCTCAAAAAGTGATGCCGGATGTCAATGTGCTTTGTGCGGCTGTGCTCGACAGGATTTTCCGCTATGCGGATAGCACTCTCATTGTCACATAGGAGTGGGACTTTGCCCAGATTGTAGCCAAAGTCCCGGAGGGTTTGCCTCATCCAAAGTAGTTGCGCGCAACACTGTCCTACGGCAACATACTCGGCCTCAGCGGTAGATAGGGCAACGGAAGTTTGTTTCTTAGAGTTCCATGACACCAGGGACCTTCCTAAGAATTGGCACGTCCCCGATGTACTCTTCCTATCGACCTTACATCCAGCATAGTCAGAATCTGAGTATCCAATCAAATCAAAGGTAGATCCCTTTGGATACTAGATCCCGAAGCAAGGCGTAGCGACTAAATATCTAAGGATTCGCTTCACGGCCATAAGGTGACACTCCCTTGGATCAGATTGAAATCTAGCACACATGCATACACTAAGCATAATATCCGGTCTACTAGCACATAAATAAAGTAAAGACCCTATCATTGACCAGTATGCCTTTTGATCAACGGACTTACCTCCTTTGTTGAGGTCGATGTGTCCGTCGGTTCCCATCGGAGTCTTTGCGGGCTTGGCGTCCTTCATCCCAAACCGCTTTAGCAAGTCTTGCGTGTACTTCGTTTGGGAGATGAAGGTGCCATCCTTGAGTTGCTTCACTTGGAACCCAAGGAAGTAGTTCAACTCGCCCATCATCGACATCTCGAAATTCTGCGTCATCACCCTGCTAAACTATACGTGGTCGGGGTACCGTTCATCCTCGAAGCCAGGGGGTTGCTCCACGTACACCTCCTCCTTGATTGGCCCGTTGAGGAAAGCGCTCTTCACATCCATTTGAAACAACCTGAAAGAATGGTGAGCGGCATATGCTAGCAAAATACGAATGGACTCTAGCCTAGCCACAGGAGCAAAAGTCTCCTCAAAGTCCAAACCTGCGACTTGGGCATAACCTTTTGCCACAAGTCGAGCCTTGTTCCTCGTCACCACCCCGTGCTCGTCCTGTTTGTTGCAGAACACCCACTTGGTTCCCACAACATTTTGCTTGGGACGAGGCACCAGTGTCCAAACTTCATTACGCTTGAAGTTGTTGAGCTCCTCCTGCATGGCCAACACCCAGTCCGGATCTAGCAAGGCCTCTTCTACCCTGAGAGGCTCAATAGAAGAGATAAAGGAGTAATGCTCACAAAAATTAACTAATCTAGAACGAGTGGTTACTCCCTTGCTAATGTCACCCAAAATTTGGTCGACGGGATGATTCCTTTGAATCGTCGCTCAAACTTGGGTTGGAGGTGCCGGTTGTGCTTCTTCCTCCATCACATGATCATCTTGTGCTCCCCCTTGATCACACACCTCTTCTTGATGAACCTGTTCATCGTCTTGAGTTGGGGGATGCACCATTGTTGAGGAAGACGGTTGATCTTGCTCCTCGAGTTCCTGTGGTCGCACATCGCCAATCGCCATGGTGCGTATTGCGGCCGCTGGAACGTCTCCTTCATCTACATCATCAAGATCAACAACTTGCTCTCTTAGAGAGCCATTAGTCTCATCAAATACAACGCCGCTAGAGACTTCAACCAAACCCGATGATTTGTTGAAGACTCTATACGCCTTTATATTTGAGTCATAACCTAACAAAAACCCTTCTACAGCTTTGGGAGCAAACTTTGAATTTCTAACTTTCTTTACTAGAATATAACATTTGCTCCCAAATACACGAAAGTAAGACACATTGGGTTTGTTACCGGTTAGAAGCTCATATGAAGTCTTCTTGAGGAGGCGGTGAAGGTAGACCCGGTTGATGGCGTGGCAAGCCGTGTTCATGGCTTCTGACCAAAACCGCTCGGGGGTCTTGAACTCTCCAAGCATTGTCCTCGCCATGTCTATGAGCATCCTGTTCTTCCTCTCTACCACACCATTTTGCTGTGGTGTGTAGGGAGCGGAGAACTCGTGCTTGATCCCTTCCTCCTCAAGGTACTCCTCCACTTGAAGGTTCTTGAACTCGGACCCGTTGTCGCTCCTTATCTTCTTCACCTTGAGCTCAAACTCATTTTGAGCTCTCCTGAGGAAGCGCTTGAGGGTCCCTTGGGTTTCAGATTTATCCTACAAAAAGAATACCCAAGTGAAGCGAGAAAAATCATCAACTATAATAAGACCATACTTACTTCCTCCTATGCTTAGATATGCGACGGGTCCGAAGAGGTCCATATGAAGCATCTCCAAAGGTCTTGACGTGGTCATCACATTTTTGGGATGATGAGAGCTTCCCACCTGTTTACCTGCTTGACAAGCTGCACAAGGTCTATCTTTTCCGAAAGTTACATTAGTTAGACCTATCACGTGTTCTCCCTTTAGAAGCTTGTGAAGGTTCTTCATCCCCACATGAGCTAAATGGCGGTGCCACAGCCAGCCCATGCTAGTCTTAGCAATTAAGCATGCATCTAGACCGACCTCCTCTTTTGCAAAATCAACCAGATAGAGTTTGCCGTCTAATACACCCTTAAAAGCTAATGAACCATCACTTCTTCTAAAGACAGACACATCTACATTTGTGAAAAAACAGTTATATCCCATATTGCATAATTGACTAACGGATAACAAATTATATCCAAGTGACTCAACTAAAAATACATTAGAAATGGAGTGCTCGGATGAAATAGCAATCTTTCCTAATCCTTTCACCTTGCCTTGATTCCCCTCACCGAATATGATTGAGTCTTGGGAATCCTTGTTCTTGACGTAGGAGGTGAACATCTTCTTCTCCCCCGTCATGTGGTTTGTGCATCCGCTGTCGATAATCCAGCTTGTACCCCCGGATGCATAAACCTGCAAGGCAAATTTAGGCTTGGGTTTTAGGTACCCAACTCTTGTTGGGTCCTACAAGGTTAGTCACAATGGTCTTAGGGACCCAAATGCAAGTTTTTATCTCCCTTGCATCTTGCCCCTAACTTCCTAGCAATCACCTTCTTATCCTTTCTACAAATAGCAAAGGAAGCATTGCAAGCATGATAAATTGTAGAAGGTTCATTAATCTTCCTAGGAATATGAGCAACATCTCTCCTAGGCATATGATGAATGACATTTCTCCTAGGCATATCTCTACCATGCATATAGGAAGGACTTGAAGCAAACATTGCATTTGAATCATAAGCATTACAACTCCTATAAGCATTTCTAGAATGTCTCCTATCATGGTACATGAAAGCATGGTTCTTTTTAGCATTACTAGCCATAGGGGCCTTCCCTTTCTCCTTGGCGGAGATGGAAGCCTTATGGCTTGTTAAGTTCTTGACTTCCCTCTTGAAGCCAAGACCATCCTTAATTGAGGGGTGTCTACCAATCGTGTAGGCATCCCTTGCAAATTTTATTTTATCAAATTCACTCTTGCTAGTCTTAAGTTGGGCATTAAGACTAGCCACTTCATCATTCAATTTAGAAATTGAAACTAGGTGTTCACTACAAGCATCAACATCAAAATCTTTGCAAATTGTAACATGTTCTACACAAGATGTTGATTTATTTGCTATTTCTAACTTAGCATTCAAAACATCATTAACACTTTTTAAACTAGAAATTGAGTCATGGCATGCAGACAATTCACAAGAAAGCATTTCATTCCTTTTAATTTCTAAAGCAAGGGATTTTTGTGCCTCTACAAACTTATCATGTTCTTCATACAAAAGATCCTCTTGCTTTTCTAATAATCTATTCTTATCATTCAAGGCATCAATCAACTCATTAATCTTATCAACCTTAGTTCTATCTAAGCCCTTGAATAAACATGAATAGTCTATTTCATCATCGCTAGATTCTTCATCACTTGAGAAAGCGTAAGTACTAGTATTACGAGTGCTTACCTTCTTTTCCCTTGCCATGAGGCAAGTGTGTTGCTCGTTTGGGAAGAGGGATGATTTGTTGAAGGCGGTGGCGGCGAGTCCTTCGTTATCGGAGTCGGACGACGAACAATCCGAGTCCCACTCCTTGCCAAGGTGTGCCTCGCCCTTAGCCTTCTTGTAAGACTTCTTCTTTTCCCTCTTGTTCCCTTGTTCCTGGTCACTATCATTATCGGGACAATTAGCGATAAAATGACCAATCTTACCACATTTGAAGCATGAGCGCTTCCCCTTCGTCTTGTTCTTGTTAGGCTGCCCCTTGCGACCCTTTAGCGCCTTCTTGAAGCGCTTGATGATGAGGGCCATCTCTTCATCATTAAGCCCGACCGCCTCAACTTGCGCCACCTTGCTAGGTAGCGCCTCCTTGCTCCTCGTTGCCTTGAGAGCAATAGTTTGAGGCTCTTGGATTGGGCCATTCAATGCATCGTTGACGTATCTTGCCTCCTTGATCATCATCTGCCCGCTTACAAACTTCCCAAGAATTTCTTCGGGCGACATCTTGGTGTACCTAGGATTCTCACGAATATTGTTCACAAGATGTGGATCAAGAACAGTAAAGGACCTTAGCATTAGGCGGACAACGTCGTGGTCCGTCCATCGCGTGCTTCCATAGCTCCTTATCTTGTTGACGAGGGTCTTGAGCCTGTTGTACGTTTGGGTTGGCTCCTCCCCCCTTATCATCGCGAATCTCCTGAGTTCTCCTTCCACCAATTCCATCTTGGTGAGCATGGTGACGTCGTTCCCCTCATGTGAGATCTTGAGGGTGTCCCAGATCTGCTTGGCGTTATCCAAGCCGCTCACCTCATGGTATTCGTCCCTGCACAAGGAAGCTAGAAGAACAGTAGTAGCTTGTGCATTTTTGTGAATTTGCTCATTTATGAACATGGGACTATCAGTACTATCAAATTTCATTCCACTCTCTACTATCTCCCATATGCTTGGATGGAGAGAGAACAAGCGACTACGCATTTTGTGACTCCAAAATCCGTAGTCCTCCCCATCAAAGTGTGGAGGCTTGCCAAGAGGAATGTAAAGCAAATGTGCATTTGAACTATACGGAATACGAGAATAATCGAAAGAGAAGTTTGAATTAACCGTCTTATTTTTCTCATAGTCATTGTCGTCGTCCTTTTGGGAAGAAGAGGACTCGTCGCTGTCGTCGTAGTAGACGATCTCCTTGATGTGTCTCGTCTTCTTCTTCTTCCCATCTTTTCGTTTGTGGCCCGAGCCTGAGTCGGTAGGCTTGTCATCTTTCGGCTTGTTGACAAAGGACTCCTTCTCCTTATCATTGATCACAATCCCCTTCCCCTTAGGATCCATCTCTTCGGGCGATTAGTCCCTTTCTTAAAGAGAATGGCTCTGATACCAATTGAGAGCACCTAGAGGGGGGGGGGTGAATAGGTGATCCTGTAAAACTTGAAACTTAGTGCCACAAAAACTTGATTAGGAGTTAGCACCAATAAGGCCAAGTGGCTAGAGAGGAGTCTTAGCAAAACACAATAACCACAAAGAGATCAACACAGAGATGGCACAGTGGTTTATCCCGTGGTTCGGCCGAGTCCAACGCTTGCCTACTCCAAGTTGTGGCGTCCCAACGGACGAGGGTTGCAATCAACCCCTCTCAAGCGGTCCAAAGACCCACTTGAATACCACGGTGTTTTGCTTTGCTTTACTATATCCCGCTTGCGAGGAATCTCCACAACTTGGAGTCTCTCGCCCTTACAAAGATGTTCACAAAGAAGCACGGAGTAAGGGAGGGATGAGCAACGCACACAAAATCACAGCAAATACGCACACACAAGACCCAGACTTGAGCTCAAAAGAATATCACGAGGTTCTCACTAGAACGGAGCTCAAATCACTAAGAATGTCGAACAAGTGCGCAAGAATGAAGTGTGAGTGATCAACAATGCTCAAAGGATGCTTGGTGTACTCCTCCATGCGCCTAGGGGTCCCTTTTATAGCCCTAAGGCAGCTAGGAGCCGTTGAGAGCATTCCAGGAAGGCAATTCTTGCCTTCTGTCGCCTAGCACACCGGACACTGTCCGGTGCGGATCTCTTTCCTTAATTGGCGAAGCCGACCGTTGAAGATTCAGAGCCGTTGGCGCACCGGACACTGTCCGGTGCACACCGGACAGTCCGGTGCCCCCTTCTAGCCGTTGGCTCGGCCACGTGTCCTGCGCGGATCGTGCGGCCGACCGTTGGCCCGGCCGACCGTTGGCTCACCGGACAGTCCGGTGCACCACCGGACAGTCCGGTGAATTATAGCCGTACGCAGTTAATCATCTCCTGAGAGCGACGAGTTCGCCTGTGAATGGCTCACCGGACAGTCCGGTGCACCACCGGACAGTCCGGTGATTTATAGCCGTACACCGCCGTCGAAATCCCGAGAGCAGCAAGTTCGCCAGAGCCAGCCTGGCGCACCGGACACTGTCCGGTGCACCCAGACTGAGCAGACTTTGGCTGAACGAGCCAAGTCATCTCCAAATTGATTTCTCCTGTTTCCAGCACTTAGACACAATACATTAGTTCTCAAAACAATGTACTAAGTCTAGAAACATACCTTTAGACTTGATTTGCACTTTGACCATCAATTGGCATAGATTTATACTTAAGCACTTGTGTTGGCACTCAATCACCAAAATACTTAGAAATGGCCCAAGGGCACATTTCCCTTTCAGGACCTCGGGTATCAGTCACCTGAGGGGGTCCTTAAGGACGTCTTCACTGGAGACTCCGACTCCGGTGGCGAGAGCGACCACTGCAAGAAGCTGTACGTTATGTACGGCGAAGCTGGGAGCTCACCTCCCGCAGGAACGTCAAGTCCCTATGCCGAGAGGTCCTGTCTGCGGTCCCGGGGGTCACGAAGGCTGCTCCACATCAGCGGTGGAGGAGCACCACCATCTCCTTCGAGGCATCCGACTGCCCCGACAACATGGCAGGGGCCGGTGTACTACCGCTCATCACCGCCCCTGTCATCGCCAACATGCGGCTGCACCATGTGTCGACTGACGGTGGGGCTGGGCTCAACGTTATCAGCCATGCTGCATTCAAGCAGCTGCAGATCCCGGGGTCCCGACTGGGACCCTCTCGTCCATTCTCTGGAGTGGGCCCACAGCGGGTGTATCCCCTTGGGAGCATCGCACTCCCGGTAACATTCGGGACCGAGGAGAACTTCCGCACAAAGAGCATCCAGTTCGATGTTGCGGAGGTTAAACTCCCCTTCAATGCCATCATTGGCAGGCCGGCCCTGTACCGGTTGATGGCCATTGCCCATTACGGGTATTTGGTCCTCAAGATGTCGTTCCCTGCTGGGGTCCTCACCGTGCAGGGCGATCGCGCCGCTGCGGTGACGGCTATCGAGAAGCTGCACGCCCTGGCGGTAGAAGCTGCTCGCCCGGATGACTGAGGAAAGGACCCCTCGACCTCCGGTACCAAGGCGCCTGCCAAGGTGCCAAAGGTGCGGCTATCCGGTGCGGACGACGACCCCGTCAAGGCCATCCGGCTAAGCGTGGATCCCCCCAGACCACTCGCATTGCGGGTGACCTGGAGGAAAAATAGGAACTCACGCTCGTCGCCTTCCTCCAAGCAAATGCCGACGTGTTCGATGGAAGCCGTCGCAGGTGCCTGGGATCCCCAGGGAGGTGATCGAGCACCATCTGAAGATCCACCCTGACGCCAAACTGATGAGTCAGAAACCTCGTAGACAGTTTGTTGAGCGACAGGAATTCATCCGTAAGGAGGTCCGGAAGCTGCTGGACGCTGGCTTCATCGAGGAGGTCCATCACCCCGTATGGCTGGCCAACCCAGTCATCGTCCCCAAGGCGAATGGGAAGCTTCGGATGTGCATCGACTACACCAGCCTTAACAAGGCTTGTCCCAAGGACCCGTATCCACTTCCACACATAGATCAAATCATGGATTCTACCTCCAGGTGCGACCTCTTGTCCTTCTTAGATGCTTACTGTGGTTTCCATCAAATCTAGATGTCTAGGGAAGATAGGAAGCATACCGCTTTTGTAACAGTGGATGGGCTTTACTGCTATGTCGTAACGCCTTACGGTTTGAAAAACGCCTTGCCGACATTTGTGCGGGCGATGAGTAAGACTTTCGGGGACCAGATTAGGGACAAGGTGGAAGTATACGTCGATGACATCGTGGTCAAGACTAAGAGAGGGTCAACCCTATTGGAAGACTTAACCCTGGTCTTCGACAAGCTGCGGGCAACCCGCACAAAGCTGAACCCAGACAAGTGCGTCTTTGGTGTCTCCGCAGGAAAGTTGCTAGGGTTCCTGGTTTCGTACTGGGGCATTGAAGCAAACCCGGAGAAGATCAAAGTGATTGAGGCGATGAGGCCTCCGGCCCATATCAAGGACGTTGAGAAGCTTACGAGGTCATTAGCCGCCCTTAGCCACTTCATTTCAAGGCTGGCTGAGAGGGCGCTACACTTCTTCAAGCTGTTGCGGAAGTCCAGCCCATTCTCTTGGACCAAAGAGACGGAACGAGCCTTCCAAGAGTTGAAGCAGCACTTGGTGTCCCTACCAATACTGGTAGCTCTAGAACCTGGGGAGCCATTGTATTTATACATCGCGGTAGCTACAGAAGCGGTGAGCATGGTGCTGGTCATCAAAAGGATGACACAAGAAGGTCAGGAACCTAAGGACTCAAGACCGGCTGTAGGGGTCCGGACCGTTCAGAGGCCGGTCTACTATGTCAGCGAGGTCCTCCATGAAGCAAAGACCAGGTACCTTGAGACGCACAAACTTCTCTATGCTGTGCTTGTTCCGTCCAGGAAGCTGCGCCACTATTTCCAGGCACATAGGGTCATGGTGGTGACCTCTTTTCCGTTAAGGGCCATCCTCCACAACTCTAACGCCACAGGCAACATCGCCAAGTGGGCCGCGAAGCTCACTGAGTTCCAGCTAGACTTCCAGCCTCGCCACGCCGTCAAGAGCCAGGTCCTAGCCGACTTCATCATGGAGTGGACTCCTCCCCTGAGTGCTCCTGGGGGTCTGGATCCCGATTCGGACCCCACACCTGCGGAGCCCAGGGGTCCGGTCTTCACCGAGCCCCACTGGACGCTCTTCTTCGACAGATCCGCTCGTCAGCAAGGTGGAGGAGCCAGAGTGGTCCTCATCGACCCAAGCGGAGATCAAGTAAAGTACATGGTGCACCTTGAGTTCAAGGCCACCAACAACATGGCGGAGTACGAAGCACTGCTCTTCGGCTTGTCAATGGCCCTATCCCTAAGGATCTGCTAGCTCCTCGTGAAGGGGGACTCCCAGCTGATCGTCAAGCAGGTCCGCGGAGAATGTAGCTGCAACGAGCCAAGGCTCGCAGCTTACCTCCTCCACGTAAGGAAGCTAGAAAAAGACTTCACGGCCCTGGAGCTGCAACATGTTCCTCGGGCTGACAACTTGGTGGCAGATGAACTCTCCCAGAGGGCATCAACTTGGTCACCCGTGCCCGAGGGCGTCTTCGAAAGACGGCTGCTGAGACCCACCGCCCAGCCTGCCGAACTGGGTGAAGGGGGCAAGACTAGCACCTTGAAGCTATTGGTCCCGGTGGCGTCCCATCTATAGAACCCACCGAAGACTGTGTGTGCTATAGGGGGTCCTACCTATCCCTTAGCGCCACAATCAGTATCTCAGAGTGGTCCCGATGCATGGATCTCTGAGATCCGAGACTACCTGAAGGAAAACATCCTTCCTGAAGATCATGTGTCCGCAGAGCGCATAGTGCGGTTGGCTAAACGACACACGGTGGTGGAAGGGGATCTCTACCGCCGTGGCGCCAACGGCATTCTCATGTGGTGCATCACCCAGGAGGAGGGCCATGAGTTGCTCACGGACATCCATGGAGGAGAGTGCGGAAGTCATTCCTTATCCCGCATGCTAGTAGGTAAGGCTTTCCGACATGGCTTTTATTGGCCAACTGCCCTCCAGGATGCAGCTGAGATGGTAAAGTTCTGCAAGGCATGTCAGTTCCACGCAAAGCAGATACACACACCAGCTCAGGCTCTACAGATGATTCCACCCTCTTGGCCATTCACCGTATGGGAGGTGGATATCCTGGGACCATTTCCCAGGGTCGTCGGCGGGTACCGGTACCTCTTCGTTGCCATCGACAAGTTCACCAAGTGGCCAGAGGCCACCCCTGTGGTCAACATCACCCAGGGTACTGCTGTTGCTTTTCTTAGTTCGATTGTCTATAGATTTGGGGTCCCAAGCCATATCATTACGGACAACGGGACCCAGTTTACAAGTCGGCTCTTCCAGGAGTATTGCGAGGGCATCGGCACCCAGCTCTGCTTTGCGTCTATGGCTCATCCCAGGAGCAACGGCCAGGCGGAGAGGGCAAACACAGAGATCCTCAGGGGACTCAAGACACACACCTATGACTGCTTGAGAAAGCATGGTGCGAATTGAGTCAATGAGCTTCCGTTCGTGCTATGGGGGAACCGGACCACACCCAGCCGAGCTACCGACCCATTCTTCCTAGTCTACGAGGCCAAAGCCTACCTTCCCCTCGGAAATTATTATGGGCTCCCCACGGGTCCAGTCGTTCGATGAGTCTATGCAGGGATAACTACGGCGTGAGGACGTGGACTTCATCGACGAGTGCAGATGGCGAGCGGCAATCCGAAATGCACGGTACAACCAGATGCTCAGGTGCTACCACCAACAGTTCGTGCATAGTAGGGAGCTCAAGGTCGGGGACCTGGTCCTTAGGCGAGTCCTGAACCGAGAAGGGCTCCACAAACTCTCCCCTAGCTGGGAAGGACCCTTCAAGGTGACGGAAATATGCCAACCCGGGTGTGTCTGCCTTGCTACAACTGAAGGAGAGCCTCTTCCCAAACCCTAGAACATAGAGCATCTTCGTAAGTTTTACCCATAAAAAAACCTGGGGGTTCTGTTTTTCTTCCTTTGTAACTAGGTCCCGCATATTTGTACGTCAACCCGGTGAGGTTCGCCCTCATAAACCCGGTCTGTTGGCCTACACTCATGTACAACAAGTTATAAGGAAAAGATTCACCCCCAGATTTGTTTTTGTGTCGGTTTTATTCTGCTTTAGTCTACAACCACTATTTTTTATCTAACCCACCCATACAGTTTCCCACCCTTGCTGGTATGATGACGTCCGAATTGAGTAAGCCAGGCCTGCAGTTTAGGACCCCTCTACAAAGGCAGGGGGTCCGGCAGCCCAGGGGTTAGTTCTAGAGAATGGGTGCTCGTTCCCTAGGGTGGTCCAGAGCTGTGTAGCCGCTTAGCTTGGTTCCGTACCCTAAGCCTACACGCTCCACCACTCTGTGATGAGTACCCTAGTATTTGGAACTATAGTCCTGTGGGTCCGGCAACCTAGGGTCCGGTTCTAGAGAATGGACACACGTCTCCTGGGGTGGTCCGGAGCTGTGTAGCCGCTTAGCATGGTCCCGTACCCTAAGCCTGCACGCTCCACCACTCTGCGACGGGCGTCCTTGTATTTGGAACTATGATCCAAGGGATCCGGACATACGACTTGGCTTCCCAGACTAAATCCTGCAGGTCCTATTGCATGAATCAAAGGATGACAGATACCAGACGATGGGTCCTATGGGTGTACTACTAAAACTTCCTAGCCAAGGCTGTGTGCAGGTCCAGGTCCTAGTCGAGACTACCTCCTGGGGACCGGGTCACCAATTCTTAGGTATACTGGTATCCAGCCTCGACACCTCGAGCCTACATCCTAGGTGGGCCAGGTACTAGAGAGGAGTTGGTAACGTCACACACAACAAGGACAAATAGCATACAGATAAGTGATAATACTGCTGGATAAATAGTACTCAAAAGTATCTTACAAAGCCAAAAACTATTACAAGCCGCTACCTAGCGGAACCCTTGCCCTGTTTCTGCAGATCTAGCTACTCATCATCAGCAGGATCCCGCTGGAAGCGCTCGACCACCAGTTCCACAATATTTTGTATGCCCTCCTGGGCGGCGTCTTCAGTATCTGCCACCGGACCAGCGATGGCCGGTGAAAGGGAAATAGGGTCAAACCTTTTCCTAAATGATTTTGGTGGTTGAATTGCCCAACACAAACAAATTGGACTAACTAGTTTGCTCTAGATTATGAGTTCTACAGGTGCCAAAGGTTCAACACAAACCAATAAAAAGTCCAAGATAGGGTTCAAAACAAAAGGAGCAAAAGAAACCGAAGGCAGCCCTGGTCTGGCGCACCGGACTGTCCGGTGCACCACCGGACAGTGTCTGGTGCACCAGGGTGGATCAACTCAAACTTGCCACCTTCGGGTTTCTGGAAATTCCACTCTGCTATAATTCACTAGACTGTCTGGTGTGCCATGCGGAGCAACGACTACTGCGACAACGGTCGTCTGCAAAAGCAACAGTGAACAGTGAACAGTGCGCATCTGCGCGCGCAAAGTCAGAGCAGGCGCCAGAAGGCGCACCAGACAGTGAACAGTGACTGTCCGTTGCACCACCGGACTGTTCGGTGACCCAGGCTGTCAGAGCTCCAACGGTCGAACCCTAACGGTTGGGTGACGTGGCTGGCGTACTGGACGGTGTCCGATGGCGCACCGGACTGTCCGGTGCGCACATCGACAGACAGCCTCCCCAACGGCCATTTTGGTGGGTGGGGCTATAAATACCCCCAACCACCACACTTCAAGGCATCCAAGTTTTTCAGACATCTCACTCAATACAAGAGCTAGTGCATTCAATACAAGACACAAATAGATTGAACCAAAGCCTCTCCAAGTCCCAATTCCACTCAAAGCAATTAGTGACTAGAGAGAGAGTTTTGCTCGTGTTCTTTGAGCTCTTACACTTGGATTGCTTTTCTTCTTCCTCTTTCTTGTTCTCAAGACACTTGTAATCAAAGCAAGAGACACCAATTTGTGGTGGTCCTTGTAGGGGTCTAAGTGACCCGGTTTGATTGAGAAAAGCTCACTCGATCTAGGTGACCGTTTGAGAGAGGGAAAGGGTTGAAAGAGACCCGGTCTTTGTGACCACCTCAACGGGGAGTAGGTTTACAAGAACCGAACCTCGATAAAACAAATCACCGTGTCATCCGCTTCATTTCCTTTTGATTTGTTTTTCGCCCTCTCTTTCGGACTCGATTTAATTCTAACGCTAACCCTGGCTTGTAGTGTGTGCTTAAGGTTATAATTTTCAGATTCCGCCTATTCACCCCCCTCTAGGCGACTTTCAATTGGTATCAGAGTCCGGTACTTCATTAGAGCCTAACCGCTCAAAGTGATGTCGGGAGATCATGCCAAGAAGGAGGTCGTGACCGGCGAGAAGCCCGCCACAAGCCACAGGAAGGCTCCATCAAGGGAGTCCGGCTCCAAAGAAAAGGGGGAATCTCGTCCCCGCGTCAAGTCGCACCGGAGTGGCGACAAGAAGAAGAAAATGAAGAAGATGGTCTACTATGAGACCGATTCTTCGTAGCCCTCCACCTCCGGCTCCGACGCGCCGTCCGTCACTTCTAAGCACCATGAGCACAAGAAGTTTAGTAAGACCCCCCTACGCTATCCTCGCATTTCCAAACGCACTCCTTTACTTTCCGTCCCATTAGGCAAACCACCCGTTTTTTATGGTGAAGATTATCGTATGTGGAGTGATAAAATGAGGCACCATCTAACCTCACTCCACACTAGCATTTGGGATATTGTTGAGTTTGAAGCACAGGTACCATCCGTAGGGGATGAAGATTATGATTCAGACGAGGTTGCCCAAATCCGGCACTTCAACTCCCAAGCCACTACTATACTCCTCGCCTCTCTAAGTCGAGAGGAGTATAATAAGGTGCAAGGGTTGAAAAGTGCCAAAGAGATTTGGGACGTACTCAAGACCGTGCATGAAGGAGATGAGGTGACCAAGATCACCAAGCGGGAAACGATCGAGGGGGAGCTCGGTCGATTCATGCTCAACCAAGGGGAGCAGCCACAAGCCATGTACAACCGGCTCAATACCTTGGTGAATCAAGTGCGCAACCTCGGAAGCACAAAATGGGATGACCATGAAATGGTCAAAGTTATTCTAAGATCACTTGTTTTTCTTAATCCTACACAAGTTCAATTAATTTGTGGTGATGCTAGATACAAGCTAATGTCTCTCGAGGAGGTTATAGGAAAGTTTGTGAGCTTTGAATTAATGATCAAAGGCTCCAAACAAATCATCGAGCGAGGCGCCACCTCAACACCCAAGGTGCAACCCATTGCCTTCAAAGCAACGGAGGAGAAGAAAGAAGAGTCTACATCAAGTAGGCTTCCCATCGATGCCTCCAAGCTCGACAACGAGGAGATGGCGCTCATCATCAAGAGCTTCCGTCAAATCCTAAAGCAACGGAAGGGGAAAGACTACAAACCCCGTTCCAAGAAAGTTTGCTACGAGTGTGGTAAGCCCAGTCATTTTATTTCTAAATGTCCATTATCTAGTGATAGTGATAGGGGCGACGACAAGAAGGGAAGGAGAAAGGAAAAGAAGAAGTACTACAAGAAGGGCGACGATGCCCACGTATGTCGGGAATGGAACTCCAATGAGAGCTCCACCGAATCCTCCTCCGACGAGGACGCCGCCAACATCGCCGTCAACAAGGGACTTCTCTTCCCCAACGTCAGCCACAAGTGCCTCATGGCAAAGGACGGCAAAAAGAAGAAGGTAAAATCTAGAGCCTCCACTAAATATACAACATCTAGTGATGAGGGTAGCTCTAGTGATGATGAAGATAATTTGCTTGCTCTCTTTGCCAACTTAAACATGCAACAAAAGGAAAAATTGAATGAATTGATAGGAGCCATTCATGAGAAGGATGAACTCGTGGATAGCCAAGAGGAATTCCTAATTAAGGAAAACAAAAAGCATGTTAAAGTTAAAAATGCTTATGCTCAGGAGATAGAAAAATGCGAAAAATTGACTAGTGAGCTTAGCACTTGCCATGACACTATCTCCAACCTTAGAATTGAGAATGCTAATTTGATTGCTAAGGTTGAGAAGTCAAATATATGTGATGATTCAATTGCCAATCTTAGAAATGATAATGCTAGTTTAATTGCTAAGATTGATAAATTGAATGCCTCACTTACTAGCCTTAGAATTGAGAATGAAAAATTAATTGCTAAGGATAAGGGTTTAAATGTTTGCAATAATGTTATTTCCAATCTTAGAAATTAAAATGCCATGTTACATGCTAAGATTGATGAATTAAATGTTTGCAAACCCTCTACATTTACTATTGATCATGTTTCTATTTGTACTAGATATAGAGATATTAATGTTGATGCTATCCATGATCACCTAGCTTTAATTAAACAACAAAATGATAACATAGCTCAACTTAGTGCTAAAATTGATGAGCATGACTTAGAAAATGAAAAATTTAAATTTGCTAGAAGCATGCTCTATAATGGGAGACGCCCTGGCATTAAGGATGGCATTGGCTTCCAACAGGGAGGCAATGTCAAGCTCAATGCCCCTAAAAGATTGTCTAATTTTGTTAAGGATAAAGCTCCCATGGTTCAGGATAACGAGGGCTATATTTTATATCCTGCTGGTTATCCCGAACATAAGATTAAGAGAATTCATTCTAGGAAGTCTCACTATGGCTCTCATCATGCTTTTATGTATAAGAGTGAGGCATCTAGTTCTAGGCAATCCACTCATGTTAAATTGCCTAAAAAGAAAACTCCTACTGCATCAAATGAGCCTATTGTTTCATTTAAGACTTTTGATGCTTCTTATGTTTTAACTAACAAAAAAGGCAAAGTAGTTGCCAAATATGTTGGGGCCAAGCACAAGGACTCAAAGACTTGTGTTTGGGTACCCAAGGTGCTTGTTTCTAATGTCAAAGGACCCAAGACCGTTTGGGTACCTAAGAACAAGGCGTAAACTTGTTTTGTAGGTTTATGCATCTGGGGGATCAAGTTGGATCATTGATAGCGGGTGCACAAACCACATGACTGGGGAGAAGAGAATGTTCTCCTCCTACAAAAAAACTAAGATCCCCAAAGAGCTACCACATTCGGGGATGGAAATCAAGGTTTGGTCAAAGGACTTGGTAAAATTGCTATATCACCTGACCATTCTATTTCCAATGTTTTTCTTATAGACTCATTAGATTACAATTTGCTTTCAGTTTCTCAATTATGCAAAATGGGTTACAACTGTATTTTTACAGATTTAGGTGTTCCTGTCTTTAGAAGAAGTGATGATTCAGTAGCATTTAAGGGAGTGTTAGAGAGTCAGCTATACTTAGTTGATTTCAATAGAGCTAAACTCGACACTTGCTTAATTGCTAAGACTAATATGGGTTGGCTCTGGCATCGCCGACTAGCCCATGTTGGGATGAAGAATCTTCACAAGCTTCTAAAGGGAGAGCACATTTTGGGTATAACCAATGAACTCATTTTGGGAAAGACAGGATTTGTAGCGCATGTCAAGCAGGAAAGCAAGTTGGTGCCCATCATCCACACAAGAACATCATGACGACCGATAGGCCGCTTGAGCTACTCCACATGGATCTATTCGGCCCGATTGCTTACATAAGCATCGGCGGGAGTAAGTATTGTCTTGTAATTGTGGATGACTATTCTCGCTTCACTTGGGTGTTCTTTTTGTAGGAAAAATCTCAAACCCAAGAGACCTTAAAGGGATTCTTGAGACGGGCTCAAAATGAGTTCGGCCTAAGGATCAAAAAGATTAGAAGCGACAATGGGACGGAGTTCAAGAATTCACAAATTGAAGGCTTTTTTGAGGAGGAGGGCATCAAGCATGAGTTCTCTTCTCCCTACACGCCACAACAAAATGGTGTAGTGGAGAGGAAGAATAGAACTCTACTTGACATGGCGAGGACCATGCTTGATGAGTACAAGACACTGGATCGGTTTTGGGCCGAGGCGATTAACACCGCCTGCTACTCCATCAACCGGTTATATCTAGACCGAATCCTCAAGAAGACATCATATGAACTCCTCACCGGTAAAAAGCCCAATGTTTCATATTTTAGAGTCTTTGGTAGCAAATGTTTTATTCTTGTTAAAAGAGGTAGAAAATCTAAATTTGCTTCTAAGGTTGTAGAAGGCTTTTTACTAGGATATGATTCAAACACAAGGCCATATAGAGTCTTTAACATGTTCACTGGACTAGTTGAAGTGTCTTGTGACATTGTGTTTGATGAGACTAACAGCTCCCAAGTGGAGCAAGTTGATCTTGATGAGCTAGATGATGAAGAGGCTCTGTGAGTCGCGCTAAGGAACATGTCCATTGGGGATGTGTGTCCCAAAGAATCCAAAGAGCCTCCACAAGCCCAAGATCAACCATCATCTTCCATACAAGCATATCCACCAACTCAAGATGAGGAACAGGCTCAAGATGATGAAGAAGAAGATCAAGAAGATGAGCCACCTCAAGAGGAGGGTAATGATCAAGGGGGAGATGGCAATGATCAAGACAAGGAAGATGAACAGGGTCAAAGACCGCCACACCCAAGAGTCCACCAGGCGATTCAAAGAGATCACCCCATGAACACCATCCTCGACGATATTCATAAGGGGTAACCACTCGATCTTGAGTCGCTCATTTTTGTGAACATTACTCTTTTGTTTCCTCTATTGAGCCATACAGGGTAGAGGATGCACTTAAAGATTCGGATTGGGTGCTGGCGATGCAAGAGGAGCTCAACAACTTCACGAGGAATGAGGTATGGCATTTGGTTCCACGTCCTAATCAAAATGTTGTAGGAACTAAGTGGATGTTCCGCAACAAGCAAGATGAGCATGGTGTGGTGACAAGGAACAAAGCACGACATGTGGCCAAGGGTTATTCACAAGTCGAAGGTTTGGATTTCGGTGAAACCTATGCACCTGTAGCTAGGCTTGAGTCAATTCGTATATTACTTGCCTATGCTACTTACCATGGCTTTAAGCTTTATCAAATGGACGTGAAGAGTGCCTTCCTCAATGGACCAATCAAGGAAGAGGTCTATGTTGAGCAACCTCCCGGCTTTGAAGATAGTGAGTACCCAAACCATGTTTACAAACTCTCAAAGGCGCTTTATGGGCTCAAGCAAGCCCCAAGAGCATGGTATGAATGCCTAAGAGATTTTCTTATCACTAATGGCTTCAAAGTCGGCAAGGCCGATCCTACTCTCTTTACTAAAACTATTGCAAAAGATTTGTTTGTATGCCAAATTTATATTGATGATATCATATTTGGGTCTACTAACAAATCTACTTGTGAAGAGTTCAGTAGGATCATGGTACAAAAATTCGAGATGTCTATGATGGGGGAGTTGAAGTATTTCCTAGGATTTCAAGTCAAGCAACTCCAAGAGGGCACCTTCATCAGCCAAACAAAGTACATTCAAGACATACTCACCAAGTTTGGAATGAAGGATGCCAAGCCCATCAAGACACCCATGGGAACCAATGGGCATCTCAACCTCGACACGGGAGGTAAATCCGTAGATCAAAAGGTATACCGGTCGATGATAGGATCTCTACTCTATTTATGTGCATCTTGACCGGATATTATGCTTTACGTATGCATGTGTGCAAGGTTCCAAGCCGATCCTAAGGAAGTTCACCTTAGGGCCGTGAAAAGAATCTTGAGATATTTAGTTTATACTCCTAAGTTTGGTCTTTGGTACCCAAGGGATCCTCTTTTGATTTATTAGGATATTTAGATGCTGATTGGGTAGGGTCTAAAATTGATAGAAAGAGCACATCAGGGACTTGTCAGTTTCTAGGGAGATCCCTGGTGTCTTGTGCTTCAAAGAAACAAAACTCAGTAGCTCTTTCTACCGCCGAAGCCGAGTATATTGCCGCAGGCCATTGTTGCGCGCAATTGCTTTGGATGAGGCAAACCCTCAGGGACTATCGCTACAAATTTAGCAAAGTCCCTCTCATATGTGATAATGAGAGTGCAATCCGCATTGCGGATAATCCCGTTGAACACAGCTGTAACACCCCTGGTGTTACTGTCACTAAAACTTGAGCATAACATCATAAGCATTGGCATTGCATATGTTTGACACACCTAGAGTGCATTCACTAGGCAAAAAATTCAAACAAGTTGTATTGATATGGCATTTTGCAAATAAGACCCTAGTGTAGGGTACTTAACCTCAAGTAGGGATCTGAGGGGTAAAATAGGACCCAAATAGAGAAAACCCTTAAGATTAAGTGAAATAATCATAAAATGTTATCAAAGATGGACCTACATTGCATTTACACCCCTGAGATACCAAAAAAACCCTAATTGGAACCCTAGAAAACCCTGAACCTAAACCCTAGGGTGCTAAGTGTAAAATTAGTCCACTTTTGGACCAAAGTGCAAAAATCATGATAATAAAGTGCCCTAAGTCATATGGATCACAAATATGTGGATTTGCAAGTTAAACCCTAAGTTTTGGGTCTATTTGCAAAAAGCACCCCTTGAACCCTATATAGATTAAGTCTGAAAATCAGTATTTGGCTCAACTTTGGAGCTTTATAACTTTCAAATTAGTGAGAATTCACCTTAGGGCACCACATCAACTTTGTAGCTCTATGAAAGGAGAACAACTTTGCTTAAGAGTGTAAGCATAGTTATTGAGAAGAAATTAGAGAAAATTACAACCAAAGATGGGCTGTCAGGCTATTAAAGTCTGAATTTCAGACTGACCGTGGCCTAGAACCAAGTTTGAGAGCCATTTCGACCATGATCCAGTAAGAATCTATTTAGGGATACTATAACAAAGATGAAAATGGTATATTAGACTACAATTTTGCTGCAGAGCCTCGGATAAGTTGCCAAGTAAAATTTGGAGAAAATCTAGCCTCAAATCGCTCTGTCAGTTCATGTGAATGGAACTTGCCATGGTACAGTGCATGGGGGGGATAAGAATCAGCCCCTCGCCGGCGATAAGAATGCCACCGCGGCTCAGGATGGGTCGGCGGCGGCCGCGGTAAAAGTCCTCGGCGACGTGGCAGAAAATTACTGAGGTGGCGCTACCCGGTTAATCGGCGGCCACCGTGCCATCACCGGATTCCGCCGCGCGGTGAGCTCGTCTGCGCAATCTAAAATCCACGGTCCTCATCCAATTCCGGTCGACAGCCTTAAAATTGAGCCCGGACTCCGCTTCTTTCTCACATCCCGCACCTCTACGATCGAGCAATCGACTCAATTCCTCTGAAGAACCCACAAATCCCTCTTTCCCTGTTCTTAGCTCCGCCGCAAGGACCTTTCCGTGGACAGCGCTCTTCGGGTTAGTAACTTTCCAATTACTCCCTGTTCTAGCTTGTTTGTAGCCTCCTATTGCTCTCAGTACCAACCAATTTAAGTTCGGTCGAAGCCTTTCACCGGAACGCACAATTGCTCTGTAAAATGCTGCCGTGACACCCTCTCCATCGCCCCGCATTTCTATTCGTGCCCAGTCCAAATTGTAGCATGTGCGTCGCCTCTGGTAGGCCTGTGAAGCTTTCCCAAGCTTCAATTTGGTCGTTCACGCCGTCGATTGGTCGGAACGCTTTCATCCATATGACCATCCGCCCTGTCACCGTGGACCGGTTGATTCATAGTCCCAATGATGAAATTGATTGAGGGGAAGTCTTCGGTAGGGGTTTAATTGTGTCCCTGTCGCATGGGAGCTCCAGCTGTGGCGTCATCCGGCCGGAATAGGCTCGTTGGTGATCGGCCGAGCACTGTTTATTGTCGGGGATCCCATCCTGCGAAGGAATAGAACCTCAAGGGCTTTTCTGTAAACTGTTAGTGACTCCCCGAAATAGTGCGTGGGTTTCTTCTGTGGTTATTCAAGGCGCCAGGGTCTTCGGTGCAAAGTTGCACGCGAGCGCGTGCGCGCGGGCGTGGATTCACCCGTGGTTGGGCCGGTTCGGGCCAGAATCAGCCCAACAGTGTTCAAACTTTCCCCTTTTCTTTTTCTATCCAACTTTAGAAATATGTAGAAAATTATAGAAAAATGGTAAAAATGCCAAACCAATTTTCCTAGATTTCTAATTTTCCATAGTATTTAATAAAAATAATTTTATGATTTTAGGTCAAATAAGGAAATTTGGAGTATTTAAAATAGCCTAAAATATTGTTTCTTGATTTTTTTAAAAAATAGATAATAATTCCAAAAATGCCCAAACTTTTTATATGAACTCAAAATAATATTTAGAAGCCTTGGGTAGATTTTGGTATGATTTGGACCTTGTTTGATGATTAGACCCCAAAACCCCCACCCCCTGCTCTTTGAACTTCACTGTTGACTCCGGAAACCATAAGTTCTGGGAGTTCCGTGAAGGAAAATTGTATTCAAAACATTAGATAATAAACTCTTATTATCCTTGCACTCTCATGAGCATTACATGGCATTCATTCTTATATATATAAATGGTAATATTTAGAAAATGAAGAAGAAGTTGAAGTAGAAGGAGAGAAGACTTCACCACCACCTGCTGAACCTCAGGCAGGAAATTGTTTTTACTTTGATATCTGCGGATCCGAGCCTGACTCACCTATAGACGAAGGCAAGCCCCGGTGCATTTGCCACCTCCTTGATTCTTTTAAAATCTTTCTCACTTGTTTGATGCATTAGGTGATAGGAGTTGATTGATAAAACAATTCCAGCATTACCTTCCTTGAAATTGAATCCCTGTTTTATAAAAAGTTTTTACTATGCTTAGTCTTGCTTTAGCAAAGAAAAGATTTTGTTTTTACAAAAGATGATGTGGCAAAGTGGGAGGGATGTTTTTGAAAATAAAATTTGATGGTGGATCCATCATGGTCGTGATGGGTTCAACACCTGGAAAAGATGTACCTCTGTCAGGTACCAAAATTTGGGTTTTAAACGATAAAGCTGAGACCGGGCAGTTGACTTGCACGAGAAAGGAGTCTCAGTGTAGTGTCTCCGTCTGAGTCGATTAAGGACCGTGTCGATGTAGGCCTGCTGACCGAGGACCCTTTAACTGGTCACATGCCTCGTCATGGGTAAGCTTTGCCTCGGGCAGACTAAGGCCAGAATAAGATACCACACAATGGGAGTGGAGAGATGGCGAGAGTAGCATGTACCCTCCGTGGCAAGAGGCTGGACGGTGGTGTATCTGTGCTCTCGGTTGGCGTGAACCTGATCTGGTCTTAAGAACCCCGGTGGCGGGTTGACATATGCAAGGGTTAAGTGCTACATATGTCGTGTGATTGGAGATCCTCAGCTGAGTATAATCGATTCGGATCGCCGTACCTTCACGGTTATGAAGACTTGGTCACTGACTTACACGTAGAACTCTAGTAAAGATAAAGGGTTGCTAAGAAATTGGCTAGTGCAAGTCAAGCGATCGAACTAGGGTAGAAAGAACTCTAGAGACAGGTAAACTTACTTAACCTGACAAGTAAAATTGGATTTTTAAGGATCCACTTTAGTAAGCATTTCTGCAAACCGAGTCCTGGATTATTGAGAAACCTTACCTTGACTCCCTGATAACCAACATACCCTTGAGAGTCTTTTCTTTAGTCGGGTAAGTCTTGCTGAGTAATTCCATACTCAGGGTTTTATTCCCTATTGTTTTTAGGTGAGGAAGCGACAACTTTTGATGTTTCTGTTCCAAGGTGGTCTCAAAAGAAGAAAACCAAGAATAGAGCTGCGGGAGGAAGGGTTCGTCCATAAAAACTTTTTGTTTGAAACTTATCGGGAGAGGTTTTTGTCTCCCTTGGTTCTATAATAATAATACTCTGCACTCAGCTAAGAATATCCTGGTCTGTAATATATAACTTTGTCTTACTGTAAGTTTATGTAATCACTTCCGCATTTTCGTATCTCCGATGATCTGTAATGTCTGCGTGACGGGTGAAACGCTGTTGGGTAAGGTAAGAAAAGCAGATACCAAACTTGTCAAGTGATTCAGGGGCACCTACAGGGTTGTCTGAGGTCCGTGAGACAAGGACAACTGTAGATGGGCCTAATGACTTGGGAGGTTCCATCACAGCTGGTATCGGAGCGAAGCCCTTCTCTGCATATATGATGAGGCATCTTCAAAAGAATTTTATAAAGACTCATCTAGAACATTTCTTCCCTTCTTATCTACTATTTCTGAAGAGTTTATATGAAAGACCAGATAGGAAGAGTGCAATGTATAGAAGGTTGAATCAACTAAGGTTGGTTCTGTAATTACACATGCATCATACTAAGAACTCTGTTAATAAGATTTTTCCCCTTAGAGAAATGCCGCCGCGCACAAGGACAACTGCGCGAAAGCATATTGGCCCAATTGGTGTGCCACATCATCAACTTGCCCCAAGACACGAGGATAGCAGTAGTGGGAGTAATGATCCGATCAGGGATCTTGAAGCGAAAGTTAATCGGCTTCAAACAGAACTCCAACGCAGGATTGACATATGGGTCGCGGATGGCGACAGAATCAATGAATTGAGAAGCGACATCCGCCGCCTGCAGGATCAGCTCGCAGATCGAGATCTAGCGCTCGACTGGGCGGTTCACTCTCGTTCGCTTGCCTGGGCTAAGGAGGCGAAAGCTCGAGCCCGAGTAGAAGAGCTTAGCTCAGCTATTGATACCTTGCAGGCTTATTGTAATACTCTACATGAAGAAGTTCATGTATTGTACTCACAACTACACCCCAGTGTACCTGCGGATCCTGTCGGGACAGAAGCCGGACCTTCTCAAGTAGCGGGAGAAGCTTTTGGTGGCGAAATGGACCTTTTTAGGCCCCCTCCCTCTATGAAGTTGGTCGATGAGTGGTCTCCTACGCCCGACAGTGAGGCTACCAAGATTGACAGGAAGCAGGAATAATATAGTATAGAAATAGTACTATTGTGTAATAGGGGGTGTAATCCTATTGTAAAGCACGAGTCTGTAACATTACCTTTTAAAGTAATGTGAAATGGATGGTTTGTATGGCATATCATATTGCTCCCAATGTTCTTTGCCTCAGATGCCTTCCAGGACTCGCGCTTAGGATGGGGCTGGTACCTCTCGTGGGATTGAGGCGACCCCGAATCCACCTCCAATACCCCCGACACTTGCCGAAGCTATCGCCGCCTTGGTGAATGCTATAGCAGATAATACCCGTTTCCTACGGGAGATGGCAGGTCAGCAAGTCCAACAATAAGGCGGGCGGGGCTATCCGCAAGGCCCCCGTGAAACCTCTTATTTGGACTTCTCCGAAACGCGCCCCCATTGTTCATCAAGGCAGAAGACCCGTTAGAGGCCGATGAATAGATCCGCGTCATTGAGCAAAAATTTGGACTTCTTCGGTGCTCCGAAACTCAGAAGCCCCTGTTCGTAGCTCAGCAATTGCGTGGCTCGCCAGCACCTGGTGGGGGAACTTTGTTGCCGTACAACCGGCTGGTCATCAAGTAACCTGGGATGAATTCAAGTTGGCCTTGAGGGAACATTACATACCTGAAGGAGTACTCCACATGAAACAGGAGGAATTCATGAAGTTGAATCAAGGCGGAGATACTGTCACCCAGTATCTCAATAAATTTAATCACTTATCTCAGTATGTGATTGACTAAGTTAACACTGACATAAAGAAGAAAAATTGTTTCATGAGGGGTTTAAATGATCGAATGCAAAGGAACATGGCTACCTGCATCGACCTCACCTACGGAAGGGTTGTCGGCACAGCGTTGGCAGTTGAATCTAAATATGCAAGTTCTGGAAAGTCCAAGGGGAATGGGGGTAATAGGCCTAATCAGGGCCCCGAGAAAAGGCAACAGTTAGTTCTCCAGCCTTTTAATCAGGGTCGTTCTTCATCACGCCCACCCTCCTTCCCATTTAAACAACCAGTGTTTATTCGTCCTACTCCTGCCCCCACTACAACAAGTCAGCCGGGTGCCCCTGGCACTCGTTTCCCTGCCCTTCCCAGTTCGTCAACAGGCTGCTTCAATTGCGGAAAATCTCGGCACTTTATTAAGGATTGCCCCTACCCAAAGCAGAATCGCTCAAACAATCAACAAGGTACTGGGAATCCTTCTCAAGCTAAGGGAAATCCGGGCAAGAACATAAAGAAGATGGGACGAATTTATTACACTCAAGTGGCCAGCACACCGGACGGTGAACCGGTAATGATGGGTACGTTCCTCGTGGCCAATCATCCCGCAATTATTCTCTTTGATTCTGGTGCTTCGCATACATTCATCAGCAAGAAATTTGTGGAGCAACATTGCATTCCATACCATGAATCAAGGGAAGGGTTTAAAATTCATTCACCTGGGGGACAAATATTTACTAAAGAAGTGGCTTTCCAAGTGCTCGTAACATTGGCCGGACGGGACTTTCTTACTAATATGATTGTTCTGAAAGGCCAAGACATAGATGTGATTTTGGGCATGAATTGGTTGGCCCAACATAAAGCAACCCTCAACACTGATAAGAAAACCATCAGGTTGAGTCATAACCAAGAGGAAATCCTTTTGTCTATCCCCATTCCAGCTAAAACTACTGGCAGAATATATGATCCATTATACCGGAGATCCAGAATATTCTGGTAGTATGTGAGTTCCCAGATGTCTTTCCAGAAGATTTGTCTAGATTGCCACCTAAAAGAGATGTAGAGTTTGTAATTGAGTTGAAGCCCAGTATGGCTCCCATTTCTAGAAGATCGTACCGGATGCCTCCAAATGAGCTGGTAGAACTGAAGATTCAATTACACGATCTACTAGAGAAAGGATTCATCCGGCCAAGCTCGTCACCATGGGGTTGTCCAGCCATATTCGTCAAGAAGGAGGATCAAACATTATGAATGAGTGTGGATTATCGACCCCTGAATGAGGTCACTATCAAGAACAAGTACCGTCTTCCACGGATTGACATTCTATTTGATCAACTGATCGGCGCAAGGGTATTTTCCAAAATTGATCTCAAGTCGGGCTATCATCATATCCGTATTCGGCCCGAGGATATACCAAAGACCGCATTCACTACGCGGTATGGATTATTTGAGTACTTGGTAATGTCAGACTGACAAATGCTCCTGCCCACTTCACTTATCTGATGAACTCGGTATTCATGCCTGAGTTGGACAAATTTGTGGTGGTCTTCATAAATGATATTTTAATATATTCAAAGAATGAAGAGGAGCATGCTCAACACTTACGGATCGTATTGACGCGCTTAAGGGAACATCAATTATATGCTAAGTTCAGTAAATGCGCGTTCTGGCTGGAAGAAATCCAATTCTTGGGACATGTGTTATCTGCCAAGGGGATTGCGGTAGATCCCAGCAAAGTCAAGGATATTTTGGAGTGGAAACCCCCAACCACTGTTCATCAAGTCCGAAGCTTCCTTGGACTAGCTGGCTATTACCGCCGATTTATACCGGATTTTTCTAAGCTTGTGAAGCCAATCACAAGTCTATTGAAGAATGAGACTAAATTCAATTGGTCTTCAAAGTGTAATGAAGCTTTTGAGGAATTGAAGATATTATTAACCACTGCTCCGGTATTGGCTCAACCGCACATTAATAAGCCCTTTGATGTGTATTGTGACGCATCAGGCAGTGGTCTCGGCTGCATATTAATGCAAGAGGGCCAAGTAATCGCGTATGCTTCAAGGCAGTTGCGCCAGCATGAGGAGCATTATCTCACTCATGATCTAGAGCTAGCTGCAGTGGTTCATGCCCTGAAGATATGGCGTCATTATCTACTGGGAAATATCTGTCATATTTATACAGACCACAAAAGTTTGAAGTACATCTTTACCCAGTCCGAGCTCAATATGTGTCGGGGACCATAATTAGGGGTACCCTCATTACTCCTAATTCTCAGCTGGTAACCCCCATCAGCATAAAGCTGCAAAGGCCTGATGGGTGCGATTAAGTCAGGGATCAGTCCATTCGAGGGACTCAATCACGCCTCGCCTGAGTCTAGCCTCGGACAAGAGAAGCCGACCCCGGTGGATCTCCGCCTCGCCCGAGGCCCCCCTCCAGCGGTGAACATATTTCCGGCTCGCCCGAGGCCCTGTCTTCGCCAAGAAGCGACCCTGACCAAATCGCCGCACCGACCGACCAAATCACAGGAGCATTTAATGCAAAGGTGGCCTGACACCTTTATCCTGACGTGCGCCCCTCAGTCGACAGAGCCGAAGTGACCGCCGTCACTTCGCCGCTCCACTGACTGGTCTAACAGAAAGACAGCGCCGCCTGCGCCACTCCGACTGCGGTGCCACTTGACAGAGTGAGGCTGACAGGCAGTCAGTGTAACGCCCGAATTTTGGGGGTCCAAAGCCCGGGCGCGAACATAAACACCAGGTATGCTGGGACCAAGTCTCACACATATGATGTATAGTGGCACAGGATCGAATGTCACATATTTATATATAACAGGAATTCTATACAAAATAAATAATTACATTATAAGGAGACAACGGTCCAGCAACCCAAAGTTGACTGGGAGACGACGGCCTAGACCTCTCGCGAACTCGTCACAGCATCCTCCAAGCGCTTCATCCTCCGGTACCTGTTCTTGACCTGGGGGGGGGGGTGTGAGACAGCAAGAGTGAGCTCACATACGTTCATCGCTCAACAAGTTGTGGGGAATAATGTGCATGAACTCGCCAAAGTGTGGAGCTCATGTGAAGTGTAAGGCTTACCAAAGAGGATGGTTGAAGCTGAGCATTGCTTTTAATGTTGGTCAAAATTTTATTAGCAATTACTAAGTATAAGTAAATACCAACCCAATTAAATAGTAGAACAAAAGTAACAACTTCACCTGCGATGCAATGCATATGACAAATTGAGTTTAAGTTCCATAATTTAATCATGTGAGTGTCCGAGCTGCTCTTGACCGTGAGCACGGCTAGTATACCAGTTTTACACTCTGCAGAGGTTGCGCATCTTTACCCACAAGTCATGTTACCCATCTGCCAAGGGATCGCGACTTCCCATACACCTCTACCGAGGAGGCGAGGCAGGGTAACACTACGAGGCCTTTACAAAGTTCCACTAGCTTCAGAAAACCCGCTACAGTTTATAGGAAGTTCCAATGCAGGAATCCCTTGCAGGACCACCATCGCAGCAAAATCCTCCCGAGGGCCTCCCTACACTGACCACTCCCCTACTGCCCTTGCCCCTTTCGGGTAAGGTAGTCTTCCACTAGCTTTCCTAATTAATCAGCCAAGGGGTCCCATTCCTCCCTTGTGGTAGCACTGTTTTCCCGGGTGGTTCTCCATGTTCCAATTAACATAATGATCTTAACATGAATAGTAAATAACAACTGACAATAAAAGTATAATCATGAATAGTAATGTGTATCTCTATACCCAAAACCACATAAAGCGATAGCAAGTACTACCCAAAGATTCAGTGGTGAACAAGGTATAAAGATAGTCAAACTAGGGTAACCTATTGGGTCCCATCAAAATTAACCTATGCAGATCATTATGATTAATTAGAACATGACTAGGTAAAAAGAAGTGATCAAGGGCACAACTTGCCTGGGACTTGAGAATCCAGGTACCAACTTGCTCTTCAGATGACACGTGACCTCGCTCTAGTCGTAGCAATACAAACAAACATTGTATAGGCAAAATTAACATTACACCAAACATAAGTACAAACTGAATAATAATAATCTACGCGTTGCTACGAGATCGTAGGAACAAGAATCACTAAATTTGGAGTTATAAATTTCAAGTTATAAATTTCTGTAGCTTTTATGTATTTAATACAAGATTAAGTATTAGATAAATTTAAATGAGCCTTTCATGCCAAAACAGAGGCACTAAGTGCTAGAGAATAAAATTACAAAATTTTAGGAACTGGAATGGATTAATTTGGAGTTAGTATGAATTTTCTATGAATTTATAAAGTTCTAGTAATTATTTTCCTATTAAAAATCCATTTAATAATCATTTTCTCTGGTTTTATAAGGTACTGGACTGGGCCTCAAATAAGCCGAAGCGCAGGGGTCTCGGTGTAAGTATTTCTAGACACAGAGAACAGCGCCCAAGGACGGCGGGTTGATTCACTGAAACCCGAGGGGCTCTTTAACGAAATCGACCCGCGAAGGGGTAAAGACTAACGTGGGCCGTTGGATCAGACATGGGTGTTCCAGATTAGATCTGGAGTGGATCGAAACGGTACGCGTCGGCCACCACACGATCAAATCTCAACGCTTCAGATTCAAAACGCTCGCTACACCTGTCATCCGTCTGATCTAAATCGGACGGCCAGAAGGAGATCAGACCGAACCGGTACGCGCGATCTAATCTAGCCCGTCCCTTAAGGATCCGACGGCGCACGCTCTCTGCCCCAACCAGGCATCCACGCACGGCGGAGCAACTCCCCCACGGCGGTGCGCCATGGCCGGCGATGTTAAATCCCCCTGCTCTCACCCCCATTTCCTAATTAAACTCGGCTACGCAATGCAGAAGGCTTAAGAAAGGTGGAGGTAGGTTTATTACCGCGAATTGTTGACTCGTCGGCGTTGGCCACGGTGCGGTGCGGATCCGCGGCGATTTGCGCACTCCGGTGAGGAATTCCCGGCCGGTTGATGTCGCGTCCCCCCGGTAACTGCCCCGTGCGTGTTCCGTGCAACCTCCCGAACGCCTAGGACGAGGCAATCGGAGCGGAGGGGCGACGGCGGCGCGGTTCAACGACGGCGGCCCGAATTTCTTTACGCGGCGCGCGGCGATGGTGTTCTAGGCTCGTATGCGGCGCAGAGATGGGGGGGTTAGGAGATTGGGGAGGTCCGCGCCTGTCCTTTATGGCCCTCCCGCGAGTCCGCGCCGAGGTGGGTCGTTGAGCCCGATCCCCGCGGGCGTCATCCGCCATGGGTGGTGAGTTGGTTGCGGTAGCTGAAAATCCCGGGTCCACGCGCCTGCGAGTCATCCACCGCGGCAGCGAAGACGGCGTAAACGCGAAAGAATGACGTGCGGGCCGAGAAGTAGGGGAAGGAGATTGAGGGAGATGCGAGATTCACGGGCGGGAGATCGGCGTAGTCTGTTAGGAAGACGCTCCTGACGGCCCGACCCCACCGCACAGCGACTGGAAGATGGCACAAGGTTGCGCAAGGGAGAATTGGAGAGCGGGACCCACGTGCCAGTGAAATGACGGAGAGGGCGCGTTAGTGGGTGACTGCCTGTGGGCCCCATGTGTCGGCGCGGGCAAGCTGAAGAAGTGGGCTACGCGAGGGAAAACAGCAGATGGGCCGAATTGGATGAAGTCGGCCCAGCTGACTTCTTTTCTCTTTTTCTTTTTATTTTCTGTTTCATTTCTTTTCAAATTCAAACTTCAATCCAAATTCAAACTTTGTGGCACTTTATATACTGGCTAATTATTTATTTTGATCATATCAACTGTGATGAAGTAATTTCAATGATAATTTTATTTGTATTGAATAATATTCCTTTCTCCTCTCTATTCTCAAGAATTTCTTTTAGGTTTTAAATTCCCTTTTTTTTTGTCTTAATATTTTTCTTGTCACAAAATGCACACAAAAATAAAATATTCAGCATGATGCAACAATTTAGTAGCATATCTTTTTATTAATTGTTCTTGGACATGGTGTTCTCATATGATGGTGCATAAAGATCAAACTCACATAAAGAGAAATTGTTTCTCTATTGGTATTATTTCTAGCAAATTACAAAGTGGGTGTTACAGTCAGGCCCGGCCACACGCACCATAGGAAGCTCCGCTCCGCAAGACCCAGGGCTCGGACTCGGGCTAAGCCCCGGAAGACGGCGAACTCCGCTCCGCCCGACCCAGGGCTCGGACTCGGGCTAAGCCCCGGAAGACGGCGAACTCCGCTCCGCCCGACCCAGGGCTCGGACTCGGGCTAAGCCCCAGAAGACGGCGAACTCCGCTCCGCCCGACCCAGGGCTCGGACTCGGGCTAAGCCCCGGAAGACGGCGAACTCCGCTCCGCCCGACCCAGGGCTCAGACTTGGGCTCAGCCCCAAAAGACGACGAACTCCGCTTCGCCCGACCCCCGGACTCAAATTCCGCCCTGGCCTCAGCCAACGGCCTTCCCCTCGCCCGACCTAGGGGCTCGGACTCGACCTCGGCCACGGAAGACGGACTCGACCTTGACCTCGGAGGAGCCTCCACATCGCCCAACCTAGGGCGCGGACCGGCCACGTCAACAGGAGGCACCATCATTACTCTACTCCAAGCTGACTCAGGCTACAGGGAACAAGACCGGCGTCCCATCTGGCTCGCTCCGCCAGATAGGCAATGATGGCGCCCCGCACGCTCCCTGACGATGGCGGCTCTCGGCCCCCTTACGGAAGCAAGAGGACGTCAGCAAGGACTCGACGGCCCCGACAGCTGTCCCTCCGCCAGGCTCCAGCGCTCCTCCGACGGCCACGACATCACACAAACCGGGCGCCAAAATCTCTCCGACCGCCACGATGGCGTGTACTTAGGGCGCTAGCTCTCCTCCGCTAGACACGTAGCACTCTGCTACACCCCCCATTGTACACCTGGATCCTCTCCTTACGCCTATAAAAGGAAGGACCAGGGCCCTCTTAGAGGGGGTTGGCCGCGCGGGGACGAGGACGAGACAGGCGCTCGCGTGAGGCCGCTCGCTCCCTCTCCCGTGTGGGCGCTTGTAACCCCCTACTGCAAGCGCACCCGACCTGGGCGCGGGACGAACACGAAGGCCGCGGGATTTCCACCTCTCTCACGCCCATCTCCGGCCACCTCACTTCCCCCCTTCGCGCTCGGCCTCGCGTCGACCCATCTGGGCTAGGGCACGCAGCGACATTTCACTCGTCGGCTTAGGGACCCCCCGGTCTCGAAACGCCGACAGTTGGCGCGCCAGGTAGGGGCCTGCTGCGTGTTGACGAATAGCTTCCCGTCAAGCTCCAGATGGGCAGTCTCCAGCAACCTCTCCGGCCCGGGACGGTGCTCCGTTTCGGGAGCCTCGAGTTCATGTCCCTCGACGGCAGCTACGACATGATACTCTTTCCACCGCCGGGCGACAGCGACAATGGCGGCCGACAGTCCGCCCACCGACGGCGGAATCGACGACGTCTTCCCCGCGTGGTGGAAGAACTACCTTCGAGCTCGCCCCGTCCTCTTCCCCGCCGACGGAGGAGGAGGCGAGGCAACCAAGGCCAAGCAGGAGGCGGCGCCTCGTCGGCCGTCGAGCGAGTCGACAACGCCAGCACCCCAACGGGGGGCACGCCGGGCATCGACCTCGCGCTTGAGACGAAGACGAGCGCTGTCTCCCCGTGACACGCCAATCCCGAGCAAACGGACGATGCCAGCACGCTCGCGAAAGGCTTGCTGGGTGTCACCCTCGTACCCGAGATGACGGTGCAGTCAGTCCCCGACGTGACTTCATCACCGCCCGTCGACCAAGAGGTACCGACCGATTCCCGTCCCACGCCTTTCGGATTCAGCCTCGACCCGCCTAGCGGCTCCGCTTTGGCGGACGCTCTCGCAGAGGCGAGTCCGAACCCTCTGGGGTTTTGTATGCGGTCACCTTGGGACCGGTTTACGGACGTCTCGACCTACGGGCCCTCAGGGTCCGAGGAAGACGACGAGCCCAGCTTCTGTTGGGATTTCTCCGGGCTTGGCAACCCCAGTGCCATGCGGGACTTCATGACCGCATGCGACTACTGCCTTTTTGACCGTTCCGACGGTAGCCGTAGCCTCGGCGACGAGGACTGCGGCCCAAGCCGCGAATGTTTCCACGTCGATCTAGGGGGTCCCTCCGAAGGCAACCATCTCGGCATGCCGGAGAACGGTGATCTCCCTAGGCCGGAGCCTCGCGTTGACATCCCGCGGGAGCTAGCTGTGGTCCCCGTTCCGGCGGGGGGTCACGACCCACAACTCGAGCAAATCCGCGGGGTGCAGGCCAGGCTCGGCGAGGGAGCAGGAGCGCTTGAGCCAATCCGCCGGGACATCGGGCAGGCATGGGCGGGCCAACCTCTGGCCGGAGAAATGCGTCATCTACCCCAGGGCTTCCAGCACCGCATCGCCGACGATGTCAGGGTCAGGCCGCCACCCGCATTCAGTGGGGTCGGCCAGAACCTGGCTGCAGCAGCAATGCTCCTCCGCGCGATGCCGGAGCCATCAACCACCGAGGGGCGGCGAATCCAGGGAGAGCTCAAGGATCTCCTGGAAGGCGCCGCGGTTCGGCGGACCGAGAGCTCCGCCTCCCGAAGGCAGGGGTACCCCTCGGAACATCACGCCGCGACTTCCCGATTCATGCGGGAAGCCTCGGTCTACACCGGGCGCACGCGCAACACAGCGCCTGCGGCCCCGGGTCGCCTCGGCAACGAGCCCCATCACCGCGACCGTCAGGCCCACCTCGACGAGAGGGTGCGCCGAGGCTACCACCCCAGGCGTGGGGGACGCTACGACAACGGGGAGGATCAGAGTCCCTCGCCCAAACCACCCGGTCCGCAGGCCTTCAGCCGGGCCATACGACGGGCGCTGTTCCCGACCCGGTTCCGACCCCCGACTACTATCACAAAGTACTCAGGGGAGACGAGACCAGAACTGTGGCTCGCGGACTACCGTCTGGCCTGCCAACTGGGTGGAACGGACGATGACAACCTCATCATCCGCAACCTCCCCCTGTTCCTCTCCGACACCGCTCGCGCCTGGTTGGAGCACCTGCCTCCGGGGCAGATCTCCAACTGGGACGACCTAGTCCAAACTTTCGCTGGCAATTTCCAGGGCACGTACGTGCGCCCCAGGAATTCCTGGGACCTCCGAAGCTGCCGACAACAGCCGGGAGAGTCTCTCCGGGACTACATCCGGCGATTCTCGAAGCAGCGCACCGAGCTGCCCAACATCACCGACTCGGATGTCATCAGCGCGTTCCTCGCCGGCACCACCTGCCGTGACCTGGTGAGCAAGCTGGGTCGCAAGACCCCCACCAGGGCGAGCGAGCTGATGGACATCGCCACCAAGTTCGCCTCCGGCCAGGAGGCAGTCGAGGCTATCTTCCAGAAGGACAAGCAGCCCTAGGGCCGCCCATCGGAAGATGCCCCCGAGGCGTCAACTCAGCGCGGCGCCAGGAAGAAGGGCCAGAAGAAGTCGCAAGCGAAACGCGACGCCGCCGACGCGGACCTTGTCGCCGCCGCCGAGTACAAGAACCCTCGGAAACCCCCCGGAGGTGCCAACCTCTTCGATAAGATGCTCAAGGAGCCGTGCCCCTACCACCAGGGGCCCGTCAAGCACACCCTTGAGGAGTGCGTCATGCTTCGGTGCCACTTCCACAGGGCCGGGCCACCCGCGGAGGGTGGCAGGGCCCACGACGACGACAAGAAGGAAGATCACCAGGCAGGAGAGTTCCCCGAGCTCCGCGACTGCTTCATGATCTACGGCGGGCAAGCGGCGAACGCCTCGGCTCGGCACCGCAAGCAAGAGCGCCGGGAGGTCTGTTCGGTGAAGGTGGCGGCGCCAGTCTACCTAGACTAGTCCGACAAACCCATCACCTTCGACCAAGCCGACCACCCCGACCATGTGCCGAGCCCAGGGAAATACCCGCTCGTCGTCGACCCCGTCATCAGCGACGTCAGGCTCACCAAGGTCCTCATGGACGGAGGCAGCAGCCTCAACATCATCTACGCCGAGACCCTCGGGCTTCTGCGTATCGATCTGTCCTCGGTCCGGGCGGGCGCTGCGCCTTTCCATGGGATCATTCCCGGGAAGCGCGTCCAGCCCCTCGGACAACTCGATCTTCCCGTCTGCTTCGGAACACCCTCCAACTTCCGAAGGGAGACCCTGACGTTCGAGGTGGTCGGGTTCCGAGGAACCTACCACGCGGTATTGGGGAGGCCATGCTACGCGAAGTTCATGGCCGTCCCCAACTACACCTACCTCAAGCTAAAGATGCCGGGCCCCAACGGGGTCATCACCGTCGGCCCCACGTACAAACACGCGTTCAAATGCGACGTGGAGTGCGTGGAGTACGCCGAGGCCCTCGTCGCCGACCTGGAGAGCCTCTCTAAGGAGGTGCCAGACGTGAAGCGTCATGCCGACAACTTCGAGCCAGCGGAGACGATTAAGTCCATCCCCCTCGACCTAGCAGCGACGCCTCCAAGCAAGTCCGGATCGGCTCCGGGCTCGATCCCAAATAGGAAGCAGTGCTCGTCGACTTTCTTCGCGCGAACGCCGACGTCTTCGCGTGGAGTCCCTCGGACATGCCCAGCATACCGAGGGATGTCGCCGAGCACTCGCTGGACATCCGAGCCGGAGCCCGACCCGTCAAGCAGCCTCTACGCCGATTCGACGAGGAGAAGCGCAGAGCCATAGGCGAGGAGATCCACAAGCTAATGGCGGCAGGGTTCATCAAAGAGGTATTCCATCCCGAATGGCTTGCCAACCCTGTGCTTGTGAGAAAGAAAGGGGGGAAATGGCGGATGTGTGTAGACTACACTGGTCTGAACAAAGCATGTCCGAAGGTTCCCTACCCTCTGCCTCGCATCGATCAAATCGTGGATTCTACTACTGGGTGCGAAACCCTGTCTTTCCTCGACGCCTACTCAGGGTATCACCAAATCAGGATGAAAGAGTCCGACCAGCTCGCGACTTCTTTCATGACACCCTTCGGCATGTACCGCTATGTCACCATGCCGTTCGGCTTGAGGAATGCGGGCGCGACGTACCAGCGGTGCATGAACCATGTGTTCGGCGAACACATTGGCCGCACGGTCGAGGCCTATGTCGATGACATTGTAGTCAAGACGAGGAAAGCCTCCGACCTCCTTTCCGACCTTGAAGTGACATTCCGATGTCTCAAGGCGAAAGGCGTCAAGCTCAATCCCGAAAAGTGTGTCTTCGGGGTGCCCCGAGGCTTGCTCTTGGGGTTCATCGTCTCCGAGCAGGGCATCAAAGCCAACCTGGAGAAGATCGCAGCCATCACCAGCATGGGGCCCATCAAGGACTTGAAAGGCGTACAGAGGGTCATGGGATGTCTCGCGGCTCTGAGCCGCTTCATCTCACGCCTCGGCGAAAGAGGTAGGGATGTCAATTTTACCCGTGGGTTCGGATATCCGCCGGATATCCGACCCGTTGGGTTCGGATTCGGGTATAATATTTCACCCGCGGGTCTTACCCGTACCCGACCCACGGTAAAATCGGGTCGGGTTCGGATATTATACTTTACCCGTGGGTCCCTCGCGGATATCCGAAAATAGGCAAATAGCTAATTGCGGCCCAACTCATAAACAAATAGCCCAGCCCACACAGCCACACTACGTCTCTAACCCTAGGCCACCCGACCACGCCCAGGCCCCCACCCGGCAGGCCGCCACCCACCCGCGAGCTAGCAAGCGTGAGCTAGTCCCTGGCTCCCTGCGTGTGCGAGACTAGAGGTTCAGGCAGCGAACGAGCCCTGTCCGTCCCCAGCCACTAGCAACTAGCCGGTGTTGGTCATCCCTGCTGTAACAAGCCGGCGCGGTGAAGCCGTGAAGCTGCCCTCCAGGACTACAGGTCATGTCCAAGCGTTTAAAACTTTGAATTATGTGAACAGGGAACTGAACTGAAATTTACTTATTTTGTTTGAACTATTTGTATTGTGATGTGAACAATTAGCATTGCTTTTAATTATTGTGATTTGAATTATGTGAACAGTGAGCTAAAACTATAACTATATATGCATATCTTATAAACACATAATTGTACCCGCGGGTACCCGATACCCGCCCGATACCCGATGGGTACGGGTACGGATACAGGATTTTACCCGCGGGTATGTTCGCGGACGGATATTGGTAATCCCCGCGGGTATGATCGCGGGCGGGTAATTACTATACCCGACCCGAACCCGACCCATTGCCATCCCTAGAAAGAGGTCTACCTCTGTACCGCCTCTTAAGGAAGGCCGAGTGCTTCACTTGGACCCCTGAGGCCGAGGAAGCCCTCGGGAACCTGAAGGCGCTCCTCACGAAGGCGCCTATCTTGGTGCCCCCAGCTGCCGGAGAAGCCCTCTTGGTCTACGTCGCCGCGACCACTCAGGTGGTCAGCGCGGCGATTGTGGTCGAAAGGCAAGAAGAGGGGCATGCATTGCCCGTTCAGAGGCTAGTCTACTTCGTCAGCGAGGTACTGTCCGAAACCAAGATCCGCTACCCACAAGTTCAGAAGCTGCTGTACGCGGTGATCCTGACACGGCGGAAGTTGCGACACTACTTCGAGTCTCATCCGGTAACTGTGGTGTCATCCTTCCCCCTGGGGGAGATCATCCATTGCCGAGAGGCCTCAGGTAGGATTGCAAAGTGGGCGGTGGAAATCATGGGCGAAACAATCTCGTTCGCTCCTCGGAAGGCCATCAAATCCCAGGTCTTGGCGGACTTCGTGGCTGAATGGGTCGACACCCAGCTACCAACAGCTCCGATCCAACCGGAGCTCTGGACCATGTTCTTCGACGGGTCACTGATGAAGACGGGAGCCGGCGCAGGCTTACTCTTCATCTCGCCCCTCGGGAAGCACCTACACTACGTGCTACGCCTCCATTTCCCGGCGACCAACAATGTAGCTGAGTACGAGGCTCTGGTCAACGGGTTGCGGATTGCCGTCGAGTTAGGGGTCCGACGCCTCGATGCTCGCGGTGACTCGTAGCTCGTCATCGACCAAGTCATGAAGAACTCCCACTGCCGTGACCCGAAGATGGATGTGACGGAACCTCCCAAGTAATTAGGCCCACCTATAGTTGTCCTTGTCCAACGGACCTCAGACAACCCTATAGGTGCCCCTGAACTACTTGACAAGCTCGGTATCTTTCCTTACCTTTCCAGGAACGTCTCACCCGTCATGCAGACATTACAGAACATCGGAGATAAAGAAATGCGGAAGCGATTACATAAGCTTACATTTATTAAAAAGTAAGATCACGTTGTTTATTACAGACCAGGAGTATATATCAAGTGCAGAGTAATATTATTACATATACCAAGGGAGGCAAAACTCCTCCCGACAGTTATCACACAAAAGTTTTAATGGAGGATCCTTTCCTCCCGCACTTCATTCTTGCTTATCTTCATTAGGAACCACCTTGGTACAGAAGCAACAGAACTCTGCTGCTTCCTCACCTAAAAACAACAAGGGGATAAACCCTGAGTATGGAATTACTCAGCAAGTCTTACCCGACTAAGGAAAAGACTCTCAAGGGTATGCTGGCTAGAGGGATTCAAGGAGTGGCTTATCAAGAATCAAAGACTCTGTTTTGCAGAAAAGCTTACTACGAGTGGATCCTTAAAATCCAATTTTATTGTCAGGTTAAGTAAGATTACCTGCAGCTAGAGTTCCTTCTACCCTAGATCAATCACTTTACCTGCACTAGCCAATTTTCTTATCAACCCTTCATCTTCACTGGATTTCTACGTGTAAGTCAGTGGCCAAGTCTCCATAACCGCGGAGGTACGGCGATCCGAATCGATTATACTCAGCTGAGGATCTCCGATCACACGACATATGTAGCACTTAACCCTTGCATATGTCAACCCGCCATCGAGTTTCTTAAGACCAGATTAGGTTCACGCAAACCGAGAGCACAGATACACCACCGTCCAGCCTCTTGCCACGGAGGGTACACGCTACTCTCGCCACCGCTCCACGCCCATTTCGTGTTATCTTATTCTGGCCTTAGTCCACCCGAGGCAAAGCTTACCCATGACGAGGCATGTGACCAGTTAAAGGGTCCTCGGTCAGCAGGCTTACATCGAGACGGCCCTTAATCGACTCAGACGGAGACACTACACCGAGACTCTCTTTCTCGTGCAAGTCACCCGCCCGGTCTCAGCTTAATCATTAACCCCAAAGGTTGGTACCTGGCAGAGGTACATCTTTTCCAATGTTGAATCCATCAAGGCCTTTGACAGATTCACCATCAAGTTTTATTTTGAAAACAACCCTCCCACTTTGCCAAACATCTTTTGTAAAACAAATCCTTTTATTTTGCTAGAGCAACACTAAGCATAACAAAACCTTTTGTAAAATAGGGTATCAAGGAAGGTAATCAAATTCCAAGGAAAGTAATGCAGGAATTGTTTTAGCAATCAACACCTATCACCTAGTGCATCAAAATAAGTGAGAAAGATTTAAAACACAAGGGGGGTGGCAAATGCACCGGGGCTTGCCTTTGTTAATAGGTGAGTCTAGCTCGGATCCGCAAATATCAAAGTAGAAGCAGTTGCCTGCTTGAGAATCCGAGGGTGGTGGTGTCCTTTCTTCGGTGATTTCCTCTTCTTCCTCTCGTTCTAATCATAACCACACATATGTATAAGAATGGATGCCATGGGATGCTCATGAGGGTGCAAAGATAATATAAACTTATTATCTAAGTCTTGAATACAACTTTCCTTCACGGTACTCCGAGAACTTAGGGTTTCCGGAGTCAGTAAAGGAGTTCATAGGGCAAGGGGGGGTGTTTTGGGGTTTGGTGATCAAACAAGGTCCAAATCAACCCAAATTCTACCTAAGGCTTCTAAATAATATGAGGAACTCATATAAAAATTTTGAGCATTTTTGGGATTACAACTTATCTTTTAAAAATCCAAAACTACTATGTTGAACTACTTTAAATGCCTTAAAATTCCTTATTTAATCTAAAAATCACAAAATTATTTTTATTAAATTCTAGGAAAAATAAGAAACCTAGGAAAATTGGTTTCACAATTTTATCATTTTTCTACTGTTTTCTGTAATTGTTTTAACTTGGGAGGAAAAAGAAAAAGAAAACTCGTGAATAGTATTGGGCCGAATCCAGTCCAGGTCGGCCCACTACCCGCAGAAGCACGTCCACGCGCGTGCCCGCACCCGCGCGCGCTGGCGGTTTTGCGCAAAAGTCCTCGGGGTTTTCACAAACTGGGATCCGGTCTTCCACTGTTTAACACAGTCGCTGACAGTTTGCATAAAAGTCCTCCCACTTCTATCTATTCTGGGTTTAAAGTCCCCGACGGTGCATGGCACGGCAGAGCTCCGGTGAGCTCCTGGACCGGCCAAACGGGGCAAGGATAGGGGCTGCTGAGTGGTCTACACCAAATTCACGGCCTATCAACGGTTTCCCCCCAATTAATTTCATATTTGGTGATCTATTTCGCTCTGCCCACGAGGACAGTACGCACTACGGCTAACCCAGCGTGTTCCTGGTGATTGGTGACGGTTTAGTTCAATTGGGCGGGTCTATGAGTATCACGGGTATGTGAGATCACTCAAACGAGGAAGCAGAAGGTTTGAACTAACCTCAATTGCACAGACCACGGCGAGGTTGGTTTCACGGCGGCGGAAACTGTGATTGGGGGAAGTGAGCGATTCTCCGGCTATGGTGGCTAATTGAGGGTGTAGGCGGGTGCTACGGCTTCGCAATTTAGAGACGAAGAGTTGTGATCAGTTGATTTGAACGGAGAGGGTGAGGAGGCGATGAATTTATAGGCGCAGTAAGCCATTGCCATGACCATGGTGATAACCATTGCCGGTCTTTGCTGGCGATCAACGGCGGCGTCAAGCGACAGCCATTCTTACGGGCTTGCCACGTCCCTGCCGCGACAGTAATGCAGTCATATCAGTGCGGCGTGGATGAACGGAAGGGAGCGGCGCCGATGACCGGACACGGCCGGGAGGAGGGCTGGCCGCGTGGTAGCCGGAGTTAGTGCCCTCCACCACGACGATCTTACCCGGAGCAAGAAAAAATCTTCGCCCAGAGATGCTCGCCGTCCGATCATCACAACCCCGACGCAAATCGCGGTGCGGACAGGTCATCGGCGGTGAGGACAGCCGTGCTGGCGGTCTGATCCAGTGCAGACACTGTACCATCAGAAGTTCTATTCAGTGCACCTGACAGTTAAGATTTAGGGCAGGTTTTCTCCAAATTTTTCATGGCAACTCACCCAAAGCTCTGCAGAAAAGTTGGAGGGCTACAAACCATCTACAATTTTGCCATAGCAGCAATAGCCAAATTCCTATTGAATCAAGCTTGAATTCATGCCCAAAGTCTCTGCAATTGCACTGCCAGTCTGAAATTCAGACTTTAACAACCTGACAGCCTGACTTTGAGTGTGATTATTTCCAATTTCTTCATAACAACCTGGCTTACACTCTTAAGCAAAATTGTTCTCCTATAATTGGGCTACAAACTTGTTGTGGTCACTTTGGGCAAAAACCCTATATTTTAAAAGATACAGGGCTCCAAAGTTAAGCCAAAACTCTGAAATTTCACACTTAGAATTAAACCAAATTGAGGTCCATTTTGCATTTAAGTCCAAAACTCAATATTTGGCTTTCAAGTCCACACATTTGTGAACCAAAGGACTTAAGAAACTTATTTGACTTGGTTTTTGCACTTTAGTCCAAAAGTGGACCAATTTTGCACAAAGGCCCCTAGGGTTTGGTTTTTGGGTTTTCGAGGGTTCCAATTAGGGTTTCTGGTATTCCAGGGGTTTAAATGTGATTCAACTTTGTGTTTGAGGATATTTTATGACTCTTTCCCTAAAGTCTTTAGGTTTTCTCATCTTGGGTTAGGTTTTACCCCTTTAACCTCTATTTAGGGTTAAGTCCCTTAACCAGGGTCCTGTTTGCAAAGATACTTAAACAATACAACTTGTTTGAAAATTTTGCCTAGTGAATGCACTCTAGGTGTATCAAACATATGAAATGTTAATGCTTATGATGTCATGCTCAAGTTTTAGTCATAGTAACACCAGGGGTGTTACATCCTTCCCCCCATAAAAGAATCTCGTCCCGAGATTTAAAGTCCTAGGGTGAGTAATGGAAAAGGAAATGCTTCACATTTGTATTTCCTTATTTCTGGTACAAGGCAGGGGTGGTGTGGGGGTTCACTCCTTTATTGTAATAACTATATACACTTTACAAATTACATGAGGCTAGAAAGCCTGGGAAATTCTTATTCAAGAAGTCTTGAGTTTCCCACGTAGCCTCTTCCTCAGAATGTTGGTTCCATTGTATCTTGTAGAACTTGAGAGTCTTTCTCCGGGTAACCCTGTCCTTTTGATCCAGAACTCGAATAGGATGTTCCGAGTATGTTAAATCTGGTTCCAGGACAACATCTGTCACTTCAATGGTTCGATCGGGAACCCGAAGACACTTCTTCAATTGCGATACATGGAACACATTATGTACAGCAGACAATGTTTCGGGAAGTTGGAGTCGATACGCCACTGGCCCATATCTTTGAAGGATAGGAAATGGACCAATGTACCTGGGTGCAAGCTTTCCTTTTATCCCGAAACGCGATATTCCCTTCATTGGTGAAACCTTTAAGTAAACATAGTCCCCTTCAAGAAAATACAAGGGCATTCACCGTTTGTCTGCATAGCTCTTTTGCCGAGCTTGGGCTTTCTTCAGATTATGAATAACTTTCTGAACCTTTTCCTCGGCCTCCTTCACTATGTCAGGCCTAAAGAAATACCTTTCCCCAGGTTCAGACCAATTTAGCGGAGTTCGACACCGTTGCCCATATAAAGCTTCAAAAGGTGCCATCTTGATACTTTCTTGATAACTATTATTGTATGAAAACTCCGCCAAAGGTAAACATTCATCCCATTTTGGTGAGAAATTTAGGACACTTGCTCGCAACATATCTTCGAGTACTTGATTAATCCTCTCAGTCTGTCCACTGGTTTGTGGATGATATGCCGAACTATGGAGCAACTTAGTACCCAAGGATTTGTGAAGTGCTTTCCAAAACTTGGCTACAAATTGGGGTCCACGATCCGACACAATGGTCTTCGGAACACCATGCAGACTAAGAATACGAGCAATGTACAATTGGGTGTAGACAGTAACTGGGGAATCCGTCTTGACCGGCAAAAAGTGAGCAATCTTCGTAAGCCGATCAATTATGACCCAGATAGAATCATACCCTTTTGCAGTCCTGGGCAATCCCACGATAAAGTCCATACTTATATCTTCCCATTTCCATGTTGGGAGCGGCAAAGATTGTAATGGACCAGCAGTTTTCATGTGTATGGCTTTGACACGTCTGCAAGTGTCACACTTAGCCACATAGCGTGCAATTTCGATTTTCATCTTCGTCCACCAGTAATGTTGCTTTAAGTCTTGGTACATCTTAGTGCTTCCGGGATGAATAGAATAGCGACTAAGATGTGCTTCATCAAGAATTTGCTGGCGGAGTTCTTCGTTCTTTGGCACTACTATGCGGTTTTTAAACCATATTACACCTTGATCATCTTCCTTGAAACATTTGGCTGTTCCAACCCTTATTTTCTCTCGTAGGTGCTTCATACCCAGATTATCTTTTTGAGCATCAACTATTCTTTGCAAAATGATTGACTCAAGCTTTAGCTGATTCAGAGTCTCTTGTTGGATTATCCCCAGGTTTAACTTCTCCATCTCTTGACACAAAGTGTTGTCAGAGGTCTTCACCATAAGACAGTGGCAGGAAGCCTTACGGCTTAATGCATCTGCTACCACATTGGCTTTGCCTGGGTGATAATGGATCTCCAGTTCATAATCCTTAATAAGCTCAAGCCATCGTCTTTGCCTCATATTTAATTCTGACTGGGTGAAGATGTACTTCAAACTTTTATGATCTGTATAAATATGACAGATATTTCCCAGCAGATAGTGACGCCAAATTTTCAGGGCATGAACCACAGCAGCTAACTCCAGATCATGAGTTGGGTAATGCTCCTCATGTCGGCGCAACTGCCTTGAAGCATATGCAATTACTCGGCCCTCTTGCATTAATACACAGCCGAGTCCACTGCCAGACGCATCACAATATACATCAAAAGGCTTAGTGATGTCCGGTTGAGCCAATACCGGAGCAGTGGTTAATAATGTCTTCAATTGCTCAAAGGCTTCATTACACTTAGAAGACCAATTGAACTTAATGTCACTCTTCAATAAACTTGTGATTGGCTTCACAAGCTTAGAAAAATCTGGTATGAATCTGCGATAATATCCAGCTAGTCCTAGAAAACTCCGGACTTGGTGAACAGTGGTTGGGGGTTTCCACTCCAGAATATCTTTGACTTTGCTAGGATCTACCGCAATTCCTTTGGTCGATAACACGTGCCCCAAAAATTGAATTTCCTCCAGCCAAAACGCGCACTTGCTGAACTTGGCATAAAGCTGATGTTCCCTCAGGCGCGTCAATACAATCCGTAGATGTTGAGCATGCTCCTCTTCATTTTTAGAATATATCAAGATATCGTCGATGAAGACCACCACGAACTTGTCCAACTCGGGCATGAACACCGAGTTCATCAAATAGGTGAAGTGGGCAGGAGCATTTGTTAGCCCAAAAGACATTACCAAGTATTCAAACAATCCGTACCGTGTAGTAAACGCGGTCTTCGGTATATCCTCGGTCCGAATACGGATTTGATGATAGCCCGACCTGAGATCAATTTTGGAAAATACCCTCGCTCCAGTCAGTTGATCAAATAAGATGTCGATCCTTGGAAGAGGGTACTTATTCTTGATGGTGACCTCATTCAGGGGTCGATAATCCATGCACATTCGCAAGGTTTGATCCTTCTTTTTAACAAAAATGGCGGGGCAACCCCATGGAGACGAGCTTGGTCGGATGAATCCCTTATTCAGTAGATCTTGTAATTGAATCTTCATTTCCGCCAACTCATTAGGGGGCATACGGTACGATCTTCGGGAGATGGGAGCCGTATCGGGCTTTAGCTCAATTACAAATTCTACATCTCTTTCAGGGGGCAGTCCAGGCAAATCTTCCGGAAATACATCTGGAAACTCACATACTACCGGAATATCCTTGATTTCCGGTACAATGGCTTCGTATATTCTACCAGAACTTTGGCTGGATTGGTTACGGGGAGAGATAAAAGAATCTCTTCTTGATTATAGCCCAACCTGACGGTTCTGAGTTCAGTGTTGAGAATTGCCTTGTGTTGGGTTAACCAATTCATACCCGAAATTACATCTATATCCTGGCCTTTCAGAACAATCATGTTAGCAGGAAAGTTCCGTCCGGCCATTGTTACTGGCACTTCATAGGCCACTTCTCGAGTAAAAATATGTCCCCCAGGTGAATGAATTTTAAATCCCTCTTTTGATTCATGGCATGCAATGTGATGTTGCTCCACAAATTTCTTGCTAATGAATGTATGCGAAGCACCAGAATCAAAAAGAATAATTGCAGGGTGACTGGCCACGGGAAACGTACCCATCATCACCGGCTCTCCTTCCGGTGTAGTGGCCACTTGGGTGTAGTATACACGCCCCGTCTTCCTTGTATTCTTCCCCACAGTATTTCCCTTAGGTTGAGTTGACTTCCCAGATCCTTGATGAGCACTGGATTGATTTTGCTTGGGATATGGGCAGTCTTTGATAAAATGTCCCGACTTGCCGCAATTGAAACACCCAGTTGAAGAGCTGGGCAAGGCAGGGAATCGAGTGCCTGGGGCACCCGGCTGATTTGGAGGAGTGGGGGTATTGCTGGGGCGAATAATAATGGGCTGTTTAAAAGGGAATGCTAGTGGACGAGAAAAAGTGCGGTTTTGGCTAGAAGGCCGGATGACAAACCGTTGCCTCTTCGCCTGGCCCTGATTAGGCCTCTCACCACTGAATCCCTTATTCTTCCCAGAACTTGCGTATTTTGCTTCAATAGATAAGGCTGTACTGACAGCCTTTCCATACGTGAGATCAATACATGTGGCCATCTTTCGCTGCAACCGGTCATTTAGACCCCTCATGAAGCAGTTCTTTTTCTTCAAATCAGTATTCACCTGGTCGATGGCATACTGCGACAGGTGATTAAACTTGTTGAGATACTGATTGACGGTATCTCCTCCTTGTTTCAGCTTCATGAATTCCTCTTGTTTCATATGCAGCACACCTTCAGGTATGTAGTGCTCACGGAAGGCTGCTTTAAATTCTTCCCAGGTGATTTGATGGTTGTCAGGTTGAATAGCCACAAAATTTCCCCACCAGGTACTGGCAGGGCCACGTAGTTGTTGTGCTGCAAATAATGGCTTCTGCGTTTCTGAACAACGGAGAAGACCAAACTTTTGTTCAATAACCCGTATCCACTCGTCGGCTTCCAGCGGGTCCTCTGCCTTGACGAATAGGGGTGGACGGGTTTCGGAGAAGTCCAGATAGGTGGTTTCACGGGGGCCTTGCTGATAACCCCTTCCTGCCTGCTGCTGGAATTGCTGTTGACCCGCCATTTCCCTAAGGAAACGGGTATTGTCTGCGGTGGCATTTACCAAGGCGGCAATCGCCTCGGCCAACGTGGGAGGAACCGGAGGTGGATTTGGGGTAACATCCCGACCCCCAGAAGTTCCCGCTGCGTCCTGTCCCCGAGTCCTGGTCGGCATCTGAGGCAAAAAAACATTTGAAATAAACATAATATGCCAAAGAGACCTTCCATTTTACATTACTATAAAAAGTAATGATACAGACTCGATATTACATAACAGGACACATTACCCATTATACAAAAGTTCAACTTACTATTTCTACTTTTACAAGCTACACTACTACTCCTGCTTATTCTTGGTAGCTTCATCGTCAGGGGTGGGAGACCATACGTCGACCAGCCTCAAAGAAGGAGGGGGCCTAAAAAGGTCTAACTCTCCACCAAGCACTTCTCCCGCAGTGTGCGAGGGTCCGGCTTCAGACCTGACGGGATCCGCAGGGACATTTGGGTGTAATTGCGAATACAGTACATGAACTTCTTCATGCAAAGTATTGCAATATACCTGCAAGTTATCAACAGCAACGCTAAGTTCGTTGACTCGTGCTCGAGCCTTTGCTTCCTTAGCTAAAGCTACCGAACGAGACTGCACTGCCCAATCAAGTGCCAAATCTCGGTCAGCTAGTTGATCTTGCAGGGTGCGGATGTAACTTCTTAAATCATTGATTCGGTCACCGTCCGCAACCCATAGATTAGTCTTGCGCTGTAACTCCGCTTGGAGATGATTCACGTGAGCTTTGAGATCACCAATAGGATCGTTGCTCCCGCTACTGCTGTTTTGCTCTTGCTCTCGTGGGGCAAGTTGATGCCGAGGCACACCGATGGGTCCAGTATGCTTACGTGCCGTTTTCCTTGTACGTGGCGGCATTTGCTAAGGGGGAAAATTTATTAGTATAATTCTTAGCATGATGCATGAATAAGTACAGAATCAACCTTAGTCGATTCAACCTTCTATACATTGCACTCTTCCTATCGGGTCTTCAAAATAAACTCTTCAGAAATACTTAGGTAAGAAGAGAAGCAATTTTCTAGATAAGTCTTAGAAAATCCTTTTGAAGATGCCACATAATATCTGGCAAGAAGGGCTATGCTTCGATACCAGCTGTGACGGAACCTCCCAAGTAAGTAGGCCCACCTATAGTTGTCCTTGTCCAACGGACCTCAGACAACCCTATAGGTGCCCCTGAACTACTTGACAAGCTCGGTATCTTTCCTTACCTTTCCAGGAACGTCTCACCCGTCATGCAGACATTACAGAACATCGGAGATAAAGAAATGCGGAAGCGATTACATAAGCTTACATTTATTAAAAAGTAAGATCACGTTGTTTATTACAGACCAGGAGTATATATCGAGTGCAGAGTAATATTATTACATATACCAAGGGAGGCAAAACTCCTCCCGACAGTTATCACACAAAAGTTTTAATGGAGGATCCTTTCCTCCCGCACTTCATTCTTGCTTATCTTCATTAGGAACCACCTTGGTACAGAAGCAACAGAACTCTGCTGCTTCCTCACCTAAAAACAACAAGGGGATAAACCCTGAGTATGGAATTACTCAGCAAGTCTTACCCGACTAAGGAAAAGACTCTCAAGGGTATGCTGGCTAGAGGGATTCAAGGAGTGGCTTATCAAGAATCAAAGACTCTGTTTTGCAGAAAAGCTTACTACGAGTGGATCCTTAAAATCCAATTTTATTGTCAGGTTAAGTAAGATTACCTGCAGCTAGAGTTCCTTCTACCCTAGATCAATCACTTTACCTGCACTAGCCAATTTTCTTATGAACCCTTCATCTTCACTGGATTTCTACGTGTAAGTCAGTGGCCAAGTCTCCATAACCGCGGAGGTACGGCGATCCGAATCGATTATACTCAGCTGAGGATCTCCGATCACACGACATATGTAGCACTTAACCCTTGCATATGTCAACCCGCCACCGAGTTTCTTAAGACCAGATCAGGTTCACGCAAACCGAGAGCACAGATACACCACCGTCCAGCCTCTTGCCATGGAGGGTACACGCTACTCTCGCCACCGCTCCACGCCCATTTCGTGTTATCTTATTCTGGCCTTAGTCCACCCGAGGCAAAGCTTACCCATGACGAGGCATGTGACCAGTTAAAGGGTCCTCGGTCAGCAGGCTTACATCGAGACGGCCCTTAATCGACTCAGACGGAGACACTACACCGAGACTCTCCTTCTCGTGCAAGTCACCCGCCCGGTCTCAGCTTAATCATTAACCCCAAAGGTTGGTACCTCGCAGAGGTACATCTTTTCCAATGTTGAATCCATCAAGGCCTTTGACAGATTCACCATCAAGTTTTATTTTGAAAACAACCCTCCCACTTTGCCAAACATCTTTTGTAAAACAAATTCTTTTATTTTGCTAGAGCAACACTAAGCATAACAAAACCTTTTGTAAAACAGGGTATCAAGGAAGGTAATCAAATTCCAAGGAAAGTAATGCAGGAATTGTTTTAGCAATCAACACCTATCACCTAGTGCATCAAAACAAGTGAGAAAGATTTAAAACACAAGGGGGGTGGCAAATGCACCGGGGCTTGCCTTTGTTAATAGGTGAGTCTAGCTCGGATCCGCAAATATCAAAGTAGAAGCAGTTGCCTGCTTGAGAATCCGAGGGTGGTGGTGTCCTTTCTTCGGTGATTTCCTCTTCTTCCTCTCGTTCTAATCATAACCACACATATGTATAAGAATGGATGCCATGGGATGCTCATGAGGGTGCAAAGATAATATAAACTTATTATCTAAGTCTTGAATACAACTTTCCTTCACGGTACTCCGAGAACTTAGGGTTTCCGGAGTCAGTAAAGGAGTTCATAGGGCAGGGGGGTGTTTTGGGGTTTGGTGATCAAACAAGGTCCAAATCAACCCAAATTATACCTAAGGCTTCTAAATAATATGAGGAACTCATATAAAAATTTTGAGCATTTTTGGGATTACATCTTATCTTTTAAAAATCCAAAACTACTATGTTGAACTACTTTAAATGCCTTAAAATTCCTTATTTAATCTAAAAATCACAAAATTATTTTTATTAAATTCTAGGAAAAATAAGAAACCTAGGAAAATTGGTTTCACAATTTTATCATTTTTCTACTGTTTTCTATAATTGTTTTAACTCGGGAGGAAAAAGAAAAAGAAAACTCGTGAATAGTATTGGGCCGAATCCAGTCCAGGTCGGCCCACTACCCGCAGAAGCACGTCCACGCGCGCGCCCGCACCCGCGCGCGCTGGCGGTTTTGCGCAAAAGTCCTCGGGGTTTTCACAAACTGGGATCCGGTCTTCCACTGTTTAACACAATCGCTGACAGTTTGCATAAAAGTCCTCCCACTTCTATCTATTCTAGGTTTAAAGTCCCCGACGGTGCATGGCACGGCAGAGCTCCGGCGAGCTCCTGGACCGGCCAAACGGGGCAAGGATAGGGGCTGCTGAGTGGTCTACACCAAATTCACGGCCTATCAACGGTTTCCCCCCAATTAATTTCATATTTGGTGATCTATTTCGCTCTGCCCACGAGGACAGTACGCACTACGGCTAACCCAGCGTGTTCCTGGTGATTGGTGACGGTTTAGTTCAATTGGGCGGGTCTATGAGTATCACGGGTATGTGAGATCACTCAAACGAGGAAGCAGAAGGTTTGAACTGACCTCAATTGCACAGACCACGGCGAGGTTGGTTTCACTGCGGCGGAAACTGTGATTGGGGGAAGTGAGCGATTCTCCGGCTATGGTGGCTAATTGAGGGTGTAGGCGGGTGCTACGACTTCGCAATTTAGAGACGAAGAGTTGGGCTCAGTTGATTTGAACGGAGAGGGTGAGGAGGCGATGAATTTATAGGCGCAGTAAGCCATTGCCATGACCATGGTGATAACCATTGCCGGTCTTTGCTGGCGATCAATGGCGGCGTCAAGCGATAGCCATTCTTACGGGCTTGCCACGTCCCTGCCGCGACAGTAATGCAGTCATATCAGTGCGGCGTGGATGAACGGAGGGGAGCGTCGCCGATGACCGGACACGGCCGGGAGGAGGGCTGGCCGCGTGGCAGCCGGAGTTAGTGCCCTCGACCACGACGATCTTACCCGGAGCAAGAAAAAATCTTCGCCCAGAGATGCTCGCCGTCCGATCATCACAACCCCGACGCAAATCGCGGTGCGGACAGGTCGTCGGCGGTGAGGACAGCCGCGCTGGCGGTCTGATCCAGTGCAGACACTATACCATCAGAAGTTCTATTCAGTGCACCTGACAGTCAAGATTTAGGGCAGGTTTTCTCCAAATTTTTCATGGCAACTCACCCAAAGCTCTGCAGAAAAGTTGGAGGGCTACAAACCATCTACAATTTTGCCATAGCAGCAATAGCCAAATTCCTATTGAATCAAGCTTGAATTCATGCCCAAAGTCTCTGCAATTGCACTGCCAGTCTGAAATTTAGACTTTAACAACCTGACAGCCTGACTTTGAGTGTGATTATTTCCAATTTCTTCATAACAACCTGGCTTACACTCTTAAGAAAAATTGTTCTCCTATAATTGGGCTACAAACTTGTTGTGGTCACTTTGGGCAAAAACCCTATATTTTAAAAGATACAGGGCTCCAAAGTTAAGCCAAAACTCTGAAATTTCAGACTTAGAATTAAACCAAATTGAGGTCCATTTTGCATTTAAGTCCAAAACTCAATATTTGGCTTTCAAGTCCACACATTTGTGAACCAAAGGACTTAAGAAACTTATTTGACTTGGTTTTTGCACTTTAGTCCAAAAGTGGACCAATTTTGCACAAAGGCCCCTAGGGTTTGGTTTTAGGGTTTTCCAGGGTTCCAATTAGGGTTTCTGGTATTCCAGGGGTTTAAATGTGATTCAACTTTGTGTTTGAGGATATTTTATGACTCTTTCCCTAAAGTCTTTAGGTTTTCTCATCTTGGGTTAGGTTTTACCCCTTTAACCTCTATTTAGGGTTAAGTCCCTTAACTAGGGTCCTGTTTGCAAAGATACTTAAACAATACAACTTGTTTGAAAATTTTGCCTAGTGAATGCACTCTAGGTGTATCAAACATATGAAATGTTAATGCTTATGATGTCATGCTCAAGTTTTAGTCATAGTAATACCAGGGGTGTTACAATGGAGGCCTACTGCGATGAGGTTCGGCGCCTGGAAGACAAGTTCTACGGGCTCGAGCTCAACCACATCGCTCGGCGCTACAACGAGACTGCGGACGAGCTGGCTAAAATAGCCTCGGGGCGAACAACGGTTCCCCCGGACGTCTTCTCCCGAGATCTGCATCAACCCTCCGTCAAGATCGACGACACGCCCGAGCCTGAGGCACCCTCGGCCCAGCCCGAGGTACCCTCGGCACAGTCCGAGGCACCCTCGGCTCGGCCCGAGGCACCCTCAGTTCGGCCCGAGGTACCCTCGGCCCCCGAGGGCGAGACACTGCACGTCGAGGGGGAGCAAAGCGGGGTCACGCCTGATCAAAACTGGCAGACCCCGTACCTGCAATATCTCCACCGAGGAGAGCTACCCCTCGACCGAGCCGAAGCTCGGCGGTTGGCGCGGCGCGCCAAGTCATTCGTCTTGCTGGGAGAAGGGAAGGAGCTCTACCACCGCAGCCCTTCAGGCATCCTCCAGCGATGCATCCCCACCACCGAAGGTCAGGAACTCCTCCGAGAAATACACTCGGGGGCTTGCGGCCGCCACGCAGCACCTCGAGCCCTTGTCGGAAATGCTTTCCGACAAGGTTTCTACTGGCCAACGGCGGTGGCCGACGCCACTAGAATTGTCCGCGCCTGCGAAGGGTGTCAGTTCTACGCAAGGCAGACCCACCTGCCCGCCCAGGCTCTGCAGACGATACCATCACATGGCCTTTTGCTGTGTGGGGTCTGGACCTCGTCGGCCCCTTGCAGAAGGCACCCGGGGGCTACACGCACCTGTTGGTCGCCATTGACAAATTTTCCAAGTGGATCGAGGTCCGACCCCTAAACAGCATCAGGTCCGAGCAGGCGGTGGCGTTCTTCACCAACATCATCCATCGTTTCGGGGTCCCGAACTCCATCATCACCGACAACGGCACCCAGTTCACCGGCAGAAAGTTCCTGGACTTCTGCGAGGATCACCACATCCGGATGGACTGGGCCGCCGTGGCTCATCCCATGACGAATGGGCAAGTAGAGCGTGCCAACGGCATGATTCTACAAGGACTCAAGCCTCGGATTTACAACAACCTCAACAAGTTTGGCAAGCGATGGATGAAGGAACTCCCCTCGGTGGTCTGGAGCCTGAGGACGACACCGAGCCGAGCCACGGGCTTCACGTCGTTTTTTCTAGTCTATGGGGCCGAGGCCATCTTGCCCACAGACCTGGAATACGGTTCCCCGAGGACGAGGGCCTATGCCGACCAAAGCTACCAAGCTAGTCGAGAAGACTCGCTGGACCAGCTGGAAGAGGCTCGGGACAAGGCCTTACTACACTCGGCGCGGTACCAGCAGTCCATGCGACGCTACCACGCCCGAGGGGTCCGGTCCCGAGACCTCCAGGTGGGCGACCTGTTGCTTCGGCTGCGACAAGACGCCCGAGGTCGACACAAGCTCATGCCCCCCTGGGAGGGGCCGTTCGTCATCGCCAAAGTTCTGAAGCCCGGAACGTACAAGCTGGCCAACAGTTAAGGCGAGGTCTACAACAACGCTTGGAACATCCAACAGCTACGTCGCTTCTACCCTTAAGATGTTTTCAAGTTGTTCATATACCTCGCTCCCACGCAAAGTTTAGTCATCAAGGAAGGGTCAGCCTTGCCTCGGCAAAGCCCGACCCTCCCTCTGGGGCTAAAAGGGGGAACCCCCTCTGCGTCGAAATTTTCCTCGAAAAAAGATCTTTTCTGCCAGAATGTCTTTCGTGCTTTTCGACTACTTCGAAAGTAGATCCTGAAAACGACGGAGTACACGAAAGCAGCCAAGGCTGACCGAGCCGAGGGACTCCTACGCCTCCGGGATACGGATACCTCACTCATCACCTTCTGCGATTAGTAACTCACGTTCAGATAAGTGATTCCGCGGACCGAACAAGTCTTCATGTTCGGAAGCTCTTCTGCCGGAGCGATTCTTCGAGCCTTCTCGACGGCGTCGGTGACAGAACCCCATGGACGGGTAAGAGTGCGCGTAAGTGGCAAGGCCGACCGAGCCGAGGGACTCCTACGCCTCCGGGATACGGATACCTCACTCATCACCTTCCGTGAGAAGCAACTCTCGCTCGCACAAACAATTCTGTTACCGACAAAAAAGTCCAATACTCGAAACAAGAGGAAAGGAGACGCGGCTTTACAACACGGCGAGGGTGTGTTTTGGCCTCGGCGGCCGCAGAAAACACGCTACAAGATGATCCGATCCTGCAGGCTCAGATCTTGACGGCTAAAGGGAGCAGCAGCACCCTCGGCGTCGACAACACCTTCGGCGAGGTCCGACCTAGCCTCGGACGGCGACGCGGTCCAAGGGTCTCCGCTCTAAAGGACAATGTCATCACCAAGCCCGGGCCATCGCCGCCAGGGTCTTCTCCAAGAATCCGGCCCGAGCAGGCGGCTCGGCCGGTCACCCCGGGGCCTCGGCCAGCTGTCCCCCAAGGACATCAGCCCGGCCCGAGGCCTCGGCAGATCAATTCCGGCGTCGGTCCCACTAACGGACGACCCGGCCAGGCTCTGGCCGACCAGGCCTTCTTTTCGAGCCAACTCTGCCTCTGTTCGCGCTGGCACCTGCTACCCCTGGCCTCGGCTCATCGAAGAGCGGCCGAGGGGTTCCTTTAACTAAGCAAAGGAAGCCTCGGACAACAAGGCTGACCGAGCCGAGGGACTCCTACGCCTCCGGGATACGGATACCTCACTCGTCACCTTTACACGGGGCGACTCACGCTTGGTGAAGCGGTTCAGACAACCAACAGGCGGGTCTTAGTGCTCGAAAATGAGGAAAAAACACGGCTCCGTGCCGAAATTACATATACGTTCAGGCCTCGACAGCCGCATTGAACGAAACACCGGCACTCGAGGTGCCATTACAAACGGAACTCCGGTTCCACCTCCGCAGGTACGAGCAACCCCACGCGATTGGGGGGCCTGCGGAGCAACAGAAGGCCGACGGGTGGCTCGTCGTCGCCCGTTCCGGCAGCAGCGACGATGACCTCCGCCCCGGGCGGCGATGCAGCTTCAGCAGCGGCTTCCGGGCGGGCGCTACGGCAGGGGGGCTCTCGTTCACTGAGGACGAGAACCAGCCATTCAGGCCGGAAGACGGAGGCCCAGGGGTGCGGGCGGAGTTGGCAATCTCGTTGACAGAGAAGCCTTCTCCGGCTGCCACCACCTCAGCACCGCGCCAGCGGGCGCCGGACGCCTCAAAGCACACTGGCAGGTCCTCGCCCTCGCCGGAGCCGCCCAGAACATGAGCGCCGCCCTTGCGGCACACGACGTGCTGGGTGACCCACTGATGCGGCTATCGGCGCGAGGAAGGCCTGGGCGTGGCCGGCCCGTACGTGGCGCAACCATCGTCCGGACGGAGGACGGAATGCTGCACCCTGGCTGAGCAGCGGCGGTCCGCCTACCCCGGCATGGCTGAGGGAAGCCTCCGCGGAGTTGGGAGATGCCTTTCTCCCCTAGATGTCGGGGGAAGAAAAGGGTTACCGACCCACGCGGAGGCGGCCTCCCGACTCGCCTCACCCTCCGCCCCAGCAAGGGTGATGAAGATCCTTGAAGCTGAGGGCAGGGTGGAGGCAGCAGCCCAGTCCGCTTCTCCCCACCATCAAGCTGGTGGTCACCGTCTTAGGTGACCGCCGGCGAGGGGATGCAGCCGGGCTGCCTGATGAAAATCCTTGAAGCCGAACGATGGCTGAAAGGTACCAACTCCCATGGAGTTGTGTTCCTCCAACGACAAGGCGGAAAGACAGCGGGTATCCCCCATCCGGGGGCTTGGAAGGTGGAAAGACACGATGCATAAGGGAGCGCGAAGATATGGTTGCCTTCCAAGAGGGTCACCCTCCTTTTAAAGGCGACTCTCCCTACTTGTGTCCCCAACCGTCATGGGATGAGTCTTCTCCAACATGCTCCAAGGGCCTCCCCTACGGCGCGAGGGCTGGGTCCCACACGTCATGCAAGCCGGCCCAGAGCAGAAGAAGCCAAACCGCCGCGCGCGGTGCGTGCAACCGCCCAGCGGTTACAAGCGGCTCTCCACTTTTGCCCAGACCAGCGGGCGAAAGGGCGGGCAGCCATGCAGGCGGCATGCAACCGCGCCAAGTGGGCGCGCTTCTCCGACTCCCAACACGCTCGGCATGGAGGCCCAGGCCCACGTGTCATGCAACCGGCGCGCCGAATGCTTCGTGCATGCAACTGCACCGCCGCTTGCGCCACCACCGCGCCTCCTCGACTGCGGAACCAATACCGCGACTCGAGGCGACCCAGTGGCGCCAGCCTGGCACGATGGTCAATGCGGCAAAAATGGGCCAGCAGTAATGGTGGTGGCAGGCGGGCAGGAGCAGTGGTCACGTCGTCAGCCAAGCTTACGTCCCATCCGGGGGCAGCGAGAGAACCCTCTCTCACGGCGTGAAGACAACACGCCCGTGTCCCGTTCCTCGAACGGCTCGCGCACGCGCAACGGCTGCCCCGCGAACCACTCGCCCCGTCGCATTAACTCCGTGGCAGGACAGGCGGCGCCTCTGGCAGGAGAAGCGAGCGACGCTTCGCCTTCGCCATAATGACCGCGTCAAAAAAGGTACGCCGCGTCGTTCGATTTCGTATCCTTTTCCTTTTTTCCTCTTTCTCTCTCTTGCAACAGGGACCGGGAAAAGGGGATACCCCGAAAAGGATCCTTCCCTGTGAAGGAACCAGGCTCCGAGCCTCCCTACTGATCAGAGGTTCGAAGGCTGGCCCCTCGAAAGGGTTCAACAGCTGCCTCAGAGCACATGGGCTCCACACCCACTGCTGGTCAGAGGTTCGAAGGTCGGCCCCTCGGAAGGGTTCAACGGCCGCCTCAGGCTACTCGGGCTCCGCGCCCACTACTGATCAGGGGTTCGAAGGCTGGCCCCCGAAGGGTTCACAGCCGCCTCAGACACAGAGCGAGGGATGACCATGGGTACGTTCGATACATAACCAAGGCTCGGGCTGCGCTCCCGAGGTACCCTAGGACATTTCCGAGACCAGCGGGAATGATCTTGTAATGGAATCCCATCAGAGGGAGGCATCGAGCCCTCGGACCCCGTCGCCAGGGGACCGGGTCCGGCAGATCACCCGCAGGTACTTTTGGGCGCGCCTCTGGGCCTCTAGCCGACCCCTAACGAATGGGGCACGGACGTCCGCTCGGATCACCCGCCTGCAGCTCACTGGAGACACCATGTTCGGCGCCCACCGAGGGCAACATGGCGCTCTCCCCCCCCTCCTCCTTGCGGAAAGGCGACGCAGGGGCGTATGTAAAAAAGTCGAGTCTGCCCTGATCGCCCTCTCGCCTTGTGCAGAGGCTCGGGGGCTGCTCTCGCAAACCCAGCTCCGGCCAAACCGTTGACGGCGTCAACATACCAGCCCGAGAACTTGGACCCGACCGTACACCCAGGCTACGGCCAGCTCGCATGAGGGAACGACCAGACCAGCCGAAGCATTGCGCGAGGCGTTAAGACCTCGGAGGAGTCAAACCACTCCTCCGAGGCCTCGGGGCCTACACCCGGCGGGTGCGCTCGCGCGCACCCACCGGAACAAAACGCAACCGAGAAAAGCTGGTCCCCTTGCAAAAAAGTGCGACGAAAGCCTCCAAGCGAGTGCTAACACTCCCTTCGAGGCTCGGGGGCTACTGTCGGGGACCATAATTAGGGGTACCCTCATTACTCCTAATTCTCAGCTGGTAACCCCCATCAGCATAAAGCTGCAAAGGCCTGATGGGTGCGATTAAGTCAGGGATCAGTCCATTCGAGGGACTCGATCACGCCTCGTCCGAGCCTAGCCTCGGACAAGGGAAGCCGACCCCGGAGGATCTCCGCCTCGCCCGAGGCCCCCCTCTAGCGGCGAACATATTTCCGGCTCGCCCGAGGCCCTATCTTCGCCAAGAAGCGACCCTGACCAAATCGCCGCACCGATCGACCAAATCGAAGGAGCATTTAATGCAAAGGTGGCCTGACACCTTTATCCTGACGCGCGCCCCTCAGCCGACAGAGCCGAAGTGACCGCCGTCACTTCGCCGCTCCACTGACCGGTCTGACAGAAAGACAGCGTCGCCTGCGCCGCTCCGACTGCGGTGCCACTTGACAGAGTGAGGCTGACAGGCAGTCAGGCCCGGCCGCACGCACCATAGGAAGCTCCGCTCCGCCCGACCCAGGGCTCGGACTCGGGCTAAGCCCCGGAAGACGGCGAACTCCGCTCCGCCCGACCCAGGGCTCGGACTCGGGCTAAGCCCCGGAAGACGGCGAACTCCGCTCCGCCCGACCCAGGGCTCGGACTCGGGCTAAGCCCCGGAAGACGGCGAACTCCGCTCTGCCCGACCCAGGGCTCAGACTTGGGCTCAGCCCCAGAAGACGACAAACTCCGCTTCGCCCGACCCCCGGACTCAAATTCCGCCCTGGCCTCAGCCAACGGCCTCCGCCTCGCCCGACCTAGGGGCTCGGACTCGACCTTGGCCACGGAAGACAGACTCGACCTCGACCTCGGAGGAGCCTCCACATCGCCCAACCTAGGGCGCGGACCAGCCACATCAACAGGAGGAGCCATCATTAATCTACTCCAAGCTGACTCAGGCTACAGGGAACAAGACCGGCGTCCCATCTGGCTCGCTCCGCCAGATAGGCAATGATGGCGCCCCGCACGCTCCCTGACGATGGCGGCTCTCGGCCCCCTTACGGAAGCAAGAGGACGTCAGCAAGGACTCAACGGCCCCGTCAGCTATCCCTCCGCCAGGCTCCAGCGCTCCTCCGACGGTCACGACATCACACAAACCGGGCGCCAAAATCTCTCCGGCCGCCACGATGGCGTGTACTTAGGGCGCTAGCTCTCCTCCGCTAGACACGTAGCACTCTGCTACACCCCCCATTGTACACCTGGATCCTCTCCTTACGCCTATAAAAGGAAGGACCAGGGCCCTCTTAGAGGGGGTTGGCCGCGCGGGGACGAGGACGAGACAGGCGCTCGCGTGAGGCCGCTCGCTCCCTCTCCCGTGTGGACGCTTGTAACCCCCTACTGCAAGCGCACCCGACCTGGGCGCGGGACGAACACGAAGGCCGCGGGATTTCCACCTCTCTCACGCCCATCTCCGGCCACCTCACTTCCCCCCTTCGCGCTCGGCCTCGCGTCGACCCATCTGGGCTGGGGCACGCGGCGACATTTCACTCGTCGGCTTAGGGACCCTCCGGTCTCGAAACGCCGACAATATGAGACAAAGGAGATGGCTCGAGCTAATCAAGGACTATGAACTGGAGATCCATTATCACCCAGGCAAAGCAAATGTAGTGGCATATGCACTCAGCCGCAAGGCCTCTTGCCATTGTTTAACCATGAGGACTTCTGACATTACATTGTGCCAGGAGATGGAAAACCTGAACCTGGGAATGATTTAGCAGGGGACTTCAAATCACTTGAAGCTAGAGTCAGTCATCCTACAATGGATAATTGACGCACAAAAGAATGATGAGGGTATGAAACATGTACGTGAGAAGATAAGGGCTGGAAAGGCCAATTGTTTCAGAGAAGACGACCAAGGTGTTTTATGGTTCAACAACCGCATAGTTGTGCCAAAGAATGAAGAAGTCCGCCAGCAAATCCTAGATGAAGCACATCTTAGTCGCTATTCTATTCATCCCGGAAGCACTAAGATGTATCAAGATCTGAAACATCATTATTGGTGGACGAAGATGAAGATTGAAATCGCACGCTATGTGGCTAGATGTGAGACTTGTAAGCGTGTCAAGGCCATACACATAAAGGCTGCTGGTCCATTACAATCTCTACCAATACCAACATGGAAATGGGAAGATATTAGTATGGACTTTATTGTGGGATTGCCCAGAACCGCGAAAGGGTATGATTCTATCTGGGTTATAATTGATCGGCTTACAAAAATTGCTCATTTTCTGCCAGTCAAGACAGATCACCCAGTTACTGTATATGCCAAATTGTACATTGCTCGTATTCTTAGTCTGCATGGTGTTCCAAAGACTATAGTGTTGGACCGTGGACCTCAATTTGTAGCCAAGTTTTGGGAAGCACTTCACAACTCCCTGGGTACTAAGTTGCTCCATAGTTCGGCCTATCATCCTCAAACCAGTGGGCAGACTAAGAGGGTAAATCAGATACTCAAATATATGTTGCGGGCATGTGTTCTAGAATTCCCACAGAAATGGGATGATTGTTTACCATTAGCAAAGTTCTCAAATAATAATAGCTATCAAGAAAGCATTAGGATGGCACCCTTTGAAGCTTTATATGGACGACGATGTCGTACTCCGCTAAATTGGTCTGAACCTAGTGAAAGGCACTTCTTCAGGCCTGATATGGTGAAAGAAACCGAAGAAAAACTTCAAAGAATAAATCATAATTTGAAGAAAGCTCAAGCTCGTCAGAAAAGTTATGCAGACAAGCGACGACAACCCTTATACTTTCTCGTGGGAGATTATGTCTACCTGAAGGTTTCACCAATGAAGGGTGTATCGCGTTTCGGGATTAAAGGAAAGCTTGCACCTCGGTACATTGGACCATTCCCTATACTTGAGCAATGTGGACCAGTGGCATACCGACTTCAACTACCCGAAACCTTGTCTGCTATACATAATGTGTTCCACGTGTCCCAGTTGAAGAAATGTCTTTGGGTTCTAGATCGAACCATTGAAGTGACAGATGTTGTCCTAGAGCCAGTCTTGACGTATTCTGAGCACCCTATACGAGTCTTGGATCAAAAGGACAGGGTTACCCGAAGAAAAACTCTCAAGTTTTACAAGATACAGTGGAACCAACATTCCGAAGATGAGGCTACTTGGGAAACTCAAGACTTCTTAGATAAGAATTTCCCAGGCTTTTTAGCCTCATGTAATTTATAAAGTGTATATACTTGTTGTAATAAAGGAGTGAGCCCCAAACCACCCCTGCCTTGTACCAAAACTTAGGAAATAAAAATGTGAAGCATTTCCTTTTCCACTACTTACCCTAGGACTTTTAATCTCGGGACGAGATTCTTTTATGGGGGGAAGGATGTAACACCCCTGGTGTTACTGTCACTAAAACTTGAGCATAACATCATAAGCATTGGCATTGCATATGTTTGACACACCTAGAGTGCATTCACTAGGCAAAAATTTCAAACAAGTTGTATTGATATGGCATTTTGCAAATAAGACCCTAGTGTAGGGTACTTAACCTCAAGTAGGGATCTGAGGGGTAAAACAGGACCCAAATAGAGAAAACCCTTAAGATTAAGTGAAATAATCATAAAATGTTATCAAAGATGGACCTACACTGCATTTACACCCCTGAGATACCAAAAAAACCCTAATTGGAACCCTGGAAAACCCTAAACCTAAATCCTAGGGTGCTTAGTGTAAAATCAGTCCACTTTTGGACCAAAGTGCATAAATCATGATAATAAAGTGCCTAAGTCATATGGATCACAAATATGTGGATTTGCAAGTTAAACCCTAAGTTTTGGGTCTATTTGCAAAAAGCACCCCTTGAACCCTATATAGATAAAGTCTGAAAATCAGTATTTGGCTCAACTTTGGAGCTTTATAACTTTCAAATTAGTGAGAATTAACCTTAGGGCACCACATCAACTTTGTAGCTCTATGAAAGGAGAACAACTTTGCTTAAGAGTGTAAGCACAGTTATTGAGAAGAAATTAGAGAAAATTACAACCAAAGATGGGCTGTCAGGCTATTAAAGTCTGAATTTCAGACTGGCCGTGGACTAGAACCAAGTTTGAGAGCCATTTCAACCATGATCCAGTAAGAATCTATTTAGGGATACTATAACAAAGATGAAGATGGTATATTAGACTACAATTTTGCTGCAGAGCCTCGGATAAGTTGCCAAGTAAAATTCGGAGAAAATCTAGCCTCAAATCGCTCTGTCAGTTCATCTGAATGGAACTTGCCATGGTACAGTGCATCGGGAGGGATAAGAATCAGCCCCTCGCCGGCGATAAGAATGCCACCGCGGCTCGGGATGGGTCATCGGTGGCCGCGGTAAAAGTCCTCGGCGACGTGGCAGAAAATTACTGAGGTGGCGCTACCCGGTTAATCGGCGGCCACCGTGCCATCACCGGATTCCGCCGCGCGGTGAGCTCGCTTGCGCAATCTAAAATCCGCGGTCCTCATCCAATTCCGATCGACAGCCTATAAATTGAGCCCGGACTCCGCTTCTTTGTCACATCCCGCACCTCTGCGATCGAGCAATCGGCTCAATTCCTCCGAAGAACCCACAAATCCCTCTTTCCCTGTTCTTAGCTCCGCCGCAAGGACCTTTCCGTGGCCAGCGCTCTTCGGGTTAGTAACTTTCCAATTACTCCCTGTTCTAGCTTGTTTGTAGCCTCCTATTGCTCTCAGTACCAACCAATTTAAGTTCGGCCGAAGCCTTTCACTGGAACGCACAATTGCTCTGTAAAACACCGCCGTGACACCCTCTCCGTCGCCCCGCATTTCTATTCATGCCTAGTCCAAATTGTAGCATGTGTGTCGCCTCTGGTAGGCCTGTGAAGCTTTCCTAAGCTTCAATTTGGTCGTTCACGCCGTCGGTTGGTCGGAACGCTTTCATCCATATGACCATCCGCCCTGTCACCATGGACCGGTTGATTCATAGTCCCAATGATGAAATTGATTGAGGGGAAGTGTTCGGTAGGGGTTTAATTGTGTCCCTGTCACACGGGAGCTCCATCCGTGGCATCATCCGGCTGGAATAGGCTCGTCGGAGATCGGCCGAGCACTGTTTATCATCGGGGATCCCATCCTGCGAAGGAATAGAACCTCAAGGGCTTTTCTGTAAACTGTCAGTGACTCCCCGAAATAGTGCATGGGTTTCTTCTGTGGTTATTCAAGGCGCCAGGGTCTTCGGTGCAAAGTTGCACACGAGCGCGTGCGCGCGGGCGTGGATTCACCCGTGGTTGGGCCGGTTCGGGCCAGAATCAGCCCAACACTGTTCAAACTTTCCCCTTTTCTTTTTCTATCCAACATTAGAAATATGTAGAAAATTATAGAAAAATGTTAAAAATGCCAAACCAATTTTCCTAGATTCCTAATTTTCCATAGTATTTAATAAAAATAGTTTTATGATTTTAGGTCAAATAAGGAAATTTGGAGTATTTAAAATAGCCTAAAATATTGTTTCTAGATTTTTTAAAAAAAGATAATAATTCCAAAAATGCCCAAACTTTTTATGTGAACTCAAAATAATATTTAGAAGCCTTGGGTAGATTTTGGTATGATTTGGACCTTGTTTGATGATTAGAACCCAAAACCCCCACCCCCCTGCTCTTTGAACTTCACTGTTGACTCCGGAAACCCTAAGTTCTCGAAGTTCTGTGAAGGAAAATTGTATTCAAAACCTTAGATAATAAACTCTTATTATCTTTGCACTCTCATGAGCATTACATGGCATTCATTCTTATATATATATAGTAATATTTAGAAAACGAAGAAGAAGTTGAAGTAGAAGGAGAGAAGACTTCACCACCACCTGCGGAACCTCAGGCAGGAAATTGTTTTTACTTTGATATCTGCGGATCCGAGCCTGACTCAACTATAAACGATGGCAAGCCCCGGTGCATTTGCCACCTCCTTGATTCTTTTAAAATCTTTCTCACTTGTTTGATGCAATAGGTGATAGGAGTTGATTGATAAAACAATTCCTGCATTACCTTCCTTGAAATTGAATCCCTATTTTATAAAAAGTTTTTACTATGCTTAGTCTTGCTTTAGCAAAGAAAAGATTTTGTTTTTACAAAAGATGTTGTGGCAAAGTGGGAGGGATGTTTTTGAAAATAAAATTTGGTGGTGGATCCATCATGGCCGTGATGGGTTCAACACCTGGAAAAGATGTACCTCTGCCAGGTACCAAAATTTGGGTTTTAAACGATAAAGCTGAGACCAGGCGGTTGACTTGCACGAGAAAGGAGTATCGGTGTAGTGTCTCCGTCTGAGTTGATTAAGGACCGTGTCGATGTAGGTCTGCTGACCGAGGACCCTTTAACTGGTCACATGCCTCGTCATGGGTAAGCTTTGCCTCGGGCAGACTAAGGCCAGAATAAGATACCACACAATGGGAGTGGAGAGATGGCGAGAGTAGCGCGTACCCTCCGTGGCAAGAGGCTGGACGGTGGTGTATCTGTGCTCTCGGTTGGCGTGAACCTGATCTGGTCTTAAGAACCCCGGTGGCGGGTTGACATAAGTAAGGGTTAAGTGCTACATATGTCATGTGATTGGAGATCCTCAGCTGAGTATAATCGATTCGGATTATCGTACCTTCACGGTTATGAAGACTTGGTCACTGACTTACACGTAGAACTCCAGTAAAGATAAAGGGTTGCTAAGAAATTGGCTAGTGCAGGTCAAGTGATCGAACTAGGGTAGAAAGAACTCTAGAGACAGGTAAACTTACTTAACCTGACAAGTAAAATTGGATTTTTAAGGATCCACTTTAGTAAGCATTTCTGCAAACAGAGTCCTTGATTATTGAGAAACCTAACCTTGACTCCCTGATAACCAGCATACCCTTGAGAGTCTTTTCTTTAGTCGGGTAAGTCTTGCTGAGTAATTCCATACTCAGGGTTTTATTCCCTATTGTTTTTAGGTGAGGAAGTAACAAACTTTTGTTGTTTCTGTTCCAAGGTGGTCTCAAAAGAAGAAAACCAAGAATAGAGCTGCGGGAGGAAGGGTTCCTCCATAAAAACTTTTTGTTTGAAACTTATCGGGAGAGGTTTTTGTCTCCCTTGGTTCTGTAATAATAATACTCTGCACTCAGCTAAGAATATCCTGGTCTGTAATATATAACTTTGTCTTACTGTAAGTTTATGTAATCGCTTCCGCATTTTCGTATCTCCGATGATCTGTAATGTCTGCGTGACGGGTGAAATGCTCTTGAGTAAGGTAAGAAAAGCAGATACCGAACTTGTCAAGTGATTTAGGGGCACCTACAGGGTTGTCTGAGGTCCATGGGACAAGGACAACGGTAGATGGGCCTAATGACTTGGGAGGTTCTGTCACAACAGCCGCACTAAGCACATAGCCATTCGGTATCACTTTTTGAGAGATCACCAACAAAGAGGGGATATCGAGATAGCCTATATTAACACCAAAGAACAACTAGCTGATATCTTTACCAAACCACTAGATAAGAAAACCTTTACCAAACTTAGGAATGAGCTAAACATTCTTGATTCTTGGAACTTTGATTGATACTTTGCACACATAGCTCATTTATATACTGTTGGGGGCTTGTTCTCAAGTGTTATGAATTAAGAACAAGGCAACATAATATGCCCTTCATCTTCCGAAGCATTATTTCCCATAGGATATAATGATCTTCAGACGAAGGTGATGAAGGACATACCTTCATCATCATAGCATATGATAATGAAAGAAGAAGTATATGAAACATAAAAGACAACATGAATAATGATACGACATTGCTAACATATTTATTATTATCGTGAATAAACAGAAACAATATTATATTACATTTGTACCTTCGGCTTGACAGAAGGTAAAAGTCCAAGCATGACGCACGAGTGAATACAAGTCAGCGTGAACAGTACGGGGGTACTGTTCATCTATTTATAGGCACAGGACGCAGCCTGTGAAAAATTACAATTATGCCCTTTGTATTCACTATTGACTTATAGAAAAATCTATGAGGACTATATAGCCTTTTCCCTTTTAAGTCGGTTCCTCTTCCCGCGATTGAGCCGAAGCATCCTTTCGCATAGCTTCGGAGCAACAACAACCTTCGTCACGATCATGCCCTTCTCATCGTATATGCTTTTAATCCTAAATCCGAAGGTACCTGTCTATAAACCATACTTGGAAGACATTGTTAAATTACGTTTTTGAGGACCTTCGAAGGACGAAGGCCCCCAACAGTAGCCCCTCGCAGTATTAATTTGTTTAGGGTAACAAATTCAGACTGCGACATGGACGAAGGCCTTAAGCCGAAGGTCCGAAAAAACACCTTCCCTTTGTTAGAATAGCAACAATCAATGACAGGCGGGGCCCTCTAGTCTGGGGCGTTCCGAGCGTATAAATAAGAACTTGCAGCAACCGCATTTGGTACGCTACTCGTGGTATTTGCTTTGTTTTATCAATTTTATAGCTCATGCTTATTGACGCTTGCTAGTTTTTCAAGCTTCCTCAGCTTCGGTTTGAAAGACACATTTTCGCCATTTCCGAAGAGTAATGTCTCAAGACAAGAAGGTTGTTGTGGAGATGAAGCTGACTGAAGAGGAGAAGCTTTTTGAAGAGAAGAAGGCTGCAAATCCTTACATAGCTGGGTTTATCGAGTCAATGGCAAAAACAAACACAGAAAAGATTACTAAGGAAATATTGGAGGGCCTGTCTGATGATACTAGTGACAGTGATAGCTATGATGCAGAAAGTGGTGGCGAAGATTCTGAGGATCGACCCTGGAGGCCTATCCATACAATTTTCGGAAAATCTTCCATTAAGCAAAGTCACCTCGAAAACATGAGGGGAAGATACTTTCGAGATATGTCTATTGTGAGAGTTGGTGGAGACAACAAAGTCCCTGCCCCTGAGGAAGACGAAGTAGTGATTTACCGAAGCTTCTTCAAGGCTGGGCTTCGGTTTCCATTGAGCAGGTTTGTAGTCGAAGTGCTGAAAATTTATCAGATTTACCTTCATCAGATAACCCCCGAAACTGTTATTAGAATGGGGATTTTTGTTTGGGCGGTGAGAAGCCAGGGATGGAGCCCAGCGCAAAATGCTTTTGCAGTATGCACGAGCTTGTGTTCGAGATGAAGGCCATGGGCAAAGAACAATATCATAACAATTTTGGCTGCTACGGATTTGTCGCCCGCCCCAATGCAAGCTACCCGGTGCCAACATACCGGAAAAGGTGGCCCGGGGCCTGGATGGAGGAATGGTTTTATGTGAAAAATGACTTGAAGGCAAGAGAAGATATTAAGAAAGTTATTATGCGCCCTATTTGGTCCCGCTTCGGCCTCTGAAGGCCGAAGGTTGAAATTGACGAAGCCACCAAAGCATGTCAAAAGGCATTTGGTACTGTCTGCTTCTTTATTGGTTCGAGAGATTTGGTTCAAGAGCACATAGCATACAGAGTATGGCCACTTATAGAGGGCTAGGAAATGCCGAAGGAAACCACCACCAAATTTAGTGAAGGTGATTTGGTCTGGCTGAAATACTCATTCAGATACGGAGATAAATTTGATGAACCGAATGATGACTGGCTAAAATGCATTGAAGTTACCAGTGATGAGATGCTTGGATCGTATTCCAAGGCGGAAGATAATGCACTATCCACAGCCTTCGGAGGCCGGGGAAAGAAGAGGTTGAACAGAGTTTTTGATGCTATTGGCTTTGTTTACCCGGACTACCGTTATCCACTGCGAGGCCAGGGAAAAAAGAGGAAGCCTGCTGCTTCGGCCACTCTAGACGAGCCTACACTGAAGGGCAAAAAATTGAAGGTCCTTACCCACCGGCCACGCTATATTGAGCCGGCCGTGGTGCCTGAGTTTGACGGGGAGGCTTCTTCAGCTACTGAATTAGGAAAAGTTGCTCCCCCTACGCAAAGGACTGAAGAACCAACTGCAATGCTGAAGCTACCTTCAGCTGAACTAGCTGAGATGAAGACTGATAAGGGTAAAGCTGAAGAATCAAATATTGGAGAAACAAAAGTGTTAGAAATTTTAAGCACTTCGACAGATGTAACAGTGCCAAAGGCACAAAAAAACTTCTATCGCAACTCCCAAGAGGAGAAGGATGGCAAACGTACTAGATGTGCTAGAAACAGTGAAGACTTTGACCTCAACTCCTTTGAGGAGAATTGCCGAAGCTTCGAAAGCGCTAACTAAAGTTGAAACAGAGCAGGCCAAAATTGAAATTGCAGTAGCTCAAGCTGGTACCGAAGCTAGGCCTTCAGAGCCCGGTGAGGAAAAGTCTGCAGAAATTGAAGAAAAAGCAACAGAAGAAAAAGGCACAGAGCAAATTTCACCTGAAAAGGTTGTCACTCCTGCTCCCGAAGCTTTAAAAGAGAGCATTGATTACATTATTCGCCATGCTTCGGGAAAGAGACTTGCTAAAGAAGAAGAACGAGAAGCTCAACATTATGCCCAAAGATTAAAATACCCAAAGGGAGCATTAGTGTTTAATGGTAGTGGGGAGGAAGACTTTTTTGTACTGTCTCTCGGATAGTAAGGAGATATCCGTCTGTCAGGAGATGGGTAGAAGCTTCGGATTTTCGAAGCTAGAAGAAGGTATTTCAGTATTATCAAAGGATGAATTGGCTGACAGTTTAGCATACAATAGCATAAAGGTATAAAGGCTAATTTTGTATTTTAAAACGAATTGTTTCATTTGCTTATACTTGATCTCATTCTCCTTTTGCAGGGTCTAATCCTTAGCAGTGCCCTTAGAGCACAGAAAAACGCTGAAATGAAGGGCATACAATGGCTTTGAACAACCTTCGTTCAGAGGTGATTGAAGTAAGGAACGAAGGTCTTGAAAAAGACAAGATATTAATTTCATTGGTAAACAAAGTAAAAGAAGACAAAGTTAATTTCAAAGCTCAAGCCGAGGTCCAAAAGAATGAGATCGAAGACCTTCGGAAACAACTAGCAGAAGCCAAGGAAAAATGTGCTGTTACAGAAGCTGATCATGAGGCTAGTGAGTATTAGAAAAATTATTTTGAAAAAACAGTAAAAGAGCTTCGCGCATCTAAGGAGAGATGTTTTGAAAAATCTTTAGACTGCGTGAAGAAGATAAAGACCAGCTTCACCAACGTGGGCGCCTATTCAAACGAAGATAACTTCATACGAGGCAACCCTGAGGGTGTCATTGAGTGGATTAGCGGAGAAGCCGAAGCTTTTGAAGAAATCTTAGGGGATCATGGGGATGTCTGTGTGTTCTCTGGTGCGATAGGAGTTTCGGCTATCTTGGAGAAGGCGGGTTGTAATCATGTTAAAACCTTGGCCCAGGCCGAAGCTGCCCTCTCCGTAGATGACACAAAGGACCCCTCAACCGAAGCAAGTTTTGTTGGCGGAAAATTTTTCACTGACATCTGGGAGAATGGTGGCCGAGAAATGGCCCACGAGATAATGAAAAGGAGAGAAAAAGACATTCATGACGCTCGAGAAGCAGCAAAAGAAGCTGAGAAAGCTGCAGAACTCGAGAGACGGATAGGTATTGTTTAACTGGTTTAAGCTTCATCGTTTGCTTTCGTGGCTTCGAACTGATTGATTCTTTCTTTCGTAGCTGAATTATCTCCTCCACCAGAGCCATTTGACCCCCTGGCTGACCCGAAGACGAAGAAAGCAATAGAAATTATCAACATAGCCGAATCTATTATTGACGAAGTCGTCAACAAGTTACTTATCGAAGTTGCGGAAAAAGTTCTAAAGGAAGAGGACTAGTTGTTGTAAAAACGTTCTTAGGTGGTTAATGTAACATTTGTTGAACTAAGTCTGTAATATTTGATATGTATAGTTTTGAATCTAATATGTAAACTATTTTGCAATTCACTTCTTTGCATGCATGAAACTTTTTACGTACATACCGTTTTTGAGCCTTCGGCGAAAAAACACCTTTCCTTCTTTTCATGCTTCGCAAAGAAGAATACTTATGTTTCGTGAGAATATCCATACTTTGTAAAGAGCATCCAAGCTTCGTAAAAATATCAATGCTTCGAAAACAATACACTTCTTCCACATCAGAGCTGATGAAGCTATAATTCCCACTTTACTTTGTGCCTTAGCACCTTTTCACCTTTGTAAAGCATTCTCCGAAGATCAACTTCGTTTCCAATTCGTGTCATTAGTGCAATACGATGTATGATGTGATGATATGCGGGATGATGCGATGATATGATGCGAAGAATGATGCTAATGCCGAAGACACACGCCCTCGCTGAAACACATAATCTCTGCGTCACCTTAGGAACGATCAAAATCTCTTTGTCGTTTATTTTCCGGCGGTATTTTCGGGTTGACTTTTCGTGCTTCGCCTTATATTTTGGCGGTATTTTCGCGTTGACTTTTCACGCTTTGCCTTATATTTCGGCGGTATTTGGCTCTGTATTCCCTTAGGAACGACTTTTAAGCAAAAAACTTACTCTGCGCTCCCTTGGGAACGACTTTTGAAGCTTCGACAAGACTTTTGCTGCGCTCCCTTAGGAATGACTTTTGAAGCTTCGACAAGACTTTTGCTGCGCTCCCTTAGGAACGACTTTTTGAAGCTTCGGCAATTTTCGAGCTTCGTAAATCTGTGAAGAAGATACATTTCATTTTAACAGAAACAAAACTATTACAAAGAATTAAAACTAGATTTGCATTACTTGTCCTTTATTAAGAAACAAAATGGCATAAAGTAAAAAAGTGCTTCAGAGGGTAGGATATCTCTCAATAGATGTGCTTTGACTCCGGCACAGTACTGTTAACTGTGCGAGCTTCGGATTCCTCCCTGAAATCCCTCTGTTGTTGAGTGTGTTGACTCCCTTCTAGCTGCTGACCTCGAGAATAGGTAGGCTGTAGAGGGGGCGAAGGTGGAAGCTGTGGCCAAGGAGCCTGTGGTTGACTAGCCAAAGCAACAGAAGCTGCAGAGTGATTACCCACATATTCTGGTATGTAGGGTGAATGGCACGAAGCAGTGTGCAAGACCTGCTTCGGCTGATTCTGCCGAGCTTCGGCTTCTGCAATCTCATTCTGCTTTTGGATGGTGATTTGGCACATTCTTATGGTATGGCCCTTGTCCTCACCACAGAATAAGTAGTAGATCTTTCTAGGCTGATCCCCATATCTTCCTCCGAAGCCCCTAGCACCTCTGCCTCTTAGAGCTGGCAGCCGAAAAGAGCTTTTTGCTGCACCGAAGATTGTGAGGTATACTATGGCCTCTGCAGCTGACCTCCTTTGTCATCATTCTGAGTGTTGTGAATTGACTTGACGTGCCTCGGAAGAATTCTTCCTCCGAAGCCCCTAGTCATTTTAGAGAATCTGTAAGCTTCCTCCCTTCTTTGGCGGAAGTCATTGTCAGCTCGGATGTACTCATCCATTTTCTGAAGCAGCTTCTCTAGAATCTACAAAGGCTTCCTAGCAAAGTACTGAGCCGTAGGTCCTGGCCGAAGGCCCTTAATCATGGCCTCAATGACAATCTCATTGGGCACTGTAGGCACTTGTGCCCTTAGTCTCAAGAACCTTCGTACGTATGCTTGAAGGTATTCTTCGTGGTCTTGCGTACATTAGAACAAAGCTTGAGCTGTGATCGGCTTTGTTTGGAAGCCTTGGAAGCTGGTGACCAACATGTCCTTAAGCTTTTGCCACGATGTGATTGTCCCTGGCCGAAGAGAAGAATACCATGTTTGAGCTACATTCCGGACCGTCATGACGAATGACTTCGCCATAACTGCGGTATTGCCTCCATACGAAGATATAGTTGCTTCGTAACTCATGAGGAACTGCTTTGGATCTAAATGCCCATCATACATGGGAAGCTGGGGTGGCTTGTACGATGGGGGCCATGGGGTAGCCTGCAGTTCTGCTGCCAAGGGAGAAGCATCATCAAAGGTAAAGGTATCATGATTAAAATCATCATACCATCCATCTTCGTTGAATAGGCCTTCCTGGCAAAGCTCCCTGTGCTGGGGCCTTCGGTTTTGTTCGTCTTGAACTAGATGGCGCACTTCTTCAGTAGCTTCATCGATCTGCCTTTGAAGGTCAGCCAGTCGCGCCATCTTCTCCTTCCTTCTTTGTACTTGCTGATGAATGATCTCCATATCCCTGATCTCTTGGTCCAACTCCTCCTGGAGTGTTGGACTGGTGGCCTTCCTTTTCTGGCTTCAGGCCTCTCGAAGAGAGAGAGTCTCCTGGTTCGGATCTAGCTGCTGCAATGCAGCAGCCCCTAGCGCTGAAGCTTTCTTCGGTGGCATGACGCAGGGCAGTGATTGTTGAAGGTGGTCGAAAAGGGTTCACCGGAGGTGTTGGGGACTTGTTCTCAAATGCTTCGAATTAAGAACAAGGCAACATAAAAAGTGTTAAATGATAAGGTCCTTCGTCCTTTGAAATATTATTTCCCTTCGGGATATAATGTGCTCCGGGCGAAGGTCACAAATAACATATCTTCGTAAGCACAATAAACTATGACGAAGGACTTATATGCAACATAAAAAGTAATATAAACATTTAAATATTATCACAACATCATTTCTATTTTATTATCATATAAAAATAGAAATGACTCCAAATTACAAGTGTACCTTCGGATTGCAGGAAGGCAAAAGTACAAGGATGACAGAAAGCAAATGCCAAGTCAGCGTGAACAGTACGGGGGTACTGTTCATCTATTTATAGACACAGGACACAGCCTGTGAAGAATTACAATTATGCCCCTCATAAAAGTTTATAACATTGACCCAAACCTTTATGGATTAAAAGGTCATTCTATCTCTAAGTCGATTTGTAATGCCGAAGCTTCATGAAGAGGAACCTTCGGTCATCTCCTGGGGACAACTTCAGCCGAAGCTGCTCCTTCTTACAAGACCTTCGGCGCAACGAAGCATGACCCCAACAGTAGCCCCTTTCACGGCGCTAGATCGTTTTTCGCAACGAGCTTGATCCGTGAAAAAAGCCTCTTCAGCTTCGGGAAGCCGAAGGTCCAAAAAACACCTTCCCTGAGCTCGTTGTCAAGAAACGATCCAGTTTCCGAGCGCGTGTCAGGCCCACCTTGCAGAGTTACTGTTTGGTTTCTACGGTCCACCGCGCAGCGAGTGCCAGTGACTGTCCGCCTGGTGTAAAAATCCTGGCGTTTCACCTTCTTACCTGCAGCACTATATAAACAGACGGGTAGGTGTGAAGTTACCACAGCATTCATTGCTATTTGCACTGTTTTGCTGCCAAAATTTTTAACCATAGCCGAAGCTTGACTCTCGGAATCAAACGAAGGTCCAACTCGAAGTCTGCTTCGGCAGAAGGAAAGGCTTCGGGAGAAAAAAGTATTCAATTTCCACAAACTCAGAATTAAATGGCCAGAGTGCGATCTACCGCCAGGGTTGAGCGTGAAGGAAACGAAGCTGAAGGTTCGGAGACTGTTCCCATCTCCAAAGCAATGCAACGATCCGGACTGGTAACCTCGGAGAAAATCCCCACTGTTGAAGCAGTACAAGCAACTGCCGAAGCAGAAGATGAGAACATTGAAGAAACTGATCCCGAAGATGATTATCGCATTGCCATGCCAAGTAAGCCCAGCCACTTGGACTTCGGAAAGTCGACCGTTTCGAAGGCTGATCTCTCCAAGATGGTAAAATCAGGTTATTTCAATGAAAGTCAGAAGCAGCTACTTCGCTTCGGGGGAGAAGAAACTACCCCGAAGCCAGAGAAGGATGAGATAGTCATTTTCAAGAGCTTTCTAAAGGCTGGGTTAAGATTCCACCTTCATGGGATTATTGCAGATGTATTGAAGAAGTTTGGTATCTATTTTCACCAGTTGACTCCTAACGCTATCGTTAGGCTTAGTGTTTACATCTGGGCCCTCCGAAGCCAGGCGGTGGAACCGTTTGCCGACAGTTTTTGTCGAGTTCATGAGCTACATTACCAGACGAAGGCTAGAAAAGATGGATTACATGATAACTTTGGTTGCTACAATTTTGCCTATCGGAAAACCACAAAGTTTCCTGTTATTAGCTACCGAAGCAAATGGCCAGCAGGCTGGAAGTCAGAGTGGTTTTATGTGAAGGTTGACGAAGACAAAGAGAAGTTGGTACAAAGCCCACTTGAATTGATCTTCGGGGAAACAAGACCACGATGCCATATGACATTAGAAGGTCCCACCTGGGCTACACTGGGTGAGTTTAAAATTATTTCAGAGCATATCAGTACTAGGGACCTGGTTCAAGAGTTCTTGGCCTTCAGGGTTTTCCCTACTTTAAAAGAATGGGAAATGCCGAAGCTGGAAGGGGAGAAGAAAGAAGGGGAACTTGTCCGGCTTCCTTACCATTTCAAGTTCAAGAAATACTTTAAAAAACCTTGCCAAGAGTGGCTGGACACAGTTGAAGTAATGTGCAATGAAATTCTTGGGAATTACTCGAAAAAAGAAGATCAATTGATGACTGCGGCCTTCGGCACCCGTCCGAAGCGAAGACTAAACCGAGTGTTTGATGCCCTGGGTTTCGAGTACCCTGACTATGAACGGCTGAATAAGGGTGCTGAGGGCCAAAAAAGGAAAAGGGTGGCCGAAACTTTGAACAAAGATGAGGAAGAACCACCAAAAGAGAAGAATATTCCAAAGAAGAGAAGAATATCATCTCCGAAGCGAAAATTATCCGATGAAGAAGGGACTCCTGCATCACCCTCTACCACCGACGTGGAGGAAATCTTAAAGGTAATGACTGAAACCCTGCCCACGAAGCTAAGTCCATTAGGGCCTCAACTGACGAAGCTTTTTCGAAAGGTGGAGGATCCCGAAAAAACGAAGAAGATAACTAAAACAAAGAGACAAAGAATGATTGCAGTGACCGAAGTTATTGACAAGACGCCACCGAGGGCTTCAACTCGGAAAGCGCCAGCGGTTGAGGGCACAACAAATGTCGAAGTCGCACCTTCAGAGGTTGCGGCTACCGAAGCCGCTTCGGCCGAAGATTTGAACTTGGAAACTACAATTGAAGACATCGACAAAATACTGCTAGACATGGCCGCAGAAGAAGCTACCACTGCTGCCGAAGAAACCATGGCCACATTGCCTAGGAAGGGAAAGGAAATAGCCGAAGATACTTCGGAGGACGAAACCTTCATATTTCAAAATTTAGTTGGGCAAGAACTATCGAAGCCGAAATAGAAGAGCTTAAAGAATATGCCAAATCTTGCGGATATAAGCCAGGAGCTCTTCTTTTCGGAGGTATTGACGATGAGAAATTGAACTGCATCCAGGATCAAACTGGAGCTAAGGTCATCGGTACTCTATCAAAGAGTATCGGTTTTCCGAAGCTGGAAACGGATATCAGCCGCTACCGACGACAACATATCGTTGGTAGCTTATTTTATTCCAATTTCAAGGTGAACAACTTTTCTCTGACTTTTATTGTTTTTAATAATGAAAATGTTCCTAACGAAGGTTGTTTATGTGCAGAGCATGCTACTGAGCAAAGCTTTGAAAATGCAGCAAGATTTAGAGGATAAGAAACACGAAATTATAATTGAAAATTTAGAGAGCAGAATAAAAGAGCAATCAGCTATTATTGAAAAGAAAGACTTCGAACTCCAAACAACTGAAGGCTTATTGGCAGAAACTGAAGCTAAAGTAGCAGAATTGAATTTGAAGCTTCTCTGCCAATCAAAACAATTTGAACAAGAGAAGCTAGAGCTTAATTCAAAATTTGAGGCCGAAGTCCAAACGAACTCAGATTTGAAGAAATCATTGACAAGCCTTCAAGACAAATGTTTGAAATTTAGTAACAACTGTATTCAACAATTAAAAAAGATCTTTTATTCAGTTGGAGCCAGCAGTGGAAAGTTCACCCCTTCAGCTGAAAATTTGCCAAGAACCTTCGAACATATTGAAGCTGAAATTGATGAGCTTGACAAAGTTATAGCCGGGCACGGTGACTTCTGTGCCTGGGTAGCTTCTCGGGGCACTGCTGCAGCATTTCTGAAGGCCGGCTGTGATCATGGAAAAATCGTCAACAGGCCCAATTTCACTCTATCTCCATCAATACTAGACGATATTCCTGACCTCGCACGAAGCATTTCAAACAGATTTATAAAAATGATATGGACCAAAGGCGGGCGAGAAAAAGTTGGAGACGAAGCTCGAAGTCATCTTGAACCAGTAAGAAATCATACCTTGTGCTTACCTTCTCCCTCAAACTTGATTTTTACTCACAATACCTTGATTCATGTAGGATGACGAAGCTGAAACTGATGCTTAAAGAATATGCCGCCGAAGCTGAAGCCCGGTGAAGATTAGTAGGAGTAGACTGTAGAAAAAACTCAATAGACTTTTGTAATAACTTTTGTAAATGCAGCTAAACTGTTCTTAATGAACTTTGTTCATACCTTGTAATATATCCTTACCCTTCCATTGAGGCGCTTTGATGTGGACGAAATTAGTATTTTGAGCCGAAGGCGAAAAAACACCTTCCCTTCTTTTCGTACACAACGAAGCATAAAAGACCGCTTCTTCTTTTTTGCCGAAACCTCTCTTTTTTATACACAACGAAGCATAAAAGACCACTTCTTCTTTTTTGCCGAAACCTTTCTTTTTTATACACAACGAAGCATAAAAGGCCGCTTCTTCTTTTTTGCCGAGACAACCACTTATGCCATGAATGAATGTTTATGAATGCAAATGCTATGATGTAATGTGATGTGCGAATTAATATGCAAACACATATCCGAAGCCATACCCTCAACCATTATTTCCTTAGAAACAATCACACATCAGCTCTGCATTCCCTTAGGAACGACTTTGGAGCTTCTTCGCCTTTTACTTTCGGCGGAATCAGCGTTGACTTTTCGCTGTAAGCTCTGCATTCCCTTAGGAACGACTTTGGAGCTTCTTCGCCTTTTACTTTCGGCGGAATCAGCGTTGACTTTTCGCTGTAAGCTCTGCATTCCCTTAGGAACGACTTTGGAGCTTCTTCACTTTTTCAGTTTTCGGCACTCGATGGTGCGTTCTCAGCTTTTACATTTACATTCCTTGGGGGATTTTGCTCTTATAGAACTAAAAAGGAAATTACATATGATGGCCCCATTAAAAACCTTTCTCCCCCTTTAGAAAGGAAAAGGGTGCCATGAAAAAAGAAAAAACATAAAAAAGTTACATCAAATTACACATAATATCGCCGAAGCTCATCCGCATTCCAAGATCTTGGAATGTCGTTGCCGTCCATATCCTTCAATCTGTATGAACCAGGTCTTGACGAAGATGCTACTAAGAAAGGCCCCTCCCATTTCAACTGTAACTTGCCCACTGTGTCTAGGTTGGCCACTCTCCGAAGCACCAAGTGTCCCGGCTCAATATTCTTTAACCGAACTTTTCTATCTCGCCATTTGACTGTTTCGGCTTGGTATTTATTGATATTCTCGACAGCTTGAAGCCTGATCCCTTCTAAAGCATCTTTTTCCACAAAGCAGGCATCTTCAGGACCTGATACTGTCGAAGCTACTACTCTTATTGATCCAGTTTTAGCTTCTTCCGGAATTATTGCTTCGTCACCGAATAATAACTTGAATGGAGTAAAGCCTGTAGACCTTGATGTTGTTGTATTGTGGCTCCACACCACTTTGGTTAACTGATCTGGCCACTTTCCCCTAGGTTGATTGAAGATTAACTTCATTATTCCTGTCATTATGATGTCGTTGGCTCTTTCAACGAGCCCATTTGACTCCGGATGCCTGACTGATGCAAAATGGATCTTCGTACCAATTTGATCACAGAAATTTCTGAAAGCTTCGGAGTCGAACTGTGTTCCATTATCTACAGTGATGGCCTTCGGTACCCCGAAACGACAAACAATATTCTGCCAGAAAAACTTTTGGACAGTGGCCGAAGTTATTGTGGCTAATGGCTTTGCCTCAATCCATTTAGAAAAATACTCCACAGCCACTATAACATATCTTAAATTCCCTTGAGCCGGTGGTAATGGACCTAACAAGTCAAGGCCCCACCTTTGCAATGGCCAGATGGGTTGTATGAGCTGTGTTAAAGACGAAGGTTGTTTTTGATCTCTTGCACATTTCTGACAACCTTCGCACTTTTGAACCAATTCCGCTGCATCCGAAGCTGCCTTCGGCCAATAAAAACCTTGACGGAAAACTTTTCCAAGCAACGGCCTAGATCCAATGTGAGATCCACACAGGCCTGCATGTATTTCTTTCATCAACTCTATACCTTCGGTTCTGGACAAACACTTGAGCAGCGGAGCGCAAACTCCATGCTTATACAATTCCTCTTCTATCATGACATATGGACGAGCTCTTGCCTCTATCCTCCTGTTATAAGCTTCGTCATCTGAAAGGAACTTACCCTGAAGGTAAGAGATGATCTCAGTTCTCCAATCTTCGCTATAAACAGGAGATATGTTGAGGACTGCTCTTTCAAGGAGTTCCACTGAAGGTGCCTTTATTGTTTCGAAAAACACATCCGAAGGTAAAGGCAGCCCCTGTGCTGCTGACTTAGCTAGCAAATCAGCATGCTCATTTTGTCCTCGAGGGATATTTTTGACAGAAAATCCTTCGAAGGAAGCTTCGATTCTTCGGACCGTGTCCAGATATTTTTTAAGCTTCGGATCTTTAGCCTTGCAACTCTTGTCGATATGACCTGAAACAACCTGGGAATCAGTTTTAAGGATGGCCCTTCTGATTCCCATTGCTTTTAATTTCCGAAGGCCCAAAAGCAGAGCTTCGTACTCAGTAACATTGTTTGTACAACTAAAATCAAGTCTTGCTGCATAACAAGTTTTAACTTTGGATGGTGAGACCAGCACAGCGGCTGCTCCTGCTCCGAAGGTTCCCCAAGAGCCATCACAAAACACTGTCCACACTTCGGCATCCTTATTTGTTTCTTCATCCTGAGCCCCTGGCGTCCAATCGGCAATGAAATCTGCCCATTTTCCAATCCGTCCAGTAGCTTCTCTATTTCTCATAATATCCTTCAACGGCTGCGAAGAAGGAACGACAATATTGTATGCTTGAAAATAATGCCGAAGCTTCCTGGATGCCATCAAAACGGCATATAATACCTTCTCCAGTTCTGTATAATTTTTCTTTGATACACTAAGGACTTCAGATAAAAAATACACTGGAACCTGCTTCTTGACTTGGCCATCAAGCTTCTCCTGGACAAGTGCTGCACTTACTGCTGAGTGCGAAGCTGCCACATATAACAATAAAGGAGCCCCTGGCGTTGGTGGAGTTAATGTTGTTAGATCTATCAAATATTGCTTCAGCTCTTCAAAGGCTTTTTGTTGATTTGATCCCCATTGAAAGACTTCGGCTGATTTCAGCACTTCGAAGAATGGTAAATTTCTTTCTACTGATCTAGATATGAATCTATTGAGAGATGCCAGCCTCCCTGTCAATCTTTGGGCCCCCTTTCTTGTAGTTGGTGGCTCCATTCGAAGTATAGCTTCAATTTTACTTGGATTAGCTTCAATTCCCTTTGTTGAAACCAAGCATCCAAGAAATTTCCCCTTCTTTACTCCGAAGACACATTTTTCTGGGTTCAGCTTTAAGCCAGCTTGTCTGAAACTGGCGAAGGTCTCCTGCAAATCAGCAATATGATTTTCCTGTTTCGTGCTTTTTACAATGATGTCATCAACATAAGTTAGCACATTTCTGCCTATCTGAGACTGGAGGACCTTCGCAGTCATTCTGCTAAAACTTCCTCTAGCATTTTTGAGTCCCTCAGGCATCCGAAGATAGCAATATGTGCCACTTGGGGTTATGAAGCTAGTCTTCGGCTCATCTTCCTTCTTCATCCAGATTTGGTGATAACCTGAGTAACAGTCTAGCAGGCTCATGAGCTCTGAAGAAGCTGCTGCATCAACTAAAGAGTCTATTCTTGGCAATGGGAATTCGTCCTTCGGACAGGCCTTGTTGAGATCTGTAAAGTCGATACACATTCTCCACTTGCCATTGGCCTTCTTTACCATAACAGTGTTAGCTAGCCACTCTGGGTACTTTACTTCTCTGATAACTCCTGCACTGAGGAGTCTTTTTACTTCATTGCGAGCCCCTTCGGCCTTATCATCAGACATTTTCCGAAGCCTCTGCTTTCGGGGTCTGAAGGATGGGTCAACATTGAGCGAGTGCTCAATAACATCCCGATTTACTCCGCAGAGGTCATTAGCTGACCATGCAAAAACATCTTTGTTGTTGAACAAAAACCTTATCAAGGTTTTCTCCTGCTCTTCGGATAATTGAGAGCCCAACAGCACCTTCTGCTCTGCTATGTCCTCACATAAGAGCATGGGCTTCGGCTGATCTGCTGAAGCTGCTTTCTCCCTTCTGAATTTGTACTGTTCACAAGCTTCAGCTCCATCTATGTTATGGATTGCTTTGGAGTCAGTCCAGCTTCCTTCGGCCCTTCTAGCAGCTTCCTGGCTTCCATGAATAGCAATAGGCCCTTGGTCCGAAGGTATCTTCATGCAGAGGTAAGCTGGGTGAAGAATTGCTTCGAAGGCATTGAGAGTGCCGCGACCAATGATAGCATTATAAGGATACTCCATGTCAACAATATCAAACACAATTTGCTCAGTCCTTGTGTTGTTAACAAATCCGAAGGTTACTGGCATGGTAATCTTCCGCCCTCCGAAGCCACAAAGAGGGTGTGTAGCATCATGGATCTTGTCTTCGGGCTCTTGCATTTGTCTGAAGGCCTTAGCAAATATGATATCAGCTGCACTGCCTGTATCAACCAAGACATTGTGAACCAGAAACCCTTTGATAACACAAGAGATAACCATGGCATCGTTGTGTGGGTAATCCTTGAGTTGAAGGTCCTCTTGGGAGAAGGTAATAGGAATGTGAGACCATCTCGACTTGATGAAGGGTCCTTGCACCCCAACATGCTGTACTCTTCTCTGTGCTTCCTTCTTCTGCTTCTTGTTGGATGGCTCTGAACATGAACCGCCTGTTATCGGGAACAGCAGCTTCGGAGCCAAAGGAGCTCCAGCTTGATCGTTGAACGAAGCCATCAGCTCAAAAAAGTGGAAGTGAGTTCACCGGAGGTGGGCGCCAATGTTGGGGACTTGTTCTCAAATGCTTCGGATTAAGAACAAGGCAACATAAAAAGTGTTAAATGATAAGGTCCTTCGTCCTTTGAAATATTATTTCCCTTCGGGATATAATGTGCTCCGGGCGAAGGTCACAAATAACATATCTTCGTAAGCACAATAAACTATGACGAAGGACTTATATGCAACATAAAAAGTAATATAAACATTTAAATATTATCACAACATCATTTCTATTTTATTATCATATAAAAATAGAAATGACTCCAAATTACAAGTGTACCTTCGGATTGCAGGAAGGCAAAAGTACAAGGATGACGGAAAGCAAATGCCAAGTCAGCGTGAACAGTACGGGGGTACTGTTCATCTATTTATAGACACAGGACACAGCCTGTGAAGAATTACAATTATGCCCCTCATAAAAGTTTACAACATTGACCCAGACCTTTATGGATTAAAAGGTCATTCTATCTCTAAGTCGGTTTGTAATGCTGAAGCTTCATGAAGAGAAACCTTCGGTCATCTCCTGGGGACAACTTCAGCCGAAGCTGCTCCTTCTTACAAGACCTTCGGCGCAACGAAGCATGACCCCAACAGGAGGTGGGCGCCAATGTTGGGGGCTTGTTCTCAAGTGTTATGAACTAAAAACAAGGCAACATAATATGTTAAAGGTTAATGCCCTTCGTCTTCCGAAGCATTATTTCCCATAGGATATAATGATCTTCAGACGAAGGTGATGAAGGACATACCTTCATCATCACAACATATGATAATGAAAGAAGAAGTATATGAAACATAAAAGACAACATGAATAATGATATGACATTGCTAACATATTTATTATTATCATGAATAAACAGAAACAATATTATATTACATTTGTACCTTCGGCTTGACAGAAGGTAAAAGTCCAAGCATGATGCACGAGTGAATACAAGTCAGCGTGAACAGTACGGGGGTACTGTTCATCTATTTATAGGCACAGGACGCAGCCTGTGAAAAATTACAGTTATGCCCTTTGCATTCACTATTGACTTATAGAAAAATCTATGAGGACTAGATAGCCTTTTCCCTTTTAAGTCATTTCCTCTTCCCGCGATTGAGCCAAAGCTTCCTTTCACATAGCTTCGGAGCAACAACAACCTTCGTCACGATCATGCCCTTCTCATCGTATATGCTTTTAATCCTGAATCCGAAGGTACCTGTCTATAAACCATACTTGGAAGACATTGTTAAATTACGTTTTTGAGGACCTTCGGAGGACGAAGGCCCCCAACATATACCTTTGATCATACCTCTTTTATGTCTATGACTAAGTGTTTTCAAGTGTATTCTCATGCTTAGACATAGAATTGAAAGGGAAATGGAGTATTCGGCAAAGACGATGCTTCCACTCAACTCCATCGGTATTCCTCCATCTCTCCACATTAGTATAATCTTTCACTCATATATTGTTTGCCAAAGGGGGAGAGAAGTTACTAAGGGCTCATATTTCACTCAAAGTATCTGTTTTTGGCGATTCATGCCAAAGGGGGAGAAAGTATTAGCCCAAAGCAAAAGGATCGCACCACCACGCCAAATTCAAAATTTTTCGAAACAAGTTTAAGTTTTTAAATGTTTTTTCAATTGGTATCTTTGAAATTAGCATTCCTCTAAGAAATTCTATCTCAATTGGTAAAACCCTCTTGAACACTAAGAGGAGAATTTCATTAAGGAGGAGTTTTGTTTAGTCAAAGGAAAAGCATTTGAAACAGGGGGAGAAAATTTCAAAATCTTGAAAATGCTTCTCGAAATCTTACTTATATACCTTTGACTATTTGCAAAAGACTTTGAAAAGAATTTCTAAAAGAATTTGCAAAAACAAAACAAGTGGTGCAAATGTGGTCCAAAATGTTTAAAGAAAGAAAGCAATCCATGCATATCTTATGAAAGTTTAAATTGGTTTAATTCCAAGCAACCTTTGCACTTACCTTATGCAAACTAGTTCAATTCTGCACTTATATATTTGCTTTGGTTTGTGTTGGCATCAATCACCAAAAAGGGGGAGATTGAAAGGGAAATAGGGTCAAACCTTTTCCTAAATGATTTTGGTGGTTGAATTGCCCAACACAAACAAATTGGACTAACTAGTTTGCTCTAGATTATGAGCTCTACAAGTGCCAAAGGTTCAACACAAACCAATAAAAAGTCCAAGATAGGGTTCAAAACAAAAGGAGCAAAAGAAACCGAAGGCAGCCCTGGTCTGGCGCACCGGACAGTGTCCGGTGCACCAGGGTGGATCAACTCAAACTTGCCACCTTCGGGTTTCTAGAAATGCCACTCCGCTATAATTCATCGGACTGTCCGGTGTAGCACCAGACTGTTCGGTGTGCCATGTGGAGCAATGGCTACTGCGCCAACGATCGTCTGCAAAAGCAACAGTGAGTGAACAGTGCGCGTGTGCGCGCGCATAGTCAGAGCAGGCGCCAGAAGGCGCACCGGACTGTCCGGTGACCTAGACTGTCAGAGCTCCAATGGTCAAACCCTAACGGTTGGGTGACATGGCTGGCGCATCGGACGGTGTCCGGTGGCACACCGGACTGTCTGGTGCGCCCATCGACAAACAGCCTCCCCCAACGGCCATTTTGGTGGGTGGGGCTATAAATACCCCCCAACCACCACACTTCAAGGCATCCAAGTTTTTCAGACATCTCACTCAATACAAGAGCTAGTGCATTTAATACAAGACACAAATAGATTGAATCAAAGCCTCTCGAAGTCCCAATTCCACTCAAAGCAATTAGTGACTAGAGAGAGAGTTTTGCTTGTGTTCTTTGAGCTCTTGCGCTTGGATCGCTTTTCTTCTTCCTCTTTCTTGTTCTCAATACACTTGTAATCAAAGCAAGAGACACCAAGTTGTGGTGGTCCTTGTAGGGGTCTAAGTGACCCAGTTTGATTAAGGAGAAAAGCTCACTTGGTCTAGGTGACCGTTTGAGAGAGGGAAAGGGTTGAAAGAGACCCGGTCTTTGTGACCACCTCAACGGGGAGTAGGTTTGCAAGAACTGAACCTCGGTAAAACAAATCACCGTGTCATCCGCTTCATTTCCTTTTGATTTGTTTTTTGCCCTCTCTTTCGGACTCGATTTTAATTCTAACGCTAACCCCGGCTTGTAGTGTGTGCTTAAGGTTATAATTTTCAGATTCTGCCTATTCACCCCCCTCTAGGCGACTTTTAGCCGGGTCATGGCTCTGTAAGCACGTCAGGATGTACTCGATCACCGCCCGACAGAGCCTGCCACCTTCGGTCTCCAGGCGAGCGCCCAGAATTTGGTCCAGGCGTCGGAGGCGGTCGGCGACGGAGTCTAGCACCGGAAGCGCGTCGAAGACGGACGCCGACAGCTCCGACATCGGGATGGGACTCATCCCTAGCGGCACCAGTGCCGTGCTCGCCTCGCCGGCCCATGCGGCGATGCGCTGGACCCCGGCGCGATGCTCCGCCTGGAGGTCTTCAAGAGCTTTCCTGATGGCCTCCACCGCCTGGGGGCCTGGAGCTGCCTGCGCCGCCTGGAACCGCTGGATCCGCTCCTCCAGCTTCTTCTCCTTCTCCTCCGCCTCGAGCTCATGCTCGGCCACCAACTTGCCCCACCTTTCGAGCATTTTCTCCTAGAAGGCGAGGTCTGTCTCCCTCCTAGCGAGGTCCGCCGCCCGCCTGTCCAGGGATGCATCCTTCCCCTTGAGGTTCTCCTTGGTAAGGGCAATGTCGCTAGCCTTGTCCTCCAGCTTCTGCTCCCATTTTCTGATCTTCTCTACGGCCTCCACTTGCTGGATCCACTGCTCTTCTAGGATCTTGTCCATGGCACTCAGCTTGGCCCGGAGCTCTGTGACGACCGCCTCCCTCTGGCTCAAGGCCTCCTCCCTCTTGGCCAACCTCTTCTCCTTTCGTCTCGCCTCCAGCTCCCTGGCGTACATCTTCTGGAGGTCCTTTTTGTAGTCTTTGCGGTCCCGCGCGAGTTCGGACCGCTCAAAAGCGAACTGCTGGGACGCCGCCTTGGTGCGCTCCTCCAGCTGGGTGTGCCAGTCGCTGAGGCACTGGTGCTCATATTCCAGCGCCTCCCATTCCCGCCGGATCACCGCCTTGGTCTCATGAAGAGCCTGATGGGCACGAGACAACACCCGGGGGAGGGGAACTGGAGCTACCTCTGCCTCGGCGCTGGACCGGAGCCACCGCCCAAAAACCACCTCCGTCTCCTCCGGACTAGGCGGCGGGATGGAGCTGGATGCGCCCCTTGCGTCACCCTCGACGGCAGGAGTGGGCGCAGTTGGGACCTCCTCCGCCGCTGTCGGCGGTGTACTCGACGACATCGCCGTCGTTGAGGCTGTGGTAGCCGTCGGCGCAGTTGGGACCTCCCTCGCCGCTGCGACGCCGCTTGGCGTTGACGCCGCAGCTGCTGGAGCATGGGGGCCCGGTGGCGCTGTCTCGGCGGCAGTAGCCAGGGGTGGACCGTCGACACCATTCCCAGCAGATGCCTGCTGCTGAGAGCTAGACCCGCCAGCAGGCATAGTATCCGGCGGAGGAGGCGCGACCTTGGGAGCAGAGGGGGAGGAAGCCCTGGCAAGCAAAGGATGGGTTAAGACACATCGACATGATAACTACACTAGCAAAAAAGAGGGCTACACTTACTTGGGGCCCTGGACCTTCCAGGGACCCTAGAAGCGGGACGTTCACTGCTGCTGTTGTTGTTGCTGCTGCTGTGGTTGTTGCTGCTGCTGGTGCCCCTAGGGGAGATCACCCCCAGGTGGTGGTGTTGGTGGCGGCGGGACCGATGGTGGTGGTGGTGGTGGTGGCGGCGGGACTAATGGTGGTGGTGGCGGAGCACTGCCGCTCCTCTGCGCGCCTTGGGCCTAGGAGCCGGCCTTCTCGGCCCCGCCAGTAGTCTTCTGGCGCTTCTGAGGGGGTCCGAGGCAAGTGACCTATCGGCGCAACGCAACCGGCGTCACCTCTCTTCCTCCGACCCCCCGGTGCCACCTAGGGCGGAGGAGCTGCTTGTAGGTCCCTTGCCGCTATCCATGGAGTTGGGGGCCACGGTGGGACCGACATTGGGAGCCCTACTGGCGGGCCAGGGACCCCCAGCTGGTACACTAGGGATCTGGATCCCGCAGAGGGGGTCCCGACTGCCGGTCTGACGAACTGCCATGCCGCTCTCGTCGAGGGTCGGCAGTGTGGCCGGGACCGCCATTCGTAGCCCTGGGTCATCACACAACAACGGGATGTCCTGGGGGAGAATCAAAGATTCGGGGACAAAGGACTCACCCGTAATCCCCTTCACCAAGAGTTCCAGCTCCTCCCAGGACAGATCGGTCCCCGGCCCATGCTGGATCCTGCCAATGTCATTTGGGCCGGTGAACCAGCAACACAGACGTGGCCTCCTCTGCAGCGGCATGACCCGGTGCTTCAGGAAATCACCGACCACGTGCATCGAGGTCAGACCACCGGCTACCAAGCCCTTGATCTTGTCCAACACGGGCAGGAGCTCTGGCGCAAGGGACGGCTTGGCCCTCCATTGCTTTCGGTCGAGTGTTGGTCCGTCGCTCGGCAGCGCAAGGCGGTCGTTGGCCTCGGTGCTGACGATCACCCAGTCGTTGCGCCAGTTTTCCCACCTCGTGCCGCCAAGGGTGGGGATGTAGGACACGGCTGAATCTGACTTCGTCTAGAAGTAATAGGCACCAAGATGGTCCTTGGCTTTCCCAAACTTCACCAACGCAAAGAAATGGTGGAAGAGGGAAGTGCAGGGGGCCACCCCCATGAACATGTTGTAGAGGTGGACGAAGATGGCTGCCTGGAGGATGGAGTGGGGCGTGAGGTGCTGGAGCTGGAGCCTGAACTCCTCCAGCAGCAACAGGAAGAAAGGCGAGATCGGCAGCGCCAACCCGTAGGAGATGTAGGAGATGAACAAGACGAACTCCCCGGCGGCGAGCCACCGAGGGGGACGACGCCGGCGCGGACTCTCCCGGTGAGCCTCGGCGCGGTCAACCCGAGCAGGCCGCACGCCAAATTGAGTGCCGCCTTAGACTAAAAACGGTCGGGATGGCCAAGCGAAGTCATGGCGTCGGTGATGGCACAGGTGTAGAGCAGGAGAGCGCGAAGGCAAAGGGGCGCAGAGGGCTCAAAGGCGAAAGAGCGCAGCGATTGGGAGAGAATGCGAAAGCGTAACTGCTGCACGCGAAGGTGAACCCTTTTTCAAGGAAACTCTCCCGCTCGCGCCCTGAGACGCCACGAGGAATCCCGCCAGACGTGCACCTAGCGCCCACGCGGCCCAGTCTCTGACACGGGGGCCTGGGTCCACAAGTCATACAACTGGTGTGCTGGTCTCCGAGTGCGAAGAAGGCAAACCGCCACACGGGAAGCGAACCGCCGCGCACGATCGCGTGCCGCTTCGGGCCACTGCAGAGGGATATTTTTTAACCAAGGCGGTGGCAACGAGGCGCCCCGCGCGTGGCCCGATGGAACCGCTAGACGTGGGGTCGTGGGTCAGTCAGCCGCGGGGACAGATATGGCAGTTGATGTGACCAAAGGCAGATTGACAGCGCGTGTGTCGGGGACCATAATTAGGGGTACCCTCAAGGCTCCTAAATCTCAGCTGGTAACCCCCATCAGCACAAAGCTGCAAAGGCTTGATGGGTGCGATTAAGTCAAGGATCGGTCCATTCGAGGGACGCGATCACGCCTCGCCCGAGCCCAGCCTCGGGCAAGGGCAGCCGACCCTGGAGGACCTACGTCTCGCCCGAGGCCCCCCTCCAGCAACGGACACACCTTCGGCTCGCCCGAGGCCCAGTCTTCACCAAGAAGCAGCCTTGGCCAAATCGCCACACCGACTGACCAAATCGTAGGGGCATTTAATGCAAAGGTGGCCTGACACCTTTATCCTGACGCATGCCCTCCAGTCGATAGAGCCGAAGTGACCGCTGTCACTTCGCCGCTCCACTGACCAGTCTGACAGGAAGACAGCGCCGCCTACGCCGCTCCGACTGCTGAGCCACTCGACAGAGCGAGGCTGACAGCGGCCAAGTCCGGCCTCAGGCGTCATAGGAAACTCCGCCTCGCCCGACCTAGGGCTCGGACTCGGGCTCAGCCCCGGAAGACGGCGAACTCCGCTCCGCCCAACCCCAGGGCTCGGACTCGGGCTCAGCCCCGGAAGACGGCGAACTCCGCTCCGCCCGACCCCAGGGCTCGGACTCGGGCTCAGCCCTAGAAGACGGTGAACTCCGCTCCGCCCGACCCCAGGGCTCGGACTCGGGCTCGGCCCCGGAAGACGACGAACTCCGCCTCGCCCGACCCCAGGGCTCGGACTTCGGCTCGGCCCCGGAAGACGACGAACTACGCTTCGCCCGATCCCAGGGCTCGGACTCAACCCTGACCTAAGCCGACGGTCTCCGCCTCGTCCGACCTGGGGGCTCGGACTCGACCTCGACCTCGGAAGACAGACTCGACCTCGACCTCGGAGGAGCCTCCACCTTGCCCAACCTAGGGCACGGACCAACCACGTCAACAGGAAGCGCCATCATTACCCTACCCCGAGCTGACTCAGGCTATGGGGAACAAGACCGGCGTCCCATCTGGCTCGCTCCACCATATGAGTAATGATGGCGCCCCGCATGCCCTGTGACGACGGTGGCTCTCAGCCCCCTTACGGAAGCAAGAGGACGTCAGCAAGGACTCGACAGCCCCGACAGCTGTCCTTCCACCAGGCTCCAGCGCTCCTCCGACGGCCACGACACCATGTGAACTAGGTGCCAAGACCTCTCTGGCTGCCACGATGGCATGTACTTAGGGCGCTAGCTCTCTACCGCTAGACACGTTAGCACATTGCTACACTCCCCATTGTACACCTGGATCCTCTCCTTACGCCTATAAAAGGGAGGACCAGGGCCCTCTTACAGAGGGTTGGCCGCGCGGGGAAGGACGGGACGGCGCTCGCACAAGGCCGCTCGCTCCCTCCCGCGTGGACGCTTGTAACCCCCTACTGCAAGCGCACCCGACCTGGGCGCAGGGCTAACACGAAGGCCGCGGGTTCCACTCTCCCACGCCTGTCTCCCTCCGGCTGCTGTCTTCCCCCCTTCGCGTTCCGCCTCGCGTCGACCCATCTGGGCTAGGGCACGCGGCGACAATTCACTCGTCGGTCCAGGGACCCCCCGGGTTTCGAAACACCGACAGTTGGCGCGCCAGGTAGGGGCCTGCTGCGTGTTGACGAACAGCTTCCCGTCAAGCTCCAGATGGGCAGTGTCCAGCAACCTTTCCAACCCGGGACAGTGCTCCGTTTCGGAAGTCTTGAGTTCATGTCCCTCGACGGCAGCTACGACATGATACTCCTTCCCCCGCCGCGCGACAGCGACAATGGCGGTCGACAACCCGCCCGCCGGCAGGGAAACCAATGACGCCTTCCCCACGTGGTGGAAGGACGACATTCGGGCTTGTCCCGTCCTCTCCCCCGCCGACGGAGGAGGAGGCGGGGCAACCAAGGCCAAGCGGGAGGTGGCACCTCGTTGGCTGTCGAGCGAGTCGACGGCGCCGGCGCCCCAACGGGGAGCGCGTCGGGCATCGACCTCGTGTCTGAGACGAAGATGAGCGCCATCTCCCCGCAACGCGCCAATCTCAAGCAAACCGACGACGCCAGCACGCTCGCGAAGGACTTGTTGGGCGTCACCCTCGTACCTGAGACGACGGTGCAGTCAGTCCCTGACGCGACTTCATCACCGCCCGTCGACCGAAAGGTACCAACCGATTCCCACCTCGCATCTTTTGGATTCGGCCTCGACCCACCAAGCGACTCCGCTTCGGTGGACACTCTCATAGAGGCGAGTCCAAACCCTCCGGGGTATCGTGTGCAGTCACCCTGGGACCGGCTGACGGTCGTCTCGTCCTATGGGCCCTCGGGGTCCGAGGAAGATGGCGAGCCCGACCTCTATTGGGATTTCTCCGGACTTGGTAACCCCAGTGCCGTGCGGGACTTCATGACCGCATGTGACTACTGCCTTTCCGACTGTTCCGACGGTAACCGCAGCCGCGACGACGAGCACTGCGGTCCAAGTCGTGAATGTTTCCACGTCGATCTAGGGGGTCCCGGCGAAGGCAACCATCTTGGTATGCCGGAGAACGGTGATCTCCCTAGGCCCGTGCCTCGCGTTGACATCCTTCGGGAGCTAGCTGTGGTCCCTGTCCCGGCAGGGGGTCCTGACCCACAGCTCGAGCAAATCCACGAGAGACACGCCAGGCTCGACGAGGGAGAAGGAACGCTTGTGCCGATCCGCCGGGACATCGGGCAGGAATGGGCGGGCCAACCTCTGGCCGGAGAAGCGCGTCATCTCCCCCAGGGCATCCAGCACCGCATCGCCGACGACGTCAGGGTAAGGCCGCCACCGGATTCCAATGGAGTCGGCCAGAACCTGGCTGTAGCGGCGATACTTCTCCGCACGATGCCGGAGCCATCAACCACCGAGGGGCGGCGTATCCAGGGAGAGCTCAAGAATCTCCTAGAGGACGCCGCGGTCTGACAGGCCGAAAGCTCCGCCTCCCAAAGGCAGGGGTACCCCTCGGAACATCACGCTGCGACTTCCCGATTCATGCGGGAAGCCTCGGTCCATACCGGGCGCACACGCAACACAACGCCTGCGGCCCCGGGTCGCCTCGGCAACGAGCACCATCATCACAGCCGTCGGGCCCACCTCGACGACAGGGTGCGCCGAGGCTACCACCCCAGGCGTGGGGGACGCTACGACAGCGGGGAGGATCAGAGTCCTTCGCCCGAACCACCCAGTCTGCAGGCTTTCAGCCACGCCATACGACGGGCGTCGTTCCCGACTCGGTTCCGAACCCCGACTACTATCACGAAGTACTCGGGGGAGACGAGACCGGAACTGTGGCTCACGGACTATCGGCTAGACTGCCAACTAGGTGGAACAGACGATGATAATCTCATCATCCGCAACCTCCCCCTGTTCCTCTCCGACACCGCTCGAGCCTGGCTGGAGCACCTGCCCCCAGGGCAGATCTCCAACTGGGACGACCTGGTCCAAGCCTTCGCCGTCAATTTCCAAGGCACGTACGTGCGCCCTGGAAACTCCTAGGATCTCCGAAGCTGCCGCCAGCTGTCGGGAGAGTCTCTCCGGGACTACATCCGGCGATTCTCGAAGCAGCGCACCGAGCTGCCCAACGTCACCGATTCGGATGTCATCGTCGCGTTCCTCGCCGGCACCACCTGCCGCGACCTAGTGAGCAAGCTGGGTCGCAAGACCCCCACCAGGGCGAGCGAGCTGATGGACATCGCCACCAAGTTCGCCTCTGGCTAGGAGGCGGTTGAGGCCATCTTCCGGAAGGACAAGCAGCCCCAGGGCCGCCCACCGGAAGATGCTCCCGAGGCGTCAACTCAGCGCGGCACCAAGAAGAAGGGTAAGAAGAAGTCGCAAGCGAAACGCGATGCCGCCGACGCGAACCTTGTCGCCGCCGCCGAGTACAAGAACCCTCAGAAACCTCCGGGAGGTGCCAACCTCTTCGACAAGATGCTCAAGGAGCCATGCCCTTATCATCAGGGGCCCGTCAAGCACACCCTTGAGGAGTGTGCCATGCTTCGACGACACTTCCACAAGTCCGGGCCACCCGCGGAGGGTGGCAAGGCTCTCGACGACGCTAAGAAGGAAGATCACAAGGCAGGAGAGTTCCCCGAGGTCCGCGACTGCTTCATGATCTACGGTGGGCAAGTGGCGAACGCCTCGGCTCGGCACCGCAAGCAAGAGCGTCGGGAGGTCTTCTCGGTAAAGGTGGCAGCGCCAGTCTACCTAGACTGGTCCGACAAGCCCATCACCTTCGACCAGGCCGACCATCCAGACCACGTGCCGAGCCTAGGGAGATACCCACTCGTTGTCGACCCCATCATCGGCAACGTCAGGCTCACCAAGGTCCTCATGGACGGAGGCAGCAGCCTCAACATCATCTACGCCGAGACCCTCGGGCTCCTGCAGATCGATCTATCCTCGGTCCGGACGGGCGCTGCGCCTTTCCACGGGATCATCCCCGGGAAGCGCGTCCAACCCATCGGACAACTCGATCTACCCGTCTGCTTCGGGATGCCCTCCAACTTTCGAAGGGAGATCCTCACGTTCGAAGTGGTCGGGTTTCGAGGAATCTACCACGTAGTGTTGGGGAGGCCATGCTACGCCAAGTTCATGGCCGTCCCCAACTACACCTACCTCAAGCTCAAGATGCCTGGCCCCAACAGGGTCATCACCGTCGGGCCCACGTACCGACACGCATACGAATGCGACGTGGAGTGCGTGGAGTACGCGAGGCCCTCGCCGAGTCCGAGGCCCTCATCGCCGACCTGGAGAGCCTCTCTAGGGAGGCGCCGGACGTGAAGCACCACGCCGGCAACTTCGAGCCAGCGGAGATGGTTAAGTCTGTCCCTCTCGACCCCTGCAACGACGCCTCCAAGCAGATCCGGATCGGCTCCGAGCTCGACCCCAAATAGGAAGCAGTGCTCATCGACTTTCTCCGCACAAACGCCGACGTTTTCGCTTGGAGTCCCTCGGACATGCCCGGCATACCGAGGGAAGTCGCCGAGCACTCGCTGGATATCCGAGCTGGAGCCCGACCCGTGAAGCATCCTCTATGCCGATTCGACGAAGAAAAGCGCAGAGCCATTGGCGAGGAGATCCACAAGCTAATGGCGGCAGGGTTCATCAAAGAGGTATTCCATCCCGAATGGCTTGCCAACCCTATGCTTGTGAGAAAGAAAGGGGGGAAATGGCGGATGTGTGTAGACTACACTGGTCTAAACAAAGCATGTCTGAAAGTTCCCTACCCTCTGCCTCGCATCGATCAAATCATGGATTCCACTGCTGGGTGCGAAACCCTGTCTTTCCTCGATGCCTACTCAGGGTATCACCAGATCAGGATGAAAGAGTCCGACCAGCTCGCGACTTCTTTCATCACACCCTTCGGCATGTACTGCTATGTTACCATGCTGTTTGGTTTGAGGAATGCGGGTGCAACGTACCAGTGATGCATGAACCATGTGTTCGGCGAACACATCGGCCGAACGGTCGAGGCCTACGTCGATGACATCGTAGTCAAGACGAGGAAGGCCTTCGACCTCCTTTCTGACCTTGAAGTGACATTCCGATGTCTCAAGGCTAAAGGCGTGAAGCTCAATCCCGAAAAGTGTGTCTTCGGGGTCCCCCGAGGCATGCTCTTGGGGTTCATCGTCTTCGAGCGGGGCATCGAGGCCAACCCAGAGAAGATCGCAGCCATCACCAGCATGGGGCCCATCAAGGACTTGAAAGGCGTACAGAGGGTCATGGGATGCCTCACGGCTCTGAGCCATTTCATCTCGCGCCTCGGTGAAAGAGGCCTGCCTCTGTACCGCCTCTTAAGGAAGGCCGAGTGCTTCGCTTGGAGTCCTGAGGCCGAGGAAGCCCTCGGGAACCTGAAGGCGCTCCTCACGAACGTGCCCATCTTGGTACCCCCCGCTGCCGGAGAAGCCCTCTTGATCTACGTCGCCGCGACCACTCAGGTGGTTAGCGCCGCGATTGTGGTCAAGAGACGAGAAGAGGGGCATGCATTGACCGTCCAGAGGCCAATCTACTTCATCAGTGAGGTACTGTCCGAAACCAAGATCCACTACCCACAAATTCGGAAGCTGCTGTACGCGGTGATCCTGACGCGGTGGAAGTTGCGACACTACTTTGAGTCTCATCCGGTGACTGTGGTGTCATCCTTCCCCCTGGGGGAGATCATCCAGTCCCGAGAGGCCTCGGGTAGAATTGCAAAGTGGGCGGTGGAGATCATGGGCGAGACAATCTCGTTCGCCCCCCGGAAGGCCATCAAGTCCCAGGTCTTGGCGGACTTCATGGCTGAATGGGTCGACACCCAGCTCCCGACAGCTCCGATCCAACTGGAGCTCTGGACCATGTTTTTCGACGGGTCGCTGATGAAGACAGGGGCCGGCGCGGGCCTGCTCTTCATCTCGCCCCTCGGGAAGCACCTACGCTACGTGCTATGCCTCCACTTCCCGGCGTCCAACAACGTGGCTGAGTACGAGGCTCTAGTAAACGGGTTGTGAATCGCCATCAAGCTAGGGGGTCTGACGCCTCGACGCTCGCGGTGACTCGCAGCTCGTCATCAACCAAGTCATGAAGAACTCCCACTGCCGCAACCCGAAGATGGAAGCTTACTGCGATGAGGTTCGGCGCCTGGAAGACAAGTTCTACGGGCTCGAGTTCAACCACATCGCCCGACGCTACAACGAGACTGCGGATGAGCTGGCTAAAATAGCCTCGGGGTGAACAGCGGTTCCCCCGGACGTATTCTCCCGAGACCTGCATCAACCCTCCGTCAAGACCGACGACACGCCCGAGCCCGAGAAGGCCTCGGCCCAGCCCGAGGCACCCTCGGCTCAGTCCGAGGTACCCTCGGCACGGGCCGAGGTACCCTCGGCTCGACCCGAGGTACCCTCGGCCCCTGAGGGTGAGGCACTGCGCGTCGAGGGGGAGCAGAGCGAGGTCACACCTAATCAAAACTGGCAGACCCCGTACCTGCAATATCTCCACCGAGGAGAGCTGCCCCTCGACCAAGCCGAGGCTCGGCGGTTGGCGCGGCGCGCCAAGTCTTTCGTCTTGCTGGGAGATGGGAAGGAGCTCTACCACCGCAGCCCCTCTGGCATCCTCCAGCGATGCATTTCCATTGCCGAAGGTCAGGAGCTCTTACAAGAGATACACTCGGGGGCTTGCGGCCATCACGCAGCACCCCGAACCCTTGTTGGAAACGCCTTCCAACAAGGTTTCTACTGGCCGACGGCGGTGGCCGACGCCACTAGAATCGTCCACACCTGCGAAGGGTGTCAGTTCTACGCAAGGCAGACCCACCTGCCCGCTCAGGCTCTGCAGACCATACCCATCACCTGGTCGTTTGCTGTGCGGGGTCTGGACCTAGTCGGCCCCTTGCAGAAGGCACCCGGGGGCTACACGCACCTGCTGGTCGCCATCGACAAATTCTCCAAGTGGATCGAGGTCCGACCCCTAAACAGCATTAGGTCCGAACAGGCGGTGGCGTTCTTCACCAACATCATCCATCGCTTTGGGGTTCCGAACACCATCATCACCGACAACGGCACCCAATTCACCGGCAGAAAGTTCCTGGACTTCTGCGAGGATCACCACATCCGGGTGGACTGGGCTACCGTGGCTCACCCCATGACGAATGGGCAAGTGGAGCGGGCTAACGGCATGATCCTGCAAGGACTCAAGCCTCTGATCTACAACGACCTCAACAAGTTCGGCAATCGATGGATGAAGGAACTCCCCTCGGTGGTCTGGAGTCTGAGGACAACACCGAGCCGAGCCACAGGCTTCACACCGTTCTTTCTAGTCTATGGGGCCGAGGCCATCTTGCCCACAGACTTGGAGTACGGTTCCCCGAGGACGAGGGCCTACGCCGACCAAAGCAATCGAGCTAATCGAGAAGACTCACTAGACCAGCTGGAGGAAGCTCGGGATATGGCCTTACTACACTCGGCGCGGTACCAGCAGTCCCTACGACGCTACCACGCCCGAGGGGTTCGGTCCCGAGACCTCCAGGTGGGCGACCTGGTGCTTCGTCTGCGACAAGACGCCCGAGGGCGGCATAAGCTTACGCCTCCCTGGGAAGGGTCGTTCATCATCGCCAAAGTTCTGAAGCCCGGAACATACAAGCTGGCCAACAACCAAGGCGAGGTCTACAGCAACGCTTGGAACATCCAACAGCTACGTCGCTTCTACCCTTAAGATGCTTTCAAGTTGTTCATACACCCCGTTCACACATAAAGTCTAGTCGTCAAGGAAGGGTCAGCCTTGCCTCAGCAAAGCCCGACCCTCCCTCGGGGGCTAGAAGGGGGAACCCCCTCTGCGTCGAAATTTTCCTCGAAAAAAGAAGAAAATCTTTTCTGCCAGAATGCCTTTCGTGCTTTTCGACTACTTTGAAAGTGGATCCTGAAAATGACGGAGTACACGTAAGCAGCCAAGGCTGACCGAGCCGAGGGTCCTACGCCTCCGGGATACGGATACCTCACTCATCACCTTCTGCGATAAGTAACTCGCGCTCGGATAAGTGATTCCGCGGACCGAACAAGTCTTCACGCTCGAAAGCTTCTCTGCTGAAACGGTTTTTCGGGCCTTCTCGACTGCGTCGGTGACAGAACCCTATGCACGGGTAAGAGTGCGCATAAGCGGTAAGGCTGACCGAGCCGAGGGATTCCTACGCCTCCGGCATATGGATACCTCACTCATCACCTTCCGTGAAGAGCAACTCTCGCCCGCACAAGCAATTCTGTTACTGACAAATAAGTCCGGGTGCTCAAACAAGAGGAAAAGAAACGCAGCTTTACAACACGACGACGGTGTGTTTGGGCCTCGGCGGCCGCAGAAAACATACACACACTACAAGACAACCCGATCCTGCAGGCTCGGACGTCGACAGTTGAAGGGGGCGGCGGCACCCCCGGCGTCAACTACACCTTCGGCGGGGTCCGACCTAGCCTCGGACGGCGACGCGGTCGGAGGATCCCCACTCTGAAGGACGACATCAGCACCACACCCGGGCCATCGCCACCAGGGTCTTCTCCAGGAATCCGGCTCGAGCAGATGGCTCAGCCGGCCACCCCGAGGCCTCGGCCAGCTGTCCCCAAAAGACATCAGCTCGGCTTGTGGCCTCGGCAGCTCAACTCCGGCGTCGGTTCCGCCAGCGGACGACCCGGCCAGGCTCCGGCCGACCACATCTTCTTTTTCGAAGCCAACTCTGTCTCTGCCCGTGCTGACACCGCTACCTCCAGCTTCGGATCATCGAAGAGCGGCCGAGGGTTCCTTTAACTGAGCAAGAGAAGCCTCGGACAGCAAGGCCGACCGAGCCGAGGGACTCCTACGCCTCTGGGATACGGATACCTCACTCATCACCTTTGCACGAGGCGACTCACGCTCGGTGAAGCGGTTCGGATAGTCGACAGGCGAGTCTTAGTGCTCGAAATGAAGAAAAAACATGGCTCCGCGCCGAAGATACATACATGTTCAGGCCTCGACAGCCACAATGAACAAAACACCGGCCTTCAAGGTGCCAATACAAACGGAACTCCGGTTCCGTCCCCACAACAGTAGCGATGGCCTCAGGGCGGACGCCGCTGCAACCTTGCCCTCGCCCACGCCGACGCTCGAGGGGCGAGGACAAGTACAAAGAGCCGGAGGCCCAGAGCACGGATGGTGGCAGTGATCCCGTCGGCGACGGGGACTTCTCGAGCCGCATCCACCTCGGCACCGATGACCGGAGCGTCAGCCCATCGGCAGATCTCCACTCGGATCCTCCCGGACGAGTGGAGCACCGACCTCCGCGCGGAAGCCCCGTACCGTTGCAAAGGCAGGACAGCCCCAGAACACGAACGCCGCTCTAGCGGCGCGTGATGTCTTGGGCGGTCCACCCGTGTGCACGGCGCGGCAACCGCCCTTGCGGCGGGAGGGGGCACCGGGAGCCAAGCCGGCGAGCCTGACGTGCTGGAGCTGGCGACACCCGCCGTCGACCAGCCCCACGTTGTCGAAGTCCGCCCCGCTCGCAGGGCTAGTGAGCGCCCTCTCCCTTGAATGCTAAAGGGGGGGCGACCCACGAACCCGCGCGGGAGGTAGAGCTCCGGCTCAGCCCGGCCTCCGCCCCAGCAAGGATGATGAACATCCTTGCAGCTGGGGGTGGGACCAAGATCGCAGCCTGGCTTGCTTCTCCCCACCCAGAGGCTGGTGGTCGCTGTCTTGGGTGACCACCGGCGAGGGGATGCAGCCAGGCTGCATGATGAAAATCCTTGAAGCCAAACGATGGCTGAAAGGTACCAACTTTCACGAAGTTGCGTTCCTCCGACAATAAGATGGAAGGATTGCGGGCGTCCCCCCCATCTAGGGGCTCGGAAGATGGAAATACACGATGCATGAGGGGAGCGCGAAGACATGGTTGCCCTCCAAGGGGGTCGCCCTCCTTTTAAAGGCAACTCTCCCCACTTGCGTCCTCAGCCGTTGCGGGCTGAGTCTTCTCCAACACGCTCCAAGGTCCTCCCCCTTACGGCGCGGGGGCTGGGTCCCACGCGTCATGCAAGCCGGTCCAGGGCAGAAGAAGCCAAACCACCGCGCGCGGTGCATGCAACCGCCCGGCGGTTACAAGCATTTCTCCACTTTCGCCCAGACCAGCGGGTGAAAGGGCGGGCAGCCATGCAGTCGGCATGCAACCGCGCCAAGTGGACGCGCCCCTTCGACTCCAACGCGCCTAGCATGGAGGCCCAGGCCCACACGTCATGCAACCGGCGCGCTGGTTGCTACGTGCGAGCAACTGCACCGCCACTCGCGCCACTACCGCGCCTCCTCGACTGTGGAGCCAATACCGCGACTCGAGGGAACCCTGCGTGTGACCCAGCAGTACCAGCCAGGCGCGACGGTCAAATACGGTCAAAAATGGGCCGGCAGTAATGGCGGTGGTAGGCAGGCAGGAGCAGCGGTCACATCGTCAGCCAAGCTTACGTCCCATCCAGGGGCAGCGAGAGAACCCTCTCTCACGGCGTGAAGACGGCACGCCCGTGATCCGTTCCTCGAACGGCCCGCGCACACGCAACAGTCGCCTCGCGAACCACTCGCCTCGTCGCGTTAACTTCGCGGCGGGACAGGCGGCGCCTCAGGCGGGAGAAGCAAGCAACGCTTCGCCTTCGCCATAATGACCGCGTCGAAAAAGGTACGCCACGTCATTCGATTTCGTATCCTTTTCCTTTTTCCTCTTTCTCTCTCTTACAACAGGGACCAGGAAAGGGGGATACCCCGAAAAGGATCCTTCTCTGTGAAGGAAACAGGCCCCGAGCCTCCCTACTGATCAGAGGTTCAAAGGCTGGCCCCTCGGAGGGGTTCAACCGCTGCCTCAGAGCGATTGGGTTCTGCGCCCACTACTGGTCAGAGGTTCGATGGTCGGCCCCTCGGAAGGGTTCAACGGCCGCCTCAGGCCACTCGGGCTCCGCGCCCACTACTGATCAGGGGTTTGCAGGCTGGCCCTCGAAGGGTTCACAGTCGCCTCAGACATAGAGCGAGGGATGACCCTCGGTACGTTCAATACATAACCAAGGCTCGGGCTATGCTCCCGAGGTACCCTAGGACATTTCTGAGACCAGTGGGAGCGATCTTGTAACAGAATCCCATCAGAGGGAGGCATCGAGCCCTCGGACCCCGTCAAAGGGGACCGGGTCCGGCAGATCACCCGCAGGTACTTTTGGAGCGCGCCTCCGGGCCTCTAGCTGAACCCTAGCAAATGGGGCACGGGCGTCCGCTCGGATTACCCGCCAGCAGCTCACCGGAAACACCATGTTCGGCGCCCTCCGAGGGCAACATGGCGCTTTCCCCCCCCTCCTCCTTTCGGAAAGGCGACGCAGGGGCTTATGTAAAAAAGTCGAGTCTGTCCTTGACCGTCCTCTCGCCCTGTGCAGAGGCTCGGGGGCTGCTCTCGCAAACCTGGCTCCGGCCAACCCGTTGACAGCGTCAACATACTAGCCCGAGAACTTGGGACCCGACCGTGCACCCGGGCTACGGCCAGCTCGCATGAGGGAACGACTAGACCAGCCGAAGTATTGTGAAACGCACTAAGACCTCGAAGGAGTAAAACTACTCCTCCGAGGCCTCGGGGGCTACACCCGGCGGGTGCGCTCGCGTGCACCCACCGGAACAAAATGCAACCAAGAAAAGGCTGGTCCCCTTGCAAAAAAGTGCGGCAAAAGCCTCCAAGCGAGTGTTAACACTCCCTTCGAGGCTAGGGGGCTACTGTCGGGGACCATAATTAGGGGTACCCTCAAGGCTCCTAAATCTCAGCTGGTAACCCCCATCAGCACAAAGCTGCAAAGGCCTGATGGGTGCAATTAAGTCAAGGATTGGTCCATTCGAGGGACGCGATCACGCCTCGCCCGAGCCCAGCCTCGGGCAAGGGCAGCCGACCCCAGAAGACCTACGTCTCGCCCGAGGCCCCCCTCCAGCAATGGACACACCTTCGGCTCGCCCGAGGCCCAGTCTTCACCAAGAAGCAGCCTTGGCCAAATCGCCACACCGACCGACCAAATTGCAGGGGCATTTAATGCAAAGGTGGCCTGACACCTTTATCCTGACGCACGCCCTCCAGTCGACAGAGCCGAAGTGACCGCCGTCACTTCGCCGCTCCACTGACCAGTCTGACAGGAAGACAGCGCCGCCTGTGCCGCTTCGACTGCTGAGCCACTCGACAGAGTGAGGCTGACAGCGGCCAAGTCCGGCCTCAGGCGTCATAGGAAACTCCGCCTCGCCCGACCTAGGGCTCGGACTCGGGCTCAGCCCCGGAAGACGGTGAACTCCACTCCGCCCGACCCTAGGGCTCGGACTCGGGCTTAGCCCCGGAAGATGGCGAACTCCGCTCCGTCCGACCCCAGGGCTCGGACTCGGGCTCAGCCCCGGAAGACGGTGAACTCCGCTCCGCCCGACCCCAGGGCTCGGACTCGGGCTCGGCCCCGGAAGACGACGAACTCCGCCTAGCCCGACCCCAGGGCTCGGACTCGGGCTCGGCCTCGGAAGACGACAAACTCCGCTTCGCCCGATCCCAGGGCTCGGACTCAACCCTAACCTGAGCCGACGGTCTCTGCCTCGTCCGACCCGGGGGCTCGGACTCGACCTCGACCTCGGAAGACAAACTCGACCTCGACCTCGACCTCGGAGGAGCCTCCACCTCGCCCAACCTAGGGCACGGACCGACCACGTCAACAGGAAGCGCCATCATTACCCTACCCCGAGCTGACTCAGGCTACGGGAAACAAGACCGGCGTCCCATCTGGCTCGCTCCACCATACGAGTAATGATGGTGCCCCGCATGCCCTGTGACGACGGCGGCTCTCAGCCCCCTTACGGAAGCAAGAGGACGTCAGCAAGGACTCGACAGCCCCGACAGTTGTCCTTCCGCCAGGCTCCAGCGCTCCGCCGACGGCCACGACACCACGCGAACTGGGTGCCAAGACCTCTCCGGCTGCCACGATGGCATGTACTTAGGGCGCTAGCTCTCCACCGCTAGACATGTTAGCACATTGCTACACTCCCCATTGTACACCTGGATCCTCTCCTTACGCCTATAAAAGGGAGGACCAGGGCCCTCTTACAGAGGGTTGGCCGCGTGGGGAAGGACGGGACGGCGCTCGCGCAAGGCCGCTCGCTCCCTCCCGCGTGGATGCTTGTAACCCCCTACTGCAAGCGCACCCGACCTGGGCACGGGGCTAACACGAAGGCCACGGGTTCCACTCTCCCACGCCTGTCTCCCTCCGGCTGCTGTCTTCCCCTCTTCGCGTTCCGCCTCGCGTCGACCCATCTGGGCTGGGGCACGCGGCGACAATTCACTCGTTGGTCCAGGGACCCCCCGGGTTTCGAAACACCGACATCGTGCGTCGACAGATGCGCTGAGTTAATGCAGCGCGTTAGCAGGCGTGCTAAGATGACGCCCCAATCACCAGTCATGCTGTGTTGAGGCGAAGTACAAGCTTTGGCCCACCTGCAGGCTCACATCCTCCCCTGAGGCGAGCCCGGGGGCCACTGTCGGTACCCTAAAACTAGGGTACCCCTTAGTACTGTTGTTGGTGTTTTGGACCCGCGAGGGCCCTCAACCAACTAGTGAATTTGTTGCTGTGTGTCCTTGCCCAGATGGGTTGATGCAAGATGGAACACAAGAGGGGAATGAGGCTTATGTTATCTCGCACCGGGGTGCTCGTAGTAGGGGTTACAAGTGTTGAGGGAGAGCGAAAACGAGAGAGAGCGAGAAAGAGAGGGTTCGGCCTTGAGGCGAGCCGTTTGAGTCTGCCTTTGCTCGTCTGCGTCGTGCGTCCGGGTGTTCGTACGTGCGCTCTTTTTCCCGTCCCCCCTGGAAGGCCCTGGACATCCCCTTTTATAAATACAAGGAGATGCCTAGCTGTACAATGGGGGTGTAGCTATGGGCTAACGTGGCTGGCGGAGAATTGGCTTGAGCCCTATACATGTACTAACGTGGCCGTCGAAGAAGTGCCTTGAGCTCTGTAGAAGCATAGCTGGCGGTGCGGTATGGATGCTGCTGACGTTTCCTTGCTTCCGTAGGAGGTTGAGAGCAATCCGACGTCATGGGCGCACGCGGGGAACCATCATTACCTGTTACTGGAGTGACCTTAGATGGGACACTGGTCTTGTTCCTTCATAGCCTGAGGCAGCTAGCTAGGAGTAGGGTAATGATGTATCCCCTGTAGCGTAGTCGGTCCGAGGCCGGGGTCGGGCGAGGCGGAGACTTCTCCTGAGGCCGAGGTTGAGTTTGGGCGAGGATGTGACTCCTCCAAGGCCGAGGCTGTGGTCGAGGCCCGAGGTCGGGTGAGACGGGGACCTTCTCCTGAGGCCGAGGCCTGGGGTCGGGCGAGGCGGAGCTCCCTGTCACGCCCGAGGCTGAACTCAGGAGAGGTCACAACTTGCTGTTGTCAGTCTTGCCCTGGTGGTTGGCACAGTAGCCGGAGCTGGGTGAATAGCGCTGTTTTCCTGTCAGAACGGTGAGTAAAGGGGAGAAGTGACTGCGGTCACTTTGACCTTGCCGACTGAGGCACGCGTGTTAGGATAAGGTGTCAGGCAATCCCCGCATTAAATGCGCATGCGATACGGTCGGTTGGTAAGGCGATTTGGTCAAGGTCGCTGCATGACAAAGTCTGCCCGAACTGGGCTTCGGGCGAGCCGGGGGTGCGCCCACTGCCTGGGGAGGCCCTCAGGCGAGGCGTGAATTCGTTCGGGACTACTGTTCCCGCCCGAGGCTGGGCTCGGATGAGGTCGCGTCCCTCGGTAGACATGGCCTTGACTTGAACCGTGCCTTATCAGCCGTGTATGGTTTGTTCTGAAGATGTTTTCCAGCCGGATTAAGGAGCATCAGGGGTACCCCTAATTACGGTCCCCGACAGTAGCCCCCGAGCCTCCAAGGGAGTGTACCCCTAATTAAGGAGCATCGGCACGAGAGCAGCCCCCGAGCCTCTGCACGGAGCGAGAGGACGATCAAGGACCGTCTCGACTTTTATTGTACGCCCCTTCATCGCCTCTCCGCGAGGAGGAAGGGGGGAAAGCGCCATGTTACCCTCGGAGGTCACCGGACATGGTGTTTCCAGTGAGTTGCTAGCGGGTGATCCGAGTGGACGTCTGAGCCCCGTTTGATAAGGGTCGGCTAGTGGCCTAGAGGCGCGCTCCAAAAGTACCTGCAGGTGATTTACTAGACCCGGACCCATTCGATAGGGTCCAAGGGCTCGGTGCCTCCCTCCGGTGGGATTCCATTACAAATCGTTCCCGCTGGTCTCGGAAATGTCCTAGGGTACCTCGGAAGCGTAGCCCGAGCCTCGGCCATGTAACGGACGTACCCAGGGTCGTCCCTGACTCTGCGTGCTCTAGGGCGGCTGTCGAACCCTTCCGAGGGGCCAGCCTTCGAACCCCTGATCAGTAAAGGGCTCGGAGCCCGAGTGCTCTGGGGCGGTTGCCGAACCCTGGAGGGCGCAACCTTCGAACCCCTGATCAGTAGGAGGGCTCGGGGCCCGTTTCCTTTGCCGAGAAGGATCCTTTTCGCAATATCCCCTTTCCCGGTCCCTGTGGCAAGAGAGAGAGAGAGAGGAAAAAGGAAAAGGTTATAAATTTAAATAATGTGGCGCACCTTTTTTGATGCGGTCATCATGACGGAGGTGAAACAGCGCCCGCTTCGCCTGTCGGAGGTGCCACTTGCCCTGCCAAGGAGTTAATGCGACGGGACGGGCGATTCGCGGGGCATCTGTTGCACGTGCGCGAGTCGTTCGAGGAACGGAACACGGGTGCGTCGTTTTTTATGCTGCGGGAGAGGGCTCCCCTGCCGTTTCGGGAGAGGATGCGAACCTGTAGGTTATTGGACCGCTGCTTCCGCATGCTTGTTGCTGCAATTACTGTCGGCCCGCCTCCGATCATATCGATTGTCATGCCTATCTCCGCGGCTGAGTGACCCATGATCGTCGCACTTAATGGGCACTATTGGGTCACGCGCAGGGCTGCCTTGAGTTGCTGCGATGGTTCTGCAGTCGAGAAGACGCAGCATTGGCGTAGGTGGCGGTGCGGTTTCCTCGCACGTAGTGACCGGCGCGCCGGTTACATGACATGTGGGACCGGGCCTCCATGCTGGACCGCCGGATGCGACGAAGCTAAAAGGGTGCACAACCGTAGTGTGGTTGCATGCTTCTTGCGCGGCGGTCCGCCCTTTCGACCGCTGGTTTCGGCGAGGATGAGGGAATGCTTATAACCGCGGGGCGGTTACGTGCTTCGCGTGTGGCGGTTTGCCTTCTTTGCGTTTTGGGTCAGCTCGCATGACGTGTGGGACCCAGCCCCCGTGTCGTGGGGTGGGAACCCTGGAGCACGTCGGTGGAGACTTTGCCCGTGATGCTTGAGGGTGCGAGTGAGGAGATCTGCCTTTAAAAAGGGATCGACCCCCCAGGCGGTAGCCATGCCTTCACACTCCTCGCATTCATCGCGTCTTTCCCCCTTCCGAGCCCCCAGATGGGGTGCACCTGTGTTGCCTTCTTCTTGCTGCTGTTGGAGGAGCGTGACCCCGTGGGGGTCGGCGCTCTCCAGTCGTCGCTCGGCTTCAAGGATTTTCATCATGCAGCCCGGCTGCAGTCCCTCACCAATGGTCATCCGTAGGGATGATCACCAGCCTTGTGCTAGGGAGAAGCAAGCCGAGCTATGGCCTCCCCCCTACCCTCAGCTTCAAGGATGTTCATCATCCGTGCTGGGGAGGAGAGTGCACCGAGTCGGGGCCCGCTTCCACGTGGGCAGCAGCCCACTCCTTCCCTCAGTGATCCGGGGAGAAGGGCGTTCACCGCCCGTGGCGCTGGCAGCTGCCGTGTGTCTGGCTCCCCGGCTCGAGCGACTCTGGTGCCGCCTCCTACCGCTGGGGTGGAGCGCGGCTGCCCGTCCACCGCACGGGTGTCGGTCGCGCCGTGCACGGGCCGGCCACGTCCAGGTCCTCCTTGCGCCGTCGGCTACACCGTGGGGTCGCACAACACGTCGTACGCCGCGAGGGCGGTACTCGTGTTTTGGGATAGCCTCGGTGAGGACGGGAGTGAAGACCTGCCGGTGCGCTTTGGGGTGGCCGTCGTTCGTTGGTGCGGTGTTGGTGGGCAGGTGACCGTTGTTGTCAGTGCTGAGGTGGTGGTCGCCATAGGTGAGGCTTCCTCTGCCGAAGCGGTTGCCTCTGCCGACGAGACCGTAGGTACCACCTGCGCTACGGACCTCCGGCTCTTTAGCTTTAATGGCTGGTTCTCATCCCCCGTGAGGGGACGTGAACGAGGGCCTTTCAGTAGTAGCGTTTGCCCTGAGGCCATCGCTACTACTGTCTAGCCGCCCGAGGCGGAGTTCGTTGTCGCGCTGCCGGTGCAGTGGTCGCCAGCGGGCCACCTGGGGTTTGTTATCCCGCAGGCCTTCTGGTGTGGAGGTTGTTCATTCCTGCGGGAATGGACCCGGAGTCCCGTTTGTAATGGTACCCTCTTGAGAGCGAGATGTAATAGCTTTAAGTACTAAGACATCTGCCGTAGGTCGGGAAAACCGCCAAGGGCGCTGCCGACATCTAAGTCTAGGTACCATTGTTACCCCAAGTACGTATGTTTGTTCTTTGTGGCTGTTGAGGCCTGAACATTTGGGTATAAAGCCGTGTTTCTTTCCTCTTGTTTCGAGCATTAGGACTTGTTCGTCGGTAGCAGAATCACTTATCCGAGCGTGAGCTACCCTTCACGGAAGGTGACGAGTGAGGTATCCGTATCCCGGAGGCGTAGGAGTCCCTCGGCTTGGTCGGCCTTGCCGTTCAAGGTCTCTCTCGCTCGTCATTATGATTCGGTTATCGATGCAGTCGAAAGGCACGAAAGTCGTTTTGGTGGAAAACCTTTATGAGGAAAGTTTTCGGCACAGAGGGGGTCCCTCCTTTCTAGACTACGAGGCGACCGCCCGGGTCGGGACCCTTGCGGAGAGTCTGGCCGTGGCTGTCGGGTCTGCTTGGTTCGCCCAAGCTATGGCCTCGCAGTAGCGTGTCCGGGCCGAAGGTTGTTTCGCCCGCTTTGTGACTTTGTTTCTGCTTCATCCTTCACCTCATGTCTGAAGAACATTGTTCGGCTGTCTGCAGGGTTCGAGACGGATCTTAACGAGTCCGTCAAGAACTGCAAGGTACTTGCCGAGGTAGCTAAGCAGAAGGAGGCCGACTGTGTGGCCATGTCCGAGGCTATCTCGGCTTTCTGCCGGGCCTTTGGCCTCGACGACGTCCCCTCAGGTAGCTCCCCCCAGAGTCACCTGCGGGCCTTGGACGGCCATGTGCGCAGCAAACTCCACGGGGCGCTGCACCACGGCGTTAGGCGGGCCTTCGCCGTGCTCGCTTCCCACTACGACGTGGATCTGGAGCGGGTCAGCGAGGGGTACTGCTTACCCGATGAAGAGGAGGCTGCCTTAGCCGAGGTCCAGAGGCTTGATGCGGCTGTCGAGGGCCCAAGAGCGGTGCTGGCTTCCTCCTTCGAGGTGGAGGTCCTTCCGCCTGTGTCGCCGTACGAGGCCGGGCTAGATCCTGCCGAGGGTGGAAACGACGCCGAGGGTGCTGTTCCTCCCCCTGCCGATGTCTGAGCCTGCAGGAACAGTTTGTTCTAAGTATGCGTATGTTTTTGCGGCCGCTGAGGCCTAAACATTTTTATTGTCGGATTATAAAGTTGTGTTTTCTTTCCTCTTGTTTCGAGCGTTAGGACTTGTTCGGTAGCGGAATCGCTTATCCGAGCGTGAGTTACTTTTCGCAGAAGGTGATGAGTGAGGTATCCATATCCCGGAGGCGTACGAGTCCCTCGGCTCGGTCGGCCTTGCCGCTTACGTGTTCTCTCATCGTTTTTAGGATTCCGTTATCGATATAGTCGAAAAGCACGAAAAGTCATTTCGGTAGAAAAGTTTTCGAGCGCTAGGACTTGTTCGGTAGCAGAATCGCTTATCTGAGCGTGAGTTACTTTTCGCGGAAGGTGACGAGTGAGGTATCCGTATCCCGGAGGTGTAGGAGTCCCTCGGCTCGGTCGGCCTTGCCGATCAAGGTCTCTCTCGCTTGTTTTTAGGATTCTGTTATCGACGCAGTCGAAAAGCACGAAAATCGTTCTGGTAAAAGACTTTTCCAAGGAAAAATTTTGACGCAGAGGGGTTCCCCCCTTCTAGCCCTCGAGGGAGGGTCGGGCTTTGCCGAGGCAAGGCTGATCCTTCCTTGATGGTTAGACTTTATTTATGCATGTAAAGAAAGCGAGACACATGAACGACTTCAAACATTTTAAGGATAAAAGCGACGTAGTTGTTTGATGTTCCAAGCGTTGCTGTAGACCTCGCCTTGATCATTGGCTAGCTTGTATTTCCCGGGCTTCAAAATCTTGGCGATGATGAACGGCCCTTCCCAGGGAGGAGTTAGCTTGTGGCGCCCTCGGGCGTCTTGTCGTAGCCGAAGTACCAAGTCTCCCACTTGGAAGTCTCTGGGCCGAACCCTTCGGGCATGGTAGCGTTGCAGGGACTGCTGATACCGCGCCAAGTGTAGTAAGGCCACGTCCCGAGCCTCTTCCAGCTGGTCCAATGAATCGTCTTGGCTGGTCTGGTTGCTTTGGTCGTCATAAGCCTTTGTCCTCGGGGAACCGTATTCCAAGTCCGTTGGTAAGATAGCCTCAGCCCCGTAGACTAGGAAAAACAGCGAGAAGCCCGTGGCCCGGCTCGGCGTCGCCCTCAGACTCCAAACCACTGGGTCTAGTTCTTTTATCCACCGCTTGCCAAACTTGTTGAGGTCATTGTAGATCCTCGGTTTTAGTCCCTGCAAAATCATACCGTTGGCGCGTTCCACCTGCCCATTTGTCATTGGGTGAGCTACGGCGGCCCAGTCCACACGGATGTGGTGGTCCTCGCAGAAGTCCAGGAACTTTTTCCCAGTGAACTGCGTGCCATTGTCAGTGATGATTGAGTTTGGGACCCCAAAGCGATGGATGATATTTGTGAAGAACGCCACCGCCTGCTCAGACCTGATGCTGGTTAAGGGTCGGACTTTGATCCACTTGGAGAATTTATCGATGGCGACCAGTAGGTGCGAGAAGCCCCCGGGTGCCTTCTGCAAGGGACCAACGAGGTCCAGACCCCATATAGCAAACGACCAAGTGATGGGTATTGTCTACAGGGCTTGAGCGGGCAGGTGCGTCTGTCTCGCGTAGAATTGACACCCTTGGCAAGAGCGTACAATCCTAGCGGCGTCGGCCACCGCAGTTGGCCAGTAGAAACCTTGTCGGAAAGTGTTTCCCACGAGGGCCCGAGGCGCTGCATGGTGACTGCAAGCCCCCGAGTGTATTTCTTATAACAGCTCTTGTCCTTGGGCAATGGATATGCATCGTTGGAGGATGCCCGAGGGGCTGCAGTGGTATAACTCTTTTTCATCACCGAGTAAAACGAACGACTTGGCGCGCCGAGCCAGTCGCCGAGCTTCGGTCTTGTCAAGGGGCAGCTCTCCTCGAAGGAGATATTCCAGGTACGGGGTCTGCCAGTTTTGGTTTGGCGCAACCCCGTTCTGTTCTCCCTCAACGCGTAGGGCCTCACCCTCAGCGGTCGAGGGTACCTCGGGCTGGGCCGAGGTCTCCGCAGGTTCGGGCATGTCGTCGAGTTTGACGAATGGTTGATATATGTCCCTGGAGAAGACGTCCAGGGGAACTGTCGTTCACCCCGAGGCTATTTTCGCTAGCTCATCCGCAGTCTCGTTGTCCCGTCGAGCAACATGGTTGAGCTCTAGCCCATAGAACTTATCTTCCAAGCGCCGAACTTCGTCGCAATAGGTCTCCATTTTTCGATCGCGGCAGTGGGAGTTCTTCATGACCTGGTCAATGACAAGCTGCGAGTCGCCCCGAGCGTCGAGGCGCCGAACCCCTAGCTCGACGGCGATGCGCAACCCATTAACCAAAGCCTCATACTCGGCCACATTGTTTGACGCCATAAAATGGAGGCGCAGCACGTAGCGCACATGTTTCTCGAGGGGTGAGATGAAGAGCAAGCCAACACCTGCTCCTGTTTTCATCAGCGACCCATCGAAGTACATGGTCCAGAGTTCGGACTGGATTAGGGTCGTTGGCAACTGGGTGTCAGTCCATTCAGCCAGGAAGTCAGCCAAGATTTGGGATTTTATGGCCTTCTGAGGGGCAAATGAAAGTGTTTCGCCCATGAGTTCCACTGCCCATTTTGCTATCCTACCCGAGGCCTCTCGGCTCTGGATGATTTCTCCCAGGGGAAAGATGACACCACAGTAATCGGATGAGACTCGAAGTAGTGTCGTAGCTTCCGCCGTGTCAGAATCACTGCGTACAGCAGCTTCTGGATTTGCGGGTAGCAGACTTTGGTCTCGGATAGCACTTCGCTGATGAAGTAGACTGGCCTCTGGACGAGCAGTGCGTGCCCTTCTTCTTGTCTTTCGACTACGATCGCGACGCTGACCACCTAAGTGGTTGCGGCTACGTAAATCAAGAGGGCTTCTTCCGCAGAGGGGGGCACCAAGACGGGCGCATTAGTAAGGAGCGCCTTTAAGTTTCCGAGGGCTTCCTCGGCCTCGGGAGTCCAAGTGAAGCGCTCGGCCTTCCTTAAGAGGTGGTACAAGGGCAATCCTTTCTCGCCGATGCGCGAGATGAAGCGGCTCAGAGCTGCAAGGCATCCCATGACCCTTTGTACTCCTTTTAAATCTTTGATGGGTCCCATGTTGGTGATGACCGCAATCTTCTCTGGGTTGGCCTTGATGCCTCGTTCGGAGACGATGAACCCTAGGAGCATGCCTCGGGGGACTCCGAAGACACACTTCTCTGGATTGAGTTTTACGCCCTTTGCACGCAGGCACCCGAAAGTTACTTCGAGGTCAGAGAGGAGGTCGGAGGCTTTCCTTGTCTTGACAACAATGTCATCGACATAAGCCTCGACCGTTCTGCCGATGTGTTCTCCAAAAACATGGTTCATGCACCTTTGGTAGGTGGCACCTGCATTCCTCAAACCAAATGTCATTGTAGTATAACAATACATGCCAAAGAGTGTGATGAAAAAAGTCGCGAGCTGGTCGGATTCTATCATCTTGATTTGGTGATAGCCCGAATAGGCGTCGAGGAAAGACAGGGTTTCGCACCCAGCAGTGGAGTCCACAATTTGATCGATGCGAGGCAGAGGGTAGGGAACCTTTAGACATGCTTTGTTTAAACCAGTGTAGTCTACGCACATCCTCCATTTCCCACCTTTTTTCTTTATAAGCACAGGTTTAGCTAACCATTCGGGATGGAACACCTCTTTGATGAACCCTGCAGCCATCAGCTTGTGGACCTCCTCGCCTATGGCCCGACGCTTTTCTTCATCAAAGCGGCGCAGGGACTGCTTCATGGGTCGGGCACTGGCTTGAATGTCCAGTGAGTGCTCGGCGACATCCCTCGGTATGCCGGGCATGTCCGAGGGACTCCACGCAAAAACTTCAGCGTTTACGTGAAGAAAGTCGACGAGAACTGCTTCCTATTTGGGGTCGAGCTCGGAGCCGATCCTGACTTTCTTGCCGGTGTCGTTGCTGGGGTCGATGGAGACGGACTTAACTACCTCGGCTGGCTCGAAGTTGCCGGCGCGCCGCTTCGCGTCGGGTGCTTCTTTGGAGAGGCAATCCAGGTCGGCGATAAGGGCTTCGGCCTCGGCGAGGGCCTCAGCGTACTCCACGCATTCCACGTCGCACTCGTAAGCGTGGCGGTACGTGGGTCCGACGGTGATGACTCCCTTGGGGCCAGGCATCTTGAGCTTGAGGTAAGTGTAGTTGGGGATGGCCATGAACTTGGCATAGCACGGTCTTCCCAGCACCGCGTGATAGGTCCCTTGGAACCCAACTACCTCGAAGGTGAGGGTTTCCTTTCGGAAGTTGGAGGGAGTTCCGAAGCAAACGGGCAAGTCAATTTGTCAGAGGGGCTGGATACGCTTTCTGGGTGCGATCCCGTGGAAGGGTGCTGCACCAGCCCGGATCTCGGACCGATCAACCGCCAAGAGCTCCAGGGTCTCGGCATAGATGATGTTGAGGCTGCTGCCTCCATACATGAGGACCTTGGAGAGCCTAGCGTTGCCGATGATTGGGTCGACGATGAGCGGGTACCTCCCTGGGCTCGGCACGTAGTTGGGGTGGTCGCCTTGGTCGAAGGTAATGGGCTTGTCGGACCAGTCTAGGTAGACTGGCGCCGCTACCTTCACCAAGCAGACCTCTCGGCACTCCTGCTTGCGGTGCTGAGCCGAGGCGTTCGCCACCTGTCCGCCATAGATCATGAAGCAGTTGTGGACCTTCGGGAACTCCTCTTCCTTGTCGCCCCCCTTCTTGTTGTTGCCTTGGTCTTTGCCACCTTCTGCCGAGGGTCCAGCCTTGTTGAAGTAGCGCCGGAGCATGTCGCACTCCTCAAGGGTGTGCTTGATGGGACCCCTGTGATAGGGGCACGACTCCTTGAGCATCTTGTCGAACGCGTTGGCTCCTCCGGAAGGCTTCCGAGGGTTCCTGTGCTCGGCAGCAGCGACGAGATCCGCGTCGACGACGTTGCGCTTTGCTTGCGCCTTCTTCTTCGTGCCACGCTAGACGGTCGCCTCGGGGGCGTCTTCCTTCTGTCCTCCCTGAGGCTGCTTGTCCTTCTGGAAGATGGCTTCGACCGCCTCCTGAACCAGAGGCAAACTTGGTGGCGATGTCCATCAAGTCGCTCGCCTTGGTGGGAGTCTTGCATCCTAGTTTACTCACCAGGTCTCGGCAAGTGGTGCCGGCGAGGAAAGCCCTGATGACATCCGAGTCGGTGATGTTGGGCAACTCGGTGCGCTGCTTTGAAAACCGTCGGATGTACTCTCTGTGGCGGAACCACCCGAATTATTCCAACTTAAGTGCCTAAGTCACGCCCCAGGGGCCGCAACACACTTAAATCGGAATAGCCCGTCAGTCCCTCAGATCTAGTCTGATAGAGCCACTTAACCAGGATCAAATTCCACAATCTCACTCGAAGGTGAGTCACAGAAGAAATACAATAAAATAGGAAACCTCAAATTAAGTACTGAATTATTACATGGATCGGAGTTTTTCAAGTAGCAAACAAGAGTTCACGAAATAAAATGCAGCGGATAATCGATGTCGTCGGTATCGAGGAATTGGGCAAGGCCTAGCCCACTACTCCTCGTGCTCCTCTCCTGCCGGAGCAACATCCCACTCGACCGTCCAACCCGGTGGCAGGGTGGTAGGCCAAGTCACACCATCAAACATATCCTGAATCGCACCTACAAAAATTATGCCACAAGCAAGGCTGAGTATACTAATACTCAGCTAGACTTACCCGGTGTGAGGAAACTACTCCTCTACCTCTAGACTATGCAGTTGTTTGGCTGAGGGGTTTGGTTTGCCAAAAGCACTAGCTGTTTCTAAAATCAATTCTTAGCTTTTCAAATTCTAGTATTGTTATTTTAGCTATGTTTGCTCCTTCTATGCACACATGGTAACAAGCATTTAGTTCAATCAACAGATTGTCTCATGTAACCTCATTTCACTTCTTACTCGATGTAGTATAAGGGGTCAAGCAGTCTCATTAGCTGCGAGAAGCAGACGATTCCAATCGAGTTTTATCCTTGCAAGGTAAACCTAAACACATGACATGTCAGGGCACTCTGTCCCCATACATGTCAACCGTCCCCATCGATTCCCCATTCGCGTCCTTATTACTGGTGGCTTATTACTGGTGGCTTATTATCCTTGCAAGGTAAACCTAAAAAATTCTGTAAAAATTACAGTGGCTTATTACTGGTGTATGATTCTCTATCTCAAAATTTAAGGTTCTAGAAGTGAATAGTTTCTCTGGACAAAATTGCCAAATTTTAGGGCAGAAGGGGTGATTTGAACTACAACTATCATTCAATAGTAGGTAATTCTCTAGGACTTATTTTTGCTGGCATTTAGATGCTATAACATGACTTTGCACAAAGTTTTAGCCATTGATACTCAATAGTTATTTTACCATGATTTTTCAAAGTTTCTAGCCAAAGGGGTGCTTTCTACTACCACTATATTTGAAAATATCAAACAACAGATTTCTGATTTTTCCTAGCTTCTTCTTTGCGCAAGAGCAATCATTCTGAAGTTTGGCATCTTTTTGCTTAAGGGAAGTGGTGGTATGCATTAATTGGATTAAATGACCTTTTTTATAAAATATTGGCAATAGGTATTATTTTGCATCCTTCCAATGGGTTTATATTTTTCTCTGGTGGCCTATCTCATTATTGATCTAGCAAAATTTTATTTGCCCATTATTGCATTATTTTGGGTTACTCATGACTTATTTGGAATATGACTCATTATCATATTATATTTATTTACCTTACTTAAAATGATGGGCTTGGATGTCCATTATTTTTGCAGTGGGGTTTTGGTGGTTACAAGTCCACTGGATTTTTATTATAAATTTTGGGTCTGGTTTTAAAATTCTAATAATTGATTTCTAGTTGGAATAATGCTAAATAAAACATTTCACTTTGAATCTGATCTGGACTAGAGGTTCCTTTATTTTTCCTAGGTTCTCTGTTTCTTAAGCAAACTAGGAAAAATAATTTCATCCACTGGTCATTAATTTCTAAGGCCTTTCTGGTTTTCCTAAGGTTTGGGCAAAATGGCTTTTAATAGATGTCTCCACTAAATTTTTCAATACTGGAGTTCTCACTATTTTTAAACATTGTTTAAATGGGGTTTGAACATCTACAAATTTTCTTAGGTTCAGCATAGAAACATAACTAATTTTCCTTAATTAAACAAGGTTTGGTCAGTTTCTGTATTTAATTTTAAACTCCAAAAATTAGAACAGAAAGCATAGGGTTTAGCATTTTTAATTTATAGTTCATAATATTTAGAATTTAGCAAAATTGGTTTGACAATTTTTGGTTAAGTATTCATCAAGTTATGAATTTTCTAAGTTCTCTGTTAAAAAGATTAAACAGAAATGATTAAATGGAAAACTACTTTGCAACGGGGTCCCTGGCGGGTGTTTTAAGTTTTCCTTACAGACTAGTCCCTGGGCTACTATTCAATTGAGTCACTGACATCTCAGAAAACCCCCTGGATTCTTCTAATCCTAACCTGAGGTCCTTCCCCCAATTTAAACAGTACCCGCGGCGGAAGAAAGGGCGGAGGGGCTTACCGGCGGCGGGACTGCTCCGGTGAGGTGGTCGAGGGTGTAGGGGAGGTTTTGAGGGTCACGGCGATGTGCGGGTCGCCGTCGGGGATGGTCGGAGTCGGACGGTCCGCGTGCACAGGCGGGGGAGCTCATCGGCGGTGAGGAGTCTGGCCTATCCAGGGCACAATAGACCAATCAAACGGGTCAGAAAGCTTCACCAGGGATCAAGGAAGGTGTGTGCACGAGGATTTGAAGAATGGCTCACCGGAGTGCCCAGTCTACGCGCGCAGGCGGGCGGCCGAAGTCCGGTGAGGTCGATCTTCACCTTCCGGTGAGGTTCTACCAGGTCCGAGGACTTGGAAAGCTTCACAAGCTAATGGCAAAGCTAACCGAAGTGCTGTCGCGACTTGGGGGTGACTGGAGTGGGCTGGCCACGGTGGCCGAGCCTCTAGCGGCAATGGCGGGCGGAAAGGAGCTCGCCGAAGCTAAGGAGGGGTGTCTGGCCGATGATGGTGAGCACGGGGTGAAGTGAGGCGCGTCCGAGGAGGCTTTATAGGCACGGGCGAGCACAGCCGAGGGCGGGGCTCTGACAAGCGCTCGGGGCGTGCGCGGCGAACGCCAGTGCGCGCTCTAGCGTCTGGCACAGCGTCGAGCACGAGGCAGCGCAGAGAGAGGTCGAGTTCAAGCGTGGATTGGCCCCAAATCTTTGAGATTATGGCCATGATCCTGTTGAGAGATCTCTTCCTCTCAGGTTCCTTTGTCGTTTGTGTGTGGAGGCTAGCAGGTTTGGCTGACTGGATTAAGAGATAGAGAGGGGAGAAATCTGGTTTGTCTCACTGCCACACACAGGGGAAGATCTTTGGTTTGCCGTGTCCAAGGCACGCGTTTTGATGCCATCTTCTGGCACAAGATAGAGAGGTTAGTTATGCACGTTTTTGTCAATGGGGCCATTAGGATTTTAGTTAGGGATCAAGGTGAACACGCTTGATCTTTGGCTCAAGGTCTGAAATTCAGAATTCTGAATTTCAGAATTCCCTAATGAATTCCCACTTGAGAAGCTTGTTTAGAGTTTTATTTAAATTGCTTTGGCCAAGCTTCCATAATCTTTGTTGTTGCTCATTTAGTATACTTTAATGTTTATAATTGGCCCAAGCCATGATTCTATATTTTTCATACCCTTTTCCCCTTTCTCTTGAATTTTGTTTATAGGGCTCAATTAGGGTTTTTATTGGGGTTGCAATATTTTGCCCTTTGAAAACCCATTTGTTTTGAACATGATACTTTTAAGTATAAGCTTAGTGGATCCTTTATTCTTAAGTCAATTTGATGCTCATGCTCAATTTGGTTCACATAAAATGATGGTTCTTGGGTTAGCACTTGAGAGAAACCCTAGGTGACACTGGGGTGTCACACTCTCGCAGGGATTCCCCTGGCTGCTGGCGACAGCTTCGGAGATCTCATGAGTTCCCAGGGCGTACGTACGTACCCTGGAAATTTCCCGCGAAAGCCTTGACTAGGTCGTCCTAGTCGGAGATCTGCGCAGGAGGCAGATGCTCCAGCCAGGCCCGGGTAGCGTCGGAGAGGAAAAGGGGGAGGTTGCGGATGATGAGGTTATCGTCGTCCGTCCCTCCCAACTGGCATGCCAGCCGGTAATCCGCAAGCCACAACTCCGGCCTTGTCTCCCCTGAGTACTTGGTGATGGTGGTCGGGGCTCGGAACCGGGCCGGGAACGGCGCTCGTCGTATGGCCCGGCTGAAGACTCGCGGACCTAGTGGCTCAGGCGAGGGACTTCGATCCTCCTCACTGTTGTAGCGTCCCCCGCGCCTGGGGTGGTAGCCTCGGCGCACCTTTTCTTCGAGGCGGGCTCGACGGTCGCGGTGGCGCTGATTGTCGCCGAGGCGATCCGGGGCCGCAGGCGTCCCGTCCTGTGTGCGCTCCGTGTGGACCGAGGCCTCCCTCACGCGTCGGGAGGGCGTTGTGCAATGCTCCGAGGGGTCTCCTCGCCTCCGGGAGGCAGAGCTCTAGGCTTGTCGGACAGCGGCGTCTTCCAGGAGGCCCTTGAGCTCGCCCTGGATACGTCACCCCTCGGTGGTGGATGGCTCCGGCATTGTTCGAAGTAGCATCGCCGCTGCGGCTAGGTTCTGGCCAGCCCCGCTGAAGGCCGGGGGCAGCCCTGCCTTGGCATCGTCAACGATACGGCGCTGGACGTCCCAGGCCCGATGACGCGCTCCTCCGGCGAGTGCCCGGCCTGCCCACTCCTGCTCGATGTTCTGTCGGAGCTGCACAAGCCGCCCTGCTTCTGCGTCGAGCTTGGCCTGCATCTCACGGAGTTGCTCAAGCTGTGTGTCCTGACCCCCCGTAGGGACTTGGACCACAGCTAGCTCCCGCGGGATCTCAACGCGAGACGCAGGTGCAAGGGAGCCGTCACTTCCTGGCATGCCAAGGTGGTTTTCTCCGTCGTGATCCTCTTGACCGATGTGGTAGCACTCGCGAGTTGGGTCGCAACCCTCGTCGTCAAGGCTGTGGCCATCATCAGAGCAGCCGGAGAGGCAGTGGTCACATGCAGACATGAAGTCACGCATGGCACTGGGATCACGGAGTCTGGAGAAATCCCAACTGACGTCGGGTCGTCCTCTTTCTCGGAACCCGCGGGTCCGGAGGTTGAGACGGTCGTCAGTCGGTCCTAAGTTGACCACATATGGTACCCCGGAAGGTCAGGATATGCCCAAGCGAAAGCGCTCACCGAAGCGGGGTCGCTTGGTGGATCGAAGCTGAATCTAAAGGGAACAGGATGGAAAACGAATGGTACCTCTTGGTCGATAGACGGTGGTGAAGTCGCATCAGGGACAGACTGCACCGTTATCTCGGGTACGAGGCTAACGTCCAGCAAGTCCTTCGCGAGGGTGCTGGCGTCATCAATCCGCTTGGGGTTGGCACGTTGCGGGGAAGCGACACCCGTCGTTGTCTCAGGTGCGAGGATAACACCCGACATGTCCCCTGTAGGGGTGCCGGCGTCATCGACCCTCTCTAGTTCGACAGCCCACGAGGTGCCGCCTCCTATCTGGCCACGGTTGCCCCGTCTCCTCCTTCTCCGACGAGGAGGGTGGCGGGGCAAACCCGGGTGTTCCTCTTCTGCCGCGAGGAGATGCCGTCGTCGAGTTCGCCTCCGCCGGGCGGGCCGACGACCGTCGTCGTGCTGTGAGGGGAGCAGTACCATGTCGTAGCCGCCGTCAAGGGACATGAACTCGAGACTTCCGAAGCAGAGCACCGTCCCGGGCTGAAGAGGCTGCTGAAGGCTACCCATCTGGAACTCAACGGGAAAGTATTCGTTAACACGCAGCGGTCCCTACCTGGCGCGCCAATTGTCGGTGTTTTGGACCCGCGAGGGCCCTCAACCAACTAGTGAATTTGTTGTTGCGTGTCCCTGCCTAGATGGGTTGATGCAAGATGGAACACAAGAGGGGAATGAGGCTTATGTTATCTCGCACCGGGGTGCTCGTAGTAGGGGTTACAAGCGTTGCGGGAGAGCGAGAACGAGAGAGAGCGAGAAAGAGAGGGTTCAGCCTTGAGGCGAGCCGTCTGAGTCTGCCTCTGCTCGTCTGCGTCGTGCGTCCGGGTGTTTGTACGTGCGCTCTTTTTCCCGTCCCCCCTGGAAGGCCCTGGACATCCCCTTTTATAGATATAAGGAGATGCCCAGCTGTACAATAGGGGTGTAGCTATGGGCTAACATGGCTGGCGGAGAATTGCCTTGAGCCCTGTACATGTACTAACGTGGCCGTCGGAGAAGTGCCTTAAGCCCTGTAGAAGCATAGCTGGCGGTGCGGCATGAATGCTGCTGACGTTTCCTTGCTTCCGTAGGAGGTTGAGAGCAATCCGATGTCATGGGCGCACACGGGGAACCATCATTACCTGTTACCGGAGTAACCTTAGATGGGACACCGGTCTTGTTCCTTCATAGCCTGAGGCAGCTAGCTAGGAGTAGGGTAATTATGTATCCCCTGTAGCGTAGTCGATCCGAGGCCGGGGTCGGGCGAGGTGGAGACTTCTCTTGAGGCCGAGGTTGAGGTCAGGCGAGGATGTGACTCCTCCGAGGCCGAGGCTGTGGCCGAGGCCCGAGGTCGGGCGAGACGGGGACCTTCCCCCGAGGCCGAGGCCTGGGGTCGGGCGAGGCGGAGCTACCTGTCGCGCCCGAGGCTGAACTCGGGAGAGGTCACAACTTGCTGTTGTCAGTCTTGCCCTAGTGGTTGGCACAGTAGCCGGAGCGGGGTGAATAGCGTTGTTTTCCTGTCAGAACAGTCAATAAAGGGGCGAAGTGACTGCGGTCACTTCGACCTTGCCGACTGAGGCACGCGTGTCAGGATAAGGTGTCAGGCGATCCCTGCATTAAATGCGCATGCGATACGGTCAGTTGGTAAGGCGATTTGGTCGAGGTCGCTGCACGACAAAGTCTGCCCGAGCTGGGTTTCGGGCGAGCCAGGGGTGTGCCCACTGCCTGGGGAGGCCCTCGGGCGAGGCGTGAATTCGTCCGGGACTACTGTTCCCGCCCGAGGCTGGGCTCGAATGAGGTCGCGTCCCTCGGTAGACGTGGCCTTGACTTGAACCGTGCCTTATCAGTCGTGTATGGTTTGTTCTGAAGATGTTTTCCAGCCGGATTAAGGAGCATCGGGGGTACCCCTAATTACGGTCCCCAACAACAGTGTAAAGTCGCAATGCCCACGCGGCTATCTCTTAGTCGCGTGGTAATGGTGCTGTGTGTGAGACCAGGTCATGGCTCGCCCCAATCTCGGGCGACCACTCTGGGTCCACAGCAGCACCTGACTCCACCACATGGGTAGGTCCGGAGCCAACACGTGTCCAGAGAAGGTGATATACTCTAAGGCACCAACGGTGAGTCAGGACCCCATGGGAGAACGTCGGACCCTCGGATATGCAGTCCGGACCCCAAGGTTGCTCCAGGACCGCCACGTGTGCAGTCCGGACCTCTGGAATGGGATCTAGACCCCCCATATGGGGTCCGGGCTGCCCACAATGGGGCCCCAAGGTCCCAGGACAGAACATACACGGGCCTTGAACAGGACCCAGGCGGGGGTCCGGTGTCGACACGTGTCCAGTCCTAGTCTGGTGCGGACCTATCCGCATACACTTCTGCTCCCCACCCGGGCGGAGACCCGATACCGCCACGTGGCCTACGGCACGTGACGTAAGCCAACGGGCGAAGCCTGACGTAAGGCCTCAGGGTTACGTCGCCTCTGCATTTATTGCCGGAAAGGCGTGCCGCCTGTCCATTCCACTAGCAGACGGTGTGCCGCCCCTGCATTTATTGAGACCTGTCCATTCCGCTGGCAGGCGGCGACCTATCCATTCCGCTGGCAGGTGGCGACCTATCCAATCTGCAGAAGGCGTGCCTGTCCATTCCATTGGCAGGCGGCACGCCCATACTGCCGCGTGCGCTACGCTCATCATTACCCGCATGTTACCAAGGAAGCTACCGCCGCACATCAATACTGCGCGAGCTGCGAACATCATGGTGCCAGGAGATTGCACATGCGTTACTTGCATTAGTTACTCCAGGTATTCCTTCCATTATGTTCCTGGGCCCACATGTCAGGGCTCAGCATCCTTGTATGTGCCTCCCTTGGACTATAAAAGGGAAGGCACACAACGTTACAAGGCAGACTCAATTCACACCCAACTTGGACTCTCAGACTCTCAGACATATTCAATACAACATACAGTGGAGGTAGGGTTTTACGCTCCGGCGGCCTGAACCACTCTAAACCTTTGTGTGCTCTCGTGTTTTCATCCATCATCTAGTAGACAGGCAAACCGCTAAGGCCCCTCCCCATCTTAGGATTTAGGGCGGGTGCGTTCCGCCACCCGGCCGGAGAATTTCCTCTCCAACACTTTCTATTGTCACTAACCTTTTATCATACTTTTTCTTGATTAAACCGTAACTAAAATGTCTAATCTTCTAGCATATTAGGTACTTTGGTGTGAAATCTAAACTAAATTTCATACCATTATACCCTAACACATATGAATTGAGGTGGATAGATATATGGGTTAAAGTGGATATATGTGCATCTAAACTAGCACTAAGGGCAAATGACATTTAATTCCCCCTCAGAATTTCTAAAATTATACAATATTAAAGTACAACTTCCATTGTCTGCGTCACACGCTTTCCACCATCACGCGTGAAGTGTGTAGAACTGCTTTTAATTTACCTCTATCCACTTACATCCACTCCTCCTTAAAGCAAAGTTGTTCGTGTGTCCTCCTCCTCCATGCTCGCCCTTTCCCTCCCTGATCTGCTCAACCGACCACACGGTTTACGTAGTTCATGCGAGGTAGGAGCGGCGAGGTTAGAGAGGCAGCAATGCATCAGCCAACAGGAATCTTATGCATTGCGCCAACCACTCTGTCGTGAACACCATCCGAGCCATCCCATCTTCCTCCTCCGACGGTGCCCTTTCACTTTCACTGTCGCGTGCCGAAGGCCAGTCACTGTTAGAGATGGCAATAGGTACCCGCTACCCGAAACCCGGTGGGTTTTTGCTCTATTAGGATATGGGTTTGGATTAATTTATGTACCCATGGGTTTGTTAATGGGTTCAAATAGAAACTCAACGGGTACGTGGGCATGGGTTTGTTCTTCCACTACCCATACCCGCAAACCCATGGGTTTTTAAAACCCGCCTTAAAATCATCATTCCTTATAAATATGTCTCATAATATTATTAATTGAATATGTTCTAATTGAAATAAACTTCATGTAACAAATTTTAAGCTAAAATTAGTTATCACTTGTTCCTTTTATCCTAGCTTATTAATGTATTGATTGTTATTTACATGATAAATTAATTTTTTATGTTGATGTTAGTGGGTATGGGAAACCCGTTGGGTACCCGAAACCCGCATGGGTATGGGTTTGGGCAAAATTTTATACCCGTCATGGGTATGGGTTTTTTAGCGGGCATATTTTTTCTTCGCGGGTATGGGTTTGGGCAAGTAATACCCAGCGGATTTTTACCCGTTACCATCTCTAGTCACTGTGCGTCAGCCTATCTCCTCTTTCAGCTTTCACTGTGATCAGATATGATCCAAAGCAATCGTATGAACACCTAACTATCTTAATTTATACATTACTTAATTTTCTACAGGTATAAATACTTGCTACCAGGTATTTACAAAAAACCGTTTGACTCCGTGTAAACACGATCTAAACGGTTTGACTCCGTGTAAACACTGCACGATCTAAACGGTAAATAAAGAGCGACCGATTGTTTATAGCCTATGATAACGTTAATAATCCTAACCAGTTATTCGGGGTGCTACAATGCCTGGTAGTCGGATCACGGGTGCACTCGGCTCCAACCCTACCTCTACCTGTGTGGCCGTGTTATTAGATCAGAGCAATCTCCGAGCCGACGTCATCATGTGACGATCTCTGAAACCCGACTTGGTCAGTTCGGTCTCTGTTTCCCCGTGATATTCCGATCAGTCAGTCCATCGCTACCAGTAGCTTGGGGGCCGACCTAATGCAAGGTTTCTTTGTCCTGGGGCACCTAGTGGCTTGCACTGACGCAACCTGTGCAGCAACGGCGTTCGGCGTCCAGCCATCCACCTTCTCGTCTAGGGCTGAAAAATAAGCTCGAGGCTCGTGAGCTGGCTCGAGCTCGGAGCGGCTCGGCTCGGCTCGGAGTGGCTCGCGAGCCTCGAACGAGCCGAGCCGAGCCCCTTCTCTGAGCTCGTTTTTGCAGCGAGCCGAGCCGAGCCAGCTCGTGAGCCGGCTCGCGAGCCCGGCAAAAATGACCAATTTATAGAATATTAATGAATATTAGATAATTTTATGGATAATAGCTCATTTTTAGTGTTTGATGATGAATATATTACAATTTATAATTTAAATTACTCATAATGTTGAATGATGTTTCCATATTTCAAATTTATATAATGTTAATTCACTAAATAATGCAACAAAAAGTACCTGAATATGGCTCGCGAGCCGAGCCGGCTCGCGAGCCAATGTCGAGCTGAGCCGAGCCTCTTTCGCCAGCTCGTGGAATGGACGAGCCGAGCCGAGCCGAGCCGAGCTCGTTCAGGCACCGAACCACACCGAGCCGAGCCGAGCCGAGCTCGGCTCGTTTCCAGCCCTATTGTCGTCATGGTCGGCTCGGCTCGTTTCCAGCCCTATTTTCGTCCATGACGACCATGAGTGGCTGGGTCGTTTTGGCAGTTCTATTCTGATATCTATACGCTGCACTGTTCCTCCTTGAACCGTGTGATTTGTTGCAGGGGAAGTTTTTTTTTTTTTGCCATGTACAGTGAGTGCGTGCCGTGCTCGTGCAGTGGCTAGCATGGCATGGAGTATACCGACTACTATAGTGCATAATCCTAGCGCAGAAGCTACTGAAATGCCCACCACATTTTCGTTGGCGCCAGGCTATGATGCTATGCTTCCAAGTTGGGAGAACCGGAGAAGAATCTCACCGGTCACCACAAGACAAAACAAGGGTTTCCACGGTCCAACTCCACAGCTCTGAACTGGGAGCTGCGAAACCACGGGCAGCGCAGGTCCACACCGGTGGAGAGCAGTGGCGGACCTAGAATTTGATCATAGGGTATGCAATGTAAATCTGATATATATGCTACAAATGAGACATGTAAAGCGCTCCTCTGAATTAGAGCAAGACGGCGGCAGACTACGGCATAACACTACGACCAGGGCTCCGTTTTCTCCGATCAAGATTGGATTAAAAAAAATGAAACGTCCAGGTCACTAGAAAATTAAAACGGCGGTGGACTGCAGTCTACATGACACTAGGGTCAGGACACTATGACAGAAAAATGAAACATCCAGTGCACTACGTTGCCGCTTAGGCCGCATCTTAATGGTCTAATGGACCTCCTGTCATAACGCCACATTGTCTAGTGTATTGTATTTTTTTCTTTTTTCTTTTTAGCTATATATATGGTGTATATACACTCGCTGGTTTTACATGTTATGCCGGTGCATACCCGGCATACCCTGTAGGTCCGTCACTGCTCAAGAGATTCTCTTATGATTAGGTTGTCCCCCAGTAGCTATTCTATCACATACTCTATTTCAAATTACGCCATGTGAATAGTATAATCTACAGTGAAAATTCTCTATTTTACATGATATCTATTTTACACGAATAGTATAACCATAAAAATATAAAATGTTATCTCTACTATTAGCAAGTGAGTTCTCTAGAGCTACATCTTCTGCCTTGTTGCAATATGTTAAACATAGAAGAAAGTTATCCAGTAGGAGGGTCCTATTTTTCCTAGCTTACCGTGTATGTGTGCCACTATAAATATGAGGTGACCCACGAGAGTATCATGTTATTCAATCTATCATGGCAACAAGCTAGAAAATTTGTAAGTATCCACCATGACTTCTTCCTCCACCACCTCCCCTTCCACCATGTCCACCATGATGGCATCCATTCAATCTGCCACCTTTGCACCTATCCTAATCGGCTAATCCACCACGTCATCTTTGTTCGGATCACCATGACCAACTATCTCATCTAGCACGCACAACTTCTACCATATCACTAGAGTACTAAGCTCATTGGTTACCTAGATGGAACCCTTCCCACGTCGTCTAAACTACAAGAATGTTGACCTTCTATGACGTTCTAATGGTATCATAAACGTCATATAAGGTGCGTAATTAAAGGTCTTCTATAACGTTCTTATGGTAAATTATGATGTTCCTAAGAATATTTCTCATTAGGAACGTTATATTTTATGATGTTTCGTCATAGAAGACCTTTACTTATGCACCTTCTATGACACTCATGATACTATTAAAATACCATAGAAAGTCAATATTTTTGTTGGTGGCATCTTCAATAGCAGCAGTGGACACCGTGTCTGAGGACGTTCTTTGTGATGTTGTTGACGCCACGTCATTCAAGGAGGCTGGGCTCCCTTCAATGCAAGTTTGCATCTTCTAACAAGGCGGACAAGGTTCAGATCCTTTGTGAACTTGCCACTACGAAGAAATAAGATTTATCTATCGTCGACTACTTTTGCAAGATAAAGGGCCTCACCTTTGATCTTGTCGTTGTTGGTTCTCCTCTCAGTTATGACGACGTACGTGCTCACCTACCTCTTCGTCGGTCTTAGATCAGAATACGATACATTATTCTCTTAAATGATGATCAAGAGTGAGTCTCTCTCGCTTGATGGTGTGTACACACCCTTTATGGCGTTTGGTGCTCTCCAACTACAACATCACGTGACACTCCAACTCAACAGCGGGTTCTTAGTGAGTTATGCTGGCCATGGAGGATCTCCTCGTGGTCGCAACCACTCCCCAGGCTATGTTTTGGTGGTTTGTACCCTCTCAAACCATTTGATGTCGCCACTCTCAAACAAGCCCTAATTAGTCCATCTACCAGTCACGTCCAATGGCATGCTCGTCTTGGTCATCTATCATCTCAAGTTATTGAGTCGATTTTGCATCTTAATAGTATTTCATGTCCTAAAAAGTCAAAGCCATCCATTTGTAATGCATGTCAGTTAGCTGAAAGTCATCAATTGTCATATAATAGTTCCATTCATTATTCTATGTCATCTTTGGACCTTATTTTTTCACAAGAGCTTCTTTTCTCGTAGCATAAGTACATTCAAGACCTCTTGTATCAGACCAACACGCTTCACGCTAATAGTGTGTCTACTCCAATGTTACTAGCTAAGAAGTTGCAATTACATAGCGGTGATAAACTTTGTATTGAGAATGGTACCCATTATAGAAGTGTTGGCGATGTCACCTTATAATATCTCTCGCTCACTTGCTCGCTCGTACATCTCTTTTTCTGTCAACCGATTGTGTTGGTTTATGTCTTCTTCTACACCTAACCATTGAGTTGCAATCAAAAGGACCGTTCGTTATCTTCATGAAACAATTGACATGAGACTTTCCCTTCACAAGTCTGCCTCTTTTTTGTTGAGTGCATTTCTGATGCTGATTAGGCTGACAATCCTGATGATCGACGAAGTACGAGTGATTATGCTATATTCTTTGGTGCAATCTTGTCTTTTGGAGTTCCTGTAAGCAACTCACTGTTTTCGTTCTACTGTAGGGTCCGAGTATAAAGTTATTTGCCGATGCTACCATTGATATGATTTGCTTCAAGTGGTCTTGCGTGAACTTGGGGTTGCTCGGTCGTGTGCTCCTACATTATGATATAATAAAATTGGTGCCACTGACGCCTATTTGTGTGCCAATCCAGTATTTCATCGATGTTTTAAACATGTAGAAGTCGATTATCACTTTGTGCGGGAACTTATCTCCACTCGAAAACTCGATGTGTGGGTTATTTCATCCAAGGATCAAATTGCAAATATTAGGCTGTCTATAACGGTCAGCCTAAAGTTTACCTAAAAGCACTGTTTTACACTGTAGACTACACTATTCGCATAATGTAGTGTGAATATGGCTACGTGGATGGGTAAGCTGCTGGGTAACTAAGACTTTTCCGGTTACACCTTTTAGTAGTGTTCGTCGCAATCTGAACATTATTGTACTATGTCAAGATTAGGATGCGGTGTTAGACATAGAAGGTTGTATCTCTATTATTAGTAAGAGAGTCCTACGTTCTTGGAGCTGCATACACGATCTGTTAAACATAGAAGAATTTTATCCCTATTATTACGACTTCTGGAGAGCTGTCTCTTGACTTGTTTATGATTTCTAGCTTGCTGTGCACGATATCACACATGATCCCGTGACCGTGAAGGGTATCGTGCCATTCAATCTATCCGTGATAATTTGTACAGTACGAGACGCAACTAAACGCAATACTGTACAGCAAAACAGTGTGTTTTGTACTGTGCAAATGTACCAGCAGGTAGAATACAAACCCCCTGTTAGACTTAGACAGACGAGTGCAAACAAGAAACAAACAAAAACGTAGAGGGGCTACAGCAATCCCGTCTGCTCTTCATCCACAATATATATCAAAGTTTCGTTTCGTTGCAGCCAAGTCCATCCATTCACCATCAGCAGATGACAGCATTCAGAGTCTCGTTCTCCACGAAGCCGATCCCGTCCGAGCACTCGTTTCCGGCGGTACTGGTACACACAGCGTCGCCGTCGACGTCCTGCCCGAGCAGGCCAGGGGACTCGCGCACCCCGCGAATGTAGTTCCGTACGAGCTCGTTGTGCTCCTGGTCGCCGGCCGAAGAGACCGTGTCGCACTCGGAGACGACGCTGAGCCTGGACGACACGCTCCTGTCGCTGAACTGCCTCTGGAAACCGCTCGCGCTCGCTTCGCCGAGGCTGGATTCCTCCAGGGCAAGGCATGGCTGGAGCCTGGGCCCGTGTCTCTGCGGCGGCCTGCCGAAGCTGAAGCTCTCGTGCCTTCTGAACAGCGCGTCCTGATGCAGAGCTGGCACCGGTTCCTGGGGTCCCAGACTATGGTGTGCAGGGTGGCCACCGTCGTCGTCTGGCTGTTCATCGGTGAGGAAACTGAAGGGGTCGTCTCGTGGATGCAGAATAGGAGGAGCCGAGCCTGGGATCTCCGCGTCATCGGTAGTAAACGGGTTCATCCTTCGCGCTGGAACTGAAACTGGATGAACTTTCGGACGGAACCGTGATAGACCGTCTGCTAGACCGCCCACGCCGTCCAGCTCAAACTGTATGTTTTTCCTGGATTTTCTCTTCACCATCAGCGTCTCCAGCCGACGGCTCCGTTCGGTCTCGGAGTACCCAAGATCCATGACGTTCTTCTCGTTGTCGGCTGTCCACAGAAATGCCGGCTCAGTTCCAGGATCCTTCTCCTCCTCCTCGCCATCATCTTTGGCCTTGCTATTGTCAGCCACCACTTCATTGTTAACACTCGGAGGTTGACGATCCAGAGAAGACATGTTCAAATGGTTGTCTGAATCACCAGTATTAAGGAGACCAGGACAAGAGCGATCAACACCCAGACCCAGGGGAGGGCCCGTCTCGGTCTCATCAATCACCGGAGAAGAGTCTGTCATAGAAACGTCAGGTGGGTGTCCCTCTGCATTATCAGGGCCAAACCCTGATGAGCTGTTGTCATGGCTGCCAACTGTAGCGAATGGCGAGCATAGAGAATGGTCCAACTGGTTGTCCGCAACGGAACTAATAGCCTCGATCTTTATATCAGCAAGCTTCTTCCTCCGGCGCACGGAGAAAGCACGGCCCCATTTGCATTTACCTGCGCTTCCATCGGCAGACTGTGCATCTGTGGATACTGTCCCTTGCTGATCTGCCTTTGCCACCACTTTAACATCGCCACTAACATTATCTCTTGAAGAGCAAAGGCCTAGGGCTGTCTCTTCCCCATCAACTGCATTACGATGCACGTCATCGAACGAACTGGCACACTCATCCTTGCTAGAAAATGCCCCTTCAGACTCTTTTTCTGCGTTGTACTTCATGTAACCTTCCGTGGCAGCTTCTTGCTTCAGCGAAGGAACAGGAGTGTGGAAACCTTCAGGTCTCTCAGTCTCATCCCCTTGATGAACCTGCTTCAGAAGAGGAACATTTTCATCCAGACCAGCATGCCCGTTACAGTCCCTTGTGCTTGTGCCACAGCCTGCCTCCTTGGCTACGTTCTTCTCCAACGTAGGCACCGAAAATCTCTGCTGTTCTTCTCTGATATCAACATTTCTAGAAGGCCTCCCATCCGAAACTTGTTCAGGAGCCGTCCCGTCTTCACGGGCCTCCGGAAGGCGTGCGCTCCCGTGGCATAGCAGCGCAGCGAGGAGGAGGCCGGTGCATACGATCACCGGAGAAGCGGAGAGCAGGAGAGCGAAGAGGCCCGGTGCGTGCCTGTGCAGCAGGTAGAGCAGCAGCACTAGGCTGAACAGAGGCCAGTGCTGAGAGGCGCATCTCCAGCCTGTTCTGATGCAGCACCTTAGCGTTTTCTTGGTGCCGCACCAGGCATCTCGCTTCGCCTCGACGCCCATGGCCTGCCCGGCTGCCGCTCTCCCTCCCAGTTCCCCCCTACACGGATCGTCCAGACACAGGCAGAGGCAAACATTGACTCAGTGAATCTGACAGGGGGTGAAGAAGAAATGAAGCTGAGAGAACATGTTGAGTGCTTAATTAGTTTGCAGCTTTCGTGATGCCTAGATGTGTAGCAGTATATGCATGTACTATATATACTATACCATTACCAATGCTTAGCTCGGACTCGGACAGAACGTACATAAATGCCAAAAGCACAAAATAAGAATACCAGCAGCAATGCACATGATCCTTGCTTTCAGATGGACTCAGATAGCGTAGCGATCGGCCGATCGTACCTGTAGGTAGCCGAGCCGGTGATGTGATCGGAGGGCCGGGATCTGGAAAAGCGAGAAGCGCCACACGGGGGGGCACAACAAGGCGAGCGTCAGCGGCGGCGGCGACGGCGGGCAGGCAGGCAGGCAGGCAAGGGGCCGGAGCGGGGACGAGAGGCACGTAGTACGTCAGGAGGAAAGACCTGGTGGTGGGCAGGCGAGACACGAGGATCGGTCGGCTCGGCTGGATCGCCGCCGCCGTCGGTGGCAGAGGGGGAACCACCGCGAAGGCCTAGGCGGGCGCGCCTCCGGTGCGGCGGGGCGGGGCGGTGGCGGGTGGCCGAGCAGAGAAGGACGCGAACAGGAGGTCAGGGATGCCGAGCCGAACAGGGAAGGAAAGCTCAAGAGAGAGCGGCGCGCCGGCAAAAGCGATGGCAATTGGCAACAGGGAGCATGGGCAGCGTGGGGGGAAGGTGGCAGGCCCGCGTGGCTGTGGCAACTGGCACGTGCGTCCACGCCGCCCGCGGCCCGCGGCGGGACAGTGGGGATGGGTCGGGGTTGTTTGGTTGGTCTGGCAGTCTGGCTGGCCTCGGCTTGGCGGTCGGGTTGGTGGATCCTCGTTGCAGCTGGCTTCTTTTTTTTCCCGATCAGGACTGGAGGAAAGGAATTCGTGGTGGATGGATCCTGGACGGTGCCGAAAAGCTTCTTTTCGGTGCTCAACTGCTCATGGCGGATGATGGCCACAACTTAGATCAGGTGTTGGTGCACCGGCTTTAGGAAGGCACATCAAGAACCCAACCATAAAAAATACTAGTCGGTTGCCCGTGCGTTGCGACGGCTTACAACAATACCCACGTAAACTATCCAGAAAAAAAATCAAGATTTTTTATTGATTGTCTCCGCTCTCTGTATAATATTTTTTGATTTGGCTAACTGATGTTATTATTTACTCTATGCAATATGTCTTGGTACAACACGACCAATGAAGTGAGCGATTAGAAAAGAGTTCGCAATGACTGACGGAATGAACATAGATTATGAAATGACATAATTCTATCATACAGAGACCAAATAAGACAAAGTTTGTAAGCTCAAGTTTCTAAAATAAGTCCCATTAAGTTAAATTTATAAAAAAGATAGATCAAAATATGGAGTGATTGCTAAAGTCAGGCATCAATTAAAACTGGATGCGCTCCATATAAATTATGCTACATCGTAGCAATTACTAACGTTTAAAACCAACAAATAACCTTTCATTTTGCTGTTAGTGTGACAAATCATTGTTGCTCCATCCAATTCAGCAACCTCAAACACCATATAGTCCATTGCGCTAATGTGGTATCAGAAACGACCTAATGTTTGCAAGAGCCAAGAACGTCGTGTTGTGCTTGGGCTGTAGCCTCGTCCCGTAGTGCTGGCCCGACCCGACACGATTATTTTTTTATTTTACAAAAAAACGTATATACATATATACAATTTATATTCAATATTAAAAACATCTTAACATGATATTTTACTGGTTAGACAGCTTCACCCAGTGTCTCATGTCGTTCTTCCATCAGGACATGAGTTCAAACCCCACATTCTGTATCGTTTTTAATATTTTACGCTGATTTAATTAAATGGGTCGACACAGTTAGCAGGCCGGCATGACGTGACTGGGCCATAGTTGTGGCCTGTGTGCGTCTAGCCCATGCCGGACGCCGTTTGGCCATCTATAGACGTGCATTGGATTAATTTGAAGTGGCTGTGAGGGGTTATTTGTAAAAAGATGACGCATGACGACCGTTGAAACTGGTGCTTTAAGTATAGTATAGAATTCCGCTTCTGGTTTGTGTGGAGATTTATTTTTTTTTTAAAAAAAAGCCATGGCACTCGGGAGTTGGAAAGCCAATAATAATAAAGGGGTGTTTGGTTTCTAGGGACTAATGTTTAGTCCCTTCATTTTATTCCTTTTTAGTATATAAATTGCTAAATATAGAAACTAAAATAAAGTTTTAGTTTCTATATTTGGTAATTTTGGAACTAAAATAGAATAAAATGTAGGGACTAAACATTAGTCCCTACAAACCAAACACCCACTAAATATGCCTCCTTCCCGCGCATAAAAAGAAAAGAACCACAAAACACCAACTTCCATCTGTACGACACATCTACACCATACCAAAACTTTTTACGGGCTTGACTCATTTATTCAATAAACTCTATGGTGTGTAATGGTGGAGAATATCAATATTATCATTGTTGACACCTTTTTGGGGCGTCAAACACTTCAACAAGAACCGTGGCGGTGCACTCTGGTCAGACGCGGACGGTCCGCGGCACAGGGCCGGACGGTCCGCGACCTGGCGCGAGGCTAGGGTTCCCTGCCTGACGGCCAGACAGTCCGCGCCCTAGGGCCGGACGGTCCGCGCGTACGCAGGGGCGGCGGAGGATCGCCGGCGGCGCCTGGATCTCGCTCTCGAGAGGGACCCCGTCGGGGAGTAGAGATCCTAGGTGATGTCTAGGCTCGGGTAGACCGACCTAGACTCCTCTAATCGACGTAGAGCCGAAGAGAAGCGAAAAATTTAGGGATTGGAAGACTAACCTAGAACTAGACTAGAACTACTCCTAAGAACAAATGTAAATTGTATTGATTGAAGGTTCAATTGATTGTCTCAAATCGGTCGTATACCTCTCTATTTATAGAGGAGGGGGCTCGACCCTTTACAAACTAATTTCTGAACGAATTCCGCGAATCTAGCTAACAACCGTAGCACAAAACTCGGAACCCTAATCTGTTCTGCGCACGCGCGGACCGTCCGGCCCACAAGCGCGGACCGTCCGCCTGCTCAATTTAGCGCTCAACATATGCCCCCTGCCTTTTGGTGGAGCTGAGCAAACCAAAAGCAACTAAATCGATGTGATTACATCGGTTTTCTTAGGCATCTTGCCACATACTAGGATGGTACTGTTTAAGGAAACACCCATTTAAAGCCTTAGGTAATCCTTGCCTTGTAATGTTTGTAGTAAATATGTGTTACCAGACATTACTTGTGTTACTTTATAAGGACCCTCCCAGCTTGGCGACCATTTTCCAAACTTCCGGTCTTTGTTCCTTAGAGGCAGGATGGTCTTCCACACCAGGTCCCCTACTTGAAATGACTTTGCTTTGACCTTCTTGCTGTAGACCCTGGCTACCATGATCTTGTCCTTTTCTATTGCTCCCAAAGCTATCACCCTTTTGTCGGTCACCTCATCAATATTATCCATCATTGGATTATAATAATCAGTGATGGTTAGATCATTTTGCCTGGCGAACCTGACAGCATTCAAACTTATTTCCACAGGCAACACTGCTTCCTGCCCATAGACAAGCTCAAAAGGAGATACTTTAGTAGCACTATGTTTAGATATTCTATGAGCCCATAAAGCCTCGGACAAAATCTTATGCCAATGCTTAGGATTATCAGATATCTTTTTTATCAAGTTAATCAATGTCCTATTACTAGACTCGACCTGTCCATTGGCCTGAGCATAATATGGAGATGAATTAAGCAACTTAATTCTATATAATTTAGCAAATTCGCGTACCTCCTTTGACATAAAAGAAGTCCCTTAATCTGTAGTTAAGGTCCGGGGAATGCCGAATCTATGAATAATATGCTCAGTTATGAACTCAATTACCTCCTTGTGTGTCATGTTCTTCAGAGCAACGACTTCAGTCCATTTAGTAAAGTAGTCAGTGGCAACTAACACGAACCGATGCCCCTTTGATGATGAAGGATGAATTTCTCCAATAAAGTCTAATCTCCATCCTCTGAAAGGCCAAGGCTTGATGATAGGATGTAATTCGGCTGCAGGGACCAACTGTAGGTCGCTGAATTTTTGACACACTTGGCAACCCTTGTAGTACTTGAAACAATCAGCTATCATGTTAGGCCAATAAAAACCAGACCTTCGCAACAGCCACTTCATCTTTGGAGCTGATTGATGGGTACCACAAATTCATTCATGTACTTCGGCCATGGCTAATATAGCATCATCTGGGCCCAAGCACTTAAGCAGGACGTCGTTGACTGTTCGGCGGTAGAGTTCATCACTCATTAAAACATACTTGAAAGTTGTACGCCGAATGTTCTTATCTGTCCTGACATTGGGATTTTGTAAATAACTAGTTATGGGCGTCCTCCAATCACTTGCATCGGCTTCATTATCAGCCGAATCGATTAGGAAGACTTTCCTGGTAACCCCGGACGGTCCAGCGTCTTCACGCGGACGGTCCGCGACCTGGGGAATTGGCCCTGCACCGGTTATCAGATTTCCAGTGTTGTGAAATCTCCCTCGCTTTATCGATAACCTGATGCATCTTGTGCCAAATTGTTAGCTCTATGATTCTCAACTCTAGAGATATGCCAAATAGTGAATTCGTCAAAAGAATGGATTATGCTCCAACATTTTTCAAGGCAACTATTTAGAGTACCATCAAAACATTGATATTTTTCTAACACCTATTAGACGACCAGCTGAGAATCACCAAATGTCTTCACATGTTTTACTCCCATACAATTTAAAAGTTCCAAGCCGAATAAAAGGGCCTCATATTCGGCTTGATTATTAGTGCAATAAGTTTTCAATCGGCTAGAGAAGTCGAAGGAGACATTACTTGGTGAAACAAGTACGATGCTAATTCCTTGCCCTTCATTGCAAACCGATCCATCAAAATATAAAGTCCAAGGAGTAATAGTAAGGTATAACATGTCTAGTTTATTGAAAGGGAAATGTGCCCTTGGGCCATTTCTAAGTATTTTTGGTGATTAAGTGCCAACACATGTGCTCAATTGTGAATTTATGTACATGGATAAACAAGGTGCAAATCATGAAGTAAAGGTATGTTTCTAAACCTTAGTACATTGGTTTTGTGTACTAATATATTTGTCTAAGTGTTAGAAACAGAAAGAAGAAGAAAAGAGAAGGGGAGAGAAAGACTTTGTGTGCAGCCAAGACCCAGTTCGGTCTGGAGCACCGGACTGTCCGGTGTGCACCGGACAGTGTCCGGTGCGCCAGGCTGACTCGGCGTGAACTGGCTGCTCTCGGGAATTCGCCGACGGCGTACGGCTAAAATTCACCGGACTGTCCGGTGTGCACCGGACTGTCCGGTGAGCCAACGGTCGGCCAGGGCCAACGGTCGGCCACGCAATCCGCGCGGGACACGTGGCCGAGCCAACGGTCGGCAGACGGCACCGGACTGTCCGGTGCGCCAACGGCTCGCAGATCTCCAGCAGTCTTCCAACGGTCGGAAGCACCAGTTATGGAAACAAATCGGGCACCGGACAGTGTCCGGTGTGCACCGGACTGTCCGGTGCCCCCGTCGACAGAAGGCAAAGATGGCCTTCTAAAATTGCTCTCAACGGCTCCTAGCTGCCTTGGGGCTATAAAAGGGGCCCCTAGGCGCATGGAGGAGATACACAAGTGAAAGGGAATTAGGCTTAGACCTAGTTCCTAATTAATTTCGGTGGTTGAATTGCCCAACACAAACATTGGACTAACTAGTTTACTCTAGTCCATAAGTTATACAGGTGCAAAAGGTGTGAATCAGCAAATAAAAAGATCAAATGTTGGATTCAACAAAGGAGCAGCAAGGCAACCGAGGGCTCCTCTGGCCGGAGGCACCGGACTGTCCGGTGTTCACCGGACTGTCCGGTGCGGCCAGAGGACTTCGACTTCAAACTCTTCACCCTCGGGATTTCTCGAAAGCCGGCGCGCTATAATTCACCGGACTGTCCGGTGTGCACCGGACATGTCCGGTGCTCCAAGGAAACGCGGCCTCCGGAACTCGCCAGCCTCGGGTTTGCTCGGCAGCCGCTCCGCTAAAATTCACCGGACTGTCCGGTGTGCACCGGACTGTCCGGTGTACCAGCGGAGCAACGGCTCCCTGCGGCGCCAACGGCTCCCTGCGGTGCATTAAATGCGCGCGCAGCGCGCGCTGTCGTCAGGCACGCCCATACCGGTGCACCGGACATCAAACAGTACATGTCCGGTGTGCACCGGACACCCAGGAGGGCCCACAAGTCAGAAGCTCCAACGGTCAGAATCCAACGGCAACCGTGACGTGGCAGGGGCACCGGACTGTCCGGTGTGCACCGGACTGTCCGGTGCGCCATCGAACAGAGGACTCCAGCCAACGGTCACTTGTGGTGGTTGGGGCTATAAATACCCCAACCACCCCACATTCATTGCCATCCAAGTTTTCCAACTCTCAACCACTTACAAGAGCTAGGCATTCAATTCTAGACACAAACAAAAGAGATCAAATCCCCTCCAATTCCACTCAAACCTTTAAGTGACTAGCGAGAGAGATTTGCCGTGTTCTTTTGAGCTCTTGCGCTTGGATTGCTTTCTTTCTTTCTCATTTGTTCTTGAGATCATCACTCAATTGTAACCAAGGCAAGAGGCACCAATTGTGTGGTGGCCCTTGCGGGGAAGTTTTGTTCCCGGTTGATTGAGAAGAAGAGAAAGCTCACTCGATCCGTGGGATCGTTTGAGAGAGGGAAGGGTTGAAAGAGACCCGGCCTTTGTGGCCTCCTCAACGGGGAGTAGGTTTGCGAAAACCGAACCTCGGTAAAACAAATCCTTGTGTCACACTCTTATTTGCTTGCGATTTGTTTTGCGCCCTCTCTCTCGCGGACTCGTTTCTTTATTGCTAACGCTAACCCGGCTTGTAGTTGTGATTATTTTTGTAAAATTCAGTTTCGCCCTATTCACCCCCCCCCTCTAGACGACTATCAATTGGTATCGGAGCCCGGTACTTCATTAGAGCCTAACCGCTCGAAGTGATGTCGGGAGATCCCGCCAAGAAGGAGATGGAGACCGGCGATGACAAGCCCACTACAAGCCAAGGGAGCACCTCATCTTCATCGGAAGAGTCCCGCACCAAGAGAAGGGAGAAGAAGAAGAGATCCTCCAAGCGAAAGGAGAAAAGATCTTCCTCTTCTCACCACAAGGAGAAGAAGGAAAAATCTTCTTCTCACAAGCCGCATCGGAGTGGGGACAAGCACAAAAGGATGAGGAAGGTGGTCTTCTACGAGACCGACACTTCATCGACCTCCACCTCCGGCTCCGACGCGGCGTCCGTCACTTCTAAACGCCAAGAGCGTAAGAAGTATAGTAAGATTCCTCTACGCTACCCTCGCATTCCTAAACATACACCTTTACTTTCCGTCCCATTAGGAAAACCACCAACTTTTAATGGTGAAGATTATGCTATGTGGAGTAATTTGATGCGATTTCATCTAACCTCTCTCCACAAGAGATTATGGGATGTTGTTGAGTTTGGTGTACAGGTACCATCCGTAGGGGATGAAGACTACGACACGGACGAAGTGGCCCAAATCGAGCACTTCAACTCCCAGGCCACAACCATTCTCCTTGCCTCACTAAGCAAGGAGGAATACAACAAAGTACAAGGGTTGAAGAACGCCAAAGAGATTTGGGACCTACTCAAGACGGCGCACGAGGGTGATGAACTCACCAAGATCACCAAGCGGGAAACAATCGAGGGGGAGCTCGGTCGCTTCCGTCTTCGCCAAGGGGAGGAGCCACAAGACATGTACAACCGGCTCAAGACCTTGGTGAACCAAGTGCGCAACCTCGGGAGCGCAAAATGGGATGACCACGAGGTGGTTAAGGTTATTCTAAGAGCCCTTATTTTCCTTAACCCTACTCAAGTACAATTAATTCGTGGCAATCCTAGATATACACAAATGACCCCCGAGGAAGTCATCGGGAATTTTGTTAGTTTTGAATGTATGATTAAGGGCTCCAAGAAGATCAACGAGCTTGATGAGCCTTCCACATCTGAGGCGCAACCCGTGGCCTTCAAGGCAACGGAGGAGAAGAAGGAGGAGTCTACACCAAGTAGACAGCCAATTGACGCCTCCAAGCTCGACAACGAGGAGATGGCCCTAATCATCAAAAGCTTCCGGCAAATCCTCAAGCAACGGAAGGGGAAGGACTACAAATCCCGTTCCAAGAAGGTTTGCTACAAGTGTGGTAAGCCCGGTCACTTTATTGCTAAATGTCCATTATCAAGTGATAGTGACAGGGACAACGACAAGAAGGGCAAGAGGAAGGAGAAGAAGAAGTACTACAAGAAGAAGGGCGGCGATGCCCATGTTTGTCGGGAGTGGGACTCCGACGAAAGCTCAAGCGACTCCTCCGACGACGAGGACGCCGCCAACATCGCCGTCACCAAGGGCCTCCTCTTCCCCAACGTCGGCCACAAGTGCCTCATGGCCAAGGACGGCAAAAAGAAGGTAAAATCAAAGTCCTCCACCAAATATGAAACATCTAGTGATGAGGATAATGATAAAAATGAAGAGGATAATTTGCGTATTCTTTTTGCCAACCTTAACATGGAACAAAAAGAAAAATTAAATGAATTGATCAGTGCCATCCATGAAAAGGATGATCTCTTGGACTCCCAAGAGGACTTCCTAATCAAGGAAAACAAAAAACATGTTAAGGTTAAAAATGCTTATGCTCTAGAAAGAGAAAAATGTGAAAAATTGTCTAGTGAGCTAAGTATTTGTCATGAGACTTTAGACAACCTTAGAAATGAAAATGCCAATTTAATTGCTAAGGTTGATTCTCATGTTTGCATTGATCCTAGAAATGATAATGTTAATTTACTTGCTAGGATTGATAAATTGAATGCTTCCATCGCTAGCCTTAGAAATGAGAATGAGAAATTAATTGCTAAGGCTAAGGATTTTGATGTTTGCAATACTACTATTTCCGACCTTAGAGCTAAAAATGATTTGTTGCATGCTAAGGTTGTTGAACTAAAATCTTGCAAACCTACTACATCTAATGTTGAGCATATTTCCATTTGTACTAGATGTAGAAATATTGATGTTGATGCTATCCATGATCACCTAGCTTTAATTAGGAAACAAAATGATCACATAGCACAACTTAATGCTAAGATTAGAGAGCATGACTTAGAAAATGAAAAATTTAAACTTGCTAGAAGCATGCTCTATAATGGGAGACGCCCGGGCATTAAGGACGGCATTGGCTTCCAAAGGGGAGACAAGGTCAAAATTAATGCTCCTCCTAAGAACTTGTCTAACTTTGTTAAGGGCAAGGCTCCCATGCCTCAGGATAACGAGGGTTACATTTTGTACCCTGCCGGGTATCCTGAGAGTAAAATTAAGAAAATTCATTCTAGGGAGTCTCACTCTGGCCCTAATTATGCTTTTATGTATAAGGGTGAGACATCTAGATCTAGGCAACCAACCCATGCCAAGTTGCCTAGAAAGAAAATTCCAAATGCATCAAATGATCATGCTATTTCATTTAAGACTTTTGATGCATCTTATGTGTTGACTAGCAAATCCGGCAAGGTAGTTGCCAAAATTGTTGGGGGCAAACACAAGGGCTCCAAGACTTGTGTTTGGGTACCCAAAGTTCTTGTATCTAATGCTAAAGGACCCAAAACCGTTTGGGTACCTAAAACAAAGAACTAAACTTGTTTTGTAGGTTTATGCATCCGGGGGCACAAGTTGGATACTCGACAGCGGGTGCACAAACCACATGACAGGGGAGAAAAGGATGTTCTCCTCATATGAGAAAAACCAAGATCCCCAACGAGCTATCACATTCGGGGATGGAAATCAAGGTTTGGTCAAAGGTTTGGGTAAAATTGCTATATCTACTGACCATTCTATTTCCAATGTTTTTCTTGTAGATTCATTATATTACAATTTGCTTTCCGTATCCCAATTATGTCAAATGGGCTACAACTGTCTTTTTACTGATACAGGTGTTACTGTCTTTAGAAGGAGTGATGATTCAATAGCATTTAAGGGTGTGTTAGAGGGTCAGCTATATTTAGTTGATTTTGAAAGAGCTGAACTCGACACATGCTTAATTGCTAAGACTAACTTGGGTTGGCTATGGCACCGTCGACTAGCCCATGTTGGAATGAAGAATCTTCACAAACTTCTAAAGGAAGAACACATTTTGGGATTAACCGATGTTCATTTTGAGAAAGACAGGATTTGTAGCGCTTGCCAAGCCGGGAAGCAAGTTGGTGTCCATCATCCACACAAAAATATCATGACTACCGACAGGCCACTGGAGCTCCTACATATGGATCTATTCGGCCCGATCGCTTACATAAGCATCGGCGGTAGTAAGTATTGTCTTGTAATTGTGGATGATTATTCTCGCTTCACTTGGGTATTCTTTTTGCAGGAAAAATCACAAACCCAAGAGACCTTAAAGGGATTCTTGAGACGGGCTCAAAATGAGTTCGGCTTAAGGATCAAGAAAATTAGAAGCGACAATGGGACGGAGTTCAAAAATTCCCAAATTGAAGACTTTCTTGAGGAGGAGGGCATCAAGCATGAGTTCTCTTCTCCCTACACTCCACAACAAAATGGTGTAGTGGAGAGGAAGAATCGAACTCTATTGGACATGGCAAGAACCATGCTTGATGAGTACAAGACACCGGATCGGTTTTGGGCCGAGGCGGTCAACACCGCCTGCTACGCCATCAACCGATTATATCTTCATCGAATCCTCAAGAAGACATCTTATGAACTCCTAACCGGTAAAAAGCCCAATATTTCATATTTTAGAGTTTTTGGTAGCAAATGTTTTATACTTGTCAAAAGAGGTAGAAAATCTAAATTTGCTCCTAAAACTGTAGAAGGCTTTTTACTAGGATATGACTCAAACACAAGGGCATATAGAGTCTTTAACAAGTCCTCAGGACTTGTTGAAGTTTCTTGTGACGTTGTGTTTGATGAGACTAACGGCTCTCAAGTAGAGCAAGTTGATCTTGATGATGTAGGTGAAGAACAGGCTCCATGCATAGCGCTAAGGAACATGTCCATCGGGGATGTGTGTCCTAAGGAATCCGAAGAGCCTCCAAATGCACAAGATCAACCATCCTCCTCCATGCAAGCATCTCCACCAACTCAAGTTGAGGATGAGGCTCAAGATGTTGGACAAGAAAATCAAGAAGATGAGCCACCTCAAAATGACGGCAACGATCAAGGGGGAGAGTCAATTAATGAAGACAAGGAGGATGAACAACCAAGACCGCCACACCCAAGAGTCCACCAAGCAATACAACGAGATCACCCCGTCGACACTATCCTTGGCGATATTCATAAGGGGGTAACTACTCGATCTCGTGTTGCTCATTTTTGTGAACATTACTCGTTTGTTTCCTCTATTGAGCCAACCAGGGTAGAGGAAGCACTACAAGATTCGGATTGGGTGATGGCGATGCAAGAGGAGCTCAACAATTTCACAAGGAACGAGGTATGGCACTTAGTTCCACGTCCTAATCAAAATGTTGTAGGAACCAAGTGGGTCTTCCGCAACAAGCAAGACGAGCATGGTGTGGTGACTAGGAACAAAGCTCGACTCGTGGCCAAGGGGTATTCACAAGTCGAAGGTTTGGATTTTGGTGAAACCTATGCACCCGTAGCTAGGCTTGAGTCAATTCGTATATTATTAGCCTATGCTACTTACCATGGCTTCAAGCTCTACCAAATGGACGTGAAGAGTGCCTTCCTCAATGGACCAATCAAGGAAGAAGTCTATGTTGAGCAACCTCCCGGCTTTGAGGACAGTGAGTACCCTAACCATGTTTATAGGCTCTCTAAGGCGCTTTATGGGCTCAAGCAAGCCCCAAGAGCATGGTATGAATGCCTTAGAGATTTCCTTATTGCAAATGGCTTTAAAGTCGGCAAAGCCGATCCTACCTTATTCACTAAGACTCTTGATAATGATTTGTTTGTATGCCAAATTTATGTTGATGATATCATATTTGGGTCTACTAACAAATCTACATGTGAAGAATTTAGTAGGATCATGACGCAAAAATTCGAGATGTCGATGATGGGGGAGTTGAAGTATTTTCTAGGATTCCAAGTCAAGCAACTCCAAGAAGGCACCTTCATCAGCCAAACCAAGTATACTCAAGATATTCTAAGCAAGTTTGGAATGAAGGATGCCAAGCCCATCAAGACACCCATGGGAACTAATGGGCATCTCGACCTCGACACGGGAGGTAAGTCCGTGGATCAAAAGGTATACCGGTCAATGATTGGTTCATTGCTTTATTTATGTGCATCTCGACCGGATATTATGCTTTCCGTTTGCATGTGTGCAAGATTCCAAGCCGACCCTAAGGAATCACACCTTACGGCCGTGAAACGAATCTTGAGATATTTGGCTTTTACTCCTAAGTTTGGGCTTTGGTACCCTCGGGGATCCACATTTGATTTGATTGGTTATTCGGATGCCGATTGGGCAGGGTGTCGAATTAATAGGAAGAGCACATCGGGGACTTGCCAGTTCTTGGGAAGATCCTTGGTGTCATGGGCTTCAAAGAAGCAAAATTCGGTCGCTCTTTCCACCGCCGAAGCCGAGTATATTGCCGCAGGCCATTGTTGCGCGCAATTGCTTTGGATGAGGCAAACCCTGCGGGACTACGGTTACAAATTAATCAAAGTCCCTTTGCTATGTGACAATGAGAGTGCAATCAAAATGGCCGACAATCCCGTCGAGCACAGCCGCACTAAGCACATAGCCATTCGGTATCATTTTCTTCGGGATCACCAACAAAAGGGGGATATCGAGATTTCTTATATTAATACTAAAGATCAATTGGCCGATATCTTTACCAAACCCCTTGATGAACAATCTTTTACCCGACTTAGGCATGAGCTTAATATTCTTGATTCTAGGAATTTCTTTTGCTAAGTCTTGCACGCATAGCACATGAATATACCCTTGATCATGTCTCTTTTATATATGCTATGACTAATGTGTGTTCAAGTGTATCTCAACCAAGTCATAGGTGCATTGAAAGGGAATTGGAGTCTTCGGCGAAGACAAAGGCTTCCACTCCGTTCTACTACTCATCCTTCGCCGTCGCTCCGCATCTTCTCTCCAACGTTGGTATAACCTTCACTCATGTATTTCATGACCAAAGGGGGAGAATGTACTTCATTGGGCTCTAATGATTCCGTTTTTGGCGATTCATGCCAAAGGGGGAGAAAATATGAGCCCAAAGCAAAAGGACCGCACCACCACCCTATTTTTTAAATTTGATGATTTTCAATGATAAATTTCAAAATTTGTATCTCTTTGTGTTCTAAAGGGGAAGCAAGTAGTGTTTTCAAAATTAATGGAAAACCCTCTTGAACACTAAGAGGAGAACTTATTTGAGGGGGATTTTTGCTTAGTCAAAGGGAAAGCATTGGAAATAGGGGGAGAAAATTCCATATCTTGAAAATGCTTTGCAAAATCTTTTTCATTTACCTTTGACTATCTTGCAAAAGTACTTTGAAAAGAATTTACAAAAGAATTTGCAAAAACAAAACTCGTGGTGCAAATATGGTCCAATATGTCAAAAACAAAGAAACCATCCATGCGCATCATTTAAGTTTATATTGGCTCAATTCCAAGCAACCTTTGCACTTACATTATGTAAACTAGTTCAATTATGCACTTTTATATTTGCTTTGGTTTGTGTTGGCATCAATCACCAAAAAGGGGGAGATTGAAAGGGAATTAGGCTTAGACCTAGTTCCTAATTAATTTCGGTGGTTGAATTGCCCAACACAAACATTGGACTAACTAGTTTACTCTAGTCCATAAGTTATACAGGTGCAAAAGGTGTGAATCAGCAAATAAAAAGATCAAATGTTGGATTCAACAAAGGAGCAGCAAGGCAACCGAGGGCTCCTCTGGCCGGAGGCACCGGACTGTCCGGTGTTCACCGGACTGTCCGGTGCGGCCAGAGGACTTCGACTTCAAACTCTTCACCCTCGGGATTTCTCGAAAGCCGGCGCGCTATAATTCACCGGACTGTCCGGTGTGCACCGGACATGTCCGGTGCTCCAAGGAAACGCGGCCTCCGGAACTCGCCAGCCTCGGGTTTGCTCGGCAGCCGCTCCGCTAAAATTCACCGGACTGTCCGGTGTGCACCGGACTGTCCGGTGTACCAGCGGAGCAACGGCTCCCTGCGGCGCCAACGGCTCCCTGCGGTGCATTAAATGCGCGCGCAGCGCGCGCTGTCGTCAGGCACGCCCATACCGGTGCACCGGACATCAAACAGTACATGTCCGGTGTGCACCGGACACCCAGGAGGGCCCACAAGTCAGAAGCTCCAACGGTCAGAATCCAACGGCAACCGTGACGTGGCAGGGGCACCGGACTGTCCGGTGTGCACCGGACTGTCCGGTGCGCCATCGAACAGAGGACTCCAGCCAACGGTCACTTGTGGTGGTTGGGGCTATAAATACCCCAACCACCCCACATTCATTGCCATCCAAGTTTTCCAACTCTCAACCACTTACAAGAGCTAGGCATTCAATTCTAGACACAAACAAAAGAGATCAAATCCCCTCCAATTCCACTCAAACCTTTAAGTGACTAGCGAGAGAGATTTGCCGTGTTCTTTTGAGCTCTTGCGCTTGGATTGCTTTCTTTCTTTCTCATTTGTTCTTGAGATCATCACTCAATTGTAACCAAGGCAAGAGGCACCAATTGTGTGGTGGCCCTTGCGGGGAAGTTTTGTTCCCGGTTGATTGAGAAGAAGAGAAAGCTCACTCGATCCGTGGGATCGTTTGAGAGAGGGAAGGGTTGAAAGAGACCCGGCCTTTGTGGCCTCCTCAACGGGGAGTAGGTTTGCGAAAACCGAACCTCGGTAAAACAAATCCTTGTGTCACACTCTTATTTGCTTGCGATTTGTTTTGCGCCCTCTCTCTCGCGGACTCGTTTCTTTATTGCTAACGCTAACCCGGCTTGTAGTTGTGATTATTTTTGTAAAATTCAGTTTCGCCCTATTCACCCCCCCCTCTAGGCGACTATCAACAAGCAACCTTTGAGCATTCTTGATCATCCACACTAAGTCTCTGCGCATTCGTTTGTGTTTCTAAGTGATTCGAGCTCTGTTCTAAGTGAGAACTCTGAGATAGTCTTGTGAGCTCGATTCTTGGCCGTGTGTGTGCGCTTTTGCTGTGGATTTGTGTGTGTTGCTTCCCTCCCTTACTCTGTGCTTTCTTTGTGATCATATACTTGTAAGGGCAAGAGACTCCAATTTGTGGAGATTCCTTGCGGAAGGGATAAGAAGAGAAAAGCATAACACTGTGGTATTCAAGTTGATCATTGGATCGCTTGAGAGGAGTTGAGTGCAACTCTCGTCCGTTGGGACGCCACAACGTGGAGTAGGCAAGTTTTGTACTTGGCCGAACCACGGGATAAATCACTGTGTCTTCTCTGTGTTGAATTCTTTGTGATTATCGTATTGTGCAAGACCTTCTCTCTAGCCACTTGGCAATTATCTTGCTAACACTTAACAAGTTTTTGTGGCTATAAGTTTAAGTTTTACAGGATCACCTATTCACCCCCCCCTCTAGGTGCTCTCAATTGGTATCAGAGCCGTTCTCTTCACAAAGGGACTAACCGCCCGAAGAGATGGATCCTAAGGGGAAGGGTATTGTGATCAATGACAAAGAGAAGGAATCCTTCGTTAACGAGCCGAAGGATGATAAGCCCACCGACTCCGGCTCGGGCCAAAGACGAAAGGAAGGGAAGAAGAAGAAGACAAGGCGCATCAAGGAGATTGTCTACTACGACAGCGACGAGTCTACTTCTTCCCAAAAGGACGAGGACCACAACGACTACGAGAGAAGGAAACCGGTTAATTCGAACTTTTCTTTTGATTACTCTCGTATTCCGCAAAGTTCACATTCTCATTTGCTCTCCATTCCACTCGGCAAGCCCCCACACTTTGATGGAGAGGACTACGGATTTTGGAGCCACAAAATGCGTAGTCACCTATTCTCTCTCCATCCTAGCATATGGGAGATTGTAGAGAGTGGAATGCACTTTGATAGTTCGGATAGTCCCATGTTCATTAATGAACAAATTCATAAGAATGCACAAGCTACTACTGTTCTTCTAGCTTCCTTGTGCAGGGATGAATATCATAAAGTGAGCGGCTTGGATAATGCCAAGCAAATCTGGGACACCCTCAAGATTTCTCATGAGGGGAACGACGTCACCTTGCTCACCAAGATGGAGTTGGTGGAAGGTGAGCTTGGACGGTTCGCAATGATAAGGGGCGAGGAGCCGACGCAAACATACAACCGGCTCAAGACCCTTATCAACAAGATAAGGAGCTACGGAAGCACACGATGGACGGACCACGACGTCGTCCGCCTAATGCTCAGGTCATTTACCGTTCTTGATCCTCATTTGGTGAACAATATACGTGAAAATCCCAGGTACACCAAGATGTCGCCCGAAGAAGTTCTTGGGAAATTCGTTAGCGGGCGAATGATGATCAAGGAGGCGAGGTATGTGGACGACGCCTTGAATGGTCCGATCAACGAGCCACAACCTCTCGCTCTCAAGGCAACACGAAGCAAGGAGGCGCTACCTAGCAAGGTGGCACAGATTGAGGCGGCCGGACTCAATGATGAAGAGATGGCTTTCATCATCAAGAGATTCAAGACGGCGCTAAATGGTTGCAAGGGGCAGCCAAGCAAGACCAAGACAAAGGGGAAGCGCTCATGCTTCAAATGCGGTAAGCTTGGTCATTTTATCGCTAACTGTCCCGATAATGAAAGTGACCAGGAAAAGGGGAACAAAAGAGAGAAGAAGAAGCAATACAAGAAGGCAAAGGGCGAGGCGCATCTAGGAAAGGAGTGGGACTCGGATTGCTCCTCCTCCGACTCCGACAATGAAGGACTCGCTGCTACTGCCTTCAACAAGTCTTCCCTCTTCCCCAACGAGCGTCTTACATGTCTTATGGCGAGGGAGAAGAAGGTGAGTACTCAAGACTCCACTTATGCTTCTTCTAGTGATAATGAATCTAGTGATGATGATGACATAGATTATTCATGCTTGTTCAAGGGCCTAGATAGATCTAAGATAGATAAAATCAATGAATTGATTGATGCATTGAATGAAAAGGATAGGCTTTTAGAAAATCAGGAGGATTTATTGTATGATGAACATGATAAATTTATAGAGGCACAAAAATCATATGCTTTAGAAGTGAAAAGAAATGAGATGCTTTCTAGTGAATTATCCTCTTGTCATGAAACCATTGCCTCTTTACGAAATGTTAATAATGATTTAAGTGCTAAACTAGAAGTAGCTAGTAAATCAAATTCCTGTGTTGAAAATGTTACAATTTGCACTAGGTGTAAGGATTTTGATGTTAATGCCTGTAGTGAACACTTAGTTTCAATTTCCAAACTAAGTGATGAATTGGCTAGTCTTAATGCACAACTTAAGACTAGCAAAAGTGAATTTGACAAGTTAAAATTTGCAAGGGATGCCTATACAATTGGAAGACATCCCTCAATTAAGGATGGGCTTGGCTTCAAGAGGGAAGCCAAGAACTTAACAAGCCATAAGGCTCCCATCTTCGTCAAGGAGAAAGGGAAGGCCCCTATGGCTAGTAGTGCGAAAAAGAACCATGCCTTTATGTATAATGATAGAAGAAATGCTAGAAAGGCTTATAATGATTTTGATTCACATGTTTATAATTCTCATGCCATGTTTGCCTCGAGTTCTTCTTATAAGCATGATAGGGATATGTATAGGAGAAATGTTGTACATATGCCTAGGAGAAATATTGCTCATGTGCCTAGAAAGAATGTTATTCATGCTCCTAGGAAAGTAGTGAATGAATCTTCTATAATTTATTGTGCTTTAAACACTTCCTTTGCTATTTGTAGAAAGGATAGGAAAATAGTTGCTAGGAAGTTAGGGGCAAAATGCAAGGGAGACAGGACTTGCATTTGGGTCCCTAAGGATATATGTGCTAACCTTGTAGGACCCAACATGAGTTGGGTACCTAAGACCCAAGCCTAAATTTGCCTTGCAGGTTTATGCATCCGGGGGTTCAAGCTGGATTATCGACAGCGGATGCACAAACCACATGACGGGGGAGAAGAAGATGTTCACCTCCTACGTCAAAAATAAGGATTCCCAAGATTCAATTATATTCGGTGACGGGAATCAAGGCAAGGTAAAAGGGTTAGGTAAAATTGCAATTTCTAATGAGCATTCTATATCTAATGTATTCTTAGTGGAGAGTCTTGGATATAATTTGCTATATGTTAGTCAATTATGTCATATGGGTTATAATTGTCTGTTTACTAATGTAGATGTGTCTGTCTTTAGAAGATGTGATGGTTCACTAGCTTTTAAGGGTGTACTAGACGGCAAGCTTTACTTAGTTGATTTTGCAAAAGAAGAGGCCGGTCTAGATGCATGCTTAATGGCTAAGACTTGCATGGGCTGGCTGTGGCATCGCCGCTTAGCACATGTGGGGATGAAGAACCTCCACAAGCTTCTAAAGGGAGAACACGTGATAGGTCTAACAAATGTTTATTTCGAAAAAGATAGACCTTGTGCAGCTTGTCAAGCAGGTAAACAGGTGGGAGGAGCACATCACAGCAAGAATGTGATGACCACGTCAAGACCCCTGGAGCTGCTACATATGGACCTCTTCGGACCCGTCGCCTATCTAAGCATAGGAGGAAGTAAGTATGGTTTAGTTATTGTTGATGACTTTTCCCGCTTCACTTGGGTGTTCTTTTTGCAGGATAAGTCTGAAACCCAAGGGACCCTCAAGCGCTTCCTCAGGAGGGCTCAAAATGAGTTTGAGCTCAAGGTAAAGAAGATAAGGAGCGACAACGGGTCCGAGTTCAAGAACCTTCAAGTGGAGGAGTTCCTTGAGGAGGAAGGGATCAAGCACGAGTTCTCCGCTCCCTACACACCACAACAAAATGGTGTAGTAGAGAGGAAGAACAGGACGCTAATCGATATGGCGAGGACGATGCTTGGAGAGTTCAAGACCCCCGAGTGCTTTTGGTCGGAAGCTGTGAACACGGCTTGCCACGCCATCAACAGGGTCTACCTTCATCGACTCCTCAAGAAGACATCGTATGAGCTACTAACCGGTAACAAACCCAATGTATCTTACTTTCGTGTTTTTGGGAGCAAGTGCTACATTCTAGTGAAGAAGGGTAGAAATTCTAAATTTGCTCCCAAAGCTGTAGAAGGGTTTTTATTAGGTTATGATTCAAATACAAAGGCGTATAGGGTCTTCAACAAATCATCGGGTTTGGTTGAAGTCTCTAGCGACGTTGTATTTGATGAGACTAATGGCTCTCCAAGAGAGCAAGTTGTTGATTGTGATGATGTAGATGAAGAAGATGTTCCGACGGCCGCCATACGAACCATGGCGATTGGAGACGTTCGGCCACAGGAACAAGACGAACGAGATCAACCTTCTTCCTCAACAACAGTGCATCCCCCAACTCAAGACGATGAACAGGTTCATCAAAAGGAGGCGTGTGATCAAGGGGGAGCACAAGATGATCAAATGTTGGAGGAAGAAGCGCAACCAGCACCTCCAACCCAAGTTCGAGCGATGATTCAAAGGGATCATCCCGTCGATCAAATTCTGGGTGACATAAGCAAGGGAGTAACTACTCGATCTCGACTAGTTAATTTTTGTGAACATTACTCTTTTGTCTCCTCTATTGAGCCTTTCAGGGTAGAGGAGGCCTTGCTAGATCCGGATTGGGTGTTGGCCATGCAGGAGGAACTTAACAACTTCAAGCGCAATGAAGTTTGGACGCTGGTGCCTCGTCCCAAGCAAAATGTTGTGGGAACCAAGTGGGTGTTCCGCAACAAACAGGACGAGCACGGGGTGGTGACGAGGAACAAGGCTCGACTTGTGGCAAAAGGTTATGCCCAAGTCGCAGGTTTGGACTTTGAGGAGACTTTTGCTCCTGTGGCTAGGCTAGAATCAATTCGTATCTTGCTAGCATATGCCGCTCACCATTCTTTCAGGTTGTACCAAATGGATGTGAAGAGCGCTTTCCTCAACGGGCCAATAAAGGAGGAGGTGTACGTGGAGCAACCCCCTGGCTTCGAGGATGAGCGGTATCCCGACCACGTGTGTAAGCTCTCTAAGGCGCTCTATGGACTTAAACAAGCCCCAAGAGCATGGTATGAATGCCTTAGAGATTTCCTAATTGCTAATGCTTTCAAGGTTGGGAAAGCCGATCCAACTCTTTTCACTAAGACATATGATGGTGATTTGTTTGTGTGCCAAATTTATGTCGATGACATAATATTTGGTTCTACTAACCAAAAGTCATGTGAAGAGTTTAGCAGGGTGATGACGCAGAAATTCGAGATGTCAATGATGGGCGAGTTGAACTACTTCCTTGGGTTCCAAGTGAAGCAACTCAAGGACGGCACCTTCATCTCCCAAACGAAGTATACTCAAGACTTGCTGAAGCGGTTTGGGATGAAGGACGCCAAGCCCGCAAAGACTCCGATGGGGACCGACGGACACACCGACCTCAACAAAGGAGGTAAGTCCGTTGATCAAAAAGCATACCGGTCAATGATAGGGTCTTTACTTTATTTATGTGCAAGTAGACCGGATATTATGCTTAGCGTATGCATGTGTGCTAGATTTCAATCCGATCCTAAGGAGTGTCACTTGGTGGCGGTGAAGCGAATTCTTAGATATTTAGTCGCTACGCCTTGCTTCGGGATCTGGTATCCAAAGGGGTCTAACTTTGACTTGATTGGGTACTCAGATTCTGACTATGCTGGATGTAAGGTCGATAGGAAGAGTACATCGGGGACGTGCCAATTCTTAGGAAGGTCCCTGGTGTCATGGAATTCTAAGAAACAAACCTCCGTTGCCCTATCCACCGCTGAGGCCGAGTATGTTGCCGCAGGACAGTGTTGCGCGCAACTACTTTGGATGAGGCAAACCCTCAGGGACTTTGGCTACAATCTGAGCAAAGTCCCCCTCCTATGTGATAATGAGAGTGCTATCCGAATAGCGGAAAATCCTGTTGAGCACAGCCGCACAAAGCACATTGACATCCGGCATCACTTTTTGAGAGACCACCAGCAAAAGGGAGATATCGAAGTGTTTTATGTAAGCACCGAGAACCAGCTAGCCGATATCTTTACCAAGCCTTTAGACGAGAAGACCTTTTGCAGGCTGCGTAGTGAGCTAAATGTCTTAGATTCGGGGAACTTGGATTGAATTGTAGCATACATGTATTTATGCCTTTGATCATGTCCATTCTGCATTTTGTTGCTAATTATGGTGCTCAAGTTGTACAACCACTCCCTGGACCTCACAAGTCCGTTGCAAAGTGATGCACATGTTTAGGGGGAGATGTGTTACAACTTGACCCTTTGAGACTAACCATATGCTTGAGTTTGCTTGTTTTAGTCTCAAAGGAGAATTGAAAGGGAAAAGGTGGACTTGGACCATGAAAGACTTCCACTGCACTCCGATGAGAGGGTAACTTATTCCAAGTTCATCTCATTACCTCTTTTTGCCTTTTGCTCCTAATTGAAGATTTTGGTGAGGCAATGGGGTTATAGGGCCAAGATTGATCCCGTTTTGGTGCTTCATGCCAAAGGGGGAGAAAATAAAGGCCAAAGCAATAAATGGATCAGCTACCACTTGAGAGATTTTGAGAATAGTAGAATAGAGCTTTTGGTTTGTCAAAACTCTTTTGTTGTCTCTCTTGTCAAAAGTTGGCTTCTTGTGGGGAGAAGTATTGATTATGGGAAAAAGGGGGAGTTTTTGAAATCTTTGATCAATCTCTTTTGGAATGACTCTCTTTATGCTTCAACATGTGTGTTTAACCTAGAGATAGAGATTTGAGTTTGATTTGCAAAAACAAACCAAGTGGTGGCATAGAGTGATCCATATATGTCAAAATTGATTCAAAATAAATTTAAGTCTTATTTGAAGTGGGTTTGCACTTGTTCTAGTTGCTTTATGTTGTGTTGGCATAAATCACCAAAAAGGGGGAGATTGAAAGGGAAATGTGCCCTTGGGCCATTTCTAAGTATTTTTGGTGATTAAGTGCCAACACATGTGCTCAATTGTGAATTTATGTACATAGATAAACAAGGTGCAAATCATGAAGTAAAGGTATGTTTCTAAACCTTAGTACATTGGTTTTGTGTACTAATATATTTGTCTAAGTGTTAGAAACAGAAAGAAGAAGAAAAGAGAAGGGGAGAGAAAGACTTTGTGTGCAGCCAAGACCCAGTTCGGTCTGGAGCACCGGACTATCCGGTGTGCACCGGACAGTGTCCGGTGCGCCAGGCTGACTCGGCGTGAACTGGCTGCTCTCGGGAATTCGCCGACGGCGTACGGCTAAAATTCACCGGACTGTCCGGTGTGCACCGGACTGTCCGGTGAGCCAACGGTCGGCCAGGGCCAACGGTCGGCCGCGCAATCCGCGCGGGACACGTGGCCGAGCCAACGGTCGGCAGACGGCACCGGACTGTCCGGTGTGCACCGGACTGTCCGGTGCGCCAACGGCTCGCAGATCTCCAGCAGTCTTCCAACGGTCGGAAGCACCAGTTATGGAAACAAATCGGGCACCGGACAGTGTCCGGTGTGCACCGGACTGTCCGGTGCCCCCGTCGACAGAAGGCAAAGATGGCCTTCTAAAATTGCTCTCAACGGCTCCTAGCTGCCTTGGGGCTATAAAAGGGGCCCCTAGGCGCATGGAGGAGATACACAAGCAACCTTTGAGCATTCTTGATCATCCACACTAAGTCTCTGCGCATTCGTTTGTGTTTCTAAGTGATTCGAGCTCTGTTCTAAGTGAGAACTCTGAGATAGTCTTGTGAGCTCGATTCTTGGCCGTGTGTGTGCGCTTTTGCTGTGGATTTGTGTGTGTTGCTTCCCTCCCTTACTCTGTGCTTTCTTTGTGATCATATACTTGTAAGGGCAAGAGACTCCAATTTGTGGAGATTCCTTGCGGAAGGGATAAGAAGAGAAAAGCATAACACTGTGGTATTCAAGTTGATCATTGGATCACTTGAGAGGAGTTGAGTGCAACTCTCGTCCGTTGGGACGCCACAACGTGGAGTAGGCAAGTTTTGTACTTGGCCGAACCACGGGATAAATCACTGTGTCTTCTCTGTGTTGAATTCTTTGTGATTATCGTATTGTGCAAGACCTTCTCTCTAGCCACTTGGCAATTATCTTGCTAACACTTAACAAGTTTTTGTGGCTATAAGTTTAAGTTTTACAGGATCACCTATTCACCCCCCCTCTAGGTGCTCTCATTTATGAATATCATTAATCCGATGTTCTACAATAAAATCCGCTAGGACTTGGCCTTTCATAGATTTCAATGGTTCATAGGCCAAGTCATATTCTATGAGTGCATAAGCCCACTTACCAATTCTTCCACTCATAATTGGGTTATGCAACATGTATTTGATCACATTGGCTTGACCAGAAACAGTGCAATGACTAGACAGTAAAAAACATCTACACTTGGTGCATGCATAAAACAAGCATAAACATAACTTCTCAATAAAAGTGTACCTCGTTTCAGCATCCACCAACCTCCGACTTAGATATGTCACCACATGCTCCTTTTCTTCAGTTTCTTGTGTTAGAACAACCCCAATGACCTTATCTTCAGCTGCAATGTATAATCTGAATGGTACTCCTACTTGTGGTGCTTTTAATACGGGAGCCGAAGACAAGTATTTTTTGATGAGATCAAATGCTTCCTGCTGCTCTGCCCCTAAGCGAATTCGGCCTCATTCTTAAGCCGAAGGATAGGGGTGAATGCATCAATCTCCCCGGCTAGGTTAGAGATAAATCTTCGTAAATAATTCACCTTGCCAAGAAACTTCTGTACTTCGACCTTACAGGTCGGAGGTCCCACATTCCGAATAGACTTGATTCGGTCAGGGTCTATCTCTATACTGAAGCGCCCCAATCCCTTGGGACTCAAATGTGATACAATTACTAGTCCCAGGAGGCTAGTAAACACATTTATACATCAGATGATTCCAGATCTGCTTAAACGAGACAAACCTATAAAGGTGGCGATCAACTTTAAGAGTTGGTCCACAACTCGGGACATATCATCAGAGTGGGGCTAAAGCAGCCCGATATACGCAGCGAAGCAAATCAGCGGTCCAACAGCCACAGGCATGGTTGGGAACATGCGTAACTCTTACCTGATCTCTTTTTCTGAAAAACAACAAATAAGCAAGGGTGAGAACAAACGTACTCAGCAGCCCACCTTCACCCGCGGAATGGGGAAATCAGATATAATGCATGGAATATGTGGAGCTCAGGATATTTTGCAGAAACAGCAATATTTTATGAAGGGTTGTTTTGTAAAACATTTTGTATTTTTTCAAAGCTCATCCTCTCCCAAAGGAGCAGGAAGTTTTTCAATATAGAAAAAAATCCCCTGGACTAAACCATCCAGGTATCTCAGCAGTTTCCCACTGGTTTTCATTTCCAAAAACAGCTACTGGACTTCCAGTCCACCATAGCTTACGGCTCAACCGCCGGACCTTTTAAAAACAACTTTTCTCAAAAGCACCTTTTTTTGAAAATAAAACACTAATTGTCATACCACACTAGACTCGTCCATTCCTGTGGACACAGACTATTCGAATAGGTTTTCAAACTCTGCGCAGAGGTGTACACTTTACCCACTAGTTCGGCTCTGCGATCTCATGGCCAATGAGACCCGAAACCAAATCTCTTTCTTTCCTTGCACGTCCTTAGCTTAACGGTTATACCAGAAGGAGGCAGGCCACTGCCATGTCCAAACCGGACAAAACATTCCCCCTCCTTATCCTCCCGGTGCTCCCCAGCCATCATAACCCTGGGGTTTGGACCGTACGAGTTCAGATTGAGTGACTGCCCATACAGTCTCGAGTGGTTGTACTTGTCATGAGTACAGGTAGTGAAGGATGACAAATCGGTCCTTATATGAGAGGACAATCCTTCTGCTCACACCTAACCCGGCTGAGCCATCACCTTAGGCCCTCCCTTAAACTAGGGAGTCCCTGATCATCCCTACTCAAAGGTGATGAGGGTGAAAACCCTTCATCATACTCATTTTGAAAAGCATTTTCTTTTGAAAACTCACACCTTTTCTCAAATCATTTGTAACAAATATATCAAGGATTGATTGTGGCGAGCGGCTGGGTGGCCATAATAACTTGTCTCAAAATCATATCATGCATAAAATAACAGGCTGAGGGTTGTGGTTGAAAAATCATAGATAATTTATGCATCAAAGGGATCCAGTGAGTTTGCCGTGCTTATCCGACGAAAGGGGGGAGAGCTTGCGGAACTGGATCCCTTATTCTTCCCAGAACTTGCGTATTTTGCTTCCACAGATAAGGCTATACTGACAGCCTTTCCATATGTGAGATCAATACATGTGGCCATCTTTCGCTGCAACCGGTCATTTAGACCTCTCATAAAACAGTTCTTTTTCTTCAAATCAGTATTCACCTGGTCGATGGCATACTGCGACAGGTGATTAAACTTGTTAAGATACTGATTGATGGTGTCTCCTCCTTGTTTCAGCTTCATGAATTCCTCTTGTTTCATATGCAGCACCCCTTCCGGTATGTAGTGCTCACGGAAGGCTGCTTTAAATTCTTCCCAAGTGATTTGATGGTTGTCAGGTTGGATAGCCACAAAATTTCCCCACCAAGTACTGGCAGGGCCACGTAGTTGCTGTGCCGCGAACAATGGCTTCTGCGTTTCAGAACAACGAAGAAGACCAAACTTTTGTTCAATAACTCGTATCCACTTGTCGGCTTCTAGCGGGTCTTCTGCCTTGGTGAATAGAGGTGGACGAGTTTCGGAGAATTCCAGATAGGTGGTTTCACGGGGACCTTGCTGAAAACCTCTTCCTGCCTGCTGCTGGAACTGCTGCTGACCCGCCATTTCCCTAAGGAAGCGGGTATTGTCTGCGGTGGCATTCACCAAGGCGGCAATCGCCTCGGCTAGCGTGGGTGGAACCGGAGGTGGATTTGGGGTGACATCCCGACCCCCAGAAGTTCCGGCTGCGTCCTGTCCGCGAGTCCTGGTCGGCATCTGAGGCAAAAACATTTGAAATAAACATAATATGCCAAAGAGACCTTCCATTTTACATTACTATAAAAAGTAATGATACAGACTCGATATTACATAACAGGATACATTACCCATTATACAAAAGTTCAACCTCTTATACAACAGTGCATTCTACAATACACTACTCTACTTCTATTACACCATTAGTCCTGCTTTCCGTTACTTTTGGCGGCCTCATTGTCAGGTGTGGGAGTCCAGACGTCAACCAACCTCAAAGAAGGAGGGGGTTCAAAAAGGTCTAACTCCCCACCCAACGCGCGTCCCGCCATCATTTTCTTCATCCATGGTCCCTACTGATACTGAAACCTGATGGTAATAACAAGTGACGCAAGAAATGGCCTGAAATGCAACACGGAACATTCAGATTCAGACAGATAGACAATGACTGAAGACATTCAGACCGACAGAGGTCATAGAACACATCACATGTTCTTGATTGAGGTTTCAGAGCAGGAATTACGAGGAACAGCCAGTAGTGTTGTTTCTGAACCAAGAAACAAAGGAATTGGTCCCCAAAGAAGGCTGCAGTAGATGCATATGGACTTGAGAGAGAGAGGCAGCAAGTTAAGGCCCTGCTTTTTTCTAATCATGTGATTTGCAGCAAAAACAAATGGTAAAGTTGTTTGTAGTACTAATTTGTTGTAATTCTCAACTATTAAAATTAAATATAATTTTTCTACTCCTATTAGCATTTCTAGAATATTCATGCAACACCCTTTAGCATGTTCTACTCATCTATCGTGCATGATCCTTACAGCGCTGTTATGATCTCTAATTCAAAATTTGCCCATATGGTCTACAACTGTAGCTGCTAAATTAGTTGAAATTGTTAGATAAATAGTGTTACAGGAAGGTTAGACATTTCCAGTGTGCTACAGTTCATCAGAGATAACATAGATTAATATGTGATGTAAATAGCCTTTTCCACAATGTGCTAGGCATTTTATACATATCCAATTGATGAAATCACTCACACAATAGATGGAAAGGAAACATTTTAATTTACCTGTTCTTTTCCTAGCTGGCTTACTAAAACATCACCAATGAGCGTTGATGGGACCTGAAAGTAAGAGGTTATTGTTGATAGCATAATATAGTTGTGGTTTTACATCTGGCACCTATCGTGGATAGTATAGTATATTAAAAACATGGAATAACTTATCATATATTTATATTCGGAATCACCTTTTTTAGAATGTCTTGGCCAGCATAGAATCTACTATAACTTTTAGAATCAATACAGGAAGTGCAAGGAGAAATATGGCTCTGTCCTGTGCGAGTGATTTACATTGAATTTGCTGAATAAAACAAAGGAAGGCCGGAGCGAGGATGAGGAAGGGAATTCGAGGTGGAGCAGGCGGCTCTGTCCTGTGTGAGTGATTTACATTGAGTTTGCTGAATAAAACAAAGGGATACCGGGAGCGAGGACGAGGAAGGGAAGCCGAGGTGGAGCAAGCGCACCTGGCACGCCCGAAGCCTGGCGACGAGCGAGCGGACCGCGGCGTCGTGGTGGTCGAGCGCGTCGTGCGTGGATCGCTTCTCGGCGTAGCGCCGGTACTGGTGCGCTTCCATCCTTGCCTCAGACTTGCCCTGCTGGAGGCGCAGGATCATGGGCATGGCCTCACTGGCAGCGCCCGCCGCATGTCGCTCTCCGCCTCAAGCTCCACCTGCAGGTCCACCGACGTAATAGGGATGCCACTTGAGATATCTTATATGAAAGTTTTGGATGATAGCTTTTTTCAGCACAATGATTTTGATTGTATGTTTTCCCTGAACCGATGTACTAACTTGAAAGAGCCCTTAATGCTTGTTAGTAGCAAAATGGCTCTGCTATTCAAAGTAAGATTTGACATCATAGATTTGCCATCTGGAACATGATACAGAGGATTGTAAGCCACCAAGAAAGCAATTGTGAGATGGAGAATTGCATTTATTGTTGCAAGAAGGGACATCAAGAATAAGAGATGGATTGATCCCATAATTATATCCAACTCAGTGCCCAAGTGTACCAAGGCATGCATGTTGAAGCGCACATGAAGCAAAGAACCATAAAAGGGAACAGATGTGTAGAACTTGTATACTGAATAAAATTATAAAGGATGTTAGAGGCTCAAGGTGGACTATTAGATATATCAAAGAAAAAGGGCAAGTTTGGGATAAACTGAATAGATAGGATGTAACTATGGCTAATGCTTGTGTACATCAAATAAACTGAAAAGCGACGAGGGGGCCTTCGCGGGCAGCGGTTCTTGTGGGTGAGCGTCGAGGGTGGATTATTGGGGGTCGGGCGCGGTCATTGCGAGGCAATGGCCATCACGAGCGGGCGAGCTCTAAGGGTCGTGGGGCGGCAGTTGTTGCAGGCCTGAGGGGGCCTTCGTGGGCAGCGACTATTGTGGGTGAGCGCCGAGGGTCGTGGGGCAGCAATTGTTGTGGGCAGCGAACACAGAACATGGTCGAGGGAGGGCGACACACGAAAGTGGCCCATTAAAGTAGTAGAGAAGAGTCACAAAATAGTTACGACAAAAGTAAAATGCAAATAGGTATTTTGCATATCTTTTACTTACAATGCCACAAGATAGTCTTAGCTATGAAATTTTCTATAAACGCCAACCGAAAATAAAGTGCCTTTTTTACAGATGTTGCTCTCTAAATTGGAAAAACATGTAAATCAAGGGACTCTGATATTTAATATAAACTACAGATAATGTGAGACTTTGCTCACAGTTCAAGATAGTAAGAGGGCTCAAATTCCTATATAGGTGTAAGACCAAAGAATTAGATCAAATATGAAGAATTGGTTTGTGCCAAGTCTCCACAGAAACTCAGAGAGGAACCACTACAGGTCTGGCATACTGACATCAACAAAAATCCTTGACATCTTTTTTTAAAACTTGGGAAATAGACTACTCAGCAAGGATTTTTCTTATGGGCAACAAGATTCGGGGGAAATGATGAGCTTAAAACTGCTAGAGCAGTAAAATCTAGCTAGAACAGCAAGATCTCCCAATTCAAGATTTTTAACTTCAGTTTTCGGGTCCTCGATAAAAATAACAACATAAAAACAGGTCAGCAAGAATTGATGAGCATGAAGCAGATATAACTCAGTTCACCTAAAAAGTGTTTAAGAACTATCAAAAGCACATGAGCAACATAAGCTATAGTGAAATGTCACGGGTAGAGAAGTATGCAGCTAATGAACAATAACTAATGCAGCCTAAGTCCTCAAAAATACCATTACATCGTACCACAGTAAGCAAGGCGAAGATATAACTTACAAGAGTGAAAAAAGAAAAAATGAACGAAGTTGATTGATGAGGCAAACAAACTGCAGGATACAGAAGAACAAGGCTCACCAATTCTCAACCAACAAGCTACCCAACTCATACTGGGGTCCATCAAAGAGATAATTCTGCATAAGATAAATGCATATTCATTAAGCTCTTGTCAATAGGAGAATTTCCTAAATAACATACGAGGCATTGATGCTTTCTGTTGATGATCATACATAATTCACTATCTGAGCATCTCATTGTTTCAATTAGCATACTACTCATAATCCATTATGCTAGACATTTTGATGAGCTACTCTATAATCATGAAGGATGAAAACAAACACTTTCATGAGCTACTCCAGAATCACAAATTTTGCTATGCAGAATTACCATTAAACTATATGCCGACCAAGAAACAAATTTTGATAGTAAGGCGACAAAACTCATATTTAATATAACTGTAAACTTATCTTCATTATTATATTTCAAATGTTTCTAGAAATGATATTTAAGATACTTGGAAACTCATCTCCATGACTATGTTTATGGTAGCTCTAAATGAAATGGCCTCACTGCTTACTGACGAAAAGAAACGTGAAGAGTATCCATGAACATTTATGTTAGACTTAGTGAATGGAGTATACTGGTTCCTGAATTGTAAAACTTTTTTTGCCAGAGTCACGATACATCAGAATGTAATTACCTCGCACCCTTGAAGTTGTGTAAACTATATTCTCATGCAGATAAATATTACCTTGCACCCTTGAAGCCATGTAAACTATATTCTCATGCAGATAAATATTATCTCTCATTATAAATTCCTCTATGAAACACGAAACAAACTATGGCTATTTTTTGGGATTGAAGAAATACCATATTCAATAACCAGATACTTATGTTGTTGCTTAAAATCATGGAACAAAGCAAGCATATGAGGATAGGTTGACAGTATATAAACAGAACAAGAGAAATTCCAAGTGGTGATAAGAATGCCACTCTCTGCAGTAAACTGACAACTACCCAGCAGGTTGATCGCCATGTTATTTCAAAAATCCGGACCTTGCTTATTGCAACTGTACCGGTCTTTGGTCTCCACGATGGCGCCCTTGGCCCTCTAGTTGACGCAGTGCGAGTGCGCGCACAATGTTTTTTTGTCAAATATGTTTTTGTCTACACTGAACAAGAAAGAAAGTATTCAACAAACTGATGGAGATAAGAAAGGTACATTGTGTAAATAAGCGAGAAAGTTATATCGTGCACAACCACTGAATTATTCTAGCAACACATAACAATTCTTAACATATATAACCATTGAAAAAGAAAATTAGAAAAGAAGGTATAGTATAGCATAGCAAAAGTTAATTACCTTTTCACCTTGACAGAAAAGAAGGATGGTCTGTGCCTGTCAACTATAGACAACCTTAGCTTTGTCCTTGCGGACGCCTACAATAGGCACATAATAAGTAGTAGAGATGACTTTTCTGATGCATGTTTATGCTATTAATATATCATATCTGTTTGTTTTAATTTTACAGTCATGCTTTATATTGCTATCTGTTTATTTTCAGTTGTTCCACCATGCTGCATGTACCATGTTTATATGCTTATTATATTTATATGATTTATACATTTTATATTCTCATGTTCTATATTGTTATGGATATATTTGTCATCATGATTTTTATGATTAATCATCTACATGAACACGAACGTAACAGCCTCAGTTTGCAGGTGAGGACTGGATCAGACAAGTTGCTTATCGGCTTATCCTAGTTATCCACTCCAACGAGTGAATGTTTGCTGGTAAAGTGGATTTGGAAGTCTAGAGTACACTGACCATACATTCTTTGGTATCTCTATCTCAAGAATGCTTTGGTGCTGTTTGAGGGAAGTATTGCACTTGCACGGGCAGGGGGCTTGGGATTGCTGGATCAAACGTAAGTTTGTGGGCTTCTCGGCGATTACGGCCTTTTCGCTTTTGCAGGTTTTGGAGCTTCAAGGAACAACCGTAACAAGATCGGGATTGAACGTACTTTTTCTCAGCAATCCTGTTGATGCAATCTTCACTGGTGTGGCCCTATGGCTGCCAGAAGTGACATCTGTTGCTGAACGCGAATAGATGAAGAGTTCAAAGCATATTTTAGTGTAAACCTACTAAAAAGAAGTTTCAAAACATTCTTTAAAAACATGAATGTATATCTGCGCTTACTCTATCTATATACAAAATTTTATGGTCAAATTCATTTTACTATAGCAGTTAAAAAAAGACAAATTTTGGTGCATGTGAACTATTACTGTTTGTCAGAAATTTTGTATTTTTTTGTAACTGCTAGACTAAGATGAATTTGACCATGAAATTTTATATATAGATAAGGTAAGCTCAGATGTACATTCATGTTTTTTCAGAATTTTTTAAAACTTTTTTTAGTAGGTTTGCACGTGATTTGCACCAAAACGTGGTTTGCTTCGATATGTTATCATCTAGTAATTTTATTTTTATATTGTAAAAGGTTATAAAACATATAGTATATCTGGTTAAAGTTAATGGTGATTAATTTAGAGCAAACCCAAAAGGCCAAAACGACAAACTCATGTGAACAGAGGTAGTAATTCACTAGTTAGGATCCTAAAGGAGTATAATTAAATATTTAAATTAAAGATAAAATCTTTTTATAGTAAAATTTGTTTAAAGATATAAATATCAATGCTTGTTTTTACAAACTTAAAAGGTTGATTAATCTAAATCTAGAATTGCCTTGAAACGGATATTGTACACTTGTTGTACCTTAAATGTTGAGGTAGCTTGATGAGAAAACACGCGAATATCTGGAGCGTCCGATTTGATATTTAGAATACTGTAACTTGATGATCAGAGCATTGATAGGGTGACAATGAGCCAACGAGGCAATGATGCCGAACAGTGCGATCAGCTTCATACACAGTTAACCGGACCACTTTAATATCACTTTTCTGAATATACTTTTCTGACCCGTAGTCCTCTACCAGGGTGCCACACTGCCACCAATGCTAATGTCTTAATGATGCAACGCGCTAGAATTATAGAACTAAACAACTGAGGGGGATCGATCACAGTTTCGTCTGGGCAATCGACCCGATCGTGGTCGAGGCGCACGGGCGGCGGCGGTCGGGGTACGTCGTGCTGGGATCAGGTTGGGGGCATGACGTGGTACCGGTTGTTGACGCGGCGCGCATAGAGGTAGGCGGCGAGCGCGACGTCGATGGTGGTCACGGTGGTGACCGTCGCGGCGAGGACCCAAACGCGCACCTTGCCCCAGAAGGCGGCGCCACGTAGGCGGCGGGCGGTGGCCGAGGGGATGAGCTCGGCCTTAGCAGCGTCGGCGAGCGCCGTGAGGAGGCGCTTGGAGCGCGGGCTGAGGCTGTCGGCTGCATACAGCTCAGACATGGCGAGGTTGATTTGCTCCAGGACTGGGAGGTCTGCGTCGCTGTTGGTGGTGGAGTCGGTGGGCGCGGCGACCTGTAGCTGTAGATGCACAAACAGGAGTTGGCAGGTTTTTTAAATAAGCAATAATAATCACTCTAAAGGTTAGTTTATGAACACCATTTTCCAAAAAAAAATGAAATGAATTTCTCTTGGTAAAATGAAAATCTCTTAAAAATGGATTACCAGCCCTAAAAAGATAAAAATCAGAAGATTAATCACTGAAATGGGGTTAATCATTGAAACAGGAGGGCCCAGTGAGATCAGTGTGGTGTTTCAAATTAAATCGCCCAACCCACTAGATGGATCAATCGCAAGCAAAATCCGATAACAAATCTAGAAACGCCAACACAGAGGCATTCAAATCCAAGTTGGAACCCCCAAATATAACTCATCATCCCATCGCATCCAAAATTCCAGCGCCACTCCCAAAAAAAACGGAGTCTCGAACGTAGAACTGCAGAAGAAACTGAAATTCCAATGCGGGCAATTCAAATCGAAACGGACTAACGGAGACCCTTTAGTTCCCGCATTCAAAACCCCAGCACGAACTAGACGACGGCCAGATTTGAAAACGAACGCTAGAACTGCATTGCCGTCGGAAACTGGCATGGCACCAATTAGGACCTGTCACCTGTATCAAAAGGTTACAGGTCGATTTCCGAACATATGGAACGCCAAAACTCGACAACAAATTTGTAGCACCGATCAAATGGAAAACCAAAATACGAGCCGCATCCAAAATTCGCATGCAGCACTAATCGAAGCAATTCGAACTGAAACGAGTCGATATCCCAGCCTCAGTGACACGGGCGGAAGCTGTCACCGCGTCATCCGGAGCAGCGAAGTTGATGGAACTCAAATTCAAATGGCACAAGGACCACGAATATTGCAGTAGCACCGATCGAACGGAAAACCTCAATACGACCCGCATCCAAAATTCGTATACCGCACTAACCAAACATTCAGAAGCAATTCGAACTAAAGCGAATCGATATCCCAACCTCGGTGACAGTGGAGTCGGCGGAAGATATCACCGCGTCATCCGGAGCAGCGAAGATAACGGAGGAGGAATCGCCGGAGACGTCAGGGTCTGGCAGGTCCAGCAGAGGCGCGAGGTCGTCCTCCAGGACGTCATCCAGAGGCGTCGTGGAGGCTGCGGGAGCAGGGAGGGTGGTGTCGCCGTCGTAGTCCAGACACTTACGCACCACCTGATAAGCACAGGTAAAGGACGAGGCCGAGTTAGTAGCTAGTACACGGGCACACGGCTGCAAAGGCTGGAGGAGGAGGTGTGCGTATTGATCGCTGCGGTTATTACCTTGGTGCTGGAGGCGAGGTCCCTGGGGACGGCGCTGGCGACCGCGAGCTTCGCTGCAGAGGAGCGGGTGCCGGCGGTGGAGGAGGCGCGAAGGGAGGAAGGGCGCGGCGTCTGGAAACCAGCTGTGGGTTTTGTCATGGCGGAGTGCTTTTGAAATTTGAATTGGGCGGGACTCAACCTAGCGCGTGACTTTGATCTGGCAGTGTGGGATTGGGGAATTTTCTAGAGGGACCAGTTCACCGGAGATGGATGGAAGCTGGGCCCACGTATCTGTTTCTCTCTTGCTTTCTAATTGATTCACGCAAAAAAAAAATGAAACTCAACTTCTGGGACAAAAGCACTTACAGACATAGCGGTTAGGTCATGCTCAGCAGAGAGCATGATTGGATGGCTGGTTTATGAGCGGTCAGGCACGCACCGACCTGGCCGGCTGGATACACCAGATTTGAGCGTATCCCCGTGCAAATAAAAATAACTTTTTGTATTTACTTATGCAACTTACATTTTTGCGTGCAAATAAACAAACAGAAGCTCAGATAAAATTAACACATATGATGTTCAGGGCAAGATGGTATGGGTATACCAATTAAACGGTATATGACCATGTAAAATATTATTTTACACTAGTAAAGTTTAAAAAAGAGAGTAAAACAACTTCTATAAAAAAACAAGCATAGTGTTAATTAGACCTCACATGAGTAAAAATTAGAGAAAAATGAAACTCAAATTTCGCGACAAAAGTGCCGAGTTTCGTATTTTAGCACCAGTTATGTTTCTTTAGAGAATTTACGCCATTGTAAAAATACGGACTATTTTTACCGGATATATGCCCCTGTTTCGCCCATCAGATGGATTTCTCACTCCACCAGCTGCCCCACGCCGTGTAGTGAAAATGGTAAAAATGGCTACAATCCAGAGTCGATTTAGTTTTGTTTCCTGGTGTTTAGATTCACAATATAAAGACTAAAAGTTATATAACACAGAGAGAACTTGTACAAAGGGCCTCGGGAGCTATGGCTGCTTTATTTCAACAGTGCTTGGTGTGTGGTGCTGCTGCAGGCCTGCATCATAGCGAAAACTCACGATCACAGCCCAGCTCTTAGAAATATAAAAAAGACAACAGCTAGTGTTATTATCGGGTCAAAAGAAAACAACCGTTAACACATTAACAGATCCATGGACCATTGTAGCTGCAATCGGGTCAAAACAGAACAAACAAACGGGTCTGATATCAACTGGGTTACAAAACGCGGTAACGCGTCTAACTTGTCAGCCACGAGAGCAAAACATTCATTCACAGAATAACAGAGCAGAAACTAAAATAAATATGATTGGTTGAATTTGAACCCAACGATTGCAAAATGTGACTTATTGGATAATCTAAATATCAAACACTTGCTTGTCAAGGAGACAGACCCAGTGGTTGTAGGACTTTCGATTGGACCATCTTTTTTCTCGAATAAGATATGCAAGAAGCCATACGTGTGAGTACATTTCATTTCTCTAGAAAAACATAATTGCCTATTTCCTGCACATATAAAAAACCTAGCGCAGGGAAAGAGGGAATGAATCACACGAAAGAATAGGAAGAGAAAAGAAAAACACCTACTTACATCTCTATAATACATCTACAGCATAAGCACTCCAAAACCACATGGATTGGAACCATCATCTGTACACAAACTTATCAGACTGCACGATCCTAAGAAGTTCTCGTAGGTTACCAAACACGTGCCTTCCACAGCTCTCAGCTCCAACATAGTTCAGAAGCTGCTCCGTATCCTAATCATCCACGTGAAAAATAAAAGTAAACATCAGATTTTGCAAATTTAAGACTAGATGAAACAGCATTGCATCGGAAAAATAGCAGCTGTGGTACAAGATTCACCGGGGAATACACACCTTGTGCAATAAATAAATGGCATAGGAGGCACTAGTGGAGTCATCGTCTTGGTATTCCAGGAAAAGAGGGTATTCTGTTAGTTCTGATTCGGTGTTCCTGGTACTTGCTAAAGCAGCCGATGATGCTGTATCAGCTGAAGGCAAGCGATCACTCACATAAGATCGGGATCCTCCAAAGCGCAAGGGATATCGGAGGGGAACATCAAGATAGCAAGCTATGAGCAAGACCGCCTACAAACAAATAAATAAGTAAGTAGTGATTCTAAGTTTCTGATCCTCATGATGGCATTAAGTATCATAAATAGGCAGAAACAATTGTAGTCCTATCATTGTTTATGCTTTATGGATATTTAATGTTGTGATTTGCAATGGCCGAAAACTTTAGACTACAAAACTCAAGCTGTAACATTGCAAAGTAATATATGAAAACTGAATTATCTTAAAAACTGATTTTTTTTTCTACAATCAGTACTATATTTTACAGCATATTCTGCATGCAAAGTATTTTTCCTTTCAGCATGAACATGACAATAAGACCAACTAAGGCCCCATTTGGATTAAGGGATTTTTTTTTCTGTTCCGAGCATTTTTCCTGTGAAAAAGAATTTATTTGTGTGAAAATTCTACATGACTCTAGAGAAATTCCTACGTTCCAAAGGTGGCATAAGTAGGGATGTTTGTTATACTTCACAGCCCTGTTCTTAAGGCGTCGCCTAGGCGTCCAGGCGGAGGTCCAACGTCTAGGCGCCTTGCCCGCCTACCTCGCCTAGGCGACGCCTAGGCGTCCAGGCCGAGGTCCAACGCCTAGGCGCCTTGCCCGCCTACCTCGCCTAGGTGCCGCCTAGGTGTCCAGGCGGTGGTCCAACGCCTTGGCTCGCCTTACCGCTTTAAAAACCATGCTGCACAGGAGAAATACCTCGTAGGAAAAACTTACATGTGCTGCATATCCCAGAACAGCTGCGGACCTCTGTAGCTCCTTGTTCCTGTAACTTTTTTGCTTCATTTTATGCTTCATAATGTCCCAACCAAAAAATGTCCAGCCACGTGCTTCTGGAGATTTGATAATGGTGGGTAAATGTGTTCCATCTCCACCTGAAAATGTTCTGTTTTCCTCTGGAAGTGTCCCATGCTCCCCTGAAATTGGTATGCCGTCTCATCAAATGGTTTGAGAAGGAGATTTAGGAATCATTACCCTCACTCTTAATTCCTCTTGTACAAAACAATGCATCAAGAAGATGTTCAGCATAGATCCTTAAATAGAAATGCCACAAGCAAAATTGTATAAGAACTGAGATGGAATTTTGAATGAGGAGCTCTTTGGAATCCATAATGCATGAATTAAGGTTGGTTTGCTAACTTCAATCCTAATTCCTACATGAATTTATAATTCAAGAAACATTCCAACAAAACACTTGGACACGACATGAGAATTTAAGGAGAGAGAAAGAGATAGAAACCAAAGTTTCCAAGAGGTTGGTCCCATTAATTTTCTCCACAATTTCTATGGACTTAACCATGGCATATGAATTTTGTATTTTGTAGGATTTTAGGATGTCCAATCCTTTGTTTGAAAGGGATACATAGGAAAAGGTTCATATAGGACTCATATCCCAGTGGGAGCTGCGACCGTTCAATTATCCCAATCTTTGGGGTGCATAGAGTGATGCCACCAACTAGAATAACACTAGAATTCGTTTTATTTCTATTGTATCTTTATTTTGGTATAGTCTATAATTGCGGTTAGCACTATTTTGTAAAGTTTTGAATGATTACAAAATCAGACTTATATGTTTCTGAAATGGAGAACATAATATATTTTCATCAAGGTATAATAATGTTAACATAGCATTCAAATGAGCATGCTGATTAACAACACTTTTATGATATACTTTTATGCATTGATGGTTGGTTAAACATATAGCAAGCAGCTACATACATTACTAAGGAGTTTTAGCATCATAGTTCAGTGTGTTGACCCACGAAAGGGCCTCTAAATGAGTTGGTTAGGTGGTTAAAGTAGCACTCCTCAAGTCATGAGTTCGAATTCCAGTGAGAGTGAATTTTAGACCGAGGTTAACAAAGGTCACTCACTAGAGAATAGATGTAAAAAGAATAATATTAATAAAGGACAGACTAGGAGAATAGAGGTAAAAGAAGAAACTTCAATAACTGAAATTATCAATAATTGAGGTTTCTTCTTTTACATCTATTCTCCAAAGTATGTCCTTTATTTATATTAATATTTGATAACTTATGTTTTTTAATGGTCTACCCATTTCTAATAATTTCAGTGCAGTGAAATCATATCACTTCTCGGATTGCAATGAAAAAATAGAGAAAAGAATCACATGTTCATTGAAAAGGATAGCTAGACAAAGTGTATTTATCTTGATATAACTTTTGTGGAACCGATTGAGCTAATGCTCTGATCTTGATTACCTGCTAGAATTTATTTTGTTTTAGTGGCTGATGGGCAAGTGAAAGGATTCGATTTTTAGTTTTTTCTGTATTTTTGGAACTGGAGCTAGGCAAAGAGAAGAATTTTAAAGCTTTTGATGTATACAAGTTGCCTCGAAGTATCTCAATAGATAAAAACAGAAGTACATAAATTTATTACCTGTGCTGAAATCATTGTGTGTGAGTCTTTAGGGCCCAGATCCCCTTTTGACAAAAACATGAAAAATACAAATAGCAAAATAAAAAAGTGCATATAGTATCATATTACCATATCGTGAAAAGGAAATTTTTATAGACTATATTCTTATTATTATATTTATGTGTGCTTGGCGATATTTTTTTTACCAATAACCCATTGGATTCAAGCTAGTAATGGCACGCCTATGGCTAATACATTATAGTGTAGTAGTGGCAAAGAAAAACAAAAATATCTTCTCAGTAATAAAAGGCGGTTCTTTTAGAAGAAAAAAAAAGACATCAAGAGACAGACAATGCACATCTCTTTCGTATAGAAGAGCTAGAAGACTCTGGAGCAAGGGAGGTGGAAGGACCATGAGACAAAAAGAGTTTCACCAAGGGTCTAGATGTAAAATAGAGATAGACGCCTCATATTACTTTGGAACTCGATCCAACGATGGAGACATTCCGGGTGACGTGGCCTGTCTGTTTTGCAAGTAAACCCACGAGTTTTAGAATATTAAGATATCAGATACTGAACTAGACTACCAACAAAGGCATGGAAGACAAGGAGACCAGAGCAGAAAATCAGAGATGTGCTCAGCACTAGGCCATGGACTAGAAATGTAAACACTCCCATTCTTCCATTGACATGAATAATATCCATTAGCGCTATTGTCCAAGGAAACTATCATGCTCACTTTAAAATCTAATAACAGATTAAGGCTATTGATAAAGCTGGCAATGCAGTTAATCATGTGTCAAAACTCAAAAGGTAGTGAAAGTATGAAACTATATGGCTACGATGTTCTCTCTCTCTCTCTGTCTCTCTCTCTCTCTCTCTCTCTCTCTCTCTCTCTCTCTCTCTCTCTCAGTAGCATGCGCACTAAAATCATGCATATCCATAAACCATTGTTCCTGAAGAGGCATGGGAGTAATGGATTCTCACCATTAGTATCGGCACAAGGGTTTTCTGCATGTCTTGGAAGATCATGGAAGACTCTCACAGGGTACAAACCAGCAACCTGGCTAACCATGCACTGCTGCCTCGTCCTAAGCAGCCTCTGCAGATCCTTGAGTCTGAATTTGTCTCCGGATAACGCCTCCTTCGCTTCCTGCAATCAGCGGACGCCTCCATGGATAAAATGCAGCTGCCCAGAATAGCCCAGCCCAATCTCGCAGCATTTTGCGTCGCGCAGACGGATTGCTCATATTACCTGCACTCGATGGTGCGCGGCGGTGAGGGCCCTCGACAGCGGCAGCACCCGCTCGATCTGCTCCTGCAGCCGCTCCTTCCCCCGCTCCATGGCCTCGAGCGCCCGCCTCCTGCCGACGACGGCCGCCTCCAAACGCGCTTGCTGGAGTTCCACCATCCGCGTCAACTCGTCCAGCTCCTCCGCCTGCCGCAGCGCCTCCCTCCTTACCTGCCCGAGCGCCAAACCACATGAACAAAAAAATAAAAATAACAATAAATCGAACCACGTCTGTCCGAGGGGGGGGGGGGGGGGGGGGGGCGATTGGCTCAAGCCATTTGCGGGCGTGGCACCTGGAGCGCGGCCTCGATGCGGCGGGCCAGGATCGCCCGTTCCTCGCCCGCAGCCGCGAGCTCCGCGGCCTTGCCGCGCAGCTCCCGCCACGCGACCGCCGCCTCCTCCTCGTCCTCCACCACCGCGGCGCCCGGACCGGGCGCGCGAGGATTCCCCACCCGAACCGCCGGAGTCATCGCGGCCCTACCGTCGCAGCGGATGGTGACGTGTGGCAGAGGCGAAGAGAACAGGCGGCGGCGGCGGCGCCCATGGCCGGGCCGGTGAGGCGGTGACGGCTGCGTCCGTCGAAACCGAAGCTCGCCCAACGCCTACTCAAAAGGCGGAAACAGCAGTCGGAAAAGCAAAAAGCGGCGGCGTCACGATGCGTTGCGTTGTTGCGGAGAGCGCAAGCGAACGGTTGGACGTGAATGCGATGCCGATGCGTGGGTCGTGTGGGTTTTTGCCGGCCGGTTTGAGAGTTTGTCTAGGCGACGCAACGCGACGCGGGTGAGTGGACGGTGCTAGGTGCGCAGAGGGCGGGCCGCGGACGAGCCAGCCAGGCTAGGCCGCGGGTCCGGACTCCGGACTCGTGTACGCGCGCGCGGAGACCGCGGATCTCGCAATTATGGTGGTGCCAGCCACGTTGGCTCGCTGTTCTTGCCAGAATGCATCTGGTGGCTGGTGATGTGAGAAGGACGGGCGTGCCCTGCGCCGTCGACGCCGCTGAAGGAGATGCGGTTTTCCCCCTCGTACATTCGGATATCGCTTTCAACTGACAGCGAAAACGGCTAATGTACAAACAAGCAACTGCTTCACCAGCAACGGGGTGAGGCGCAAATTTTCTGCCTCGTCATCGGAAGATGTCTGGCGCCCACAAGGCCAGAAGCTGCACCTCTCGCTTCAAATTCCATTCGCCGACGCCCACAAGGCCACAACGAAACCAGTTCCAAATTGTATCAACTGCATCCCTACCTGGACATTCAGCATACACCTGAACATTGCTGAAAATATCGGCCACGATGCATCACATGAAACGAGCAAGGGAGGCAGAAAATTCGGGTCAAAAGCAACATAATCCTAAACCAGGATAATTTACATGACCAGATCCAAGGAGTCACGGTTAAACAACCAGGCGTCCAGAGCAAACAGGGATGATAACAAGTTTACACAAACCGGTGCAGCTGGTGGACAAGATTAGCAGAAGAAATACATCAATCCACACACCCATAAATATTTGAACAAATGGTGGGATAACGGCCACCATGCCGTGCAGGGCAACAGAAATTCTACAGTTTGACAACAACTTGCTGTCTTCACAGTACACATGGCAGCAATTGGAATCATCAGTCATACTCATATCATCCGGAGACTAAGAAAGGATCTGTAAAAGAAATAACAGGACAGCATGAGTAAGATGCCTGTCAGACAGATTTCACACACCAATAAAAAGTATACAAGTTAAAACTTAGTCAAAGGTATCATTTCATGAATGGCAGCTATAATGAGTCAGATAACTAGGACTTTCAGGAGCAACATGTTGTATACAAATACAATCAGCATTTGCAGTGCCCCATGCAGGGTGGCTCTGTTTCAGGAACTAAACAGGAAACTTCCAAAGTTGCTCTTCACAGCTTTGTAATATGCTTTGAGTTCCATGCTGATTTTTTTAAATTAAAAAAGGTACTACAAGTCTACAAATCTACAACAGTCCATAAACTACAAAAAGATATATTTATTTCTAAGCATTTCTATGTCTAGTTGGTGCCCAGACTGAAGCCAGATTGCATGATTCCATTATATATGTTGCTCATTTCGTTCATAGAAAGGAAGAAACACATATGTGATGAAAGAAATAAACCAATCTGGAAAAGAACCTACCTAGCTTAAAGTGGTTTGCATGATTAACCACAAAGAGCAAGGCTCTTAACCCATCAAAATAGTCCACGGCAGTTTTGTGATCCACACATGCAGTTCTTCGTTCTACGAGAGCCTGAACCACTAGATTCAGCTCCAGCAACACCATAGTCATAAGTCAGTTCTGTCATGGGTGGAATATGTTTCAGTGCAAAGAACATTATATGTGGGTGTCCATCATCTCCATGATCATATTGAACCGGTTGCCAGAAGACATTGGGTGAGCAACTGTGGTTCATGAAACGGGAGACATTTCCCATGTTTTTTGCACTTATCTTGATAGGCAGTGGCTCAAATTCATCAGCCGATACATATGTGCTATCTTCACCTATCAGTTCAGGTCCACAATTCCATTTTAAAGTCTTCTCACCAGGGCATACAGTTTGAAAAATGTAATCATCTTCGGTGTCATTCAAATTAACTTTGAGTTCATCAATGACCTCACCAGCATACTCACATATAAATGAACCAGCACGAACAGGTTCCCAGCAACGAAGACCCCAGCCTCGATTGGTGGTCCTGAAGACCTCAAAATGTAGCCTGGGCCCTTTTTGGGTCACTCTGTTCCGGCAATTTGTAGAACAGTTGCAAGATTCACCACATTCATAGATCATCGGTTTGCGGCATGACAATAATCCTAATGAACTGTAGGGTAAATCACCTCCATTATGTTGTCCACAAGCACAACTGGCATCACCGGGCAGGCAAACACTCTGGCATCCACAGCCCTGCAGCTTTTTCATAGAACTGAGAGGCCTCACGTATTTGACCTGGTTAGTATAGGTGAAATGTGCAGGTCCTTTCTCATGGTCAACCTCATTGACAAGAGAAACTGGAATAGTTTCAGCCTTAGATGACAGATCAGCTAGTAGAACCCTGCCTCTGGTAGCAGGATCATCTATCCATTTCTGAGTCATCTTCCATAATGCAGCTCCATCACGCTGTCCAGGTTCACGCAGCAGCTTGTACTTGAAGCAATTGATACCAGACCTTGTTTTCTCCTTCCAGGACTCATGAATTTTGTACAGGCCATCATATATGTAAATTTTCCCAGTTAGGCAAAATGGATCCTTGAAGCCACGTACAACCCTTATCTCATTCTTCCTATGCAAACTCCTCTCAAGAGCTAGGTTACCCCTCTCAAGCTTCTGGTCTTGCCTCTCCTCAGTATTCCTACTATTTCCCCCTTGACCACTGTATACCAGCACATCTGTGTCATCATCATCATTCTCATAACCTCCTGCGGAAACGATACATATGGCTACAGAATCCTCATCGTTTCCAAATTTACTAGTCATGTAATCAATGCCTCCCATACTAGGTGCATGCAATCCAATGACACACAGCTCCATCCTGAAATAGAAAATATCCCCTATTTCAACTCCAGGGACAGTTCCTACCCTCTTGCCCGAATTTGCCCTGATGTTACTTGCCATCATGATGGCACCAGCCTTCAGGTCTGCACGCCTGCTAGCGTCCTGTGTTTCATCCATCTGCAGATGTCTTCGCCGGAGTGCCTCAAAGGTCATGTGAACTGCTTCCACGATATCCCTGGGATCGGATGAAGCTGCCAGAAAGGCAAGCTCTTTGCCAGCAACAAAATTCTTGTAAGTGGGCTTAGGGCGCTTTAACTTACCATTTGAGCCATCACGACCAGAACCGGGAGGTCGGCCTCTCCTAGGCTTCCGTTCAGTTTGGTTACCCGAGTAAGGATCATCATCACCATCAAGTGATATGTTTGACCTTGTTTTGTATGCAGAGATAGGGGTGGCATCAATGGCACCATTAGCACTGGTGCCTGCATAAGAAACACCATTTGAAGTGGCACTGAAAGTAGTGAACGATCCAAAGGCAGGAAGGTTACCTGCACCAAACCCTGCTGAAAATTGACCAACCGGAGTGACACAGACCAATGGTGGTGTACTTGACTGATTAACATTGACTCCCATGGGGGCAGGGAACATTGGAGCTAACGATCTTAATGGTTTGGCATCTAGGAGCACCTGATTAGGATCAGGTATGAAATTCGAGGCCCTGTACATCTTAGATGTACAAAAAAATCCTGCCAAATAAAACAAAATCTTAGTGAATTAATAGACAAATGAAAATCCTTAGTGGAGTAAGCAAAGACTGGAAGTAGAGTTAATCCTCAAGAGCATTGGAAAAAGCAAGATTAATCTTTGAGCTGCATCCCAGGGGGGAAAATGTGTACTGATGTAATCAGCACATGAGCTTCAAGTACTATTTACACTCCAGCATACTTTTATCAACATACCACTTTGCATAGTTTCTCAGTGCATGATGTGTTAGCAAAGTACTCTTAAACCAAATATTTGACAAATAGAAAACTTAAATTCCAATACAATTGCTGGATTTTTAACCCCTTACTACAGTTGCTATTTTCTATCATAAGTCATTATACTACCATTGATTATCACAAACTCTACGTAACACAAATTACTAGCCATTATGAACACATAATCTACAACCATGCCAAAACCAGACACAAACAAGCAAACCTCTACCCCTGTGGCCTTGTGCTATTCAATACGAATAGTCCTGAATCCTACCATCCAAACCAACAAGTGATAGCGGCAAGGGGATGTAACGAATATAGAACCATTAGTGAATTCAATGTGGTTAAGAGAGATCTTAAGGAGTGAAATATTTCCAAGCAATTAGCTAAGGATAGGTGCGCCTGGAGACTAGCAATCAACATACCCGAACCATGATCTTTGTCTTTTTTCTGTTTAACCTTAACTCTACCGTCTTTCTTTTACACTTTCGGTGTCTTTTTTTTCTATCCTTGTTTCTTGAGGGTTTTATCTCTAGCCTACCCAAACTTGGTTGGGACAAAATGCTATGTTGTCGTTGTTGTTTTTTTTGTAGTGAATTCAATGTGGTTATGGACTGTGGTCTCCACTGGTAGGCCTGTTCATAGTTTGGTTCCAAACCTTTCAACCCACCAGCTCAACCTGGACCAACCGCAATACAGGTTTCAAATGGGTTGGATTAACCCATCCAGAAAACCATTGAACTCATCGACATCGCATGCTGCACCATGAGCATGCTGACGATAGCAACGATCATGCCCACCAATCCACTATGGCGCTTATGTGCCGCACATGGTGCTGCTCATCAACAACACCATGTGGCGCAACCTCACCGCCTTCTGGCACTGCCGTTCCGTGGCCTTGACATCTTTGGCATCAATGAGAAGGCCAACAGCACCATGATCTTCAACGCGTTAGTCCTCTGCCAGGTGTTCAATGAGTCCAACACACGGGAGATCTAACAGAAGAATGTCTTCGCTGACATGCTATGGAACAAGCTGTCCAGCACTCAGCGACGAAGAAGGTCCTGACCATGGACCTCAGGGCGTTGCTCCACTGCTGCATCCTCTGGCCGAGCACTGACAACATGCAGCATGTGGGCTGCAACGACGCTGATGGAGGCAGTGGCAGTCAGGGAGAGCATGCCTTGGCGCTTGAAGACAGAGCATGCGGCCCTAGACGAAAAGCGGTCCCGCATGGGCGAGAGAGAGCAAATCGACGAAGGGCGGTCGACAGCTGCATGAAGGATCAAGGATTTTGGAATCAAGGTGGCGGCTGCACAACTAGCATTACTGGACTCCATGATCATAGATATGACCCACATGCACTTGCTCCTAATTCAGCACAACAAATAGTTTTCTTATGGTTCAATCCACCTAACCCACCTAGAATCAACCCATGAATCAGTGAGCTCAGTGGTGGAGGTTGACGAACCAAAAGCATAAGAACTAAGCCTGATGCAAGTCGTCGGCTTTTCCAATCCAATATGGTGATCATTCAATAGAGCCCCAATGCATAAAGGCCGTTTAGGATTGCATCTTTTTCGGCCGTGACCATTTGATCAATGAATCAAAAGGAATAGAATGGAGGTGCCCCCATCCTGAATAGACAAAGGGAGTACACATGTGCCATGGGTTCATCGTCGTACCATTCCATATTTGAACAGGACAACACATCGACGATGAGTAGGTGGGTGGAAAGCATCCTGGCATGACAGGACGAATAGGCGATGCTTGTTGCGTCGTCTTTCGGGCCATTTTACTCGGCCGTTTTGTTTTAGTGGGCGACCGGGGTTTCATTGTTGGCCAATCACGTAGAACGGCCTTCTTGCCAGCATATTTGGCTAGCAATTGATCGAAAGTAGGGCAACTTTTACCAGCCAACCATGTGTGTCATGTTGGCTTTGCCCTTGCGTCTCTTTCCTTGCTTTGTGTGGAGGCTGATGCTTATGGTCATGGGCGGACTGTCTGGCTAAGTCAGCCGGACCGTCCGCATGAGCACCGGATCGTCCGCACCCAGGTGCCGGACAGTCTGCGATGCTCGAGTCAAGGAGTTTTGCTCGGCTGCTTGGTTGAGCCTGCCCCCCGGTGACTCTGGACTTGTTAGTCTTTCTGTCCGGAGCTTTCCGAGCAATCCCTTGTGATATTTTTGACGTACAAGGATCGCCAATGATGGTGTTTTTGTCTTTGCCTTTATCGGCCACTTCGGACCGAACCAAGACCTTTTTGCATGTGGGTTCTAATGTATTGACAGGAAATGGTTGTGTGTCCACTTGCATCTCCTGAAAAGCCAACCGGCTCTCATATATGGCTGATTGTATCTGTCGACGAAAAACATTACAATCATTGGTGGCATGGGAAAAAGAATTATGCCACTTACAATAAGCACGTCTCTTTAATTCATCCATAGGATGAATAGTATGAGTTAATTTAATGTTGCCATTTTTTAGTAGCTCGTCAAATATCCTATCGCATTTGGCAACATTAAAGGTAAATTTAATCTCTTCTTGCAGATTCTTTTGAACCGACTGTAAGGAAAAATATGCAGAAGATTTGGCCTTTGTTGGCCAAACAAACTCAGCGGTATATACATCTGCAGATTCATCATCTGCACGCTCTACTAGATGTATAGTACGGGCGGCCGATTTTGATGTCTCTTTAAATCGGATTTCACAGTCTAAAGCCCGTTGATGCAGCTGAGCTATTGAAAAGAACTGGGTCCCATCTAATTTGTCTCTTAAGTAGGATAGCAACCCATTAAAAGCTAGCCCTGCTAGCTCTTTGTCTACGACATGGATCCGAAAGCATCGGTTTCTAGTGTCCCGAAACCTCTGGGTATAATCGTTAATCGATTCTTCGTGTCTTTATCGGACTAAAGCTAAATCAGGTAGCCCTAATTCATATTCCCCGGAAAAGAAATGTTCGTGAAATTTACTCTCTAAATCATTCCAGGGATTAATGAAATTAGGAGGCAGGGCGGCGTACCATGCAAAAGCGGTACCAGTAAGGGATAAAGAAAATAAACGAACACGAAAGCCCTGGTGCGATCCCAGACTGTCCGGCAGGGAAAGCCGGACGGTCTGCGTAAGGGCCGGACTGTCCGGGCAAAAGCTCGGACGGTCTGACCGTGTCCAGGGGCGCCAATCTGCCAAGCAGGGACGGCGGTGGTGGTATTTGCCCTGGATATGAGTTCAACGGCATACCATATAATGGCTGGGGCTGCGAATCCTCATTTGTCGTCGATGTATTAGACATAGACATCCTGTTACTAGTTTCATATGATGGAGAACTAGGAGCAACAGATCTCTCCAACGTACGCGTTAATTTTCTAATTGATTCTTCTAACCCTCCAATTTGTTGTTTCATTTGATTCTGCTGATGATCTACATATTGTTTAATAAATTGGATGTCGTGGGGTTTACTTACGTTGGGGACTTGAAGCGAAGACAGAAGAGACGCGGCGTCGGTCTCTCCATGTTTGACAACTTTCTAGTGGCGATCCACCGTGTATTGTGACAAGAATTTCTCCTTCCCTTGACGCATGTAGTCCTCGTATTGTTGTTGCTCATCGGCCATCAGACTTTCAACAGCCAGCTTCAGGATATTGTCCGGGGAGATATCGGTGTGATCTTTAGAACCGGCCATTTGAGGGCTTGATTTTTAGTAGATGTAGACACCTTTCCCCAGCGGAGTCGCCAAAAAGTGTGTTGGCGCCGATCGGACGCCAAACACTAGAAAGGACCGTCTGGCGGTGCTCTCTGCGGAGGTGTGGACGGTCCGCGGCACAGGGTCGGACGGTCCGCGACCTGACGCAGGTGCGACTCCTCCTCTACGTACGTCCGGATGGTCCACGCATGGGGCTCAAACGGTCTGCGATTGCGCAGAGGGTTTTCTTCTTCGCAGCAGACCTGGATCTCGCCTCCCGGGAGGGACCCCATCGGGGAGGAGAGATCGTAGGGTGTGTCAGGCGTCGGCAAGCCACCCAAGACGCCTCTAGTCGACGTAGAGTCGAAGAACGAAGAGAGGTGGAGATTTGAGGTAGAAGGAGACTAAACTAGGGCTAAACTAGAACTACTCCTAATGCATAAGGTAAAAACGAGAAATAGGCTTGATTTGATCGATTGTGGGGGGGGGGGGGGGGGTCAATCGGCCATAGCCCTTCATCTATATAAATGGGGAGGTCTGGATCCGCTACAATTCGTTTTCCGAGCTAATCATGCGGTTTTAGCTACCAAATCCCGCGAGAAACTTGGAACCCTAACTGATTCTGCGCACGTGCGGACCGTCCGCACCACCACCGCGGACCGTCCGGCATCCGTCTGCGAGGACGTTTTGTGTGCTCAACACTCAGCAGGTTGGGCTGGTTTTGACACCAACAGCGCTGGAAACCGTGAGTGAACAGGCCTACACATTGGAACCAGGGTGTCGATGAAGTCCGAAGTTGGCAGGTGATCAGCTGAGAATTTGAAAACAGTTTAATTGAGTGGGAGGTGAAATAGGGTGTACTGGCATCATAGCTTACTCAATGGAATGGTCATTTGGATGCTTTCAGTCCAGATGGGGCATGATTTTCACCGAGAGAAGTTTGGTACAAGATAGAAATCATGGGTTTATAATTTCAAGAAGGTAGAGATCAAACAGCTGCAAAATTCTCGCTGGCATGGTTCCATCAGAGATTCTAACCCAGGGGAAGATATCATAATCCCCAAAAAATCGAACAGCCTCATTACCTCAATGTTGACTGGCCATAGCCAGGGCGAACCCAGTAAAGGACATGGGTGTAAAGTGTAACCACCCAACAGTGTTTGGAGCCATAATACATGTATACACTTTGTAACCGGATCGGATCAGATCCGGATACAAATAGTTAGGGTTTGGGTGCTCGGTTCCGTACAGCAGCAATAGACGAGGGTTGCGCGTACCTGGTGGGTGCTCGCCGGCGAAGGTTCCGAATATGCGGACCTTGGCACGTAGGTCGGCGGCGGCCGGCAGCCGGCCAGTCGTTGCGACGCGAGACGGCGAGAGGCACGGGAGAACCGAGAGTGTGTTTCCCGGGGGAACTGGGATGGAGAACAAATGGCAGGGGAGCTCAATTTTGCTATTATTATTTGGGTCAATTAGTTGTGCGTCATTATGCTATTTTTGGTTTTGATATATGCCATTGAATTTTTTTTTTGACCGGTTACGTTGGCAACGACTGTATACACCGAGCAGTCTTTCTGTGCAAGCGTGCAAGCGTGCAAGTAAATTATCTGATTTATTACTATTAGATTACGATACAACCATAGATACAATCATGGTTTGTTAGGTGTTTTTATAAAGATTATTGAGCTGGTGGTGAAAGGGTTTAAGTGTTAAATGTGACACACGGTTGGATTACGATCTAATGGATCAGATGGTTTGTTTACACGCTTACACAAGCCGATTACGTTACCATTAAACTTCTTATATTTGAAATATACCATTTTCTAAATCATGTCGGTGTATTTTTGTACGTATGTTCATTTCCCATCGGCAGCCATACACCACTAAAAACGACAAAATCGACTGGTTTGCATTTCGAAATCCAAAAAATTCAAATCACCAGTTTACCGCAAAAACCACCGGTAAAATTTTTGATTAGTTTTTTATGTCTCTTGGCGGTTTTCAATTTTTTTAACCTGTTTGCATTCACAAATTCAAATAAATCAGTTATCAGAGATATATCGATGATAAAACAGTAATTTACATCTTTTTATCTTTTACTTGTTTTTAAATTTTCGTTCAAAGTTTAATTTTAAGAAAAACAAATCACCAGTTTCGGCAAACCGAGTGGTTTCGCACCGAAAACTGTTGATTTTGTTTTTCTTAGTTAGGATGGACAATACAAAAATACGCATACCATCAACATGATTCAGCGAAATCAGTATAAAATAACATATTACAAATCTAAGAAAAAAGTTATTGGCATCGGTAGCAGTCAAAAAAATCAATGGCATATATCAAAACCATAAAAAGTATAATGGCACACAACTAATTAACCTTTATTATTTATAGACTTCGTCGGTTTACCATCTGGTCTATAACTTATAGACATAAATGGTCCTACAAGTCATAGACACAGATGACTTAGATTGTGTTTATTTCCCTCCTAGATCATATTAGTTGGATTATGATGGAAATGAAGTAGGGTAAAATATCACTTTATGACCACAAATAAACTGAAATAAGCTAGTATTGGGTAGCTTATTTCAGCTTATTTGTGATCTTAGAGTAATATTTTACTCTTCTACATTTCCACCATAATCCAACTTATATAATCTAGGAGATAAACAAATAGGACCTTAATAATAGAAAAATAAAACTGAGTGATAAAATAGCAATTTTTATATTTAACCATTTGGCACGATGCATATGTCACTTATTTATTCACTAGTTTTATCAGCTATCATAAAAAATAGAAACATATGTATAACTAGGTATATGTCTGTGTGATGCTACAAAACACAAATTGACGAGCATCCAACGCCTAAAGGCTCTAGCGACGGACGTTGTGAGTACAATGGTGACCGCAAAATCCGTGATTAAACATAGATACATAACGATATAAATACGCAGACACAAATAGATTGAACCGATGTCGAACAAACATTATCAATATCGCACAAATTATTTCTAAAGGGTCAATATAGAATGTTTAATCATAAGCAAATATATCGATACCTCGTACACTAATCAAATATTTTTTAACAATATCGATAAGTCTATGTTGTATATTTGCATGATGGTATATCGGCACAAATTGTCCTCGTAACTTAACAGATCGATAACAATTGTGTTGAACACAAAAAATGCCATGCGTATTGTTCGCCCCATTGGGCCGGACGGTCCGCGGATGATCCGTGCGTGTGCAGAATCAGTTAGGGTTCCGTATTTCTAGTAGGATTTGTTAGCAAAACCTGCGAGATTAAATCGAGAACTGACTTGTAACGGGTCTAGACCTCCACCCTTTATATAGATGAAGGGGTACGATCGAATAAACCCCCACAATCGATCCAATCAAATCTAGTTATCAATTTTACCTTATTTGCATCGTTCTTTCAATTCCTAGGAGTAGGAGTAATTTAGCCCTAGGTTTAGATCTAGTTTAGTCTTCCATAACAATCTCTCTTCAACTCTACGCCGATTAGAGGAGCACCGAGCGACCTGTCGACTCGGAGCAACGCCTTGGTACTCTCCCCCTTAACGGGATCTCCTGGGGCGAGTTCTAGGATTCTTCGCGGAGAACAAGACTGTCACACCCGATTTTGAAGGTAAACCGAATGCGAACCATGTACGTGCCAAGACCAAAAATTCACGTACACGGTGATTACATAAATGACTCATCATAGCACAATGATTCGAATAACGATAAAGAATAAGTAATAATATTAAAGACTAGAGTCATTTACATAATATAAATCAAAGTACACATAATCGAAACGTAGCCAACGTAAATTAACCCACCACAGGCAGCTGACTGGGGGAGGTCGCTAGCCTAATCCTCGAACTCATCGACATCCTAGAACTCCTGGAGATTCGTCTCGACGCCTTATTCTCTTTCTTTACCTGAGCATAGATTGCACTAATGGCAACCTGGTGTTTTGTGAAAGCAAGGGTGAGCACACATCAATGTACTCAGCAAATGTCCCGTTTAGCTGAGGTGGACTAGCTCTATGTGGGTTAGGATCAAGTAGTTGATTAAAGTAAAGCAATAGCAGGAAGCTAACCACAATAACCCAAAAGTTAATCAAGGACAAGGTAAATACAAAGCTAGTCAATCCTTGGGTTGATCATGGTATACGGGACAATGAATTTTAAAATAAATAGGATATAATGGGTCAGAGGACACTTGCATTCACTAAACAGATGCTTAGGGTCTTCAACCTCGTAGAACATGAAGAACTTGATCTCGGGACAAACAGTTCACCAAATCTTGATTGTCGATTCATCGAAGCTCAGGAACGGATCGCAATCTATTCGTGACGCGCAACGAATACAAACAGGTACAAGCAAACATATACTTGCATAAGAACATTATACCATACAAGATAAAATATTATCGAAACGAGCAATATAAAATAGAGAGCGCTTCTATGATTACGCTAGGATAAGAAACTCGATGGTCGAAGCTACGGTCGAGAAGTTATAACCTTTACGCTACACAAGTAATAGTCAGGGCATTTAATTCGACATTATAAATCATAACTGCTATTTAGTTTTGATTAAGCTCGATGTTGCTTTGGGTTTAAGCTTACCCTTAACAAAATTAGATAATTTCTTGGGGCATTAAGCTTGATGTTGCTTTGGCTCCCTTGTTGGAAGCCAATGCCATCCTTAATGCCAAGGCATCTCCCATTATAAAAGCATGCTACGAGCAAATTTAAATTTTTCATTTTCTAATTCATGCTCGACAATTTAGCACGTAATTTAGCTATGTGATCATTTTGTTCTTTAATCATAGCAAGGTGATCATCAATAGCTTCAATATTAACATCTCTACATTTAGTACAAATAGTGACATGATCAACAGTAGATGTAGAGGGTTTGCAAACATTCAATTCTTCAATCTTAGCGGTTAAATTATTATTCTCAATTCTAAGACAAGAAATTGAATCATTGCATATATTAAGCTCTTTAGATAATTTTTTACATTTTCTACCTCTAGAGCATAAGCATTTTTCAACTTAACGAATTTTTTATTTTCCTTAACAAGCAAGTCCTCTTGGCATTCTAAGAGATTATTCTTCTCGTTAATGGATTATATTAGTTCATTAATTTTCTTCTTTTGATCCTTAGTGAGGTTAGCAAAAAGAGAAGTTAAATCATCATTATCATCACTAGAGTTACCCTCATCATCGGATGTAGTATATTTAGGGGGTATCTCTAGAATGTACCTTCTTCTTCTTGTCGTCCTTAGCCAGTAGGCACTTGTGGTCGACGTTAGGGAAGAGAAGTCCCTTGTTCATGGCGATGTTGGCGACGTCCTCGTCGGAAGAGGAGTTGGTGGAGCTCTCGTCGGAGTCTCATTCCCGTCCCATGTGTGCCTCACCACACTTCTTCTTGTAATACTTTTTCTTCTCCATCTTCTTCTTCCCTTTCTTGTTGTCGTCCCTATCATTGTCACTTGTATATGGACATTTTGTAATGATGTGACCGGACTTACCACACCTATAGCAAACCTTCTTGGAGCGGGGTTTGTAGTCTTTTCCCTTCCTTTGCTTGAGGATTTGTCGTAAGCTCTTGATGATAAGAGTCATCTCCTCGTTGTCGAGCTTGGAGGCATCGATTGGGAGTCTACTTGATGTAGACTCTTCCTTGTTCTCTTCTGTTGCTTTGAATGCAACGGGTTGCACCTCGGGTGTGGAGGTGGCGCCTTGCTCCAAGTTTATAATGTGTTTGGAGTCTTTGATCATAAGTTCAAAGCTCACAAACTTGCCAATAACCTCCTTAAAAGACATCTGTTTATATCTTGGATCTCCATGAATTATTTGCACTTGAGTGGGATTACGAAAAACAAGAGATCTAAGAATATCCCTGACCATTTCATGGTCATCCCACTTGGTGCTCACGAGATTGCGTACTTGGTTCACCATCGTTTTGAGTCGGTTGTACATTGCTTGTGGTTCTTATCCTTTGTTGAGGACGAATCGACCGAGTTCTCCCTCGATCGTCTCTCGCTTGGTGATCTTGGTCACCTCGTCCCCTTCATGCGCCGTTTTGAGGACGTCCCAAATTTCTTTGGCATTTTTCAACCCTTGCACCTTATTATACTCCTCTCGACACAAGGAGACGAGGAGTATAGAAGTTGCTTGGGGGTTAAAATGCCTAATTTGGGCGGCCTCATCCGAGTCATAGTCCTCATCGCCCACCTGTGGTGCCTACGCTCCAAACTCAACAATATCTCATATGCTTTCTTGCAGTGAGGTTAGATGATGCCTCATTTTATCACTCCACATGCAATAATCTTCACCATCAAAATATGGTGTTTTTCCTAGGGGTACCGAAAGTAGAGGAGCACGCTTTGGAATGTGAGGATAGCGAAGAGGCATCTTACTATACTTCTTACGCTCGTGGCGCTTCGAAGTTGTAGACTCGGCGCCGGATGTGGAAGGTGATGAAGAGTCGGTCTCGTAGTAGACCACCTTCTTCATTTTATTTTTCTTCTTGTCACCCTTCCTATGTGACTTGATGGAGGAAGAGGATTCTTCCTTGTATTTGTCGTCGAACTCCTTTGACGACAGAGTCCTTCCCGAGCATATGGCCTTGTCGCCGGTGATAATCTCCCTCTTAGCGTGATCTCCAGACATCACTTAGTGTTTGTTAGACTCTTAATGAAGCACTGGCTCTGGTACCAATTGAAAGTCGCCTAGAGGGGGGTGAATAGGCAAAACCTGAAATTTATAACTTTAAACACACACTACAAGTCGGGGTTATCATTAGAACTAAATTCAAGTCAGAAAGAGAGGGGAAAACAAATCAATCAAGAATCAAGCGAGTGAACACGATGATTTGTTTTACCGAGGTTTGGTTCCAAAGAACCTAGTCCCCGTTGAAGAGGTCACAAAGACCGGGTCTATTTCAACCCTTTCCCTCTCTCAAATAGAGATGGCAATGGATACCCGAAACCCGAAACCCGATGGGTTTTTACCCCATTAGGGTACGAGTTTGGGTCAATTTTCATACCCATGGGTTTGTTAATGGGCATAAATGTATACCTGACGGGTTAATCGGTACGGGTTTGTTCCTCTAGTACCCAAACCCGTGAACCCGTGGGTTTTTTAAACCCGACCAAATCTAGTGCATATTGTCATTTTATTTTATAAACGAACAACAAACTTGTTATCTACCTATTTACTTCCTAGTTTATCAAATAGTGAATGTATAAGTAGTTGGTGATAGTGTTGCTTGATATTATATTTATTACATAAATTTTGGACCATGATCTCATTAATCATTACGATACTTATTGATTATAAAAAAAAGCATATTGGAGATAAAAAAACCCGCAGGTAACCCGTGGGTACCCGCAAACCCGATGGGTATGGGTTTGGGCAAAATTTCAAACCCGTCATGGTACGGGTTTTTTAATGGGTGTAAATATTTTTCACGGGTACGGGTTTAGGATAGTAAAACCCAGCGGGTTTGTACCCGTTGCCATCTCTACTCTCAAACGGTCACTTAGATTGAGTGAGCCTTCTCCTTAATCAATTGGGTCACTAAGACCCCGCAAGGACCACCACACACTTAGGTGTCTCTTGGCTTGATTACAAGTCACTTGAGAACAAGAATGAGAAAGAAGAAAGGCAATCCAAGAAACAAGAGCGCAAAAGAACACGAACACACACTCTCACAAGTCACTAAATGTTTGAGTTGAATTATAGGCTTGGAGAGGGTTTGATCTTTGGAAATGTGTCTTGGAGTGAATGCACTAGCTCTTGTATTGAATGTGATCTCTGAAAAACTTGGATGCCAAAGGTTGTGGTGGTTGGGGGTATTTATAGCCCTCAACTACCTTGGTAGCCGTTGGGGAGCCTGCTGGCGATGGGCGCACCGGACAGTCCGGTGCGCCACCAGACAGGCATTGTTCCTTGTCCGGTGCGCCGCCACATCACCCAACTGTTAGGGTTCGGAGCTGGTCGACCGTTGGAGGCTTTGTCCTCTTGCGGCACCGGATAGTCCGGTGCCACATCGGACAGTCCGGTGCCCCTCTGACTTACTGCTCTGACTTCTACGCTACACTGTTCATCTGTCAGAGTCGACCATTGCGCACAGATAGTCATTGCTCCGCTGGCTCACCGGACAGTCCGGTGAATTATAACGGAGCGTGCCTCCTTTTTCCCGAGAGTGGTTGGTTGACACCTGTACGGTCCTGGTGCACCGGACACTATCCGGTGGCACACCGGACAGTCCGGTGCTCCAATCTTCAGCACACTCAAGCCCTTTTGCTCCTTTCAAATTATGTCTGTAACTTGAATCTTTTATTGGTTTGTGTTGAACCTTATGCACCTGTAATACATGAATTCTAGAGCAAATGGTTGTGTTGACTATCAACCACCAAAATTAATTATAGGAAGTGGTTAACCCAATTTCCCTTTCAGGGGTGAATAGCCGAAACCTAAAATTTATAAACTTTAAACACGCACTAAGGCCGGGGTTGGCGTTAGAATTAAATCGGAGTACGAAAGATAGTTCTCCTTGTTTAGAGTTGCTCAATCAATGCGGATAACGTTTGAGAGCAAACTGAAACAATATTAGCAAGAGAACCTTTTAGGGAGAGGAAAGAGGGGGAAACAAATCAAGTGAAGATAAACAAGTGAGCACAATGATTTGTTTACCGAGGTTCGGTTCCAAAGAACCTAGTCCCCGTTGAGGAGGCCACAAAGGTCGGGTCTATTCCAACCCTTTCCCTCTCTCAATCGGTCACACAGACCAATCGAGGCTTCTCCTTAATCACTTGGGTCACTAAGACCGTGCAAGGATCACCACACACTTAGGTGTCTCTTGCTAGATTTACAAAGCACTTTAGAGAATTAAGAATGAGAAGGAGAAAGCAATCCAAGCAACAAGAGCAACAAAAGAACACAAAACACTCTCTCTCAAGTCACTAAGCAATTGAGTTGATTTTGAGGCTTGGAGAGGATTTGATTTTTGGAGTGTGTCTTGGAGTGAATGCTATTGCTCTTGTATTGAATGTGAAGTTCAGAAAACTTGGATGACTTGAATGGAGGTGGTTGGGGGTATTTATAGCCCCAACCACTATTCTAGCCATTGTTGTCGATGGCGCACCGGACAGTCCGGTGGTGCACTGGACGGGACACTGTTCAGTGGCCGGTGTGTGCTACGTTAGTGGCCCGTTGGGGTTTGGAGCGGTTGATCGTTGAAGCCTTTTGTCCTGTAGCTGCAACGGACAGTCCGGTGGCACACCGGACATGTCCGGTGCGTTCTGACTTCGCTGCTCTGACCTCTGACTTCTGTAGTGTGCGTTTTTACTGTACACGAAGTCGACCGTTGAGCGCAGGTTACCATTGCGCCGTTGGCTCACCAGACACTAGACAGTCCGGTGAATTATAGCGGAACGTGTCTCTGGAAAACCCGAGAGCGGCCAGTTTGGATGGTGCTCGGCCTAGGCACCGGACACTATCCGATGCACACCGGACACTGTCCGGTGCGCCACTGGCAGCACAATTCCATGTCTTTGCTCCAAATATTGTTGAGTCCCCAACTTAATTTCTTTTTTGGTTTATGTTGAACCTTATGCACCTGAGATAGAGGATATCTAGACAAACTAGTTAGTCCACGTGGTTTGTGATGAACGTCAACCACCAAAATTGATTATAGGAAATGATTAAGCCCATTTCCCTTTCAACTTGCACCAGCGAGCTTTGGCCTGTGAAAGCCGAAGTAAAGAGGCATCAAAATCGGCTAGCCATAAAATGCATCTAGTGGTGCGCGATAATTTAGATGATGAATACAAAGATGTATTTACCACGGACTTGTTTGGTCAGCAGTCAAAACAGGCTAAATCTTATACATGTTCTTCTTTGCAGCCGGTTCAAAAGAATCGACAAGAAGTTAAATTTACTTTTAATGTTGCCAAATGCGATAAAATATTTGACGAGCTATTAAAAAATGACAACATTAAATTAACGCATACTATTCCTCCTCTAGATAAATTAAAAAGACATGCTTACTGCAAGTGGCATAATTCCTTTTCCCATGCCACCAAAGATTGTATTGTTTTCCGTCGACAGATACAATCGGCCATAGATGAGGGCCAATTGAGTTTTTCGGAGATGCAAGTGGACACACAACCATTTCCTATCAATATAATAGAGCTAGCAAGCAAAAAGATCTTGGTTTGGTCGGAAGTGACTGATAAAGATAAAGAAAAAACATCATCATTGGTGATCCTCGCACGTCGAATATATCACAAGGAGGGATTGCTCCGAAAGCTCTACACAAAAAGACTAATAGTCCCGGAGGCGCCGGGGGACAGGCTCAATCAAGCAATCGAGCAAAGGTCCCTAGCTCGAGCATCGCAGACTGTTCGGCACCTGCGTGCGGACGGTTCGGTGCTCATACCGACGGTCTGGCCGACTCTGCCGGACAGTCCGCTTATGGCCAGAGCAAAGAAGAGGATGCAAGGGCAAAGCACATGTAATGCACATGGTCAGTTGGTCAAAGTCGGCCCTACTTTTGATCAATTGCTCTCCAAACACGCTAGCAAGAAGGGCGTTCTACGCGATTGGCCAACAAATAAACCCATGTCACCCGCTAAAACAAAGCACCGAATAAAACGACATGAAAGGCGACACAACAAGCATCTCCTATTCATCCATCTCCAGTGATGACAAGATACTTTCCATAAGCCTACTCATCGTCGATATATTATCCTGCTCAAATGTGGAATAGTATGACGATGAACCCATAGTACATACATAGTCCTTTTACCTATTCAAGTTGGGGCACCTCCATTCCATACCTTTTGATCCATTGATCGGATGGTCATGGCCGAGAAAGATGTAATCTGAAACGACCTTTATACATTAGAGTTATATTGAATGATCACTCTATTGGATTGAAAAGTCAATGACTCGCACTGGGCTTAATGCATATGCTTTTGGTTCGTCAACCTTCACCAAAAGGCAAGGGGCATACACCTTCCCTGTATCACACCGGACGGTCCGCGCATAGGACTGGATGGTTCGTGATGGCCCTGGGTCGTCTTCCTCCTCGCTGGAATCTAGATCTCATCCCCTGAAGAGAGATCTTAGGGTGCTCCAGGTTGATAGGTCACCCAGGACGTCCCAGACGGCGTAGAGTCGCCTAGGAATTAAGAGATTAATTCGAGGAAGAGATCTTGAGTGGACAACTAGATCTTGCCCCCCGACATGCCACCCATGATGAATCTAGATGACATAAAGTCGAATAGGGGTGGAGGTGGATATGTGAAAAGTTGTAACTACACTATGCTACATCTACTCCTAGGGTCAGTCTATCCACCACTTTTGGTGTTCAACAGATGCCCCCTACCTTTTGGTGGAGCTTGGCGAACCAAAAGCACCAGCGAACTTCGGAAACAATTAATCACTTGAGTTATTTTGTTTCCAAAGCAAGGACTCAGCTCGATGCAAGTAATCGGCTCTTATGATCAGATAATATAAATATTTGATAGAACTTTGATGCGCAAAGACCATTTCGGATTGCATCCTCTTCGGCCATGTCTGCCTGATCAACATGTCAATAGGTAAAATCTTCTGGTGCTCCCCAGCCCGAATAAGCAAACGATATGAGCAAGCAATATACAGATTCATCGTCGTACCACCTCACACTTGAGTAGGACAACACATCGACGATGGACAGACCGAAGAGCACCACGCTATCCCTGGAGGAGGATGACCAGGCGTTCTTAGCCGCGCTATCTTTTGGGCCGGTTTAGTTGGCCTTTGCTTTCGCACAGATCGCCTTTTTGACTTTGTTTGTTTTATTGTATGGTTGTGTGGAACGACCTTCTTCTTCATATATTTAGCAAACAACTGATCAAAAGTAGGACCGACTTTACTAAGTCGGTCAGATGTCTTGGGAGTGTTTTGCTTCCTAATACCTGTTTTGGAACGTTGTTGTAACACCCCTGGTGTTACTGTAACTAAAACATGAGCATGGCATCATAAGCATTGGCATTGCATATGTTTGACACACCTAGAGTGCATTCACTAGGTAAAAATTTCAAACAAGTTGTATTGTTTTAATGTTTTGCAAATAGGACCCTGGATAGGAAGCTTTACCCTAAATAGGTATTAAAGGGGTAAAACTTAACCCAAATTGAGAAAATCTAAATACTTTAGGGTAATAGTTATAAAATATTCCCCAAAAACAAACTTGAATCACCTTTATACCCCTAAGATACCAGAAACCCTAATTGGAACCCTGGAAAACCCTAAAACCAAACCCTAGGGGCCTATGTGCAAAAATTGTGCACATTTGGACTAAAATGTAAAAACTACAATGTCAAGACATATAAAGTCCCATGGTTCACATTTAGGGTGATTTGCAAGCTAAACCCTAAGTTTTGGACTAATTTGCAAAAAAGACTCCAAGTTGATAATCCACTCTAAGTCTGAATTTCAGTGATATTGTCTCAACTTTGGAGCCTTGTATCCTTCAGAATATAGGGATTTTTGCCCTAGGTCATCACATCAAAATTGTAGACCAAACTAAGGAGAACAACTTTGCTTAAGAGTGTGAGCTTAGTTATTAAGAAAAATCCAGAGATAATTAAGCTCAAAGCTTGGCTGTCAGGTTGGTTTATTCTGAAATTCAGATTTTCAGTGTAACAGAGACATCTTTGGGGTTGAATTCAACCATGATCTAGTGATCAAATGAGCTCAGTCACTATAGTCGAAATATAGGTGGTATATAGCTCTCCAACTTTGCTGCAGAGTTTGAGTTGTGTTGCCACAGAAATTTGGAAGGAAACTGGCCCTAAACTATGGTTGTCAGGCTGTCTGAATGACCATCTCCATGGTACAGTGACTATTGTGGATCAGACTGCCAGCGCTGTTCGCTCGTCGCCGGTGACCTCCCTGCGCATAGGTTCGTGTTGCCACCGTTGATCGTTGCTCGCCGTGATTCGTGCGTCGTAGACGTCAGATAAGCACAGCCCAGTAAAAATCCTCGCCGCCGGTGAGCTGGACTCCACCCCGGCCAGCCGCGGTACCCCTCCCCTTGCTCACCGCCGTGGATAAAGCTTCTCACCGTCGTCAAGTCTTCGTCATTGCCCGCCGCGTGGCTCTGCCTTTACACCTCGTCGCCGTGACTCTCTGGGGCAGTCCCATCGCCACCGGTGAGCTCGCCACGACCGAGGACACGCACCCACGCACGCCAGGCTTCTTCCTCACCTCCGGCCGCCAGCACGGCTCGGCCAAATTGATCGCCACCGCCTCCGGAGTCTATAAATTGAGCCCCCACCAGTTCCGTAAAGTCATAAGCTAACCAGCCACCTCGAATTAGCCTCGACCGTTCGCTGAGATCCGCGAATTCGGAGTTTCCCCCAAATCGATCTCCGCCACCGTAAAACCCACCCCACCGCGGCCAGACCATTCCGGTAAGGCTCTGCGCCTCTCAACTATTGTTCTAGCAGCTATGTAGGCCCGTAAAGCTCACCATAGCATCCGCTTGACCAATTCGGGCCTGGATAATTGAGAACATAAGATCGATGTCGCGGTTTCCGCCGTGCTCGTGGACCGGTCGTTCTCGGGGTGTTCAGGTCCCATTTATGTATGTTCCGAGGCTGTCGTAGGTCAGTCATGCCTCCCCCGTAGTTGGCCGTAGCCGCCGTCGCCAGCCATGGCCGGTACGAACCACGTCGGAGACGATCTGCGTGCGCGCCGTGGTCAGGGGCATTCGCGGCGAAGAAATAGAAGGGGGAGGGTCTTTCTGTGATTTGTCAGCGGCACATCAAAACAGTAAGAGAACCCGTTCGCAGATAGTGAAAACCCCGAGGGCTTTTCCGCAAAGCCGCCAGCGCGGGCGCACGCGCGCGCGCTTTCCCCTCTGGACTGGGCCGCCTGGGCTAGAATCAGCCCATCACTGTTTAACCTTTTCCTTTTTTCTTTTTCAGTAGAACTTTAGAAATCTATAGAAAACAGTAGAAAAATGATAAAATTGTGAAACCAATTTTTCTAGGCTTGTTATTTTCCCTAGAACTTAATAAAAATAGTTTTGTGATTTTTAGTGGAAATAAGAAATTTTAGGGCATTTAAAGTGGTTAAAAGTATTAGTTATGGATTTTTAGAAAATAATTGGTAAGTCCAAAAATGCCCAAACTTTTTATAGGAACTTAAAACAATATTTAGAAGCCTTGGGTAGAGTTTGAATTGATTTGGACCCTGTTTGATCACCAAACCCAAAACCACCCCCCTGCCCTATGAACTCCTTAACCGACTCCGGAAACCCTAAGTTCTCGGAGTTCCGTGAAGGAAAGTTGCATTCTAGACATAGATAATAAGTTTATATTATCTTTGCATCCTCATGAGCATCCCATGGCATCCATTCTTATACCTATGTATGGTTATGATTAGAACGTGAAGAAGAAATAGAAGTCACCGAAGACAGGACACCACCACCTTCGGAATCTCAGGCCGGGAATTGTTTCTACTTTGATATCTGCGGATCCGAGCCTGACTCACCTGTGAACGAAGGCAAGCCCCGGTGCATGCAACCCCTTTCCTTGTGTTTTAAATACTTTTCGCATACTTTAAGTCTAGTGAAATGTGCATTAGGTTCATAGGAATTGCTTGAAACCCTTTGATGCATTGCTTTCCTTGATATCCATACCTTTATAGATACTTATGTGAAGTATCAAAATTATGATTTACAAAAATGCTTAGCCTTGCTTAGATCTTGTGGATAGAGGTTGTCCTCAGTCTAACCCGGGAGAGGATGGCTTCTACCTGCAAGAATATTTTCATTTGGAGCAATAGTGGGATCTTACTGTAAAGTTCCCTGTGATGCTCTTTCATCCTAAGGAACAGACACAATCCTAAGGATGGAAATACTTAAATTGAGACTTGGGTTAGGAACAGGTGATGTTCTACCCAGGTTGGTTAAGGATTAATGCGTATGTAGGCGTGCTGACCGAGGACCCTTTAACTGGTCACATGCCTCGTCATGGGTAAGCCTTACCTCGGGCAGACTAAGGCCAGAATAAGATAACACGAAATGGGCGTGGAGCGGTGGCGAGAGTAGCGTGTACCCTCCGTGGCAAGAGGCTGGACGGTGGTGTATCTGTGCTCTCGGTTTGCGTGAACCTGATCTGGTCTTAAGAACCCCGGTGGCGGGTTGACATATGCAAGGGTTAAGTGCTACATATGTCGTGTGATTGGAGATCCTCAGCTGAGTATAATCGATTCGGATCGTCGTACCTTCGCGGTTATGAAGACTTGGTCACTTCCCTGCAACCTAAAGTCAGGATGTGAACACTATGGATAAAAATGATGTTGTATTGATGAGATGTTGAAATTAGACTAGATGCAAATAGAGTCTATTAATACTTAATATGGCGTTAAAAGATTGAAAGTAAGGACTCACTTTAGTAAGCTACTTCTGCAAAAATATAAGTTGATTTTTGCTAAAGCCTCTCCTTGACTCCTATTTATCCAGCATACCCTTGAGAGTCTTTTCTTTAGTCGGGTAAGACTTGCTGAGTAATTCCATACTCAGGGTTTATCACTTTGTTGTTTTTAGGTGAGGAAGCGACAAATTTTTGTTGCTTTTGCTCCAAGGTGGTACCAAATGAAGAAAAACAAGACTGAAGTGCGGGAGGACTTGGTCCTCCACATAGGATCTTTTGCTTAAAAACTTATCGGGAGGAGTTTGTGCCTCCCTTGGTTTGTATAATATTACTACTCAACACTCGCCTTTTTAGTTCTGGTCTGTAACAAAATAACTTAAGCTTGCTTTTAAAATAAATGTAATTTATGTAATCGCTTCCGCATATCTTTATCTCCGATGTTCTGTAATGTCTGCAAGACGGGTGAAACGTTCCTGGTAAGGTAAGGAAAGATACCGAACTTGTCAAGTGACTTAGGAACATCTATAGGGTGTCTGATGTCTATTGGACAAGGACAACTGTAGGTGGGCCTAATTACTTGGGAGGTTCCGTCACAGCTGGTATCGGAGCGTAGCCCTTCTTTGCAGATATTATGAGACATCTTCAAAAGGATTTTCAAAAGTCTTACCTAAGAACACTTTTCTCTTCTTACCTAAGTATTCTGAAGAGTCTATCTTAAAGACCAGATAGGAAGAGTGCAATGTATAAAAGGTTGAATCGACTAAGGTTGATTCTGTAATTACACATGCATCATGCTAAGAATTATACTAATAATATTTTCCCCCTTAGAAAGATGCCGCCACGCACAAGGCTAACGGCACGCAAGTCAACGGGACCAATTAGAGTGCCTCGGCATCAACTGGCCCCTCGACATGAAAGCAGCAGCAGTGGAAGTAATGACCCCATAGGAGATCTGGAAGCCCGAGTGAGTCGACTTCAAGCAGCGCTGCAACACAGGACCGATGCTTGGGTCGCAGACGGAGATAGAATCAATGAACTAAGAAGGGACATCTGTCACCTGCAGGATCAGCTTGCTGATCGGGACTTAGCACTTGACTGGGCAGTACAGTCTCGTTTGCTGGTATGTGCTAAGGAAGCTAGGGCTCAGGCCCGAATTAAAGAACTTAGCTCAACTGTCGACGACCTGCAGGTCTACTGCAATACGTTGCATGAGGAAGTCCATATACTATACTCACAATTACACCCTAGTGTGCCTGCACACCCTGCTGAGGCAGAAGCTGGACCATCTCACGTTGCGGGACGCGCGCTGGGTGGGGAGTTAGACCTTTTTGAGGCCCCTCCTTCCTTGAGGTTGGTTGATGTCTGGACTCCCACACCTGACGATGAGGCCGCCAAGAATAATGGAAAGCAGGACTAATGGTGTAATAAAAGTAGAGTAGGGTATTGTAGGTTGTACTGTTGTAAAATAGATTGAACTTTTGTATAATGGGTAATGTATCCTGTTATGTAATATCGAGTCTGTATCATTACTTTTTATAGTAATGTAAAATGGAAGGTTTCTCTGGCATACTATGTTTACTTCAAATGTTCTTTGCCACAGATGCCGACTAGGACTCGAGGACAGGACGCAGCCGGAACTTCTGGGGGAAGGGATGTTACCCCAAACCCACCTCCGGTTCCTCCCACGCTAGCTGAGGCGATTGCCGCCTTGGTGAATGCCACCACCCACAATACCCGCTTCCTTAGGGAAATGGCGGGTCAGCAGCAATTCCAGCAGCAGGCAGGAAGGGGTTATCCGCAAGGCCCCCGTGAAACCACCTATCTGGACTTCTCTGAAACCCGTCCACCCCTATTTGTCAAAGCTGAAGATCCACTAGAAGCTGATGAGTGGATACGGGTTATTGAACAAAAGTTTGGTCTTCTCCGCTGTTCAGAGACGCAGAAGCCGTTATTCGCAGCACAACAACTACGTGGTCCTGCCAGTACTTGGTGGGGAAATTTTGTGGCTATTCAACCTGTCAACCATCAAGTCACCTGGGAAGAGTTTAAAGCAGCCTTCCATGAGCACTACATACCCGAAGGAGTGCTGCATATGAAACAGGAGGAATTTATGAAGTTAAAACAAGGAGGAGATACTGTCAATCAGTATCTCAACAAGTTTAATCACCTGTCGCAGTATGCCATCGACCAGGTGAATACTGATTTAAAGAAGAAGAACTGTTTTATGCGGGGTTTAAATGATCGGCTACAGAGAAAGATGGCCACATGTATAGATCTTACGTATGCAAAGGCTGTCAGCACAGCCTTATCTGTTGAAGCAAAATACGCAAATTCTGGGAAAAACAAGGGATTCAGTGGTGAGAGGCCTAATCAGGGCCAGGCGAAGAAGCAACGGTTTGTGATCCGGTCTTCAAACCAAAATCGCACTTTTTCTCGTCCACCCTCATTCCCCTTCAAACAGCCAATCATTATTCGCCCCAACAATACCCCCACTACTCCAAATCAGCCGGGTGCCCCAAGCACTCGATTCCCTGCCTTGCCTAGTTCTTCAACTAGGTGTTTTAATTGCGGCAAGTCGGGACATTTCATCAAAGACTGCCCATATCCTAAGCAAAATCAATTAAATGCTCCGCAAGGATCTGGGAGATCAGTTCAGCCCAAGGGAAATGTTGTGGGGAAAAACACAAAGAAGACGGGGCGTGTATACTACACCCAAGTGGCCACTACACCGGAAGGAGAGCCGGTGATGATGGGTACGTTTCCCGTGGCCAGTCACCCTGCAATTATTCTTTTTGATTCTGGTGCTTCGCATACGTTCATTAGCAAGAAATTTGTGGAGCAACATCATATTGCATGCCATGAATCGAAAGAGGGATTTAAAATTCATTCACCTGGGGGACACATTTTTACTAAAGAAGTGGCCTATGAAGTGCCAGTAACAATGGCCGGACGGAACTTTCCTGCTAACATGATTGTTCTAAAAGGCCAGGATATAGATGTAATTTTGGGTATGAATTGGTTAACCCAACACAAGGCAATTCTCAACGCTGAACTCAGAACCGTCAGGTTGAGCTATAATCAAGAAGAGATTCTTTTGTCTCTCCCCGTAACCAATCTAGCCAAAGCTTCTGGTAGAGTATATGAAGCCATTGTACCGGAGATCAAGAACATTCCGGTAGTATGTGAGTTTCCAGATGTATTTCCGGAAGATTTGCCTGGACTGCCCCCTGAAAGAGATGTAGAATTCGTAATTGAGCTAAAACCCGGTACGGCTCCCATCTCCCGAAGATCGTACCATATGCCCCCTAATGAGTTGGCAGAATTGAAGATCCAATTACAAGATCTGCTGAGTAAGGGATTCATCCGGCCAAGCTCGTCCCCATGGGGTTGTCCCGCCATTTTTGTTAAGAAGAAGGATCAAACCTTGCGAATGTGCGTGGATTATCGACCCCTGAATGAGGTCACCATCAAGAATAAGTACCCTCTTCCAAGGATCGACATCTTATTTGATCAACTGACTGGGGCGAGGGTATTTTCCAAAATTGATCTCAGGTCGGGCTATCACCAAATCCGTATTTGGCCCGAGGATATACCGAAGACCGCGTTTACTACGCGGTATGGATTGTTTGAATACCTGGTAATGTCTTTCGGGCTCACAAATGCTCCTGCCCACTTCACCTATTTGATGAACTCGGTGTTCATGCCCGAGTTGGACAAGTTCGTGGTGGTCTTCATCGACGATATCTTGATATATTCTAAGAATGAAGAGGACCATGCTCAGCATCTACGGATTGTATTGACGCGCCTGAGGGAACATCAGCTGTATGCCAAGTTCAGCAAGTGCGCGTTCTGGCTGGAGGAAATTCAATTTTTGGGGCACGTGTTATCGGCTAAAGGAATTGCGGTAGATCCTAGCAAGGTCAAAGATATTCTGGAGTGGAAACCCCCAACCACTGTTCACCTAGTCCGGAGTTTTCTTGGACTAGCTGGATATTATCGCAGATTCATACCAGATTTTTCTAAGCTTGTGAAGCCGATCACAAGTTTATTGAAGAATGGCATTAAGTTCAATTGGTCTTCTAAGTGTAATGAAGCCTTTGAGCAATTGAAGACATTATTAACCACTGCTCCGGTATTGGCTCAACCGGACATCACTAAGCCTTTTGATGTATATTGTGATGCATCTGGCAGTGGGCTCGGCTGTGTACTGATGCAAGAGGGCCGAGTAATTGCGTATGCTTCAAGGCAGTTGCGCCGACATGAGGAGCATTACCCAACTCATGATCTGGAGCTAGATGTTGTGGTTCATGCCCTGAAGATTTGGCGTCACTATCTGCTGGGAAATATCTGTCACATATATACAGATCATAAAAGTTTGAAGTACATTTTCACCCAGTCAGAATTAAATATGAGGCAGAGACGATGGCTTGAGCTTATTAAGGACTATGAACTGGAAATCCATTATCACCCAGGCAAAGCCAATGTGGTGGCAGATGCACTGAGCCGTAAGACTTCCTGCCACTGTGTTATGGTGAAGACCTCTAACAATGCTTTGTGTCAAGAGATGGAAAAGCTAAACCTGGGGATAATCCAACAAGGGACTCTAAATCAGCTAAAGCTTGAGTCAATCATTTTGCAAAGGATAATTGATGCTCAAAAAGATAATCTGGGTATGAAGCACATACGAGAGAAGATAAGGGCTGGAGTAGCCAAATGTTTCAAGGAAGACGCTCAAGGTGTGATATGGTTTAAAAACCGCATAGTAGTGCCAAAGAACGAAGAACTCCGCCAGCAAATTCTTGATGAAGCACATCTTAGTCGTTATTCTATTCATCCCGGAAGCACTAAGATGTACCAAGACTTAAAGCAACATTACTGGTGGACAAAGATGAAGATCGAAATTGCACGCTATGTGGCTAAGTGTGACATTTGCAGACGTGTCAAGGCCATACACATGAAAACTGCTGGTCCATTACAATCTTTGCCAATCCCAACATGGAAATGGGAAGACATAAGTATGGACTTTATTGTGGGACTGCCCAGGACGGCCAAAGGGTATGATTCTATTTGGGTTATCGTTGATCGACTCACAAAGATTGCCCACTTCTTACCCGTCAGGGCCAAATATACAGTAGCCACTTATGCAGCATTATATATCGGCCGTATTCTCAGTTTGCATGGTATTCCAAAGACTATAGTGTCGGATCGTGGACCTCAGTTCGTATCCAAGTTTTGGGAAGAACTTCATAAATCCTTGGGTACCAAATTGCTCCACAGTTCGGCCTATCATCCCCAAACCAATGGACAGACTGAGAGAGTTAATCAGATACTCGAGGATATGCTGCGAGCATGTGTTCTGGACTTCTTGCAGAAATGGGATGAATGTTTGCCCTTAGCGGAGTTTTCATACAATAACAGTTATCAAGAAAGTATCAAGATGGCACCTTTTGAAGCTTTATATGGGCGACGGTGTCGAACTCCGCTAAATTGGTCTGAACCTGGAGAAAGATACTTCTTTAGACCTGATATGGTGAAAGAGGTCGAAGAAAAGGTTCAGAAAATTATTCATAATATGAAGAAAGCTCAGACTCGACAAAAGAGTTATGCAGACCGACGACGACAACCCTTATGTTTTCTGGTAGGCGATTATGTCTACTTGAAAGTTTCACCAATGAAGGGTGTATCGCGTTTTGGGGTTAAAGGGAAGCTTGCACCCAGGTACATTGGTCCATTCCTGGTGATTGAGCAATGTGGACCAGTGGCGTACCGACTTCAACTACCCGAAACATTGTCTGCTGTGCATAATGTGTTCCACGTGTCACAATTGAAGAAGTGTCTTCGGGTTCCTGATCGAACCATTGAAGTGACTGATGTTGTCCTGGAACCAGATTTAACATACTCGGAACATCCTATTCGAGTTCTGGATCAAAAGGACAGGGTTACCCGGAGAAAAACCCTCAAGTTCTATAAGATACAGTGGAACCAACATTCTGAAGATGAGGCTACATGGGAAACTCAAGATTTTCTAGAAAAGAATTTCTCAGGCTTTTTAGCCTCATGTAAATTGTAAAACCTGTATAACTATGTAATAAAGAAGTGACCCCCACATCACCCCTGCCTTGTACCTGAAATAAGGAAATAAAAGTATGCCGCGTTTCCTTTTCCATTACTTACCCTAGGACTTTTAATCTCGGGACGAGATTCTTTTATGGGGGGAAGGATGTAACACCCCTGGTGTTACTGTAACTAAAACATGAGCATGGCATCATAAGCATTGGCATTGCATATGTTTGACACACCTAGAGTGCATTCACTAGGCAAAAATTTCAAACAAGTTGTATTGTTTTAATGTTTTGCAAATAGGACCCTGGATAGGAAGCTTTACCCTAAATAGGTATTAAAGGGGTAAAACTTAACCCAAATTGAGAAAACCTAAATACTTTAGGGTAATAGTTATAAAATATTCCCCAAAAACAAACTTGAACCACCTTTATACCCCTAAGATACCAAAAACCCTAATTGGAACCCTGGAAAACCCTAAAACCAAACCCTAGGGGCCTATGTGCAAAAATTGTGCACATTTGGACTAAAGTGTAAAAACTACAATGTCAAGACATATAAAGTCCCATGGTTCACATTTAGGGTGATTTGCAAGCTAAACCCTAAGTTTTGGACTAATTTGCAAAAAAGACTCCAAGTTGATAATCCACTCTAAGTCTGAATTTCAGTGATATTGGCTCAACTTTGGAGCCTTGTATCCTTCAGAATATAGGGATTTTTGCCCTAGGTCACCACATCAAAATTGTAGACCAAACTAAGGAGAACAACTTTGCTTAAGAGTGTGAGCTCAGTTATTAAGAAAAATCCAGAGATAATTAAGCTCAAAGCTTGGCTGTCAGGTTGGTTTATTCTGAAATTCAGATTTTCAGTGTAACAGAGACATCTTTGGGGTTGAATTCAACCATGATCTAGTGATCAAATGAGCTCAGTCACTATAGTCGAAATATAGGTGGTATATAGCTCTCCAACTTTGCTGCAGAGTTTGAGTTGTGTTGCCACAGAAATTTGGAAGGAAACTGGCCCTAAACTATGGTTGTCAGGCTGTCTGAATGGCCATCTCCATGGTACAGTGACTATTGTGGATCAGACTGCCAGCGCTGTTCGCTCGTCGCCGGTGACCTCCCTGCGCATAGGTTCGTGCTGCCACCGTTGATTGTTGCTCGCCGTGATTCGTGCGTCGTAGACGTCAGATAAGCACAGCCCAGTAAAAATCCTCGCCGCCGGTGAGCTGGACTCCACCCCGGCCAGCCGCGGTACCCCTCCCCTTGCTCACCGCCGTGGATAAAGCTTCTCACCATCGTCAAGTCTTCGTCGTTGCCCGCCGCGTGGCTCTACCTTTACACCTCGTCGCCGTGACTCTCTGGGGCAGTCCCATCGCCACCGGTGAGCTCGCCACGACCGAGGACACGCACCCACGCACGCCAGGCTTCTTCCTCACCTCCGGCCGCCAGCACGGCTCGGCCAAATTGATCGCCACCGCCTCCGGAGTCTATAAATTGAGCCCCCCACCAGTTCCGTAAAGTCATAAGCTAACCAGCCACCTCGAATTAGCCCCGACCGTTCGCTGAGATCCGCGAATTCGGAGTTTCCCCCAAATCGATCTCCGCCACCGTAAAACCCACCCCACCGCGGCCAGACCATTCCGGTAAGGCTCTGCGCCTCTCAACTATTGTTCTAGCAGCTATGTAGGCCCGTAAAGCTCACCATAGCATCCGCTTGACCAATTCGGGCCTGGATAATTGAGAACATAAGATCGATGCCGTGGTTTCCGCCGTGCTCGTGGACCGGTCGTTCTCGGGGTGTTCAGGTCCCATTTATGTATGTTCCGAGGCTGTCGTAGGTCAGTCATGCCTCCCCCGTAGTTGGCCGTAGCCGCCGTCGCCAGCCATGGCCGGTACGAACCACGTCGGAGACGATCTGCGTGCGCGCCGTGGTCAGGGGCATTCGCGGCGAAGAAATAGAAGGGGGAGGGTCTTTCTGTGATTTGTCAGCGGCACATCAAAACAGTAAGAGAACCCGTTCGCAGATAGTGAAAACCCCGAGGGCTTTTCCGCAAAGCCGCCAGCGCGGGCGCACGCGCGCGCGCTTTCCCCTCTGGACTGGGCCGCCTGGGCTAGAATCAGCCCATCACTGTTTAACCTTTTCCTTTTTTCTTTTTCAGTAGAACTTTAGAAATCTATAGAAAACAGTAGAAAAATGATAAAATTGTGAAACCAATTTTCCTAGGCTTGTTATTTTCCCTAGAACTTAATAAAAATAGTTTTGTGATTTTTAGTGGAAATAAGAAATTTTAGGGCATTTAAAGTGGTTAAAAGTATTAGTTATGGATTTTTAGAAAATAATTGGTAAGTCCAAAAATGCCCAAACTTTTTATAGGAACTTAAAACAATATTTAGAAGCCTTGGGTAGAGTTTGAATTGATTTGGACCCTGTTTGATCACCAAACCCAAAACCACCCCCCTGCCCTATGAACTCCTTTACCGACTCCGGAAACCCTAAGTTCTCGGAGTTCCGTGAAGGAAAGTTGTATTCAAGACATAGATAATAAGTTTATATTATCTTTGCATCCTCATGAGCATCCCATGGAATCCATTCTTATACCTATGTATGGTTATGATTAGAACGTGAAGAAGAAATAGAAGTCACCGAAGACAGGACACCACCACCTTCGGAATCTCAGGCCGGGAATTGTTTCTACTTTGATATCTGCGGATCCGAGCCTGACTCACCTGTGAACGAAGGCAAGCCCCGGTGCATGCAACCCCTTTCCTTGTGTTTTTAAATACTATTCGCATACTTTAAGTCTAGTGAAATGTGCATTAGGTTCATAGGAATTGCTTGAAACCCTTTGATGCATTGCTTTCCTTGATATCCATACCTTTATAGATACTTCTGTGAAGTATCAAAATTATGATTTACAAAAATGCTTAGCCTTTCTTAGATCTTGTGGATAGAGGTTGTCCTCAGTCTAACCTGGGAGAGGATGGCTTCTACCTGCAAGAATATTTTCATTTGGAGCAATAGTGGGATCTTACTGTAAAGTTCCCTATGATGCTCTTTCATCCTAAGGAACAGACACAATCCTAAGGATGGAAATACTTAAATTGAGACTTGGGTTAGGAACAGGTGATGTTCTACCCAGGTTGGTTAAGGATTAATGCGTATGTAGGCGTGCTGACCGAGGACCCTTTAACTGGTCACATGCCTCGTCATGGGTAAGCCTTACCTCGGGCAGACTAAGGCCAGAATAAGATAACACGAAATGGGCGTGGAGCGGTGGCGAGAGTAGCGTGTACCCTCCGTGGCAAGAGGCTGGACGGTGGTGTATCTGTGCTCTCGGTTTGCGTGAACCTGATCTGGTCTTAAGAACCCCGGTGGCGGGTTGACATATGCAAGGGTTAAGTGCTACATATGTCGTGTGATTGGAGATCCTCAGCTGAGTATAATCGATTCGGATCGCCGTACCTTCGCGGTTATGAAGACTTGGTCACTTCCCTGCAACCTAAAGTCAGGATGTGAACACTATGGATAAAAATGATGTTGTATTGATGAGATGTTGAAATTAGACTAGATGCAAATAGAGTCTATTAATACTTAATATGGCGTTAAAAGATTGAAAGTAAGGACTCACTTTAGTAAGCTACTTCTGCAAAAATATAAGTTGATTTTTGCTAAAGCCTCTCCTTGACTCCTATTTATCCAGCATACCCTTGAGAGTCTTTTCTTTAGTCGGGTAAGACTTGCTGAGTAATTCCATACTCAGGGTTTATCCCTTTGTTGTTTTTAGGTGAGGAAGCGACAAATTTTTGTTGCTTTTGCTCCAAGGTGGTACCAAATGAAGAAAAACAAGACTGAAGTGCGGGAGGACTTGGTCCTCCACATAGGATCTTTTGCTTAAAAACTTATCGGGAGGAGTTTGTGCCTCCCTTGGTTTGTATAATATTACTACTCAGCACTCGCCTTTTTAGTTCTGGTCTGTAACAAAATAACTTAAGCTTGCTTTTAAAATAAATGTAATTTATGTAATCGCTTCCGCATATCTTTATCTCCGATGTTCTGTAATGTCTGCAAGACGGGTGAAACGTTCCTGGTAAGGTAAGGAAAGATACCGAACTTGTCAAGTGACTTAGAAACATCTATAGGGTGTCTGATGTCTGTTGGACAAGGACAACTGTAGGTGGGCCTAATTACTTGGGAGGTTCCGTCACAGTTGTGGTCCGACGGTTTGAGGTTGTAGCTGCTTCTGGTTGTCTGTGGACCATCACGCCTTCATAGCCGGACTGTCCACGCCTGTCCTGGACTGTCCGGCCTTAGTACACGAACCGTTTGGCGTCCACAGGACACGTGACCGTGATCGGGTGTCCGATCGTGCTAGCCCCCATGCCCCCTGGTCTTTCTTTTGTCTGGAGCCTTCTTAGTAACCACTCTGTGTGACATATTTGGCGTGCGAGGATCACCAATGCCGATATTTTTTGTCTTTGCATTTATAGGTCGCACATGGCCGAACTAAGACTTTTTTTGCTCGTCAGCTCTAATGTGGTGACAGGGACATGTGGCCTGTCAACCTTCACCTCTTTTTAAAATCTCAACCGGCCTTCGTTTATAGCTGACTGTATTTGCTGGCGGAAGACAGCACAATCATTGGTGTTATGAAGAAAGAAGTCATGCCATTTACAATATACACGCCCTTTTAATTCTTCAACCAGAGGAATTATATGTGACAATTTAATATTACCATACTCAAGTAACTTATCAAATATTTTATCACTGTTAGAAATATTAAATGTGAACTTAACTTTCTCCTTTTGTGTCGAGTGAGGGTGAGATCGAATAGAAGATTTGGCCTTAGCGGGTGAAACAAGCTCAGCGATAGGTGACTATTTCAGCTCTTGGAGCTTGGGTGGCCGTCTTTCTTTATGTTGGCATCCCACACTAGGTGGATCACAGGTGACTTCTGGTGCTCCGAACGGTCCGTCCTGTGCAGTCGGACGGTCTGCAAGTGGACCGGATGGTCCGGTACTATTCACGTTCTGTCTGATGGTGTCAGGCAACGCCCTACGACCCTTGTGACATGCTCTGTGTGACTCTGGACTGTCTGGCATAAGGTGCCGGAAAGTTTGATGGAGGGTCGGTCGGTCCGAGATCGTGTGCGAATGGTCCAGCCATGCTCAAAGTTGACCCACCATTTAGTGGAGATGGTGGTGATGGTCGTCCTAGATATGAGTCCATCGGCATATTAGAATATGATTGGGGAAACCCATTAGTTGCCGATGTGTTTAGCGCAATTGTTTCGGTGCCTAATTTATGTGATAAAAATTAGGCATGTGAGTTTTTCCTAATACATGTGCCATTTCTCTATATCTGTCACACCCGGATTTAAGGGATAAAGTCGGGTGCGTCTCATATATGCACCAAGGAAGAACAACACATATAATAACAGAGTGCATAGAGAATAAATGTCATAAATATCTTACATGTACTTATTACATGGCGAAGTCTTACAAAATAAATGATAAATATAAAACGAACTAAATATTATTTCTCTGATGCCACAAAGATGACTGGGAGACGCCACCTAGATCAAGTTGAACTCCTCGTTGTGCGGCTCCTCTTCGACCACCTGCTCTTCACCTGTGGGGGGATATATCATAGCTCAACAAGTTGTGGGGAATAATGTGCATGAACACACCAAAGGTGGAAGTTCATGTGAAGTGTAAGACTGATCAATAAAATAAAGGTTGAAGCTGTGCATTGCTTTTATAAGTTTGTCAAAATTTTATTAGCAGTTACTAAGTGTAAGTAAATACCAAACCATAGTAATAATAAATAATCCCAATGCGATGCAAATGACAAATTGAATTAAATTCCATAAATTAATCATGTGAGGGTCTGAGCTGCTCATGATCGTGAGCACGACTGATATACCAGTTTTACACTCTGCAGAGGTTACGCATCTTTACCCACAAGTTATGTTACCCATCTGCCAAGGGGTCATGAATCCCATACACCTCTACAAAGAAAGCGAGGCAGGGTAACACTACGAGACCTTTACAAAGTTCGACTAGCTTCAGAAAACCCGCTATAGTTTCTAGGAAGCTCCAATGCAGGGACCCCTCGCCAGACCACCATCGCAGCAAAATCAACCCAAGGGCCTCCCTACACTGACCACTCCCCTACTGCCCTTGCCCCTTTCAGTTAAGGTAGTCCTCCACTAGCTTTCCTAGTTAGTCAGCCAAGGGCGTCCCATACCACCCTTGTGGTAGCACTGTTTTCTCGGTTGGTCGCTAGACGTTCCAATTAACATAATGATCTTATCATGAACAGTATATAACAATTGATAATAAAAGTGTGATCATGAATAATGTGTATCTCCATACCCAAAACCATATAAAACAATAGCAAGTACTACCCAAAAGGTTCGGTGGAATCAAGGTATAAAGATAGTCAAACTAGGGTAACCTAAAGGGTCCCATCAAAATTAACCTATGCGGATCATTATGATTAATAAGAATATGACTGGGTAAAAAGAAGTGATCAAGGGCACAACTTGCCTTCAACGAGCTCCTGCTCAGCAGTCTCCACCCGCTGAACCCCTGGATCCTCTGTGGCTCATCTACTCGCATCAATACAAACAAACATGGTATAGCAGAAATTAACATTACACCAATCATCAAAACAGAATGCATGATATTATTCTACGCTACGTAACGAGATCGTAGGAACAAAAATCACTAAATTCGGAGTTACGGTTATTTAGTTATGAATTTTTGAAGTTATTTAGCACTAAGAGTGGATTAATTCAAATGAACAATTTTAATTCAAGTTTCATGGTTAAACAGTGTTACAAGTTGATAGACAATAGTAATACAAAATTATTGCCACTGGAATGGAGTAAAAAGAGTTTAAAATAAAATTTCTATGAATTAAATGAGTTCTAGAATTATTTTTGTGCTAGAAAGGCAACTTCTATATTGTTTTTCCTAATTCTTTAGGCCACTAGACTGGGCGTATGATACTCAGAGAGCTCAGGGGCTAACTCACAAAATCTCCTAGACTCAGTCTATCCCGAGATGTACTGCGGGTTGATTCCGCGAGAATTTAGCGTCTCTTTAGCAAATAACCCGAACGAAGGGTTATCGATGAACCCAGGTCGTCCGATCTTTGCCCATCAGACCAAATTAGGCCCGTGCATCAAATAACGTATAACCCTTTTCGACCGCCAGATCTAACATCCACGGATGAGGGGCGATCCTGCCCCGATCAATCCTCCTCCGTCCGATACCGCGCCAACGTTTCAGATTTCTCCCCAGCGAACCGGTATGTTGAGACCAGATCTAGACCGCTCAATCCTAATCCGACGCCCTGGGTTCATCACACGAGGTGGTACACTCATGATCTAATCCGAGTCGGATAACACAGATCCAACGGACGACACTCATCTTCCTCCTTGGGTCTCACCACGACGAAGCAAGCTCACAAGACAACAGCGCTCACGGAACTTTGCCACCAGCTCTCCCTCACCACGAGTTGCCCCACCCTCTGACTCCAAACCGGGACAAGGTCCGCGGTGGTGCCGCACCCTGCACCTCGCTCTGGGGTTTACTGATCCCCATCTCCAACCGCGCACACTCCAAAAGATGGAGGAAGGAAAGGTGATTTTGAGTTGGTTACTCACCAGTGAGCTTGTTCCGCCTGCAACGCGCTTCCTGCAAACGTGCGCACTCCGCCGCTGATAATTCCCTAAACCGCCGAGAGGCAGTCGCTGTGAAGCCCTGAGTTCGACGACTGACCCACACCATGGTGCAGTCTTCACGAGCTAGCGTCTGCTTTAGGTCTCGCCAATGTGGGAAGGGTATCCGCGTGATCAGATTAAGCACGAGAGAAAGGGTTTGGGTCCGTTTTATCTAGGGGTCAAGGGAGCCAGCGTCGAGATCTAGCTGCCCTCGGCCGACTGTTACGGAGAGGTGGTTACGACATCTTGGTCCGCAGCATGAGAGGGAGGGTAGATATGACAAATGGGGCCCCCAGGGTGGTAATCCGAGTAGTGCGGGAGGTTCTGGGCAGTGGGGCCATCGGCAATGAGGCTAACACCTGATCTCTGGGGGACACCAACTGACGTGTGGGCCCGCCCCACAACGACAGGAAAATGCGCGCGCGTGGAGTGGGTGAACGGGCCGAAAATGGCGCCCCGGCCCAAGTAAGCTTTTCTTTCTTTTTCTTTTATTCTCTTTTCTTTCTTATTTTTGAATCCAAATTTGAATCTCAAATCTGTGCTGAATTTGTCCTCATTTAAAGGTACAACTGAATGCACCAGTTAAGTAAGAATTTATTCTTATTTTATTTTATGTACTATTTTCTTATTTCTTTCCCATTCCTAGTTTATTATTCCAATGCTCTAAATTGTAATTCTTTTGTTAAATTCTGATTTAGACATTGCACATCTTTCTTAATCTTGCCAGTATTAGATGCACAAACATAAGAACTCAACATGATGCATGGATTTTCTTTTTATGATTTAGTAAAGAATTATTATCTTTTAATTATGTTTAGTCACATGACTCAAAAATTAGATGGCAAAACACATAAGGAGATCAACTCTTTTATAAGTTTTATAATTTGGGTATTACATATCCTACCCCCCTTACAAAGAATCTCATCCTCGAGATTAGGTAGAACTAGGAAAGAGGTGGGGAAAGTCTATGTGTAGCCCTTCTTCTCTCTTCCAAGTAGCCTCATCTTCTCCATGATGGCTCCATTATACTTTGCACATTTTGATCACTTTACTTCGCGTGACACGAGTCAGAGTATCAAGAATCTAGATAGGATATTCGGTATAAGTCAGATCATCTTGAACACTAAGGTCCTCCATCGGTAGCTGCTCTTCGGGTACCCTGTGACACTTCTTCAATTGAGACACATGAAAGACATCATGTACATCAGCAAGATGATCATTGATCGAGTAGTTCTAGTTGATATGCAACTTCTCCCACTCGCTTTAATATCAAGAAGGGTCCAATAAAGCAAGGGGACAACTTCCCTTTGACTTTAAATCTCCTCATACCCCGGATCGGTGACACCTTCAGATAGATGTGATCACCCTCCTTAAACTCGAGTAGTCTCCTCTGGGTATCTGCATAACTTTTCTGCCTTGACTGCACAGTTCTCAAATTCTCCCTTATTTGTCGGACTTGTTCTTTTGCCTCTTGTATAATTTATGGCCCAAAGAACTACCTTTCACCAGTTTGATCCCAATACAGTGGAGTTCTACATTTCCTGCCATATAGAGCTTCAAACGGGGACATCTTCAAACTGGCCTTGTAGCTATTATTGTAAGAGAACTTCACATTCGGTAAACTCTTATCCCAACTGCCACCATGTTTAAGAGCACAAGCTCTTAACATATCCTCTAGTACTTGGTTGGTCCTCTTGGTCTGCCCATCAGTTTGAGGATGCTAGGCCGAACTAAAATTCAATTTTGTATCCAAGCACTCGTGCAACTTCTGCCAAAACCGAGAAGTAAACTGTGATCCCCGGTCTGACACGATCTTCTTAGGCACACCATGTAGACATACAATCTGTGCCATGTACAACTCTGCTAGCCGGGCTCTTGAATATGTGGTATTCACTGGAATAAAGTGGGCTACTTTAGTTAGCTTGTCCACCATCACCTATATGGAGTCATAATCAGTAGATGTGCGGGGTAGACCAATAATGAAGTCCATGCCAATCTCTTCCCATTTCCACTCAGGTATCTTAAGCGGGTGCAGCAAACCAGCAGGTCTTTGATGTTCCGCTTCACCCTCTGGCAGACATCACATAGTGCTACGTGCGAAGCAACATCCTTCTGTAGTCCATACCACCAATACTTTTTTTCAGGTCCTGGTACATCTTGGTACTACCATGGTGGATGGAGTAAGTTGAGTCATGTGCCTCCTTGAAAGCTCTCTTGTGAGTTTTGGTGTTTGGATGACAACTCAATTAAAGGACTAACAAGTGTACTAAGTGTTGAACAGGTGCTTAAGGTAAAGCCTACAGGATTCAACACAAGTGAACAATTGTGATGGTCCAAGAACTGAATTATGGATACATGATGGACATCACAAGTAGGATGGACATTGCATAAAGTGAGACTCGGGTGCGTAGCTAGGAGACAACTGATCAAGCCAAGGACGGAGGCAAGAAGAGCTTCGAGGTACCAAGTGCACGGGAGAAGGTCAAGGAGGCTGAGGAACCCAAAGCCAAGGGTGAAGAAGAAGGCTTGCAAAGTCAAGGGTGATCGAGTTGAGAACAGCTACGGCACATCAAGGATCACTACATAAGAACGTGACTTACAGCCAATGAGGTAACAGCTACAGTTATGTGGTGTAAGTCATAAGGCTCAAGATCAAGCTCTAAGAAGGAGATCAAGGTCACTAGAAGGAGAACAAGTGTCAAAACTAGAACTGGAAGCAGCCCAAAAGAGCTAAGTTCACCTTGATCTTTAGTTTGGGTTGTTCCTATGTTTGGAGATGTTCTATGTGACCTTTACAGGATGTTGGAGCCAAGTAATGTCAATCTAGATCAAGTCAAGCCGACTTGATGATTTATGAGTCCAACATCAAAGCTCAAGCATGTGGAATGCTATAGATTTAATGATCAAGAAAAGGTATGTTTCTATACTTAGTACATTGGTTTTGTGGACTAATATACTTGTCTAAGTGTTAGAAACAGAAAGAAGAAGAAAAGAAAAGAGGAGAAAAAGACTTGGCTGTGAACAGCCAAGACTCAGCTCTGGCTGGAGCACCGGACTGTCCGGTGTGCACCGGACAGTGTCCGGTGCGCCAGGCTGACTCGGCTCGAACTGGCCGCTCTCGGGAATTCGCCGACGGTGTACGGCTAAAATTCACCGGACTGTCCGGTGTGCACCGGACTGTCCGGTGAGCCAACGGTCGGCCAGGGCCAACGGTCGGCCGCGCAATCCGCGCGGGACACGTGGCCGAGCCAACGGTCGGAAGACGGCACCGGACTGTCCGGTGTGCACCGGACTGTCCGGTGCGCCAACGGCTCGCAGATCTCCAACGGGCTGCAACGGTCGGCAGCGCCAGTTAAGGAAACAAATCGGGCACCGGACAGTGTCCGGTGTGCACCGGACTGTCCGGTGCCCCCGACGACAGAAGGCAAGATTGGCCTTCCAGAATTGCCTCCAACGGCTCCTAGGCCCCTTGTGCCTATAAAAGGGACCCCTAGGCGCCTCAAGCAAGACACAAGAGCAGCCAACAAGTGTAGACTCTATTGGAATCAATTCTCGCTCTCCCTCTTGTGTGTAACTCTATAGTTTGTGTAGAAGGCACAGCTATAAGCCTTTAGAGAGAGGAGTAGTGCTGCCAAGAGCTAGAGCAAGGTCTTGAGCGTATCGTTACTCTGCCGGGGTGCTGCCAAGAAGTTTGTAAGCAGCCGCGGTTCTGTTGTAACCCCACTCAATAGTGAAAGGCTCTATCTGTCATACTGACAGATCTGAGCAAACGGAGGAAGGAGTTGAAATAGACTCCAAGCCCAGGTGTGGCTAACTCCAACGAGGACTAGGCAAGCATTTCAGGCTTGGCCGAACCTCGGGATAAATCTTTGCGTCTGTGTGCTCTATTCTGTATTGTATCCTGACTCTTTGTCTTACTCGCCTTTATATCTGCACGTCAATACTTATCTGTGGTATAAGCTTGATTTGAAGTGCAGGACATTTTGAGACAGGATCTTCCATTCCGCTGCGACCTACTTGAAGAGTATTCTCATTCCACTGCGTACTAAGTCTTCGAGTAGAGTAAGAATTTAAGTTTTAAAGTAATAAGTTTTATTCGCCTATTCACCCCCCCTCTAGGCGACATCCAGATCCTGTTCCCGGGCCAAAGGGAACTTTCAATTGGTATCAGAGCTAGGCCTCTCCAGTGTGGGCTTAGCCGTCCGGAGATAACGATGTCGTCACAAGAGGTAACTGTAGAACTTCTTTTAGGCGATGGTTCTAATTACAAATCTTGGTCTGTCTCTATTTACAAAGCTTTCATGAATGTTGATTCTGATTTGAGACAGATCTTTAGTAGAAGTATTTTTCCCTCTGTTTTTAGTAAAAATCCTTCCAATGAAGAACTAAGATGTTTATCTCTCAATCACCATGCTTGCAACATCTTAGTTGAATCTCTTTCTAGAGGTGCTTATTTTGCCATCATGAGTAGTGATAATGATTTATCTGTTGATGCTCATGATCTATGGAATAGGATTAAAGAAAAATATTTTGTGGCCAATTGTACTACTTCTACTCCCTATGTTGCTTGTGGTACTAACCTTTCAAAGGGAGAAGAAAAACGATGGCAACCAAACGATGAATCCACCTCACCGACAGGTTTGTCTTCCACTAGTTATAAATGTCTTATTGCTAACAATGGTAGTGGAGACGAAAGCGATGATGAGGAGGAATATGAGGATGATAGCGAGGATGAATCCTCATCACCTCAAGGTACATTTTCCTATTTGGCTTCCACTGACATTAATGACAGGGAAAATGAGACCGATGATGTGGAAGAAGAGGAGATTCGCCGTTTCTACATCCATCTCAACAAAGAGGACAAAGCTCTCTTGGTTAAGTTGTTGAGAAGGAACAAGGAACAAGGCGAGACGCTTCTCAGGCTAGAGGAGACCCTCATCAAAACCAACAACAGCCTGGAGAAGATGACCAAAGAACATGAGGAGCTAAAGTGCTCTCATGACGATTTGGTCCAACGGTATGAATCTATTTTATTTGAGCAAAGAAATAATGATGATGTTTTATCCTGTGTTGCTCAACTTAAAATGGAAAACGCCATGCTTAAGAGTCAAGTAGAAATTCTAAATTTAGAAAAACTTGCTCTAAGTGAAGAGTATGATATGTTGTCAAATTCTCATAATAAACTAGTTGATGACCATATCATGCTTAATGTTGCTCATGAGGTTATAATTGTAAACTTAAATTCATGTAAACCTCATTCTCGCACGTGTGCGCATTTGAATTGTATATCATCATGTACTAACCCCTGTTGCTCAAAAGAAAGTCAATCATTGATTGAGCAACAAGTTTTAGGGTCACCAAAGAAATTCTGTGGGAATAAGAAGCAACGACAACTGAGGAGAAGACACTTTGCTCAACTCTCTCAAGATATCCACGGGCACGTGGTGAAGAAGCTTGAGAAAGGAAAAACTGCAGCAAGTGTCAAGCTCAATAAGAGAAATGTTCCCAAAGCTACAAATGAAGAAATCAACATGAAAAAGGAAAAAGGTAAGGATTCAATTAATCATGTTGTTTGCACTGACCTTCTCTCCATGTCCTTCAAGCACAAAAAGGGAAGAGGAAAAAGGAGGTGTTTCAAGTGCAAGAAGTTAGGCCACCTCATCGCGTCTTGTCCGTACAAAGACAAAAATGAAGGGACAAGGAGTTGTTTTGGATGCTACAATCAGGACCACACGATCACTTCATGTCCGGTCATGAAGAATCAAGGATGTGCATCCTCCAAGGTGGCCCTCACCAAGGAAAGTAACACACAGCAAGCGTCATGTCAAGTTGAGCGACGCTTCTGCTACAAGTGTGGTGAGCAGGGTCATCTATCCAAGGTATGTTATAAAGGTAAGATTCCTAAGCAAGTGAATTTGTGTCAATCTTATTCAGGTAGGAGACCCATATCATACACTTGTGCTAGATCTATAACGAGATCACCTAGAACTAGCACAAAGGCAATTTGGGTACCAAAGGCACATTTAGATGATCATTATGGACCCATCCCAAGATGGGTACCAAACTGTGCTAACTAGACCATGCAGGTGCCTTGAGATGGACTGGAGACCATGGGAGAGCTTAAGACGATTATCTTAAACTCTATGCTTAAGCTGTTAATTGTTTTGGTGCCTTTATTGTGAAACACTAATCCCATGTTCATCTCAAGTGAAATAAGGTGTGTAGGTCCTGAATCATTATTGGTGAATCAAGTAAAGGACCTTGATGAGAATCTAAAACCTGCTCTCCAAAGGACGGTACCCGTGTATTTTAAGTACATCATTGCAATTTAGTATTGCTCTTAAATTGGCTTGATGTGCTACCTGTCCTTAGAGTAGTTATGCTTTATGATTACCTATGTTAAATGGATCATAATGATGGTTGCTTAATCATGGCCGGTGCTCTATAGGATATATCTTTTGAATCATTCATTGGTAGCTCTTTCATTTTGTTATATCCACAACGATTAACTCTCTTGGTGTATATGGATAAACCTGTAACTTTGTGTAAGTCATGCTATGTGCAAATTATGACATATTGTTTAGTCCTTGTTCACATGATTACCCTAGTTTGGTACTGTGTGAATTTCAAATCCATGTTGTGCCCTTTTTGAGCTATGTGGTGCATGAGCAAAAGGAGCCCTGAATTGATGATAACAAGTGCTCTCATAAAGGCAAAGGTATGGAAAATGGAACTGTGCAATTTTATTGAATATCTTGAAGTTCCATTGATAGTGATCATAGCTGTGTTCTTGTCTTTCAATTGGTACTATCTTGGCTTAGGTAATTTATGCCTTTAAAATGTTGTTTCTTTTGTGCACCTAAGAAACCTTCGTAATTATGACATGCTTAGATATTTCACTTTATATACATGATTGTGTTGATCTTCAATTGGTATATGCAATGATAGTTAAGTATGAAGCATGTCCAAGTTGCGTAAATGTTATACTTCCTTGAGTATTGAATAGCTTAGGTGCTCCTAAGGCTTGCATTGTTGAATTTAGTCAACCCTTCATTTAGCCTTAAATTTGTGTTAAGTGGTTTTACAATTGATATTCAAATTGGCATCCTTGTGTGATGACAGTGATAGAGTATGCCTTGACCAAGGTATGTTGTGATCCCCTCTAGTTCTGAGGAAGCTAGAATGTGCAAAGTGCAAGTCATTCAAATACTTGATGCACAACTTGAGGGGGAGCACACATAACTTGTGTCTTTTGAGACTAACTGTTCCTTGAGCAATCTTGTACAGTCTCAAGGTGGAAAAGAGAAGATGAGCATGAAATGGAGCAATCAGGACTTGGGTACCTCTGTAAGTCAAGTAATTGGTATCTTAAGTCATGAGTAATTGTATATCTTTAGATTGCTCATGCTCTATAAAATCTGGTGATAATAAATATTCTTAAATATCATGGAGCCATGATAATAAATGAACTTTGCAATTGGTATCTTTAAATTGGTATCTTTCAATTGGTAGCCATAATAGTTCGCTTCAATTGACATCTCTTGATAATCATTAGAATAGAAGTTTCTTCTTGTGCCCAATACTATAACTTGTTCTAAGTTTGGTGTCTTAGCAACAAAAAAAAGTTAGGAGAGAGAATCAGGCACAAGTGTGGAGAAGCTCTCGAGAGATTAAGATGGGAAGGCAACTACAACATGGTAAAGGTACAAAAGGGAGTATTAATCTTTTTGCATATATGTATCTTACCTAAATGTTGATAGTGCATATGTTCAATAAGTAAGGGGGAGTTTTTGAGTCGTTTTTCCCCTTATCACCCTGCTGTCCCTTGACATCATCCTATGTTCTTGCTCGAGCATGGTTTTTGGTGTTTGATGTCAAAGGGGGAGAATTTGTGCATTAAAGCTTATCTCAACCTGAGAGGAAAGCTTATCCTAAGGGGTGTGTTAGTTTAAGCTTTGCTAGTGTGCTTATCCTAAGGGGTGTGTTAGTTTAAGCTTTGCTAGTGTGTTATTCATATGCTTCCTGCAGTTTTATAGTGGTTGCATCATATGGACTAGTGCTTTCGTTGCTATGAATTATTTGGCCTCTATAGTGTAATAGATAGTCATGTGGTTAATGGTGCTTTAAGATTGCGTTAAATTTAGTGTCTTAGTTTAATTTGGTATAAGTTTGAATTGGTATCTTAATGGTGAATAGTGGTAGGTTGATATTCCTGTGATATATCCACTAATTTGAATAGTGTTTAACTCTGATTATGTGCATTTGTGTGTTATATCATCATGTTTGATTCTTGACACAATGCATCTTAAAAAGTGCTAAGGTGTAGAAATGTTTCGAATTGCCTAAGTATGTGCAAATTGGCGTCTGAGGCTAAAATTATGTTTTTGAAGTAAGCACATATTTAGGGGGAGCATTCTATAAACTTAGAATTCAAAATTTGTGCTTCAAATCTTATTCTCATGTAAGCTTTAATTGTGTTGCCATCAATCACCAAAAAAGGGGAGATTGAAAGCTCTCTTGTGAGTTTTGGTGTTTGGATGACAACTCAATTAAAGGACTAACAAGTGTACTAAGTGTTGAACAGGTGCTTAAGGTAAAGCCTACAGGATTCAACACAAGTGAACAATTGTGATGGTCCAAGAACTGAATTATGGATACATGATGGACATCACAAGTAGGATGGACATTGCATAAAGTGAGACTCGGGTGCGTAGCTAGGAGACAACTGATCAAGCCAAGGACGGAGGCAAGAAGAGCTTCGAGGTACCAAGTGCACGGGAGAAGGTCAAGGAGGCTGAGGAACCCAAAGCCAAGGGTGAAGAAGAAGGCTTGCAAAGTCAAGGGTGATCGAGTTGAGAACAGCTATGGCACATCAAGGATCACTACATAAGAACGTGACTTACAGCCAATGAGGTAACAGCTACAGTTATGTGGTGTAAGTCATAAGGCTCAAGATCAAGCTCTAAGAAGGAGATCAAGGTCACTAGAAGGAGAACAAGTGTCAAAACTAGAACTGGAAGCAGCCCAAAAGAGCTAAGTTCACCTTGATCTTTAGTTTGGGTTGTTCCTATGTTTGGAGATGTTCTATGTGACCTTTACAGGATGTTGGAGCCAAGTAATGTCAATCTAGATCAAGTCAAGCCGACTTGATGATTTATGAGTCCAACATCAAAGCTCAAGCATGTGGAATGCTATAGATTTAATGATCAAGAAAAGGTATGTTTCTATACTTAGTACATTGGTTTTGTGGACTAATATACTTGTCTAAGTGTTAGAAACAGAAAGAAGAAGAAAAGAAAAGAGGAGAAAAAGACTTGGCTGTGAACAGCCAAGACTCAGCTCTGGCTGGAGCACCGGACTGTCCGGTGTGCACCGGACAGTGTCCGGTGCGCCAGGCTGACTCGGCTCGAACTGGCCGCTCTCGGGAATTCGCCGACGGCGTACGGCTAAAATTCACCGGACTGTCCGGTGTGCACCGGACTGTCCGGTGAGCCAACGGTCGGCCAGGGCCAACGGTCGGCCGCGCAATCCGCGCGGGACACATGGCCGAGCCAACGGTCGGAAGACGGCACCGGACTGTCCGGTGTGCACCGGACTGTCCGGTGCGCCAACGGCTCGCAGATCTCCAACGGGCTGCAACGGTCGGCAGCGCCAGTTAAGGAAACAAATCGGGCACCGGACAGTGTCCGGTGTGCACCGGACTGTCCGGTGCCCCCGACGACAGAAGGCAAGATTGGCCTTCCAGAATTGCCTCCAACGGCTCCTAGGCCCCTTGTGCCTATAAAAGGGACCCCTAGGCGCCTCAAGCAAGACACAAGAGCAGCCAACAAGTGTAGACTCTATTGGAATCAATTCTCGCTCTCCCTCTTGTGTGTAACTCTATAGTTTGTGTAGAAGGCACAGCTATAAGCCTTTAGAGAGAGGAGTAGTGCTGCCAAGAGCTAGAGCAAGGTCTTGAGCGTATCGTTACTCTGCCGGGGTGCTGCCAAGAAGTTTGTAAGCAGCCGCGGTTCTGTTGTAACCCCACTCAATAGTGAAAGGCTCTATCTGTCATACTGACAGATCTGAGCAAACGGAGGAAGGAGTTGAAATAGACTCCAAGCCCAGGTGTGGCTAACTCCAACGAGGACTAGGCAAGCATTTCAGGCTTGGCCGAACCTCGGGATAAATCCTTGCGTCTGTGTGCTCTATTCTGTATTGTATCCTGACTCTCTGTCTTACTCGCCTTTATATCTGCACGTCAATACTTATCTGTGGTATAAGCTTGATTTGAAGTGCAGGACATTTTGAGACAGGATCTTCCATTCCGCTGCAACCTACTTGAAGAGTATTCTCATTCCACTGCGTACTAAGTCTTCGAGTAGAGTAAGAATTTAAGTTTTAAAGTAATAAGTTTTATTCGCCTATTCACCCCCCTCTAGGCGACATCCAGATCCTGTTCCCAGGCCAAAGGGAACTTTCACTCCTTCAATATGGTTTCACGAAGACTATCGATCTCAGGAACACAAATCTGGGTTTTTGAACCATATCGTGCCCTGCTCATCCTCCGTGAAGTCTGGGCCTCTTCCTTCTGTTATCAGATCTTTAATCTCTTGAATTTTGGCATCACCGATCTGACCCTTTCGTATCTCTTGCTCTAAGGTAGGTTCCACTTCTATGGTAATTCCTTCAGTATGAGCAACTATCCCTAGATTGAGCTTCTCAAAATCTTCTGCTAATTCATCGCGTAACCGGGTGACAATAGCTGCATGGACATGCTCCTTCTGACTCAAGGCATCCGCAACTAGATTCGCCTTACCCGGATGATAGTGAATTTCCAAGACATAGTCCTTGATGAGCTCCAACCAGCAGCGTTGCCTAAGGTTGAGATCCTTCTGAGTGAAGGTGTATTTTAAGCTCTTGTGATCGGTGTAGACTTGGCACTTGGTCCCCATAATATAATGTCTCCAAATCTTGAGTGCATGCACTATGGCTGCCAGTTCTAAGTCATGAGTGGGGTAGTTCAACTCATGTTTCCGCAACTGGCGAGACGCGTAGGCGATGACGTGTCCTTGTTGCATAAGCACACATCCCAAGCCTTGGCGACTTGCATCACAATATATATCAAAACTCTTCTGTAGATCTAGCATAATCAACACTGGGGTTGCCATCAATTTAAACCTTAGTTGATTGAAACTCTCTTGGCATTCCCAAGTCCACTTAAACTCCTTTCCCTTTTCTAACAATGAGGTCATAGGCTTCGCTATCTTAGAAAATCCTTCAATGAATCGCCGGTAATAGCCTGCGAGTCCTAGGAAACTTCGGACCTCTGAGACTGTACTTGGTATCTTCCAACCAACTATCACCGTTACTTTAGCCAGATCCACAGAAATTTCTCCTTTGGAGATGATATGCCCAAGAAAATGTACTTCATCAAGCCAGAACTCACACTTGGTAAATTTGGCATAAAGTTGATTATCCCGTAACTTCTGTAGCACCATCCGCAAATGTTCCTCATGGTCACTATCATTCTTGGAATAAATAAGAATGTCATCGATGAATACCACGACAAATTTATCGAGATACTCCATGAACACCTTGTTCATCAAATTCATGAAGTAGGTTGGTGCATTGGTTAAGCCAAACGACATGACTATAAATTCATATAGACCATATCAGGTAGAGAAAGTCGTCTTGGGAATATCATATGGCCTAATCTTCATTTGGTGGTAGCCCGACCTGAGGTCAATCTTAGAGAACACCCTAGCACCTCTGATCTGATCGAATAAGTCATCAATATGAGATAACATGTACTTGTTCTTACTGGTGACATCATTAAGTGATCTATAGTCCACACACATCCGTTGCGAACCATCCTTCTTCTGTACAAACAGTACCGGTCTCCCCAAGGTGAGGAACTCGGACGAATGTACCCTGCTTCTTGCAACTCAGTTAATTGTTTCTTAAGTTCTTTTAACTCTTCCACTAACATCCTATATGGCCTTTTTGAAATGGGAGCAGTACCAGGTAAGAGATCAATGATGAATTCGACTTCCCTATCTGGTGGCATTCCGGGTAACTCTTCAGGAAAGACATCTGGAAAGTCTCTAACAACACGGATGTTTCTACCCACGAATTTTCCATCTACTAGGAATATGGCAAGTCTAGTAGAGGAGGTTATGGTAATCTCTACTTCAAATCTTTCTCCCTTGGAACTGGTGAGTTCTACGATTCCCTTATCACAGTGTATAACTGCCTTTGCTTTCCTCAACCAGGACATCCCGAGAATCAGATTTGGACTGCTTTCTTCTAATACTATGGGTGTAGACTAGAATTCCCTTCCCATAATTGTCAGTGTTAATCTTTGTGTGATATAGTTTGCTTAAACATGCCCTTTATGTGTAATTACTACCATAGGTGTTTTCATATTTTGTAGTGGTAATTCATTGGTGGTTGCAAATCGAGCAGACATAAACGAATACGTAGCTCCAGAATCAAATAATAATGCTGCTGAAATTGCATTAATGTAAAACATACCGATAGTGATGTCCGCACCGTCAGTAGTGGCCTTAGCACTGACTTGGATAACCCTGATGATGTTGAATCCCTTGCTAGGAGTCTGTTGCTTGTTCTGAGCTGGTGCACTGGAATTCCCCACCGGACAAGTATTAGCATAGTGCCCAATCTGACTGCACTTGAAGCATGTAGGGCCTGTCTTCTGTCCTGTAGGCCTCGCCGGGGTGCCAGTGGGGGCAGCCCGACGAGTGTGGGGTGTCTGTGGAGTCCCCTGTAGAGCGTACTGAGCTGGACGTGGTCCTCCTCCTAGACGAGCTGGTGTACCCTAGGGCGGCACGTAGCGAGGGCGAATACTGCTGCTACCCTGCCCCTAGGATATCGCCTTCCTCTTCATGTCACCCAGTTGAACACGCTTGTGTTCAATAGCTAGAGCTTTATCAAGGAGCCTCTGAAATGATGGGAATGTATGAGCAACCAACACATACTGTAGTGGCCCATTGAGTCCTTCTATGAAGTGCTCTTGCTTTCTCTCATCACCAGCCACCTCATCAGGAGCATATCTTGATAGCTGAATGAATCTGTCACGGTACTCGTCGATAGACATGTTGCCTTGCTTCAATGACAAAAATTCCTTCTTTTTAATCTTCATCAGTCCAGCAGGAATGTGGTAGTTTCTGAACCGTGTGGTGAATTCCACCCAAGTAATAGTGACAACAGCATCATGGGCAACAACATAGGAATCCCACCAATCAGCAGCAGGACCAGTCAGACGACCAGAAGCGTAGAGAACCTTCTCCCGGTCGTAGCATTGGGCAATGTTTAGCATCTTCTCTACTGACTTCAACGAATCATCAGCATGTAGTGGATCTGGTGAGCTGGCGAAGGTAGGCGGCTTGTGCCTCATAAATTCCCAGTGCTTGTCCCGGGGTGGAAGTGGTGGTAGAGGTGGTGGCAGCGATGCTTGCTGCTGTTGCACCCTTCGCTCGTGGTGCATTTGCTCCCTCTCTTGGTGCATCTCCTAACGCTCCTATCACATCTGTGCATGCATATCTGCCATAGTATCAGCCATCTGTTGCATCATCTGCATCTGGGCTACAACTACTGGATCAGTTCCGGCAGGTGGAGGATTTGGAGGATTCATCTCTTCTTCTTCTTGTTGTTGTCTAAGTACCCTCCGGTTGTGTGGATTGGCGGGTAGATCAATTCCTCCTCCCTTCCTGGTATTGACCATCTAGGTTAGAAATACATGGTAAGATAGTATTGTAGAATAGATGAGTAATTATGAGGCAGAATCTTTTGGGGGTTTTATTAGCTAAGTAGATTAGTATGACACCTATTCATACTAATTACCTTATGATGGTACATGCTAGAATGCCCTGCTATACTGATTCAATCAATCAAAGAAGCAAATCAAGCATTTACAAACATCCAATTATTTTAAGTAGAGAAAATAATTTTTAATTTTGTCTTGGGTCTCCTATCTCTTTAGAGGGTCATGGATGTAAGATTTCAAAGTGTGAAATCCTCCTTGTCTTAGAATAGAAGAGGTAAGAATAATCAGAGTAGAACAGTAGAAGGTGAGACAGGATCAAGATAAGTACAGAAAGAATCTGATTAAGGTAAGTAGGTAAGGGTTTGTCCATTTTTATATAGGTTTTGTCCTACATTCAACATTTTCTCTGATACCACTTCTGTCACACCCGGATTTAAGGGACAAAGCCGGGTGCGTCTCATATGTGCGCAAAGGAAGAACAACACATATAATAACAGAGTGCATAGAGAATAAATGTCATAAATATCATAAATGTACTTATTACATAGCGGAATTCTTACAAAATAAATGATAAATATAAAACAAACTAAATATTATTTCCCTGGCGCCACAAAGCTGACTGGGAGACACCACCTAAATCAAGTCTGTTGGGGGCCTTCGTCTTCCGAAGGTCCTCAAAAACATGACTAACATGTTTTCCATGTATAATATATTATCACAGGTACCTTCAGCTTTGAGATGAAGGTGCATACGGTATGAAAGGCACGACCTGGAAGAAGGATGGATCAATTCCGAAGCTATGGATGGAGAAGCTTTGGCTTAGCGGTGGAAAACGAAATCGACCTAAAGGGGAAAGGCTGCCTAGTCCTCGACAGATTACTCCTTAGTCAATAGTAAATGTCAAGGACATGGATGTAATTTTACACAGGTCGTGTCCTGTGCCTATAAATAGATAAACAGTAACATCGTACTGTTCACGCTGACTTGTATTCATTCGCACGTCACTCTTGGATTCTTACCTTCTGTCAAGCCGAAGGTACAAATGTAATTTAATATCATTACTATTTGTATATGATCATATAATGAGAATATAGATAATCTAATGATTTGATATGATCATGTTCTCTATATGTATCTTATATTCCTGCTTTTTATTATTATATATTGAGATTATGAGGGTTTGTCCTTCATAACCTTCGTCTGAAGATCATTATATCCTAAGGAGATAATGCTTCGAAGGACGAAGGTCTTTAACCATTAACATTTGTGTTGCCTTGTTCTTAACTCATAGCATTTGAGAACAAGTGACCAACATTGGCGCCCACCTCCGGTGAACTCATTTGACCACCTTCGGCAAGCTGTGACCTTCGTCATGCCGCCGAAGAAGTCTTTAGGGCTAGGGGCTGCACTGCAGCCACTGGACGTCAATCAGGACACATTACGTGAAGCTAGAAGCAAAAAAGAAAGGCTACCAGTCCGACACCTCAGGAGGAGGAGTTGGACCAAGAAATCAGGGACCTCGAAGCCATTCATCAACAGGTCCAGAGGAAAAAGGAAACGATGCTTCGTCTTGCCAATCTCCAGAAGAAGATTGATGAGGCCACTGAAGAAATGTGTCATCTCACCCAAGATGACCAAGACCAACGACCTCAACCCAGAGAGCTTCACCAAGACAACTCCTACAATGATGACGAATGGTATGATGATTTTCATCATGACAATTTTGCTTTTGATGATTGTTGGAACTTGCTCTCGACAGCAAGGGGATCCAACACGAGTGAATGGTGATGGCAACAGGGCACTCGCGCGTGGTGGCAAAAGCTCTGTTAATCTGGCCTCTCACGGGCACTGTACAGGGGTATTTATAGGTACCTGAGCGCACAGCACCTCGAGCTAAGGACGCATGTGCCCTCAGGCACCTAGGTTATCCCAAGAATATTCCCATAAAGCGGGGTTACAGACCGTAATTACAGGAATGCTTTTACAACATAGGCCCGTAACACAGGGCGGCCAAGCGGGGCCCGTTACGACGGGCCGGATTGCACGTGGGCCTCCAAGTTGGACGAGGCCGCGCCGTGGGATGCCCTTCGTCGCCAGTCTTCGCCTGGAGCGGATGGAGCGAAGGGTGTCCCCGCCTGTTCTGTTTCTGTCAGTTCGGCTGCTGCAGCGAAGGCTTCGAGCGAAGGGTAGCGCCTTTGCCTTCGCCCCAACAATGATGCTTCTCCTCTAGCAGCAGAATTGCAGGCTACCCCATGTCCCCCATCATACAAGCCACCCGAGCTCCCTATGTATGATGGACACTCAGACCCGAAGCAGTTTCTAATGAGCTACGAAGCAACCATATCTTCATACGGGGGCAACACTGCAGTCATGGCGAAATCCTTCGTCATGGCAGTCAAAAATGTCACACAAACTTGGTACTCTTCTCTCCAGCCAGGGACAATCATGTCATGGCAGAAGCTGAAGGAGATGCTAATCACTAGCTTCCAAGGATTTCAGACGAGGCCAGTCACTGCTCAGGCTTTGTTCCAGTGCACACAAGACCATGAGGAGTACTTTCAGGCGTATGTCCGAAGGTTCCTGCGTCTGAGAGCACAAGCGCCTACAGTGCCCAATGAAATTGTCATTGAGGCCATGATCAAAGGGCTTCGGCCAGGACCTACGACTCAGTACTTTGCTAGGAAACCTCCACAAACCCTGGAGAAGCTTCTTCAGAAGATGGATGAATACATCCGGGTTGATAATGATTTTCGCCAGAGAAGGGAAGAAGCCTACAGATTTTATGAGATGACCACGGGCTTCGGAGGAAGAATCCACCCCAGGCATGTTAGATCAATCCATAATTCTGGTCTAAGTGATGACAGAGGAAGCCAGCCTCAAAGGCCACAACACAGCTCCCAATCTTCAGGCCAGCAGCAAAGCTCTTTCAGGCCATCAGCCCCAAGGGGCAGAGGCGGCAGGAGCTTCGGAGGAAGGTACAGGGATCAGCCCAGAAAGCTCTATTGCTTATTCTATGGAGAAGACAAGGGCCACACTACAAGAACATGCCAAGTTACAATTCAGAAGCAAAAGGAGATTGCCGAAGCTGAAGCGCAGCAGAATCAGCCGAAGCAAGTTTACATACTGCTTCATGCTACTCTCCCTATGTACCAGAGTACGTAGGCAACCAACAACCTTCAGCCTTTGTTGCTTCGACAAGTCATTCTCAAGCTTCCTGGGCCCAGCTCCCATTACCACCACCGTTACCACCCACTCATACCTGAAGCCAGCAGCCAGAAGGGCACCAACACACTCAACAGCAGAGCGACTTCCGGGAGGAGTCTGAAGCTCGTACAGTCAACAACATTGTGTCAGAATCTAAGCATATCTACTGAGGAATATCCTACTTTTGATGTACCTTTATCTTTTATGCCATTTTCTTTTTTGTAAGAGAAAAAAGTAACGAAGGACTAAATTTCGATTTCATGCAATAATTGAGCCTGCTTCAAATGAATAAAATATGCCTTCATCACAGACTTCCGAAGCTACAAAAGTCGTTCCTAAGGGAGCGGAGTAAGTTCCGAAGCTATCAAAGTCGTTCCTAAGGGAGCGCAGAGTAAGTTTTCTACTCAGAAGTCGTTCCTAATGGAATGTAGATCCTAAGGGAGCGGAAGTCAGTTCCGAAGCTAAAAAAGTCGTTCCTAAGGGAGCACATAGTAAGTTTTCTGCTCAGAAGGCTGTAGCATCCCAAAAATTCAAATCTTGGAATTTTCTCAAACTCGCTCTAAATTCAAAATGAATTTCAAATTTCGTTTCAAAATGTTTGTTTGCAAGTTGATATCAACAAATAAATTATAGTGGTCTATATTTTCTCCAAAATCCTCCTCAAAATATCCTACAAATATTTCCTCAGTGACCCCCCTCAAGTTCTTTCTAGAAATACTGCCCAAATATTCCACCGATATATCTCCAAGTATTTTCTTCCTAAGAAATACCTTCAGAATCATTTTTCAAGTCCCTACAAATATTTTCTTCATAACTTTTCTCATGCTCATACGTATACGTATGCCTCCAGTGTCATACGTGAGCTCTACAAGCTAATCTCACTTATATAAGACAAATACATGCTAATCTCCCACGAATCCTCTCATCCTCCCACTAATCCTCTCATCCCTCCCACTAATCCTCCCACCATGGCTATAAATAGAGGGGCAAGGGCCTCCTCTCATCCCACCCCAAGCCATTTCATGGCAACTCTCTCCCCCCCACACACCCACTCCATGTTCCACACAAGCACACACTAGCACAAGGATCGTTCGATCGTTCTTCGATCGTTCATCCCCTGTTCTTAGTTTGTTCGTTCGTTCGTCCGATCGTTCGATCGTTCGTCCGATCGTTCATGGTTCATTCGTCCGTTCGTCCGATCGTTCGATCGTTCGTCCGTTCGTTCGTCCAAATAATCTTTTTCCTACCGTTATGCTGCCGAAATTCCGATCGTTCGTTCGTTCGATCATTCGATCGTTCATCGTTCGTTCATAGTTCCTATTCATCGTTCATTGTCCCTATTCATCGTTCTTCTAGATAATCTTTGTCCTGCCGTTATGCTGCCGAAATTCCGATCGTTCGTTCGTCCGATCATTCGATCGTTCGTCCGTTCGTTCATCCAAATAATCTTTGTCCTGCCGTTATGCTGCCGAAATTCCGATCGTTCGTTCCTTCGATCATTCGATTGTTCATCGTTCGTTCATAGTTCCTATTCATCGTTCATCGTTCGTTCATGGTCCCTATTCATCGTTCTTCCAGATAATCTTTGTCCTGCTGTTATGCTGCCAGAATTCCGATCGTTCGTCCATTCATTCATAGTTCCTATTCATCGTTTATCGTTCGTTCATAGTTCCTATTCATCGTTCATCATTCGTTCATACGACTATTCACCATCACTATTCACCGTTATTACTCATCATTACTATTCACTGACACTATTCATCATCGTTACTATTCAGTGTTACTATTCATCATCGTTACTATTCATCATCGTTACTACTCACCGATGATATCTAGTAACTTTTTCGTCGTCACTATTCATCGTTACTATTCATCGATTAGCCGATCACCCCAAATTTCAACTACTCATACATCATGTTGTCCAGTCCACCTAAGACCAGCCAGACCCATATTCCAGTCATACGAACTCCGGTGACTATGATTTTCCTTCCAGTAGGGAACTTCCCATCTGGTCACCCATCCTAGGTTGCGCCAAGTTGAGCACGCTTAACTTTAAGATTCCTTCGAACCAGGCTCCCAAACTCAGATTCCAATAATTCTTGTTTCTAAATTCTTATCAAACTATTCTCTATCCAACCATGTCATCCTTTAAGCATGGTCCATATTCCAAAAAACTCCCAAAATACTCTTGTCCCATATTCTGCCTATAACTCTCCTGTTCATACTAAGTCAGACGATTCATTCGTCACTATTCTCACCAACAGTGAACTTCACTGTGCTACACCACATACACCCAGCTATAAATACACCCAGCTACCCTCTCCCTCTCCACACACACTCAACACCCTCAACCAAGGCAAACACCCCACCCACTCAGTTACTCTGCTCTGCCGGCTACACGCCTAGTGTCGCTTCGCCTCCAGTCCACCCTCTTGGTAAGCACCTCCGCTCCACCACCAGTAACATCACAACACCACATGACACAGATTCTACTCAAGACTCTACCCATCCATATATCGCTTTTCTGACCACTATACTAAATATTTGTTGGTATACTTGCTGGTTTGTATGTTTGCTTGTTCATGTTGCATAGTTATCGGAGCGTTCGTGCCGTCTCGTGGAGGCCAGATCCGCAAGTCTACGCTAGGCGGTGGAGCCAGAAGCCAGTTCCGCGAGCTCCCCTTCCCCCTTCGCCGAATAAGCACGGCAAGCTCACTGGATCCCTTTGATGCATAAATTACCTATGATTTTTCAACCACAACCCTCAACCTGTTATTTTATGCATGATATGATTTTGAGACAAGTTATTATGGCCACTCAGCCGCTTGCCGCAATCAATCCCTGATATATATGTTACAAATGATTTGAGAACAGGTGTGAGTTTTCAAAAGAAAATGCTTTTCAAAATGTGTGTGATGAAGGGTTTTCACCCTTATCACCTTGTGAGTGGGATAATCAAGGACTCCCTGGTTTAGGGGAGGGCCTAAGGTGTTGGCTCAGCTGGTTTAGGCGTGAGCAGAAGGATTATCCCCTCATATAAGGACCGGTTTGTCATCTTCACTACCTGTACTCTTTAATAGTACAACCACTCGAGACTGTGTGGGCAGTCACTCAATCTGAACTCGTACGGCCCAACCCCAGAGTTATAAAGGCTGGGGAGCACCGGGAGGATAAGGAGGGGGAAAGTTTTGTCCGGTTTGGACATGGTGGTGGCCTGACTCCTCCCGGATAACCATTAAGGTTAGGACGTGCGGGGAAAGAAAGAGAGTCGGATTCGGGTCTCATTGGCCATGGGATCGCAGAGCCGAACTAGTGGGTAAAGTGTACACCTCTACGCAGAGTTTGAAAACCTATTCGAATAGTCTGTGTCCACAGGAATGGACGAGTCTGGTATGATATGACAATTAATGTTTTGTTTTCCAAAAAAAGAGATGGTTTTGAGAAAAGTGGTTTTTAAAAGGTTCGGTGGTTGAGCCGTGAACTATGATGGACGGGAAGTCCAGTAGCCGTTTTTGAAAATGAAAACCAGTGGGAACTGCTGAGATACCTGGATGGTTTAGTCCAGGGGATTTTGTTATAATACTTAAAAACTTCCTGCTCCTTTTGGAGAGGATGCACTTTGCAAAATACAAAATGTTTTTCAAAAACAACCCTGCATAAAATATTGTTGTTTCTGCAAATATCCTGAGCTCCACATAGTCCATGCATTATATCTGATTTCCCCATTCCGCGGGTGAAGGTGAGCTGCTGAGTACGTTTGTACTCACCCTTGCTTATTTGTTGTTTTTCAGAAAAAGGAGATCGGGTAAGAGTTACGACTGTTCCCAACCTTGCCTGTGGCTGTTGGACCGCTGAATTGCTTCGTTGCGTATATCGGGCTGCTTCAGCCCCACTCTGATGATATGTCCCGAGTTGTGGACCAACTCTTAAAGTTGTTCGCCACCTTTATAGGTTTGTATCGTTTAAGCAGATCTGAAATCATCTGATGTATAAATGTGTTTACTAGCCTCTGGGACTAGTAATTGTATCACATTTGAGTCCCAAAGGATCGGGACGCTTCAGGTGGTATCAAAGCTGTTAGGTTGGCCGCAGGACGTAACCCTTATCCTGATCAAAAGTTTTTGAGTCCAAACTATTTTCTTAAAAAAATTCTTGCTCTCATCCCTTCATTTCAAAAATGCTTTCCCCCTTTCCTTCTCTCAGAAGTTAGATGGAGGTTCACTGCCAAACCAGCTTTTGCCAGAATGAAGATGGTTTCCCCAAGTTGCTGAGAGCATGCACAGTTCGCCTCGTAATCAGGAGTCAGCCAGAGTATGATGGCCGTGAATTCGTCGAGCATGGCACAGAGAAGTGTGTCGTGACTGTATACATTGGATCCAGTCCGCGCCATGTGGAATGGAGTGTCACTGCTGCTGGGCATAGATTCAGAGACACCTGCCAAGTCGTCGCTCGCAAGGCATTGAGGGCCCTGTGTTAGATCTATGAAGAAGAAGTGGCCGACACACCGCTCAGATTCTTTCCGCCCTTTCAGAGAAACCGTCCAGTTTGGATGGCCAGGATGCGTGCATTGGAAGGGAAGCAGCTGCTTGAGGATGACCCCACAGTCGTGTACCTCACTGCATACCTGCTCACCCTGGATGCGCAATATGATTTCTTGGCTCGGCACCACCATCAGATGATTGCTTGAGTAGAAGATGCAGAGAAGCGCAACCGTCAGCTCCATGTGGATCTCACCACAGCTCAAGCCCGTGCAACTGCCTTGGAAAGTCGTGAAGCCATTGCTGTTGAAGCCCTGAAGCAAGCCAAGGATGAGCACGTCCAGAAGTTGATGGAGGCCTACTTGGTAACCCATAACCAACGTAGAGCCCTGCGGATCCAAGAGCCCACTTCATCCAACCCTGTTCAACCCAGGAGAGTAGAAGACCCCCAGATTCTTGAAGGTCACCCGGTCTCTACCAGAGGAGAAAAGAAGGCTTGGGAACTCCCGGAAGGAGCCATAGTCTTGGAAGGAATTCCAGTCTCCCCTAAGGCTATGGATAAGCAAGAGCACCCTGAATCCTCCCAAGATCCCCCGCCAGAGTTGTTTGAGCCCCTCACCATGAAGAAGATTCCAGCACCGTCCCTTGAGGTCAAGAAAGAAGCTGCAAGCACCCCGCCAGCACCGCTGCCCTCTGAGGAGCTACAAGAGCCAGTCTCGCTTGAAGAAGAGTTCAACCCCGTGTTGCCATCTCAATCACCGCCAGAAGAAGTCATCAACATCAGCTCCCTCTTGACCCATCCAGGAGATGTCTCAGATTGAAGTTGTGTGCCAGCCCTGCCAGAAGAGAAGTTGCCTGGTCTGAAGTTAGTTATGCCCAGTCATCTGCATGCATTGGGTAGTGAAGTTTTTCTTCACTTTGGCTAGAGCCATGCATGTATGAAAGGTAATCATGTAGACTCGTGTTTTGCAAAACTCTAATTGTGTGGCCCCCTAGAGCATTTCAAAATGAATTTCGCTTGGTGTTTTCTCCTCTTTTGAGTGCATATGTGATGTTTTAACGTTAGTGCTCATAAGTCCTGGTTAGCATAGTCCTCAATTCAGGAGCTGAGCAGTAGTAGTTATGCTTAGCCCCTGAATCTAAGTAGTCCGTGCTTTGGAAAAACTCTATTCTTCCCTTATTCAAAACATTTGATTTGTTTGTGCTTATCATTGCTGAGCTTGCGTGTTTTCTTTCTTTTTTAAGAAAGGTTTTCTCTAAGAACAAAGATAACAAATTAGAGCTAATCCTCACCTTATGCTTCCATTCTCATCTTAACCCATCTCAAGAGAAAAGCACCATGCCAAAGAAGATACCGAGAAGCTTACCCTTGAAGCTTGGAATAAGCTACAGAAGGAACCTATCCAATCGCTCAGTCAAAAGGACCGACCGTGAGAATCAAAGCACTGCCCCTGAGTCAAAGTAAACAGGAAAAGAGGACAGAAGGAGTTATTACCATACAGAGAGGCAAAGATTCTTGGAACCAGAGACCACAAACATCAGGGTCATTGACCCCACCACTCACCCGTGCCCCCCCGCACGCGTGCCCGCCTCCATGCGCACTACCGCCACCCATGCCCCCTTTGCAGCGCACTACCGCCGCCCACCCCCCTTTGCAGCGCACCCACTACCGCCATCGTCGCCGGCAACAACCCCCCCTTCCCCTTGTCGCACCTGCTGCCTTGTGTCGCCTGCTCCATCACTACCACTCCACCCCACCCCCCCCCCCCCCCCCCCCCCGAGCACCCTCGCTCGCCTATAAGCCCCCCAGCTCCCTCAACTCCCATCTCGCACAAAGCAAAAACAGCCCCGATAAAATCCCCTCTGCCAAATTGCAAGCAACTCCATTTTCCCACTCCCTCGCCCCTAAGATCACAATGCTTGGTGATTCTTGGGTTGAAGACTGTTGTACATGGTTCATAGTCTTCGGTTTCCTCCTCTGTATGATGGTAATACTCTTTGATAGAATCCTCCAGTGGGAAGAGCAAAGAGAAAGAAAGGGTCAGTGAAAAGAAGATAGTGAAGAGAAGATGAGAAGAAGGTTGTCCCAGAATCAACCCAGTGTCATTCATCTCTTCGCAGCTTGTTCAAGCAGCAGCAGAAGAAGTCCCTGTAACACCCTTGTTATGAGGTACTTCAAGGAGTTCAAATCCCCAAGATTCAAGAGTTCTACCCTCATTCTTTTTAAGTGGGGTAGTATTCCAGTAAGGTTCCTGTTATGGAGAAAAAGAAGAAGGCCTGTAGCAAGCTTGTGGAGGACCAGATCATCAAAGCATATAAGTTTTTGGATGAGAAGTGGTCACCCAAGTTTTGTTGATGAAGCACCAGAAGACCAATCAAGAAAGGAATCCATGTGGGAGTTTGCAAGAGAAAGGTTTGTGTGTTGGCATCGATGATTCTTCAATAAGCTAGTTGCCAGGCGAAAGCCAGAAGCCTGAAGATGATCTTGAGTAGCCAGAATCAGCGTTTGCAATCAGCAGCCGGATGCTCCGCAAGGGCCAGATTTTGTTGAAGTTCCATCTCCTCGAAGAGTTGCAAAGTGAAGATATGTAGCTGAAGTAAAGCTATACCCATAACCCTTCTAAACCGAATCTCGAGGACGAGATTCCTTTTAAGTGGGGTAGATTTGTAGCATCCCAAAATTTCAAATCTTGGAATTTTCTCAAACTTGCTCTAAATTCAAAATGAATTTCAAATTTCGTTTCAAAATGTTTGTTTGCAAGTTGATATCAACAAATAAATTATAGTGGTCTATATTTTCTCCAAAATCCTCCTCAAAATATCCTACAAATATTTCCTCAGTGACCCCCCTCAAGTTCTTTCTAGAAATACTGCCCAAATATTCCACCGATATATCTCCAAGTATTTTCTTCCTAAGAAATACCTTCAGAATCATTTTTCAAGTCCCTACAAATATTTTCTTCATAACTTTTCTCATGCTCATACGTATACGTATGCCTCCAGTGTCATACGTGAGCTCTACAAGCTAATCTCACTTATACAAGACAAATACATGCTAATCTCCCACGAATCCTCTCATCCTCCCACTAATCCTCTCATCCCTCCCACTAATCCTCCCACCATGGCTATAAATAGAGGGGCAAGGGCCTCCTCTCATCCCACCCCAAGCCATTTCATGGCAACTCTCTTCCCCCCCACACACCCACTCCATGTTCCACACAAGCACACACTAGCACAAGGATCGTTCGATCGTTCTTTGATCGTTCGTCCCCTGTTCTTAGTTTGTTCGTTCGTTCGTCCGATTGTTCGATCGTTCGTCTGATCGTTCATGGTTCGTTCGTTCGTTCGTCCGATCGTTCGATCGTTCGTCCGTTCGTTCGTCCAAATAATCTTTTTTCCTACCGTTATGCTGCCGAAATTCCGATCGTTCGTTCGTTCGATCATTCGATCATTCATCGTTCGTTCATAGTTCCTATTCATCGTTCATAGTCCCTATTCATCGTTCTTCTAGATAATCTTTGTCCTGCCGTTATGCTGTCGAAATTCCGATCGTTCGTTCGTCCGATCATTCGATCGTTCGTTCGTTCGTTCATCCAAATAATCTTTGTTCTGCCGTTATGCTGCCAAAATTCCGATCGTTCGTTCGTTCGATCATTCGATCGTTCATCGTTCGTTCATAGTTCCTATTCATCGTTCATCGTTCGTTCATGGTCCCTATTCATCGTTCTTCCAGATAATCTTTGTCCTGCCGTTATGCTGCCGGAATTCCGATCGTTCGTCCGTTCGTTCATAGTTCCTATTCATCGTTTATCGTTCGTTCATAGTTCCTATTCATCGTTCATCATTCGTTAATACGACTATTCACCATCACTATTCACCGTTACTACTCATCATTACTATTCACTGACACTATTCACCATCGTTACTATTCAGTGTTACTATTCATCGTCGTTACTACTCACCGATGATATCTAGTAACTTTTTCGTCGTTACTATTCATCGATTAGCCGATCACCCCAAATTTCAACTACTCATACATCATGCTGTCCAGTCCACCTAAGACCAGCCAGACCCATATTCCAGTCATACGAACTCCGGTGACTGTGATTTTCCTTCCAGTAGGGAATTTCCCATCTGGTCACCCATCCTAGGTTGCTCCAAGTTGAGCACGCTTAACTTTAAGATTCCTTCGGACCAGGCTCCCAAACTCAGATTCCAATAATTCTTGTTTCTAAATTCTTATCAAACTATTCCCTATCCAACCATATCATCCTTTAAGCATGGTCCATATTCCAAAAAACTCCCAAAATACTCTTGTCCCATATTCTGCCTATAACTCTCATGTTCATACTAAGTCAGACGATTCATTCGTCACTATTCTCACCAACAATGAACTTCACTGTGCTACACAACATACACCCAGCTATAAATACATCCAGCTACCCTCTCCCTCTCCACACACACTCAACACCCTCAACCAAGGCAAACACCCCACCCACTCAGTTACTCTGCTCTACCGGCTACACGCCTAGTGTCGCTTCGCCTCCAGTCCACCCTCCTGGTAAGCACCTCCGCTCCACCACCAGTAACATCACAACACCACATGACATAGATTCTACTCAAGACTCTACCCATCCATATATCGCTTTTCTGACGACTATACTAAATATTTGTTGGTATACTTGCTGGTTTGTATGTTTGCTTGTTCATGTTGCATAGTTATCGGAGCGTTCGTGCCGTCTCGTGGAGGCCAGATCCGCAAGTCTACGCTAGGCGGTGGAGCCAGAAGCCAATTCCGCGAGCTCCCCTTCCCCCTTCGCCGAATAAGCACGACAAGCTCACTGGATCCCTTTGATGCATAAATTACCTATGATTTTTCAACCACAACCCTCAACCTGTTATTTTATGCATGATATGATTTGAGACAAGTTATTATGGCCATCCAGCCGCTTGCCGCAATCAATCCCTGATATATATGTTACAAATGATTTGAGAACAGGTGTGAGTTTTCAAAAGAAAATGCTTTTCAAAATGTGTGTGATGAAGGGTTTTCACCCTTATCACCTTGTGAGTGGGATAATCAGGGACTCCCTGGTTTAGGGGAGGGCCTAAGGTGTTGGCTCAGCTGGTTTAGGCGTGAGCAGAAGGATTGTCCCCTCATATAAGGACCGGTTTGTCATCTTCACTACCTGTACTCTTTAATAGTACAACCACTCGAGACTGTGTGGGAAGTCACTCAATCTGAACTCGTACGGTCCAACCCTAGGGTTATGAAGGCTGGGGAGCACCGTGAGGATAAGGAGGGGGAAAGTTTTGTCCGGTTTGGACATGGTGGTGGCCTGACTCCTCCCGGATAACCGTTAAGGTTAGGACGTGCGGGGAAAGAAAGAGAGTCGGATTCGGGTCTCATTGGCCATGGGATCGCAGAGCCGAACTAGTGGGTAAAGTGTACACCTCTGCGCAGAGTTTGAAAACCTATTCGAATAGTCTGTGTCCACAGGAATGGACGAGTCTGGTATGGTATGGCAATTAATGTTTTGTTTTCCAAAAAAAAGAGATGGTTTTGAGAAAAGTGGTTTTTAAAAGGTTCAGCGGTTGAGCCGTGAGCTATGGTGGACGGGAAGTCCAGTAGCCGTTTTTGAAAATGAAAACTAGTGGGAACTGCTGAGATACCTGGATGGTTTAGTCCAGGGGATTTTGTTATAATACTGAAAAACTTCCTGCTCCTTTTGGAGAGGATGCGCTTTGCAAAATACAAAATGTTTTTCAAAAACAACCCTGCATAAAATATTGTTGTTTCTGCAAATATCCTGAGCTCCACATAGTCCATGCATTATATCTGATTTCCCCATTCCGCGGGTGAAGGTGGGCTCCTGAGTACGTTTGTACTCACCCTTGCTTATTTGTTGTTTTTCAGAAAAAGGAGATCGGGTAAGAGTTACGATTGTTCCCAACCTTGCCTGTGGCTGTTGGACCGCTGAATTGCTTCACTGCGTATATCGGGCTGCTTCAGCCCCACTCTGATGATATGTCCCGAGTTGTGGACCAACTCTTAAAGTTGTTCGCCACCTTTATAGGTTTGTATCGTTTAAGCAGATCTGAAATCATCTGATGTATAAATGTGTTTACTAGCCTCTGGGACTAGTAATTGTATCACATTTGAGTCCCAAAGAATCGGGACGCTTCAAAGGCGTTCCTAAGGGAATGCAGAGCCAAAAATTCCACCGAAATAGAAGGTGAAGAAGCTCTAAAGTCGTTCCTAAGGGGATGCAGAGCTCAAATGCCACCGAAATATAAGGTGAAGAAACTCCAAAGTCGTTCCTAAGGGGATGCAGAGCTTAAAGACTCCAAAGTTGTTCCTAAGGGGATGCAGAGTCTTGTGTGTCTCATTGTGGGCACGTGTGTGTGTGTTCGACATCATCATCATATTGCATCATATCACTGCATCATTCTGCATAACATTACTAAAAGGGAAATGTGCCCTTGGGCCATTTGTATATTGTTTTGGTGATTAAGTGTCCAACACATAGTGAGTGAGATATTATGTGCCAAACAAGCAAAAGGTGCAAATCATGTAACAAGGTACGTTTCTAGACTTAGTACATTGTTTTGAGTACTAACATATTTTTCTAAGTGCTAGAAACAGAGAAAAGAAAAGAAAAAGATTGCAAGTAACTTGGCTGTGTATAGCCGAAGTCTAGCTTAGTCTGGCACACCAGACTGTCCGGTGCGCCAGGCTGGCCTCCGGTGAATAGGCCGCTCTCGAGAAAGTTTGGCGGTGTACGACTATAATTCACTGGACTGTCCGGTGGTGCACCGGACTGTCCGGTGAGCCAATGGCCGACAGCGCAACGGTCGGCCGCGCAATCCGCGGGCGACGCGTGGCCCGCACCAACGGTCGGCAGGGGGCACCAGACAGTGTCCGGTGCGCCAACTACCACGAATCTGCAACGGTCGTCTGCGCCAGAATAGGAAGGAGATCGCGCACCGGACATGAACAGTGGTTGTCCGGTGGTGCACCGGACTGTCCGGTGTGCCACCCTACAGAAGGCAAGTATAGCCTTCCTAGTTGGCCTCCAACAGCTCCTAGCTGCCTTAGGGCTATAAAAGGGACCCCTAGGCGCATGGATGAGTCACCCAAGCATTCACTAAGCATTCTAAGTCTCCCACACTCCGTCTCCGCGCACTTGATCGATTATGTTAGTGATTTGAGCTACGTTCGAGTTGTGAACTCTTTGTGCTTCATTTTGAGCTCTAGTCTTGGCTTGTGTGCGTGTGTGTACTGCGGATTTGTGTGTGTTGCTTCCCAACCTTACTCTTGTGCTTTCATTGTGATCTTTGTTGTAAGGGCGAGAGACTCCAACTTGTGGAGATTCCTCGCAAACGGGAAAAATATATAAGGAAGAAAAGTCGTGGTATTCAAGTTGATCATTGGATCACTTGAAAGGGGTTGAGTGCAACCCTCGTCCATTGGGACGCCACAACGTGGAAGTAGGCAAGTATTACTTGGCTGAACCACGGGATAAAAATCGTGTGTCTCTTGTGTGCTTTATTCTGATTGTCTGTGTTCGCAAGAGCTAGTTTCAAGCTACTTAGTCGTTCTAACTTTAACAACCAAGTTTTGTGGCTATTAGTGTTGAATTTTACAGGATCACATATTCACCCCCCTCTCTAGGTGCTCTCAATTGGTATCAGAGCCATTCTCTTCATCTAAGGGACTAATCGTCCGAAGAGATGGATCCTAAGGGAAAGGGGATGGTGGTCAAGGACAAGGAGAAGGAGTCCCTCTTCAACGAGCCAAGGGACGACAAACCCACTGACTCTGGCTCGAGTCATAAGAAGAAGGACGCGAAGAAGAAGAGGCGCATCAAGAAGATCGTCTACTACGACAGCGATGAATCTTCTTCTTCACCAAGAGACAACGACGATTATGACTCTTTGTCAAAGAAAAAGACGGTTAATCAAAACTATTCCTTTGATTATTCCCGCATTCCGTACAATTCAAATGCCCATTTACCTTCTATTCCTCTTGGAAAACCCCCACACTTTGATGGAGAGTATTACTCATTTTGGAGTCATAAAATGCGTAGTCATCTATTTTCTCTCCATCCTAGCTGTCGTGCTTTCAACAGCCGGCGCCTTCGGAGCTGAAGCTTGTGGTGGTGTCCCTTCGATGGCTTCTGTCACTGTAATGATCCTTTGCTTTTTTGGCCTAGCTGCCTTCTTCGTATTCGCGGGCTCCTTGTCCTTCTGAAAAAGCTTCGTCAGATGTGGCCCTAATGGACTCAGCTTGACAGGCAAGGATTCAGTCATTACCTTTAAAATTTCCTCCACGTCGGTGGTAGTGAAAGGGAAATGTGCCCTTAGGCCATTTCTAAGTGTTTTGGTGATTTAGTGTCAAACACATGTGCCCAAGTGTTAAATGGTGGACAAAATACAAATCAAGTGTAAAGGTATGTTTCTCAGACTTAGTACATTGTTTTAAAGACTAATGTGTTGTGTCTAAGTGCTGGAAACAGGAAAAGGTCAATTGGAAATGTCTTGGCTCGAGCAGCCAAGACTTTGCTCAGTCTGGAAGCACCGGACTGTCCGGTGGTGCACCGGACAGTGTCCGGTGCGCCAGGCTGACTCGAGCGAACTGGCCACTCTCGGGAATTCACCGGCGACGTACGGCTATAATTCACCGGACTGTCCGGTGGTGCACCGGACTGTCCGGTGAGCCAACAGTCGGCCGGGGGGCAACGGTCGACCGCGCGATCCGCGCGGGACACGTGGCCGAGCCAATGGCTAGAAGGGGGCACCGGACTGTCTGGTGTGCACGAGACAGTGTCCGATGCGCCAACGGCTCTCTAGCGCCAACGGTCGGCTTCGCCATTTTTGGAAGGGAATCGGGCACCGGACAGTGTCCGGTGGTGCACTGGACATGTCCGGTGCGCCAGTCGACAGAAGGCAAGATCAGCCTTCCTAGATTGCTCTCAATGGCTCCTAGCTACCTTGGGGCTATAAAAGGGACCCCTAGGCGCATGGAGGAGAATACCAAGCATACTTGCAACATTCCTAAGCACCAAGACATCGATTTCACGCATTCGTTTCATTGTGATAGCATATAGAGCTCTAGTGGAGTTGTGAACTCATTGGGTTGTGTTGCGAGCTCTTGTTGCGACTTGTGTGCGTGTTGACTCTCTGATTTCTATGTCTTGTGTGTGTTGCTAATCCCTCTCTTGCTCTGTGCTTCTTGTGAACTTCAAGTGTAAGGGCGAGAGGCTCCAAGTTGTGGAGATTCCTCACAAACGGGATTGAGAAAAAGTAAGCAAAACACCGTGGTATTCAAGTGGGTCTTTGGACCGCTTGAGAGGGGTTGATTGCAACCCTCGTCCGTTGGGACGCCACAACGTGGAGTAGGCAAGCGTTGGTCTTGGCCGAACCACGGGATAACCACCATGCCATCTCTGTGATTGATTTCTTGTGGTTATTGTGTTTTGTTGAGATTCCTTTCTAGCCACTTGGCAATTATTATGCTAACGATTAACCAAGATTTGTGGCTTAAGTTTTAAGTTTCACGTGATCACCTATTCACCCCCCCCTCTAGGTGCTCTCAATTGGTATCGGAGCCGTTCTCTTCACAAAGGGACTAACCACCCGAAGAGATGGAACCTAAGGGGAAGGGTATTGTGATCAACGACAAAGAGAAGGAATCCTTCGTCAACGAGCCGAAGGACGACAAGCCTACCGACTCTGGCTCGGGCCATAGACGGAAAGAAGGGAAGAAGAAGAAGACAAGACGCATCAAGGAGATCATCTACTACGACGACAGTGATGAGTCCACTTCTTCCCAAAAGGATGACCACGACTACGAGAAACAAAAGACGGTCAATTCGAATTTTTCTTTTGATTATTCTCGTATTCCTCAAAGTTCAAATTCGCATTTGCTCTCCATTCCTCTTGGCAAGCCCCCACACTTTGATGGAGAGGACTACGGATTTTGGAGCCACAAAATGCGTAGTCACCTGTTCTCTCTCCATCCGAGCATATGGGAGATTGTGGAAAGTGGAATGAAGTTTGATAGCTCGGATAGTCCCACCTTTATTAATGAACAAATTCATAGAAATGCACAAGCTACTACTGTGTTGTTAGCCTCATTGTGCAGGGACGAGTATCACAAGGTGAGCGGCTTGGACAATGCCAAGCAAATCTGGGACACCCTCAAGATTTCTCATGAGGGGAATGACGTCACCTTGCTCACCAAGATGGAGTTGGTGGAGGGCGAGCTTGGACGGTTCGCAATGATAAGGGGCGAGGAGCAGACACAAACATACAACCAGCTCAAGACCCTTATCAACAAAATAAGGAGCTACGGAAGCACGCGATGGACGGACCACGGCGTCGTCCGACTGATGCTAAGGTCCTTTACCATTCTTGATCCTCATTTGGTGAATAATATTCGTGAGAATCCCAGGTACACCAAAATGTCGCCCGAAGAAGTCCTTGGAAAATTCGTGAGCGGGCGGATGATGATCAAGGAGGCGAGGTACGTGGACGACGCTTTGAATGGTCCGATCAACGAGCCGCAACCCCTTGCTCTCAAAGCAACAAGAAGCAAGGAGGCGCTACCTAGCAAGGTGGCACAAATTGAGGCGGCCGGACTTAATGATGAGGAGATGGCCCTCATCATCAAAAGATTCAAGATGGCGCTAAAAGGTCGCAAGGGGCAGCCAAGCAAGACCAAGACAAAGGGGAAGCGCTCATGCTTCAAATGTGGTAAGCTTGGTCATTTTATTGCTAACTGTCCCGACAATGATAGTGATCAGGACCAAGGGAACAAGAGGGAGAAGAAAAAGAACTATAAGAAGGCAAAGGGCGAGGCACATATGGGCAAGGAGTGGGATTCGGATTGCTCCTCGTCCGACTCCGACAATGAAGGACTCGCCGCCACCGCCCTCAACAAGTCATCCCTCTTCCCCAACGAGCGTCATACATGCCTCATGGCAAGGGAAAAGAAGGTACGTACTCGAGACTCTACCTATACTTCTTCAAGTGAGGATGAATCTAGTGATGAGGATGAAATAGATTATTCATGCTTATTTAAGGGCCTAGATAGAACCAAGGTAGATAAAATTAATGAATTAATTGATGCCTTGAATGATAGGAATAGGCTCTTAGAAAAACAAGAAGACTTGTTATATGAAGAACATGACAAATTTGTAGAAGCTCAAAAATCTCATGCCTTAGAAGTTAAGAGAAATGAAATGCTGTCTTTGGAATTATCTTCTTGCCATGAGACAATCTCTAGCTTAAAGAGCATTAATGACGATTTGAATGCTAAGTTAGAAATAGCTAGTAAATCAACATCTTGTGTAGAAATTGTTGCAACTTGTAATAGGTGTAAAGATTTTGACATTGATGCCTGTCATGAACACCTAGTTTCAATTTCCAAACTTAATGATGAATTGACTAGTCTTAATGCCCAACTTAAGGCTAGCAAAAATGAGTTTGATAAACTAAAATTTGCTAGGGATGCCTACACGGTTGGTAGACACCCCTCTATTAAGGATGGGCTTGGCTTCAAGAGAGAAGCCAAGAACTTAACGAGCCATAAGGCTCCCATCTCCGCCAAGGAGAAAGGGAAGGCCCCTATGGCAAGTAGTACTAAAAAGAACCATGCTTTTATGTACAATGATAGAAGACAGTCTCATAGGAGTTGTAATGCTTTTGATTCACATGCCTATGATTCTTATGCTACGTATGCTTCTAGTTCTTCCTATATGCATGGTAGAGATATGCCTAGGAAGAATATTGTTCATGCTCCTAGGAAAGTTATGAATGGACCCTCTACAATTTACCATGCTTTAAATGCTTCCTTTGCTATTTGTAGAAAGGATAGGAAGGTAGTTGCTAGAAAATTAGGGGCAAAATGCAAGGGTGACAAAACTTGCATTTGGGTCCCTAAGGATATATGTGCTAACCTTGTAGGACCCAACATGAGTTGGGTACCTAAGACCCAAGCCTAAATTTGCCTTGCAGGTTTATGCATCCGGGGGTTCAAGCTGGATAATCGACAGCGGATGCACAAACCATATGACGGGGGAGAAGAAAATGTTCACCTCCTACGTCAAAAACAAGGATTCCCAAGATTCAATAATATTCAGTGATGTGAATCAAGGCAAGGTAAAAGGGCTAGGTAAAATTGCAATATCAAATGAGCACTCTATCTCTAATGTGTTTTTAGTAGAGCCTCTTGGATATAATTTACTATCTGTTAGTCAATTGTGCAATATGGGATATAACTGTTTATTTACAAATGTAGATGTGTCTGTCTTTAGAAGAAGTGACGGTTCACTTGCTTTTAAGGGTGTATTAGACGGCAAACTTTACTTAGTTGATTTTGCAAAAGGGGAAGTTGGTCTAGATGCATGCTTAATAGCTAAGACTAGCATGGGCTGGCTATGGCATCGCCGCTTAGCACATGTAGGGATGAAGAACCTTCACAAGCTTTTAAAGGGGGGACACGTGATAGGTTTAACTAACGTTCAATTCGAAAAAGATAGACCTTGTGCAGCTTGTCAAGCAGGTAAACAAGTGGGAGGAGGGCATCACAGCAAGAATGTGATGACCACATCAAGACCCCTGGAGCTGCTACATATGGATCTCTTCAGACCCGTCGCCTATCTAAGCATAGGAGGAAGTAAGTATGGTTTAGTTATTGTCGATGACTATTCCCGCTTCACTTGGGTATTCTTTTTGCAGGATAAGTATGAAACCCAAGGGACCCTCAAGCGCTTTCTAAGGAGAGCTCAAAACGAGTTTGAGCTCAAGGTGAAGAAGATAAGGAGCGACAATGGGTCCAAGTTCAAGAACCTTCAAGTGGAGGAGTATCTTGAGGAGGAAGGGATCAAACACGAGTTCTCCGCTCCCTACACACCACAACAAAATGGTGTGGTAGAGAGGAAGAACAGGACGCTCATCGATATGGCGAGGACGATGCTTGGAGAGTTCAAGACCCCCGAGTGCTTTTGGTCGGAAGCCGTGAACACAGCTTGCCACGCCATCAACCGAGTCTACCTACATCGCCTCCTCAAGAAGACGTCATATGAGCTGCTAACCGGTAACAAACCCAATGTATCATACTTTCGTGTATTTGGGAGCAAATGCTACATTCTAGTGAAGAGGGGTAGAAATTCTAAGCTTGCTCCCAAAGCTGTAGAAGGGTTTTTATTAGGTTATGATTCAAATACAAAGGCGTATAGGGTCTTCAACAAATCATCGGGTTTGGTTGAAGTCTCTAGCGACGTTGTATTTGATGAAACTAATGGCTCTCCAAGAGAGCAAGTTGTTGATCTTGATGATATAGATGAAGAAGACGTTCCGATGGCCGCTATACGAACCATGGCGATTGGTGATGTACGACCACATGAACATAAGGAGCAAGATCAACCTTCTTCCTCAACCTTGGTGCATCCCCCAACTCAAGACGATGAACAGGTTCATCAACAGGAGGCGTGTGATCAAGGGGGAGCACAAGATGATCATGTGATGGAGGAAGAAGCTCAACCTGCACCTCCAACCCAAGTTCGAGCAATGATTCAAAGGGATCATCCCGTCGACCAAATTCTGGGTGATATTAGCAAGGGAGTAACTACTCGATCTCGATTAGTTAATTTTTGTGAGCATTACTCTTTTGTCTCTTCTATTGAGCCTTTCAGGGTAGAAGAGGCCTTGCAAGATCCGGACTGGGTGTTGGCCATGCAAGAAGAACTAAACAACTTCAAGCGCAATGAAGTTTGGACACTGGTGCCTCGTCCCAAGCAAAATGTTGTGGGAACCAAGTGGGTGTTCCGCAACAAACAAGACGAGCACGGGGTGGTGACGAGGAACAAGGCTCGACTTGTGGCAAAAGGTTATGCCCAAGTCGCAGGTTTGGACTTTGAGGAGACTTTCGCTCCTGTGGCTAGGCTAGAATCAATTCGTATTTTGCTAGCATATGCCGCTCACCATTCTTTCAGGTTGTACCAAATGGATGTGAAGAGCGCCTTCCTCAACGGGCCAATCAAGGAGGAGGTGTACGTAGAGCAACCCCCTGGCTTCGAGGATGAACGGTACCCCGACCACGTGTGTAAGCTGTCTAAGGCGCTCTATGGACTTAAGCAAGCCCCAAGAGCATGGTATGAATGCCTTAGAGATTTCTTAATTGCTAATGCTTTCAAGGTTGGGAAAGCCGATCCAACTCTTTTCACTAAGACATGTGATGGTGATTTGTTTGTGTGCCAAATTTATGTCGATGACATAATATTTGGTTCTACTAATCAAAAGTCTTGTGAAGAGTTTAGCAGGGTGATGACGCAGAAATTCGAGATGTCGATGATGGGCAAGTTGAACTACTTCCTTGGGTTCCAAGTGAAGCAACTCAAGGACGGCACCTTCATCTCTCAAACAAAGTACACACAAGATTTGTTAAAGAGGTTTGGGATGAAGGACGCCAAGCCCGCAAAGACGTCGATGGGAACCGACGGACACACCGACCTCAACAAAGGAGGTAAGTCCGTTGATCAAAAGGCATACCGGTCAATGATAGGTTCGTTGCTTTATTTATGTGCTAGTAGACCGGATATTATGCTAAGCGTATGCATGTGTGCTAGATTTCAATCCGATCCTAAGGAGTGTCACTTAGTGGCGGTGAAGCGAATCTTTAGATATTTGGTCGCTACACCTTGCTTCGGGATCTGGTATCCAAAGGGGTCTACCTTTGACTTGATTGGATATTCAGATTCCGACTATGCTGGATGTAAGGTCGATAGGAAGAGTACATCGGGGACGTGCCAATTCTTAGGAAGGTCCCTGGTGTCATGGAACTCTAAGAAACAAACCTCCGTTGCCCTATCCACCGCTGAGGCAGAGTACGTTGCCGCAGGACAGTGTTGCGCGCAACTACTTTGGATGAGGCAAACCCTCAGGGACTTTGGCTACAATCTGAGCAAAGTCCCACTCCTATGTGATAATGAGAGTGCTATCCGCATGGCGGAAAATCCTGTCAAGCACAGCCGCACAAAGCACATTGACATCCGGCATCACTTTTTGAGAGACCACCAGCAAAAGGGAGATATCGAAGTGTTTCATGTTAGCACCGAGAACCAGCTAGCCGATATCTTTACCAAGCCTCTAGATGAGAAGACCTTTTGCAGGCTGCGTAGTGAGCTCAATGTCTTAGATTCGCGGAACCTGGATTGAATTATAGCATACTTGTGTCTATGCCTTTGATCATGTTCCTTCTGCATTTTGTTGCTTATTTATGGTGCTCAAGTTGTACGAGCACTCCCAGGACCTCACAAGTCTTTGTGCAAGTGATGCACATATTTAAGGGGAGATGTGTTACAACTTGACCCTTTGAGACTAACCATCTACTTGAGTTTGCTTGATTTAGTCTCAAAGGTGGATTGAAAGGGAAAGGTGGACTTGGACCAAGCAAGACTTCCACTGCACTCCGATGAGAGGGTAACTACTTCCAAGTTCATTCCTTGAACTCTTATTGCCATTGAACTCTTATTTGAAGATTTGGTGAGGCAATGGGGTTAAAGGGCCAAGATTGATCCCGTTTTGGTGCTTGATGCCAAAGGGGGAGAAAATAAAGGCCAAAGTAACTAATGGATCAGCTACCACTTGAGAAGTTTTCAAAATAGTAGAATAGTGCTTTTTGTTTTGGCAAAACTCGCTTTTTAGTTCTCTTGTCAAAAGTTGGCTTTTTGTGGGGAGAATGTCGATTATGGGACAAAGGGGGAGTTTTTGGGAGTGTTTGAAATCCGTGATCAATTTCTATTGAAACAGCTCTCTTTATATCTCTACAATTGTGTTTAACTTAGAGATAGAGATTTGAGTTTGATTTGCAAAAACAAACCAAGTGGTGGCAAAGGGTGATCCATATATGTCAAATTTGAATCAAAACAATTTGAGTTCTTATTTGAAGTGTTTTTGTATTTGTTCCACGTGCTTTATATTGTGTTGGCATAAATCACCAAAAAGGGGGAGATTGAAAGGGAAATGTGCCCTTAGGCCATTTCTTGGTGATTTAGTGTCAAACACATGTGCCCAAGTGTTAAATGGTGGACAAAATACAAATCAAGTGTAAAGGTATGTTTCTCAGACTTAGTACATTGTTTTAAAGACTAATGTGTTGTGTCTAAGTGCTGGAAACAGGAAAAGGTCAATTGGAAATGTCTTGGCTCGAGCAGCCAAGACTTTGCTCAGTCTGGAAGCACCGGACTGTCCGGTGGTGCACCGGACAATGTCCGGTGCGCCAGGCTGACTCGAGCGAACTGGCCGCTCTCGGGAATTCACCGGCGACGTACGGCTATAATTCACCGGACTGTCCGGTGGTGCACCGGACTGTCCGGTGAGCCAACAGTCGGCCGGGGGCAACGGTCGACCGCGCGATCCGCGCGGGACACGTGGCCGAGCCAACGGCTAGAAGGGGGCACCGGACTGTCCGGTGTGCACGGGACAGTGTCCGGTGCGCCAACGGCTCTCTAGCGCCAACGGTCGGCTTCGCCATTTTTGGAAGGGAATCGGGCACCGGACAGTGTCCGGTGGTGCACCGGACATGTCCGGTGCGCCAGTCGACAGAAGGCAAGATCAACCTTCCTAGATTGCTCTCAACGGCTCCTAGCTGCCTTGGGGCTATAAAAAGGGACCCCTAGGCGCATGGAGGAGAATACCAAGCATACTTGCAACATTCCTAAGCACCAAGACATCGATTTCGCGCATTCGTTTCATTGTGATAGCATATAGAGCTCTAGTGGAGTTGTGAACTCATTGGGTTGTGCTGCGAGCTCTTGTTGCGACTTGTGTGCGTGTTGACTCTCTGATTTCTATGTCTTGTGTTCGTTGCTAATCCCTCCCTTGCTCTGTGCTTCTTGTGAACTTCAAGTGTAAGGGCGAGAGGCTCCAAGTTGTGGAGATTCCTCGCAAACGGGATTGAGAAAAAGTAAGCAAAACACCGTGGTATTCAAGTGGGTCTTTGGATCGCTTGAGAGGGGTTGATTGCAACCCTCGTCCGTTGGGACGCCACAACGTGGAGTAGGCAAGCATTGGTCTTGGCCGAACCACGGGATAACCACCGTGCCATCTCTGTGATTGATTTCTTGTGGTTATTGTGTTTTGTTGAGATTCCTTTCTAGCCACTTGGCAATTATTGTGCTAACGATTAACCAAGATTTGTGGCTTAAGTTTTAAGTTTCACGTGATCACCTATTCACCCCCCCCCCTCTAGGTGCTCTCAGGTAGAGGGTGATGCAGCAGTTTCTTCTTCTTTGTCAACTGCCTTCTGCTTCGGAGCTGTAGCTTTTCTCTTCTTCGAAGCATCTGTTTTTGGTTCAGGCTTCAGTTTTTTCTTTTTCAGTTGTTCTTCGTCATCTTTATTCAGAACATCAGTCACTCTCTTCCTTTTTTGCCCTTCGGTACCCTTGTCTAGCCGCTCGTAGTCAGGATATTCAAAGCCTAGAGCATCCATTACTCGGTTTAACCTTCGCTTCGGACGGGTGCCGAAGGCTGCAGTCATCAATTGATCTTCTTTTTTAGAGTAATTGTCAAGTATTTCATTACACATTACTTCAATCGTGTCCAACCATTCTTGGCAAGGCACTTTGAAATGTTTCTTGAATTTGTAATGGTAAGGCAATCGAACAAGTTCCCCTTCTTTCTTTTTTTCCTTCAAGCTTCGGCATGGCCCACTCTTTCATAGTTGAAAACACTTTGAAAGCTAAGAATTCTTGCACTAAGTCCCTAGTGCCAATGTGCTCCGCAATAACTCTAAATTCAGCCAGAGCAATTTGGGTTGGACCCTCTGGTGTCATGTTGCACGGGGGTCTGGTCTCTCCGAAGATCAACTCTAACGGACTCTGGACCAGTTTCTCCTTATCTTCGTCAACTTTGACGTAAAACCACTCAGACTTCTAGCCAGCTGGCCACTTGCTACGGTAACTGATCACTGGAAATTTTGTAGTCTTGCGGTAGGCAAAATTGTAGCAGCCAAAGTTTTCATGTAGCCCATCTCCTCTAGCCTTGGTCTGATAATGAAGCTCATGCACTCGGCAGAAACCTTCGGCAAATGGTTCCACCCCTTGGCTTCGGAGAGCCCAAATATAAACGCTAAGCCTAACGATAGCGTTAGGAGTTAGCTGATGAAGGTAGATCCCAAACTTCTTTAGCACATCAGCAATCATCTTGTTCAAAGGGAATCTTAAACCAGCTTTAAAGAAACTTTTGAAAATTACTACTTCATCTTTTTCTGGCTTCGGAGTAGTTTCTTCTCCACCAAAACGAACCAGCTCTTTCTTTGCTTCACTTAAATAGCCCAAATTCAACATCTTATGTAAGTCACCTTCGGAGATGGTGGATTTTCCGAAATCCAGATGGCTGGGTTTACTTGGCACTGCGCTGCTGTAATCATCTTCAGACTCAGTCTCCTCAACATCAGCCTGCTCTGCTTCAGCGGCAGGTGCATCCTCCGATGTTACTAGCCCAGACCGCTTCATCGCTTCGGAAATCGGAACAGTCTCAGTAGCTTCGGTTTCATCTCCCTCACGACCAACCCTGGCAGTGGAACGAACTCTTGCCATTTGATTATGAATTTCTTGAAATTTTTGAAGTTGTTGACTTTTTTTATTTTTCCGAAGCTCTTGTGACGAAGCAGAATCAAAAGCGACACTTCGTTTGAGCACGATGATCAAGCTTCGGCTATGGTTAAATTTTTGGCAGCAAAACAGTGCAATAGCAATGAATGTCGTGGTAACTTCACACCTACCCGTCTGTTTATATAATGCCGCAGGTGGGAAGGTGAATTGTCAAGGTCTCCCGCACCGAACAAACAGTCACCCGCACTCGCTGAACGGTGGGCCACAGGGTCCGAGAAGGTGAATCGCTGGGGCGCACGAAACTGCTGCAAGATGGGGTCACCTCGCGCGCGGATTATTTTAATCGTTTCTCGCCAACGAGCTCAGGGAAGGTGTTTTCGGATCTTCGGCATCCCGAAGCCTAGAAGACTTTTTCACGGATCAAGCTCATTACGAAAAATGATCTAGCACCGCGAAGGGCTACTGTTGGGGGTATGCTTCGTAGCTGTTGGGGGCCTTCGTCCTCCGAAGGTCCTCAAAAACATGATTTGACAATGTTTTCCAAGTGGATTATGTGAACAGGTATTTTTGGACTCAGAACTATGAATATGAAGCACGGCCAGGACGAAGCCTGAACCAGACGAAGGACGAGCGCAGCCGAAGCTGTGCGCAGGGAAGCTTCGTCGCGACAGCAGAGGGGGGAACCGACTTAAAGATGAAAAGACTGCGTGGGCCTTGACAAATTTCCATAAGCCATTAACAAATGTAATGGACATGGATGTAATTTTACGTGGGCTGCGTCCCGCGCCTATAAATAGATGAACAGTACTCCCGTACTGTTCACGCTGACTTGGCATTGGCATTTGCGTCACGCTTGTACTTTTTACCTTCTCTCAAGACCGAAGGTACATTTGTAATTTGAAATCATTTCTATTTCTTCATGTTAATAAAATAGAAATGATTCTATGATTTACATTTCATGTCTTGTATGAATCCTTCGTTATTACTTGTTATATTTACGAAGGTATGTTTCTTGTGACCTTCGTCCGGAACTCATTATTCCCGGAGGGGAATAATGTTTGGTAGGACGAAGGGCCTTAACATTTAACACTTTTTATGTTGCCTTGTTCTTAAATCCGAAGCATTTGAGAACAAGTCCCCAACATTGGCGCCCACCTCCGGTGAACTCACTTCCACTTCGAGTTTTTTGAACACCTTCGGAAGCTGTAGACCTTTGCTATGGCACCGAAGAAAGCTTCAGCGGCTGGGGCTGCAGCACTGCAACCACTGGACCACAACCAGGAGACCGTCTCTCTTCGGGACGCCCGAAGCCAGAAGAGAAAGGCCGTCAGCCCAACGCTTCAGGAGGAAGAGCTAGACCAAGAAATCAGGGATATGGAGATCCTACATCAACAGGTGCAAAGGAAGAAGGAGAAGATGGCCCGGCTAGCTGAGTTGCAACGGCAGATAGACGAAGCCTCTGAGGAGGTCCGCCATCTTACCCATGATGAGCAAAACAGGAGGCCTCAGCAGAAAGACCTTCATCAGGAGGGCTTCGTCAACGAAGATGACTGGTATGACAATTTCCATCAGGGAAATTTTGTTTTCGATGATGCTTCTCCTTTGTCCGCTGAGCTGCAGGCTACACCTTGGCCTCCATCCTATAAGCCACCCCAGCTTCCCATGTTCGACGGCCACTCAGACCCGAAGCAGTTCTTGATGAGTTACGAAGCAACAGTGTCTTCGTATGGGGGCAATGCTGCGGTCATGGCGAAGTCTTTCGTTATGGCCGTCAGGAATGTTGCTCAGACCTGGTACTCCTCCCTTCGACCAGGAACGATCACTTCATGGCAGAAGCTGAAGGATATGTTGTTAACCAGCTTTCAAGGATTTCAGACGAAGCCGGTCACTGCTCAAGCTTTGTTCCAGTGCACTCAGGACCATGAAGAATACCTTCAGGCGTATGTCAGAAGGTTCTTGCGTCTGAGGGCGCAGGCTCCAACGGTGCCCAATGAAATTGTCATCGAAGCCATGATCAAGGGGCTTCGTCCTGGTCCTGCAGCTCAATACTTTGCTAGGAAGCCTCCTCAGACCTTGGAGAAGTTGCTCCAAAAGATGGACGAGTACATTCGTGCTGATAATGACTTTCGCCAAAGAAGGGAGGAGGCCTTCAGATTTTCTGAGATGACCAGGGGCTTCGGGGGAAGATTCTATCCGAGGCATGTCAGGTCCATTCACAACTCAGCTCAAAATGATGACAAGGGGAGTCAGCAGAACAGGCCGCAGTGCTCCTCACAGGCTTCGGGGCAGCAGCAAACTTTCTTTCGGCCACCAGCTCCGAGAGGCAGAGGCGCCAAGGGCTTCGGCGGGAGATTTGGAGATCAACCAAGGAGGACATTTTGCTTATTCTGTGGTGAGAACAAGGGCCATACCACCAGGACGTGCCATGTTACCATCCAGAAACAAAAGGAGCTAGCAGAAGCTGCAGCGCAACAGGGACAGCCGAAGCAGGTCATGCATACTGCTTCGTACCATCAGCCTTACATCCCGGAGTATGTGGGCAACCATCCTGCAGTTTCCGTAGCTTCGGCAAGTCAACCTCAAGCTTCATGGCAACAGCCCCCGCCTCCACCTCCGCTGCAACAAGGCCAGCAGCCAGAAGGGAGTCAATATGCTCCACATCAAAGGGACTTCAGAGAACAATCCGAAGCTCGCACAGTCAACAGCACTGTGCCAGAGTCGAAGCACATTTATTGACACATATCCTACTTTTGATAGCAGTCTTTTCTATTCAGTTTCTATTCTCTGTAGCAAAAAACATTGTTAGTTTCCATGTAATAATTTCGCTGTTTCCCACGAGGAAAATCTATTTTCTCCACAGGCTTAAGTTGATAAAGTTTTTGTATTAACAAGGAGGACCTTCGAAGTATTAAAAACCCTTCGGAGTAACAGAAAGTCGTTCTAAGGAACGCAGAGTAAGTTCATGAAGCCACAAAAAGCCGTTCCAAAGGGAGCGCAGTGTAAGTTTTCTGCTCAGAAGTCGTTCCTAAAGGAATGCAGAGCTTACAGCGAAAAGTCAACGCTGATACCGTCTAAGTAAAAGACGAAGAAGCTCCAAAGACGTTCCTAAGGGAATGCAGAGCTTATACCGCCTAAGTAAAAGGCGAAGAAGCTCCAAAGACGTTCCTAAGGGAATGCAGAGCTTACGAATGTATTTTGTGTGTATCTTCGGAACAGACGTCATTTGCATAACATAACATCATCACATCATTCCGCATAGCATAAGCATCATACATCATGTTGCATACGGCAAAAGAAGGGCACACAGTATTAACCTTCGAAAGAATGATTTGAGAAAGTACAAATTTTGCAAAGTCACGAGGGAATACAATGATAATCTTCGGAAAATAGCTTCGGAGGCTGTTTTTACGAAGCATGGACAAGCTTCATCAGAGCAGTATCGAAATTGCATAGCTTCGGAGAATGCTTTCACGAAGCATGGATGTGACTTATCAGAACAGCTTTAACGGATAATATTTTCTTCACGAAGCATGAAAAGAAGGGAAGGTGTTTTTTCGCCGAAGGCTCAAAAATGGTATGTATGTAGAGTTTCATGCATCGTAAAGAATTGAATAATGAAAAGAAGCTTGTATATTACATTCAAATGTAGAAAATGTTACACAGATCACACTTTAGATGTTTTTTCTAAATAGTACCTAGTCTTCTCTTAATACTGCTTCGGCGGCTTCATTTAGAAGTTGATCAACGACTTTGTCCATGATAGCTTCGGCCATTTGTTTAATTTCATCATCCCCTTTTGTGTGCGGGTCGGCAATCGATTCAACAGCTTCTGAGGGAAAAGAATATTTCTTCATTACTATTACAAACCGTGAGTAAAGTTTGAAATAAAAATTACAACACAACAAGAGCGACTAATTGGTACCTAATTGCCTTTCGGGCTCTGTACTCCTTTCGGCAGCTTCTGCCACTTTCCTGGCATCATGGATGCCTTTTTCGCTCCTTTGGATGATTTCTTGCGCCATGCCTCGGCCGCCGTCGTTCCAGATATCAGTAAAAAATTTGCCACCAACAACGCTTGCTTCGGCCGAGGGGTCCTTGATGTCTTCGGAAGATAAGGTAGCTTCGGACTGAGCCAAAACTTTTACATGCCCGCAACCTTTCTTCTCTAAGATAGAGGCAATTCCTCTGGCGCCCGAAAAAGCGCAGATGTCGCCGCGACTGCTCAGGATCTCCTCGAAGGCCTCTGCTTCGTGACTAATCTATTCCAGTGGACCTTCGGGATTACCTCGAGAGAAATTCTCTTCGCTGGAGAAGGCGCCCACGCTGGCGAAGCTGGTTTTAATTTTATTCACGCATTCTACAGATTTAACATAACAGTTCCTCTGAGAAGCACGAAGCTCTTTAACACTTAACTCCAATTTGTTGACCATATGATCACTGAGTTCTCGTTTTGTTTCCTCCAGCACACGTTCCTCTTTAGCCCTAGCCAGCTGCTTCTGAAGATCTTTAATTTCACGCTTTTGGGCTTCGGCCTGGGTTTTTGAAGCAGCTTCGTCCTTCTTTACTTTGTCTGCCAGCGTAAGCAGAATTTTATCCTTCTCCAGAGCTTCGTTTCTCAGTTTGATAACTTCGGAGCGCAAATTGTTGAACACAATCTCGTAGCTTTCATCTTCGGCGTTTTTTTTTGGGCTCTTAATGCGTTGCTTAGAATTAAGCCCTGTACGAAAAAAGAATCCATATAAGAATGTAGGAATGACTTACGTATTAAAAAAGCTTTTTCAAACGCTTAATTCCTAAACCTTTAGGCTATTGTATGCAAGACTGTCTGCGAGATCCTCTTTTGTCATGGCGCTTAGACCAGCTTCGAGCTTCGGGAAGCCTATACTCCTGGCCATTTCTCGGCACACGGATAATTCTTTATTGTCTGGGAGGCAGTACAGGAAATCATCTTCGTTTGTCCCATTAAATATCATTGCCCCCTTCGGATACTTCAACTCTTTCGCATAGTGATTCGCTTCATAGATCTCTTCTTCAGACAGTTTCTTCCCCGAAGCATGTCGCACGATGTAATCGTATACGCTGGAGGGAGCTTCGGGGATGGCAGTGTCAATTTCTTCAACTAAAATTGGTTCTGATATTTTTATTGCTTCGGCTTCCAAAGGTTGCTCCTTGTAGGGCTCTGAACGCCCAGCTTCAGCTTCGGCCTGTTGCGTCGAAGCTTCAGTAGAGGCTTCAGCAACTTCAGCACTCTTTTTTGGAGTTGTGCTTGAAGACTTAATTGTCTCCAAGACATCTAGTACGTTTACCATTCTTTTCCTTTTTGGGGTCACCGATGGCCCCTTTTGGTTTTTTATTACTTCGACATTTACCGAAGGACTTAAGATTTCAGACATTTTTGGCTCGTCAATCTTCGGCTTTTCTACTGCTGAAGGCGCTTCAGTCTTCTCTTCCATCTTCGGCACTGGAGCTGGTTCTGTAGCTTCAGAGGCCAAAGAAGCTTCACCAATGAATTCTGGCACTGTGGCCGGCTCAATAAAGCGTGTCCGATGGGTGAGCACCTTCATCTTTTTTCTTTGAGGCGCTGGCTCACTTGGGGCACTCGCGGTAGCTTCTGTCGCAGGAGAAGTGTTTTTCCTCTTGCGACCCAATACCGGATACTGATAATCAGGGTACATAAACCCGACCGCGTCAAACACACGGTTGAGCCTTTTCTTCTTTCGGCCTCCGAAGGCTGCTGATAGCGCAGTATTTTCGGCCTTCGAATATGCCCCGAGTAGTTCATCACTTAATGTTTCAATGCTTTTCAGCCAGTCATCATCAGGTTCAACAAATTTATCTGCATATTTGAATGTGTATTTCAGTCTAACTAGTCCGCCTTCGTCGGACTCTTTAATGGTTTCCTTCGGCATTTCCCACTTTTCTGTAAGTGGCCATACCCTGAAGGCAATGTGCTCTTGGACCAAGTCCCTTGTTCCAATGAAGGAGCACACAACGCCGAAGGCTCTTTGGCACTCCTCGGCTGCTTCGTCCATTTCAACCTTCGGCCTTCGAAGTCCGAAGCGTTGCCAGATGGGGCACATAATAATGCTCTTAACATTTTCTTGTGCTGATAAGTTATTCTTCACATAAAACCACTCTGTCATCCAGGCTCCGGGCCATCTCTTCCGAAAGGTCGGCACAGGGCAGCTCGACCCGGAGCGGGCACCGAAGCTATAGCACCCAAAATTGTTGTGATATTGTTCTTTTCCCCAGGGCTTCGTTTCATATAACAATTCGTGAATATTGCAGAAGCTTTTAGCGTTTGGTTCCAAACCTTGGCTTCTCACAGCCCAGACAAAAATCCCCATTCTCATGATAGCTTCGGGAGTAAGTTGATGAAGGTAGACTTGGAATGTTTTCAGTACCTCAACAACAAAGTTGCTCAGGGGGAATCGAAGCCCAGCCTTGAGAAAGCTTCGGAAGATTACAACTTCATCTTCTTCGGGAGTGGGAGAAGTCTTTTCTCCAGCGTCAGCTCTCACAATAGATACATCTCGAAAATACCTCCCCCTCATATTATCAATATGATTCTGCTTGATAGTGGTTTTCCCGAAAACCGTGTGACTTGGCCGCCATGGACGGTCTTCGGCCTCTTCCCCACCACTCTCTACATCATAGCTGTCGCTGTCACCAGTATCTTCGGACAAACCTTCGAGAATTTCCTTGGTGATTTTCTCTGTATTGGTCTCTGCCATCGCTATCAGGAACCCCAGATTCTTCTCCTCCTCGAGACTCAGCTTCGTCTCAGCAGGGATCTTCTTGCCTTCAGACATCTTCGGAAACGCTAAAAAATTGTTCCCGAGGCCGAAGCTTCAAAATCAAAAAGACCAGCAAATCTTAGCGCACAAGAGCTAAAAATTTTAGTGGGCCGAAGCAGATGGCAAGTGTGCGTACCAAATGAGTTTGCGGTGCGATCTTATTTATACGCCCAGGGCGCTGAAAATTGAAAGACCCCGCTTGTCAGTGAATGTTGCTATTCTAGCAAAGGGAAGGTGTTTTTTCGGACCTTCGGCTCAAGGCCTTCGTCCATATCGCAATCTGAATTTATTATTGACAAATTAATATTGCGAGGGGCTACTGTTGGGGGCCTTCGTCCTCCGAAGGTCCTCAAAAACATGATTTGACAATGTTTTCCAAGTGGATTATGTGAACAGGTATTTTTGGACTCAGAACTATGAATATGAAGCACGGCCAGGACGAAGCCTGAACCAGACGAAGGACGAGCGCAGCCGAAGCTGTGCGCAGGGAAGCTTCGTCGCGACAGCAGAGGGGGGAACCGACTTAAAGATGAAAAGACTGCGTGGGCCTTGACAAATTTCCATAAGCCATTAACAAATGTAATGGACATGGATGTAATTTTACGTGGGCTGCGTCCCGCGCCTATAAATAGATGAACAGTACTCCCGTACTGTTCACGCTGACTTGGCATTGGCATTTGCGTCACGCTTGTACTTTTTACCTTCTCTCAAGACCGAAGGTACATTTGTAATTTGAAATCATTTCTATTTCTTCATGTTAATAAAATAGAAATGATTCTATGATTTACATTTCATGTCTTGTATGAATCCTTCGTTATTACTTGTTATATTTACGAAGGTATGTTTCTTGTGACCTTCGTCCGGAACTCATTATTCCCGGAGGGGAATAATGTTTGGTAGGACGAAGGGCCTTAACATTTAACACTTTTTATGTTGCCTTGTTCTTAAATCCGAAGCATTTGAGAACAAGTCCCCAACAGTAGCCGAAGATCCTAAAGAAGGAGAACACCTTCGGCAGATCCTCTCAGGAGCAGCGCCGAAGCTATTACCTATAAAGCTTCGGCACAATGACAGATCTCGACACGAAGGGGTGAACCGACTTAAAGATGAAATGACTTAAAACCCCATGATGTTTTGTGTCATTATTGTAGTCAATTATAAAGGGCATAAATGTAATTTTACACAGGCTGCGCCTTGTGCCTATAAATAGATGAACAGTACCCCTGTATTGTTCACGCAATCCTGTGATCGCTGACGTATTACGCTGGAATTATTGTTTTCTGCCAAGGCGAAGGTATATATGTACCTAAATATTATGTTTTAATATTTAGATTCGTATAATAAAATATGTGAATAATGCTATATGTTTTCGGCATATCTTTCCCTAATGTTTTATATTCTATACTCCATTTTACATTGTTTTATAAATTTGATCACGAAGGTGTGACCTTCGTGATATTTTGTTCTTGGCCTTCGTCCGAAGTTCATTAAATCCTTGGGGAGATAATGCTTTAGCGGACGAAGGGCATTAATATTTAACATTTTATGTTGTCTTGTTCTTAATTCATAGCATTTGAGAACAAGTCCCCAACAGGGCCCAAAAAATGGGGACCATGTTCAATCGAACAGGTCGCGCGTGCTTGTGCAGGACCCTGTATGGAAACCAATGCTTCTGATCTCTTGAAAATGTGATCCAATCATATTTATAAAGGGTCACCTGTTTTAGTATCCTCATGTGCCACATGCTTACTGGTGGACAAGGCATCTTAATGATGTCACAATCGATTAGGCACAAAGTATCAAGTGATGAGAGTTTATTCAACTGCTTGGAGAAAGGGGATGGTTTTCTGATAGAACTGCACTAACTGAAGGCTAATAAGTGATGAAGGAAACACAACCGACCCATTCTCATCCCACAAATTGGCAATCACAGAGTAATTCAGGTTTTCAAACACTTCTCTAGACATGCATACCACATGGTTATCAAAGATCTCCATATACCAAGATACAAAAAGTTCTAAATATTCTAGCACTAGGAATAAAAGTCTGTGATGTTTGTAAAACTGACCTTACCATGCTATGATCACCATGAGTCCATTCTCTCCCAAGATCTTATTGTTTGGTTCAGAGTGTTGATAAGTTCCAAATCGCATCAACATAATTTAAAATTCTCTAATGAAGCAATGCTCATTATATGTTTCGAAAGTGTTATCCAATATATTGAATTCATTCTTTTGTTTCTGGCACTATAAAGTGTTGCATGTCCAGATGTTGTTCACTCATCAGACTCAAGTTGTAACACATGTGCCTTCATACTATTTATTCTTTCTGCTGCATGAATACAAACGTTCTATATTTGTCACAGTACACATACACCACATGGTGCTATGGAAATGATATCAGTTACCCGCAAGTTAGGAAATTCATGTGAAAAATGAGACGAAGATGTGTGGGATGATGCTATAATCTCTTGCATTTATGACTGCTCATATGTAATGTGCTCTTTACCAATGTCATAGCTTGGTGCACACCAATAGATTCCATTTTCGGTTGATAGTAATCTATGGTTATGATTCGTTTCATGAGATTTCACAAACATTTTTCATGCTCATGCTTCTACAAGTGGATCGTGGTGCTCCGCTTTCGACAGGTGCGAATCAGCGTCAATGCCTATCGCTTCGGATCATGGATGTAGCCTTTATACTATGCATGCCAGTACCCACTTGGCCTCAATGCGGGCACTAACAGGAAAACCTACTCTTTTGTATATAATAATCAAGCCTATGATGTTTAGGCCTTATGTCTTTTGGCTACATGGCTGTAAACTGTGTTATTTAAGTATTTGTGTAACTAATATCTTGTGACGAACTAGATGTATATATTGTATTCCATAAATGACTTCGGAGTTACCACAATGTATAATTTGGCAGTGCTTGTCGTTAGTTTGTTTCAGCAATATTACCTATGGTCATGTCGTATTCATTTATATATTACATGAATGGTAGAGCGCCTGAGAGAGCACTTCCTATTCTAGTTAAAATAAAGAGCAATACGCACGAGTGCCAAAAATATGCTAGAAGCAATAATAAGCAATCTATCTAACTATTCAAATGCAAAAAAACGCTATACCATTTTCAACCAAATAAATACAAATATTTTCCACTCATACGAATGATGATTATGATATTTTCTCTGATTTGTGCCGCAAATCCATCTGCTCTCTCAAATTCTAGTATACAGTACACTGACATACATAACTTGAGTACATGACCCGTCACCCGTTGGCCGTCGCTGCGAACACAGGTGGTGCGGTGCGCGTTCTTCTACACGGCGACGGCACCGGCGAGTGCGCCGGAGTCACCCACAGCCTCTCACAGGAATCCGTCTCTGCGGTCTTGCTCCTCGGCCTCTCTGTTGGCCGTCTGCACGGCCTTGAACCACAGAAACGCCTGAAATATGGACACGGACACTCTCCAGTCAGCGACAAAGCAGGCGCTGCAATGGGGGGAGGCATGCGCGGCGCGTATCTGGGACACGTACGGAGGTCGGGATGCCGGTGAAGACGAAGAAGCCCAGGAGCGGCGCGTACAGGGCGCTGTCGGGGCCGACGATCCCGAACACCGGCCGCTGGTTGGTGTACTCGAAGATGGAGCCGATCTGCGGAGCGGTTTCGTTTTCGTCAGTAAAGATTCTGCCGAGAGGACACGTACGCTCGGACGAGCGATGGCGACGAATTTCGCTAAGGCATAGAGCGAAATGGAAAATGGGTTCCGGCAAGCGCACCGCGGCGATGGCGGTGATCGTAGACGCGAGCAGGTACGCGTAGAAGGGGACCTGCCGGGCCTCCTGTCCACGCGCGGCCCCGCCCTCGCGCTCCCAGGGTGGCGGCTCGTCCGCGCCGGGCTTGGCCCACGCGGGGACCTGCTCCTCGGCCTCGCCCGGCGTCTTGCCCGTCGCGGCCAAGGCCGTCTGCAGCCTCCGGCGCGGCGACGGCCTGCCTAGGAGCGGACGGGCCTGGGGCCTCACGTTCGGACAGCCCGTGCTACGCCTTGAGGACGTGCACACAGAGGTGGAGACGGCCACCGCTGCGGCCGCCATGGAGACGAGACGAGCTTCTTCGCTCGGCGCGGCGCTGCGCGGCGCTTGGAGAATCGATACGAGAGGTGGTCGGACTCGGACGGCTGGCAGATGGGGAAGTGGATAGGTGGTGAGCGGGCGGTGACTCGGCCCGCGTTCGTGAGTGGCTAGGACGCGGACGACGTGGCGTGTGGCACTGTGGCCTCTGCCAGACTGCCATTGGAGACGTCTACGAAGAAGCCAATGTTACCGGGACCCCCATGCCCTCCGCTGAAGCTGACCCGATTATGGACGGTGATTCGAAGGACGGTGATGGACCTCGGCGAGCGCGTCGGGCAAGCTCACCCCCCGTCGGACCGTAGCTCAAGGTCCGACGACCGGGCGGATCTAGATTTTTTTGGCTAATGATGTCACAATGCAAGTAGTGTGTAAAAATGTTCCAAATTCAATTCAAAGTGTAATATCATAGAATGTAATACTACTTCTCTTCTCGAATATTTGTTGCATGTTTGTTCATTTTTGAACTAAAACACGGTAAATAAAAAAGAATGGATGGAGTATTAAATTAAAATAACATTATTTCAATTATTTGGGAAGAGAGCTAATTTTCTCTTTGAGAATCGTTCCATCATATTCATACTTATAAAATTTGTCAAGTTAAATTACTAATTGTCTACACATGTACACACTAAGCATGTACATGAACATGCAGTGATGAACTCATGAACATGCAGTGATGAACTCAACCAGCAGAGACCAAAATAAATACTCAAATATAAACTACCAACTTTGATCGCCGTTTAGTTAATTTATGAACTTGCTTGTACCTACGATCACCATGGACAGATGTGTCCTATCAAAAATCACTCAGAATATTCATGCACTTGCCAGCCAAAACCAGATGTGTCCTATCAAAAATCACTCAGAATATTCGAGCACTTGCCAGCCAAAACCAATCGATGCAGGACAACAGGACTGCAGAAGGATGCTTGAAACAGATGGGCTAGTCAGGACTCAAGAGGCAAGCTAATGCCGCATGCAGGCCTAGACTTATGAGAGGACTGATGTCCACCTACGTCATGGGCTGCTGTCATCTACAGTGGGTACTAACAAATATAATGGCCATTGTTAAGAACCATTGCTGTCCATGGACAACACTTCAGCCAACGTGGCTCCGCCCCGACGAGCGCATTATAGCAGTCGTCAGATTGACCATTGCATCCATATAGAATAGTCTTTTAATTAAAGATCCTTTTCTGAGAATGTTATTGATAAATGGGATCAGAGGTGACAATGAACTCTAAATTTTACACTATAAGATTTAAATATCGGATCAAATTATGATCAGACCATATTTCTATTCATTTTTAAACTAAAATTTGTTTAGGGCCCTACCATTTTGTGAATAATCATTTGGATCATGATCCGTTACCACTCCTATTTTTTGTACAGTCCATCTTCTCAGATGATGTTTACTCTACAGAAATATATTTTCGTTACTTGCTTGATTTTAGGTTTCATGTTGTTCCCTCCAATGAATGTTAATATTTCGTCTCTGTTTTATATTATTGTGTTGATATTATCTATTGAATGTGGGGGGGGGGGGGGATTTGTTGTCTTGGTGGCTCTGATGATAGTTGTTCGTTGTTGAAACTTCTTGTTGAGTTAGTTGAAAATTGGATTGTTGTTAGGTTGGTGGTCTCTAGAATTTTTGTTGAATGTGGTCGTAGCTGAATGTGAATGATCGATTTGGATGGGTTGTGTTGTTTCCATAGTGGAAGGGATAATATAATTGGTGAAGCAAAGCTTGATCCTAGACGACGTGATTGGTTGTTTTTGACCAAGACATTGATTTTTTGTTTCTCTTGTGCCTCTTCGATGCTTTTCTTTACTTCTGGACATATTTTTATGTGTGATTTTCTCCTTTTCCATGTATTATACAAAAAATGTCATCGAGTCTTAGTGGTTTGCGACTGCAAGTTCGTCTACCTCTCTGTCCTTTGTAGCTTGTTACATCTGTTGAATGATCTGTCATTATGATGACATCTCTTTTGAAAGTTATTTTCAATTGTTGTTGCGCTATCGCTATCAGTGTGGTTTATTTTATGAAAAGAGAGGGGGGTATTCGCTCTGAACAAATTGATCTAGGTTGATTGCGACTATACTTGATTAGGGCTCGAGCGCTTGTTTCTTCTTCGACTCTTTTTGTATGTTTTGTGTCTAATTTACAGAATTTATTCATGACTTCATAGAGTTTAGAAATTGTTTTTGGTGGTTCTCTAGTAAAGTGTGATGCACATTGATGACCATGTTGTCTTGTACATTGGGTACTTGTGCTTTGATTGAAATAGACCTTATGAAATATTGTGTTCAAGGTTCCTTTGGTTATTGTTTGCAGTTGAAAAAGACTACAATTGTAAGCCCCATTGGCTAAAATACTTGGAAGTCAATGAGAAGGTTGGCCTTCAATTGACCCAAGATTAGATTGACTTTAGGTGTAGCAAAGAATACCAATATTGCTTCATCACCTTCTCCTAATATTATTGCTGCTTCGAAGCTCGTTAGATCAGATTGGCCATCATAAGTTACAAGCATGTTAAATTTGTAACCTAGAGGCCATTGTGCCATTTGCATGTTTGTTGATAGTAAAGAGGTTGGATCAATGGAGATGAATGATTCTTGTGACCTTTTTTCTTGCAAAGCTTTTACTACATACCCTAGGTTATCATGAAGTATGTCATCTTGGCTAATATTGTGAATTATGTCTTTTAAGTGTCGAAGAGTGGCTTTGGCTCCCTGAATTTTTGCTTTAATGGTTTTCCCTTGCTCTTCTTCGGTAGTCTTTAAGTTTTGTCTGTTTGGCTTATAGATGGTTTTGCAATTCTCTAAGTCCTTGTTCTTATGTTTTATCTTGATTTTGGTTTGTTTGGATAAATTCTTGATTTTCAGGGTTGTTTTTATTTACACTAGATGGTGTCTTCTTCGAGAGTCTAGCCATAGTGTTTGTGGTTGTGCACGGTGTTAGCGAGCACACACAAACAGTGGATGCCAAATATTAGGAAACAAAGTAACTAGTCACAAACTAGTAGCTACAAACTTATTTGGATGAAAAAAAAGTTATGTCCGTGAACAGTATAGGGCGGGGTATTTATAGGAGGCAACAACTAATATGCAACGAATGGTTATTTTAGTGAATTGATATGTTCACTAAAAATAGGTGGAACAAACTTATTTTAGTGAATTGATATGTTCATCTTTTATTTCCTCGTTACTTTCGTTGCTTTGTCTAGCGCAAAGTTAATTTTGAAAGCTAATGTAAAACAATGAATGGTTGCTAGTTAGTTCCAAAGCATCGTGGGATACCTTTTCCTACGATAAAATCTTCAACAACCGGTTTTTTCTTAGTCATCAGAGAATAATAACGAAACAATGACCTATGGTCAGTGCCAAAGACGGATCCAGCGGTGGGGCGGGCGGGGCTCGAGCCCCCTACCACTTTGGATCCTATAGAGCCTCACTACAGTCTCTCGTAATCTAAAATATATATAATGTAATGTAGATTGAGTTTTTATATTATAGCAATTTAGTTCAGTCACTTCTAAACTTTTTTCTGGCTCAGTGCCTGACTCGGTACACCGCACTCCTCTAGAGCGATCCAATCTGGGTGCAAAGACAGGCCATGATCCTTACCTGACCGTCGCAGTTAGCAATAATCAAAGGCAAAGCAGATCCAGCCGTTGGCATTTGTAGTATTCAAAAGGGAATCCACTAGGACTGCAGAAGCCGGAAGAGTAGAACAGGTAATGTAATGGTAGCAATATTGGCAGGGGACAGGAGCTGCACCAAAAAGCTTATCGCTTGTTCTCCCTGTCATCTGCGAAAGGCCAACTTGGTTCAACACCCTGGCACCATGGCTTTTTCCTGCTTGTTCATGAATAGTTAGCGAGCAATGCAGAGGATCCGCTGCAATGGGGCCGTCCTCGGTTGCATCATTGTCAACTCCGATCACGATCAGAAGGAGGCTGACCAGCAACGAATTCCCATTTTGCATCGTAGTTCTTGTGCTGTGATTTCAACTTGGCGAATCATACACTACCACGCATAGTGCTAGCTTTGTTTGGAATATATACGTGCCTTGTTTGGGTGGGATACACTGTAGCAGCATGCCACCGAAAAGCTAACGCTATCTCCAACAACAATATTAATCATCTCATCTAGATCTAGCTCATATTATAAACTCGACTTTATAAACAATATATTTATACAGTATTTTGTACCGCTGCTAGCCATAGCTTAACATAACGATGCAATGCATGTAAGTTGACGAATTTTCATGATTCCTCGAGACTAGTTGGATTTTTAAACTTAAAAATCTGTTAGCTGCCTGGTGAATGCTAAATTCATTAAATATATGAAAGTTGAATTTCATCAATTGAACATTAATAAATATATCAATTAGATAGAAAATAAACCCATGGACCAGAAAAAATTATAAAGAACTAGAATTATTATTCCATGTTAAATGCTTAAACTTGATAACGTCATATAGTATTGATGAATTAGTCGGCTTCCTTATATACCATAATCCTAGCTCGCTCTGCCCCTGCATACACAAAGACATAAGACTAGCACAAAAGATCCAAAACCCTGGAAAATATGAGCTTCAACAAATCCTACAGGTGCAATAATGCAAGATAACATCACAATCAAAAGAAACCAGGTATCTGATGTCGCGTTCCCATGACTACACCGCCTAAACGGACCACTACAAGACATTACCACCTGCATGACACTGATGCGTACTCAAAGGGACATGACAAAGTACAGCTTGTGTGCCTGATAATCCGCTTCAATCCATAGATACTTATTTCACGGGGACCGCTCCTCACTTGGCCATCATAACCTTGACAAACTCCTCGTAGTTGATCTGGCCGTCGCCGTCGACGTCGGCCTCACGGATCATCTCGTCGACCTCCTCGTCGGTCAGCTTCTCGCCAAGGTTGGTCATGACATGGCGGAGCTCGGCAGCCGAGATGAAACCGTTCTGGTCCTTGTCGAAGACGCGGAAGGCCTCCTTGAGCTCCTCCTCCGAGTCCGTGTCCTTCATCTTCCTCGCCATCAGGTTCAGGAACTCCGGGAAGTCAATGGTCCCATTGCCATCGGCGTCGACCTCGTTGATCATGTCCTGCAGCTCTGCCTCGGTAGGGTTCTGGCCAAGGGAGCGCATCACCGTTCCAAGCTCCTTGGTAGTGATGCAGCCTGCAGAGGATGAGTAAACCAAACTTGGATTAGTATTGGGAAAAAACAATCTTCTCATCAAGGGGTCCATCAATATCACTGGTTTGTTTTAACAAAGTGCCAAATACAGTGGCGAATCTGTTAAGATTATGCGCAGCTCATAAAATGCACATTTTGGAGACACCATCATGACACATGACAATAGTGGACATGTCACAATGTGACAGTCACTTTCAGCAGCCCATCCAAATCACATGCATGCTCTTATTAAACAAAAACTTACAGTAGCAGGAAAAAAATGGTAAACAGACATTGCTCCGGAGGGAGTCATCTAAACTAGCACAATGTTGCATTACAACAGAAGGATGAAAGTTATTTCAAACAAGTACATGAGGAAATAGTAAAGTGACAGTCATTTTCACAATATATCAATGATGTTGGTCATCCACTACCAAATACAAGCGGTCCATTTATGGATCTATATCACATAATATCATGAACACTTGGGGAAACAATATAGTAAAAACCATCATCCACCTAACGGTGTAAAATGAAGAGATTAATGCATCACAGCTTTAATAAACTCAATCTGTTTCCTGACACTATAATGAAGCACCATGCTTACCAACTATTAATGTGTAATACTCACACCGTTCTTTTTATTTGTCGCGTTTTAATTCAAAAATGAACTAGCGGGGAACAAATTTTCGAGAACAGATGTAGAACAAAATAAAAATAATAACGTGTAATAGGTATGGCACAAATCATGCACTAGTTCAGCCTGTGTGTACAACTTGTTAGCACTATAGTAATTATTCAACAGAACAGTAAAAAGCTTCCAGAGATTATCAGTGATAGGAAGTGGCTAATAATGAGTGCTCCACAATCATGGGTTGGTCTAAGACTACACAGTAAGCACTTTACGACCAACTGGAAAGCTATCATATACCAAAACATACATTGATGAAACACAAACAAAGATACACATTTAAAGAAAATGTACAAAAGAAAAAAATCTAAAACAAAGAATGGCTACTGCTTAACATACTAGTAGACAACAACCGGATTAACAACTTTATTTCAAGGCATAGCTAGAATCCACATCCTCAGCTATCTTGCTCCAACATCAACACATTCCCTGACTGCCTCCAGCAGCTTAATTATATGCCCGTCTAAAACACTATTTTGAAAAGTAGACTGTAGCAGTGTTCGCAGAGTGGAGTTTGAATATGGGGATAGGGGATGGATAAGCTGCTTGCTCGAGATAGTCGTAGTCGATACATCTACTGGCACTAGATACGTAGATTATGCAACCACGCTGATAAGCTGACCCGCAAAGTTGAATTATCAGATCATGCTACGTTCGCTGTCCATTCCCTAGAATGCTTTACGAGACATTTGAATTCCAGCCTTGCTAGGGTAAGGCAATAAATTCTCGATCCCAAATCGTTCTCCCGCCGTGAGTAGAACTCCCAAAAACATCATTTTACTGCCCTGCCACCTGATGGTAAAATCTTAGACAATAAACAGATGGTAGCCGTAAATAAATACATAACCAGGTGCTAAATCGCTGCACGCAAATACGCCCAAAATACCATCGAATGTCCTATCGAGTATCGACTCAGAGATCACCAAATCCTAAGCACCACAGCACACGGCCGACCGGATCTAGAGCCCTACCAGCAACAGCTCCTACACGAACCCCACAATTCGTGCTGTATCGGGGCGGGACGGGAGCTCGATCCCGATCCGGCCGCGAGATCAAGGAGCCTAGCAGGGAGGAAAAGGGAGGGAGCCAGGTGGGTACCGTCGCCATCCTTATCGAAGAGGCTGAAGGCCTCCTTGAACTCCGCGATCTGCTCGTCGGTGAGCTGGTCCGCCATGGCAGAGGTCTGCGGCGAGGGCACGCGACGAGGAATAACCGAAGAAGGGAGGGGATGTGTGCTCGTGCTCGCGTCACTTTTGTTGATTGGCCTGAGCGGATGGGGAACGAGGTGGCCCGTCGCCCGGTCCGTGGGCCGGATTTATAGGCAGCGGTGAGTGTTATATTGTTTAAAGAGTTTAGGATATTAAAAATAAATTTAGTATATATTTTAGGAAGTAAATTATATTATTACGTAAGAACAGTACAGAAAATATTAGTAGGGTACTAAACTAAAAGCATCTTAAACTGGTGTCTTAAATTTGGTAAAAAAAATTATAAAACACCACCTTAAATATATTATACCATAGTGGCATGCCCTATAATCTAGATTCAGATTTAAAGTTGTATCCCTTCCAGCTAAGAAACGAACAAGAGGATTTAGAATATCCAAAAAAAACATTCCAAACGTTTCTGGTAAGACTATTCAGTAGCTTACTAATCTTTATTTTTATATTTAAACTCTATTTTATAAATAATACAGTGTACAATATAAAACATTGCAAATGTAATATGAGATTAGATTCTTAACTTTTTCATCCCATATTATTTTTTTATTCTGAATGATTTGTCCTTTAAATGATTAAATGAGTCCAAAGAGTTTGAGGGTCCGTCTTTATTTGTCATGTAAGATAACAGTGACGATGAAGCCTATAAAGAGTCCTGCTGATCTCACACTCGTAAAAAAATGTAATATTCTTTTAGATAACGTTGGGCGCGATATGGATAGTCGGAGTCTAGATAATTCACTTTCTGCTAGAGTTCATCGGAAGTACAAAGAGTGCATCATCGGGTATTTTAGATTGTAAAAGTCTGGTATTTCTGCAATTAAGGCTCTAATGTTTTATCCAAATCTCTGTTGGTGTAACAGATACAATCTGAAGTTTGCTGTAATGAGATAAGAGTACGACTCGTTTCTTGGACTATCCAAAAATACAGGAGCCTAGGGGTCGACGCCTCAACGGCTTGTAGTAAAACGGGTGCTAGATCGGATCGCCTGCCAATGCATTTGCTGCCAGCCAAAACCCTAGGCCACACACCCACGCGATCCGATCTAGCACCCATGCTTGTAGTAAATGGAAGAGCTTTGACTAATGGCGACACAAACAGGCTTGGGGTTCGATAGTTCTCCTCTGCAAGACAATGGAGGCAACACCAGCGACGGGGATCCTCGACCACCATCGCGACAGAATATGGCAGGAGGCGGCGGAACTCGGCGGAACTGTGATACGATGCAATACGCCGCCGCCATCGTAAATAACAACAACGAACGTATGTTCACCAATCACCAAAACCTCTCAGTAGATTAGCTACTCATCCTCGAGGGTATTTACTAATACATATTGATATTTTAGGGGCTTAGGTGTGATCCTAGACACCCACAGTTTCTATCGCAAAAAAACATTTTCATAATGTTTAAATGCAGTATGTGAACTGGTACGGCCGGTACTATGCAGGTTGTACTGGTGGGAAACTCAAGGGCGGGACGTGGTGGCTCGTCGCCTGGAAGATGGTCCAGACCCTATGGCTGCCCGAGAGGAGAGGCTGGTACGTGAACAAGGGGTAGGGAGCAATAATATCTTTATTACTTCTTGCCTATCTGGCATATTACAAAAGTCCTACTTATATAGGCCTATAGCCAACTGAAATCTCCTAACAAATAGGCTGATCTAAACAGCTTGAATCTCTACCTTAACAAACACCACTATAGCAGACTTATCCCTTCAGGCGGCCTAGAACTCGCCATCCTTATTGAAAGTTGCCTAGAGGGGGGTGAATAGGCAAGTTAAAACTTTTTCAACAAAAACTAGAAGCAAACTGGGTAAAACTAAATTGATCTCGAAATTCACCCAGTTAACTTTGGAAATGAGATGTTCTAAATGATCCACAGGGTTCAAAGTAGTAGATCTGAGAAGGGCACTTCTCAAAATCCACACACCAAAAAGATATAAACAATTCTTTCGCGTGATGGTGAGAGAACGAAGAACACAAATAAGCACAATAAACAAGATCACAAGAGACACAAGATTTATCCCGAGGTTCGGTCACACCACCAAGGTGCCCTACTTCCTCGTTGAGGCGCCCACAAAGAGCCGGGTCTCTTTCAACCCTAATCCTCCCTTTGCCGACCACAAAGGTCAAGCTCACACACTAATCTTTGCTCAAACGAGCGGGTAATACAAACTTTCTTGTGGTCTTCCACAAGATTTGGAGACTCACAAGAGACACCTAGTCGTCTAGGAGCTAGAAGCTCCAAGAGTAATGAATCCACAAAGAACTCGATGTAGTACCAAAGCTCGAATGAAGAAGAGCAAGAGAGATTTGGAGATGAAGCACAAAAACCGCAGCTCTCAAACTCACTCAAAGATTTCTCTCCAAAGATTTGAAATGGGAGAGGCAAGAGATGTGTGAGAGAGAGTGGGAGGTGTTCTTCAAGTTAGAAATGGAGTTTGGGTCGTGCTCTTGTGTGTGGGGAGAGAGGTAGGAGTGAGTATATATAGGTGGAGCTCAAAACTAGCCGTTGGGTAGATTTTTCTGTCTAAGACCGGTTGAACCGCCCCCTAGGGCGGTTGAACCGCCCCTGGCAGGTCAGGCAGACTGTCTGCCAGTCTGACTGTCAGACTGACTGGCAGACTGACCTGCAGACTGGTCAAGTTGACCAAGACCGGTTGAACCGCCCCTAAGACCGGTTCAACCGCCTGGGGCGGGCTGACAGACAGTCTGCCAGTCAGACTGGCAGACTGCAAGTCAGACTGCAAAAACAGGTCCTGACACCGGTTGAACCGCCCCTAGGGCCGGTTCAACCGGTATTGACCAGTGAGGTCCAGGAAAAAAACCCCGGCTGAACTTTTCTTGGACCCCGGTTGAACCTCTCTGGACCCCGGTTGAACTTGCCCTGGACCCCGGTTGAACCTGCCTGGACCCCAGTTGAAGTTGAAGTTCAGCTGGAGTTGAGAAAGTTCAACACAGCTGAAGTTCAGCTCAGCTACAGCTGAAGTTCAGCTCAGTTGCAGCTGAAGAAGCTCAACTCAGCTGAAAAGCTCAGCTGCAGTTTAAGAAGTTCAGCTGCTTTTCAACAAGAACACTCTAGGTTTCTCAAACCTAACCACGGTCAACCAAAGAATTTTAAAGAGATTTTTGGTTTTCAAAAATTAGCTTTTGAATATAGAGGCTTGAGCTTTGGCAAAACACCAACCTTCTTTTTGGATCCCCCTTTATAGTACGACGATTCCTATACTCAAGTTAAATAAAATATAATTAAGTAAACTCCTTGAGTAATTGGCGTCTCATGTGTGATTTCTCCATGGCGTTGCTTCATAAGGATCACAAACATCTTTGTATCACCTTTTGAAGCAAACACAAATCAAACCCTGTGACTTGTACCATATCACCTTGTATAAGTTCAAATCATGGCTTCAAGTCACCTCACTGATGCATCAACATGTTATAACTCTTCATAGCTGATTAGTTCATCGACTTAGTGCAAGTACTCTCTTCTTCACCTTAGCCATGGTACCTCGGTCCACAAGCCGTCGCTTGGCCTTCACCTTCGCTTAGTTCCTCGAAGCCCTTTCCTTGCTATCTTCACCCTATCAAGCCATTCTTGAGCCACATCATATTGAACATCCATTGAGAGAATCATTTCTTCAATATAGTGAACCTTGCTTGAATGCCATCTAGATATAACTGCTAAGATCAATCAAGCTTTAGTTTGATTCTCGTATATTCATATATGGACTAATAGTAATATGGTCAAGCCAATTCACGATTCCTCATATCTTATTCACTTTGGCTTGACCAATCCTCTTAATCACTTTATCCTCTATTCTGATCATATGTATGTAGTGATTTCTTAGGTCTTGTCCATATATTCAAACCAATATAGAGATCATATTGTATCCATTTGCATTGTCTCACTGGTTATTTAACCTTGTGTTGAACCTTCGTTCACTGTCATTATACACTATTCAAGTATGTTCATCATACTGAATTTCTTGTTCAACACTTAGCAAACTTGTTAGACCTTTAAATGTGTTGTTATCGAAATCACCAAAACTCACAAAAGGGATGAATGCACTTTCACTTATCCCTTCTCTTGTATGTCTGCCCGACCATAACATCTCTCACCGCCTTCAAGAACAGCTCGTCCTCGAGATGATGACCTGGGTACTGGTCTTGAACTTCTACAGTGGTTCCCATGTAGCCTACTCGGTAGTCATGCCTCCCCACTGGACGAGAACATGCCAAATGCCTCGCCGAAGACTGGCCTGTAGGACCTTGTCTGGTACTGGCAATAAGCGACCCTGTGCTGTTGGGGGCAATTGTGGAATCTCTGTCGGCGGAGTGCCGTGAAATGCCTTTAAGAGTCCCACATGAAAAACATCATGTAAACGAGCGCCGGTTGGGAGCTGAAGTCTATAGGCTACTAACTCGACTCGTTCCAAAACTTGGAAAGGACCTGCATACTTTTGAGAGCACCTAGAGGGGGGTTGTAACACCCGGCTTTAAGGAACAAAGCCAGGTGCATCTCATACATGCGCCAAAGAAGACAACATATATAATAACAGAGTGTATAGAGATAAATGTCATAAAACATCAGAGTATTTATTACATAGCGGAAGACTTATTATAGAATAAAGATAAATATAAATCAAACTAAGGATCGTCGGCGCCAATGTCAACTGAGAAACGCCACCTAGATCAGATCAAACTCCTCAGTGTTAGGTGGCTCCTCTTCGACCACCTGCTCTTCTCCTGTGGGGGGGTGTGAGACAGCAAGAGTGAGCTCACATACGTTCATGGCTCAACAAGTCGTGGGGAATAATGTGGCATGAACTCGCCAAAGGTGGGAGTTCATGAAGTGTAAGGCTGATCAATGAAATAGAGGCTGAAGCTGAGCATTGCTTTTATAAGTTGGTCAAAATTTTATTAGCAGTTACTAAGTGTAAGTGAATACCAGACCATAGTAATAATAAGTAAAAGTAATAATAAAATAATCCCAAACGCAATGAAATGACAGGTTAAGTTTAAGTTCCATATATTAATCATGTGAGTGTCCGAGCCGCTCATGACCGTGAGCACGGCTAGTATACCAGTTTTACACTCTGCAGAGGTTGCGCATCTTTACCCACAAGTCGTGTTACCCATTTGCCACGGAGTTGATCAGACTCCATACACCTCTACCAAGGAAGCGAGGCAGGGTACCACTACGAGGCCTTTACAAAGTTCCACTAGCTTCAGACTACCCGCTACAGTTTATAGGAAGCTCCAGTGCAGGGTTCTTGCCTGACCGCCATCGCAGCAAAATCAACCAAGGACCTCCCTACACTGACCACTCCCCTACTGCCCTTGCCCCTTTCGGGTAAGGTAGCCCTCCACTAGCTTTCCTAGTTAATCAGCCAAGGGCGTCCCATTAAACCCTTGTGGTAGCACTGTTTTCCCGGGTGGTTCTCCATGTTCCCATTAACATAATGATCTTAACATGAACATTGAAGAATAAAACAGATAACAATAAATAGTATAACAATGAGTGATGAATATCTCTATACCCAAATCCACATAAAGCAATAGCATGTACTACCCAAAACTTTAGTAGTAAAACCAGTGGTGAAGCAAGGTATAAAGATAGTCAAATCTAGGGTATCCTATTGGGTCCCAGCAAAATTATCCTATGCAGATCATTATGAATAATAAGAACATGAATGGGTAAAAGAAGTGATCAAGGGCACAACTTGCCTTCAATGAGCTCCTGCTCAGCTATCTCTACTTGTTGAACCTCAGAATCCTGTGTAGCTTGCTCGTCTACTCGCATCAACACAATACATACATAGTATAGCAGGAATTAACATTACACCAACCATGTAAATAAAATATACAGTAATAAACTAGACATTAAAATAAGATCACAGGAACTGGAATCATCAAATTTGGAGGTTTAGATTTTAAGTTATGGATTTTCTAATGTTTTATGTGCTTAATACAAGATTAAGCGCTAGATACATTTTAAATCATCTTTCATGTTAACACAGAGGCACTAATGGTTAGACCATAATATTATAAAAATTTAGGAACTGGAATGGACCAATTTGGAGTTCATATGAATTTTCTACAATTTAAACAAGTTTCTGCATTTAAATATGTACTAAAAACTATTTTCTAAATGATTTTCCTGGTTTTATTAATTATCTGGACTGGGCGTCATTTCCTGGAAAACTCAGGGGCTCAATCGCAAAAGAAACCGAGACACAAGCGCTGCACAGGGTGGACTGCGGGTTGGTTTTTAAATACTGGAAGGGCTCTTCTGAAAAACTTGCGGCCGAAGGGGTATCTTCGGATCCAAGCCGTTGGATCACGCGTGAACGGTTCGGATTTAAATAAATGTGAGCGCATCAGGGATCGTCCGATCAGAATTATACGGCTCGGATTTAAAAACCCCTGCGATCGCCTCGGATTGCCCGATCGCGATCGAACGGTCCGCACTCACCCTGGCCTGATCCGCCCCCGATCTAATCTACACCCTTGATTCCCCAATCTACGGCCAACACATCATCTTCAACCCTCGGCTGCCCACACGCAGACGCCGCCCGATTCCCAGTGTTCTCTCTCTCTTCCGCTGCTCCACCGGCATACACCCAGCCCGGACCAGAACACTACACCACCGTTCCTCAGCCGATCGACGCACCAGTGTTGTCTTCTATTATCCGACGCCGACCGAGCTACAGCTGCCAACCCAAGAACGCGTACATGGCGAGCGATGGCCTAGCGCGCTTGGACCACGATTCGGAATACGGATAGGATCGACGTGATGTAAGAATAATGGCGACTACGGTCTCCGGAATACGCGCTGAAGGAAAGATAGTAACACTCACCGGCGTCCAGTGCCCCAGGGAGAAATTGCTCGCCACCAGCCTAGCGTTCCGGCGCTGGAACGAGTACTGCTAGCGCAGGGGCCTCCTTCTACTCTCTCCCCCCTGTCCTGCTTACGCCGCGTCGAATAGAGGGCAGAGGCTACGAAGGTGACGGGGTTGAGATCTGAGAGAAAAATCTCCTCTATTTACGCAGTGAGGAGCCGGACGTAGCGGACGGTTGCAACAGATTTTCCTAAACAAACTCCCCATGGATTTCTACGATATGAGCTACGGCCATGAACCTGCAGAAGAGAAGTCCGATGGACCCCACGCGTCAATGAAACATGGCTGATGTCCTTGCTGAGGTCCTGATGACGCATGCTTCGGCCAACACAATAAAATATAATTGTTTGGAACGTGAGCCAGTGCTGTTGGTCAAAGCGGCTAGGTGCTTTTGGTCTGAGAGCCGTTTTGTTTCTTTCCTTTTCTATCTGTATTTCCTTGTTTTAAATTCATTTTTCAATTAGTGTTTAAATTACAAATTAAACTCTATTTTGAAATTTAAATACCAGTTCAGATGCACAGATCAAAATTCCAGCATGGAATACAATTTTGTTTATATTATTTATTTTATTCATCTATTGGAGCAAATGTTTCAGGTATGAAATGCACTCATACACAACACGTGTTATAGAATTCTTTATTACTCTTGCATGTATGTCGAATTTTAAAAGCATATTCAAAATTTGATATTCCCCCTTTTTCTTAATATTTCCAAACTAGGTATTACAAATCCTACCCCCCTTAAAAATAATCTCGTCCTCAAGATTTAAGAAGATCTAGGGAAAAGATGGGAAAAATCTATGCGAAGCTCTTCTTCTCTTTCCCAAGTTGCTTCATCTTCACCGTGGTGACTCTATTGGACTTTGCACATCTTTATCACCTTATTTCTTGTAACTCGAGTTAGAGTGTCCAAAATTTTGATAGGGTGCTCTGCATAAGTCAGGTCATCTTGAACACTAAGGTCCTCCAGTGGTAGCTGCTCCTCAGGTACCCTGAGGCACTTCTTTAGCTGAGATACATGAAATACATTATGTACATCTGATAGGTGATCGGGTAACTCCAGTTGATATGCAACTTCTCCCACTCGCTTTAAGATCAAGAAAGGTCCAATGAAGCGAGGGGACAACTTTCCTTTAACTTTAAATCTCCTCATACCCCGGAGTGGTGACACCTTCAAATAGACATGATCACCCTCCTTAAACTCCAGTAGTCTTCTCCTATTATCAGCATAACTCTTTTGCCTTGATTGTGCAATTCTCAAATTTTCTCTTATCATTCGAACTTGTTCTTCCGCCTCTTGAATAAGCTCAGGCCCAAAGAACTGTCTTTCTCCAGTCTGATCCCAATATAGTGGAGTCCTGCATTTTCTACCATACAGAGCTTCAAATGGTGACATCTTCAAACTGGCCTGATAGCTATTATTATAAGAAAACTCAGCATATGGTAAGCTCTTCTCCCAACTGCCACCATGCTTAAGAGCACAAGCTCTTAACATGTCTTCCAGCACTTGATTAGTTCTCTCTGTCTGTCCATCAGTCTGGGGATGGTAGGCTGAGCTAAAATTCAATTTTGTATCCAAGCTCTCATGCAACTTCTTCCAAAATCGAGAAGTAAACTGTGATCCTCGATCAGACACGATCTTCTTAGGCACTCCATGTAAACAAACTATCCGAGTCATATACAATTCTGCTAGCTTGGCTCCCGTGTAATTAGTCCTCACAGGTATAAAGTGAGCCACCTTTGTCAATCTGTCCACAATTACCCAAATAGAGTCATATCCTGCTGGAGTGCGGGGTAGTCCAACAATAAAATCCATACCAATTTCTTCCCATTTCCACTCGGGTATCTTCAATGGGTGCAATAGTCCAGCGGGTCTTTGATGTTCAGCCTTAACTCTTTGACATACATCACACTTAGCCACATGAGCAGCCACATCTCTTTTCAGTCCATACCACCAATACTTTTGCTTCAAATCTTGATACATCTTAGTGCTTCCAGGGTGGATAGAATAATCAGAATCATGGGCTTCTTTCAATATAGTCTCACGGAGGCTATCAATCTCCGGAACACATATCCGGTCTTTGAACCATATAGTACCTTGCTCATCCTCCGTGAATTCTGGAACTCGACCATCTGTGATTAGATCCGTAATCTCTTGAATCTTAGCATCACCAACCTGACCTTTACGAATCTTCCAACTCAATGGTAACTCCTTCAGTGTGAGTAACAATTCCCAGGTTGAGCTTCTCAAAATCTTTTGCTAATTCATCGGGTAGCTGGACAACGAAGGCAGAATGAACGTGCTCCTTCCGACTCAAGGCATCTGCAACCAAATTCGCCTTGCCTGGATGATAGTGAATCTCCAAATCATAATCCTTAATAAGCTCCAACCAACGGCGTTGCCTAAGGTTGAGATCCTTCTGAGTGAATATATACTTCAAACTCTTGTGATCCGTGTATACTTGGCACTTAGTTCCCATAATGTAGTGTCTCCAAATCTTAAGTGCATGCACAACGACAGCTAGTTCCAAGTCATGAGTGGGGTAGTTCAGTTCATGCTTCCGCAACTGACGAGATGCATAAGCAATCACATGGCCTTCTTGCATAAGCACACATCCAAGTCCTTGGCCACATGCATCACAGTAAATGTCAAATCCCTTCTGCAGATCTGGCATAATCAATACTGGGGGTGACATCAATCTCTCCTTCAATTGATCAAAGCTCTCTTGACATTTCTGATCCCACTTAAATTCTTTTCCTTTCTCCAAAAGCGATGTCATAGGCTTGGCAATCTTAGAGAATCCTTCAATAAATCTCCGATAGTAGCCTGCTAATCCCAAGAAACTCCGAATCTCAGTAACTGTAGTGGGTGCTCTCCACTCCATTATCTCCTTAACCTTAGCAGGATCCACTGCTATTCCTCCATTAGAAATAATATGACCAAGGAATGGCACCTTGTCGATCCAAAACTCGCACTTGCTGAACTTAGCATAGAGTTGATTATCTCGTAACTTCTGTAGCACCAACCTTAGATGTTGTTCATGTTCACTTTCATTCCTAGAATAGATAAGAATATCGTCGATGAACACCACGACGAACTTGTCCAAATACTCCATAAACACCTTATTCATCAAATTCATGAAATAAGCCGGTGCATTGGTTAATCCAAACGACATAACCGTAAACTCATATAATCCATATCGAGTCGAGAAAGCCGTCTTGGGTATATCCGATGGTCTAATCCTCATCTGATGGTAACCCGATCGGAGATCAATCTTCGAGAATACTCTAGCACCTCTCATCTGATCAAATAAATCCTCAATACGGGGTAATGGATACTTGTTCTTCACCGTAACATCATTAAGAGATCTATAATCCACACACATTCTTTGTGATCCATCCTTCTTCTGTACAAACAGTACCGGTGCTCCCCACGGTGAGGAACTCGGACGAATGTACCCAGCCTCTTGTAACTCAGTTAACTGCTTCTTTAGTTCCTTCAACTCCTCTACGGACATTCTATATGGCCGTTTAGAAATAGGGGCGGTTCCAGGTAAGAGATCAATAACAAACTCAACTTCTCTATCAGGTGGCATCCCTGGTAACTCCTCTGGAAAGACATCCGGAAAATCTCTAACCACCCGGATGTTATCACCAACAAACTCCTCAGGCATAAAGAACATTGCACGCATGGATGAGGAGGTTAGTGCAATATTAACTTGAAATCTTTCTCCTTTAGTGGTAGTGAGCTCTACGGTACCTCTACCACATGCTATAACGGCCTTTGCCTTTCTTAGCCACGACATACCAAGGATCAGATCTATACTGCTTGACTCTAATATTATAGCAGTAGCTCCAAAATCTCTACCCATAATGGTTAATGTCAATCTACGTGTCATTTGATTCGCCTCAACAGGCCCTTTAGGTGTAATTACTATCATTGGTTTTCTCATATTTAGCAGTGGTATTTCATTTGTGTTGGCATATCTAGCAGACATGAATGAATGTGTAGCACCAGAATCAAATAATATTGTCGCAGGAATTGCATTAACATAAAACATACCAATTACGAGGTCCCCACCATCAGGAGTATCATCAACGCTGACTTGATTCACCCTGGCTATAGAATATCCCTTGCCAGGGGTCTGTTGCTTGTTCTGAGCTGGAGTAGTAGCAATCCTCTGTGGGCAGACATTTGCATAATGACCAGTCTTCCCACACTTGAAACACGTAGTGCCTGGACTCTGTCCTGCAAACTTTGTCGGGGTGCTAGTGGGGGTAGCCTGTCGAGGAGGTGGAGTCCTCAGTGGTGATTGCTGAACTGGGCGCGGTCCTCCTGGTCGAGTCGGTGTACCCTGTGGTGAACTATAACGAGGACGAACACTGCTGCTACCCTGTCCTTGTAAGATAGCCTTCCTCTTCAAATCACCCAGTTGAACTGTCACACCCGGTTTTTAGAAGGCAAACCGAATGCGAACCATGTACGTGCCAGGATCAGTTATTCACGTACACAGCAGTTACATAACATGGACATCATCACACAGTGCTCAAATAGTATTAAAAAGGGAAATAATAGTCGATTACATCATACGTCTGAGACGTCCATATAGTTCTTACAATAAATCAAAGTGCGGGAAAGAAACGTAGATAACACGGCCTTCACAGGCAGCCGACTGGGGGTTGCCGCTAACCCACACCTAGAACTCGTCGTAGTCTTGGAACTCCTGGAAGTCTCCTTCCACAGCTTCATCTTCGCCTGAGCAGTGGTTGCAATGCTGACAACCTGGGGGGGGATTTGGTGTGTAGAGCAAGGGTGAGTACACATCAACATACTCAGCAAGCATCCTGTTTGGCTGTAGTGGACTAGCTTTATGTAGGGATAAGTCAAGCAGTTGCTTTTAGTTGGTCAGGTTATTACTTACTAGTAGAGAGCCAGGTTTTAACATTAACCCAAGTTATTAGCCCAATGTATCCTTTCCAAACGGAAAGAATACCACTTACCATTACCAAAATCATAATCAGAACCATCAATCTCATTGCCACCTGTACCAAAGTATCTCTGATCAAGTATCACTAATCTCTGGAGCTCCCTTGGCCGCTCATAACCGTGAGCACGGCTGATATATCAGTTTCATAACACTCTGCAGAGGTTGTGCACTTTACCCATAAGTCGTGATTCCCTCTCTAGCCCGGGCTTGCAAGACCCTTATTCACTCCCAAGGTGAATGGCTAGGGATTCACTACGAAGCCTTTACAAAGATTCCCCAGGGCTGTAGCCACCCGTTAGGTTTCCTAAATGTACCGCACTCCTCCCCAAGGGACAAATCAACCTTGGCAGAGCGAGCCGCATACACCGAGCCCCATTGACGGCACGACGGCTAAGCGATCTACACCCCGGATCCTCTAATTATTCAGCTAAGGGCACCCCATTCCACCCTCATGGTTGCACTGTTTTCCCGGGCGGTCATCCATTGAACAGGTCCTTACGGAGAGGCACTCGAGAAACCGCTCGAGTCCCCTTGAAGGCCATATAATCATAAATAAGACGGGAAAACAGCGTATCATAGATAATCACATCATGTTCATTGATTAGAGTTGAGCAATAACATCAGACTAAACAGTAATAATCCGACCCAAATAGGTAAACAAGGGCATGGATAACAAAAGCTAGTCAATCCTTAGGCATAAATGTGTAATGCGGGAGGTGAATTAAAGAATGAATAGGACCGAGATAGGTCAAAGGACACTTGCCTCCACCAACCGACTGCTGCTCAGGGGCTTCTCCTGCGAATTCCTCGGGCTCTTCGACCGGATCGTTCTCTATGCGAGCGCAAACATACATGCATCCACATATTTAATACAAAAGAACAGTACACCATACAAGGGAACAAGTAAAGCGAGTATGCATCAAGTATGACATTCGATATCGCATTCATTAAGGTTAGAAAGAAACGGGAAAGGGTCTCGCGGGGGGGGGGGGGGGGGGGGGTTAAAGCTTATGCACTAATGATCAGTTACAATTGGTTCCTAACAAAAGAATTCTGTTATATACACTAATGGAAACCTAATCATTTTAAGTTGATCAACATTGAACGAGATAAACAATTAACTAAATGAATCAACTAGCGCAACGAAATTCTAAATTAAACTTCCTATTTCAATAGCATGAACAATGATTAGCCTACCTAAAATAAAATAGCTATGATAACAGAAAGTAAATAAAATAAAATAAAAAAAATAAAAAAAAACAGAGGGGGGGGGGCGGTTGAACCGGCCCTAGGGCGGTTGAACCGGCCGGGGGCTGGGCGGCCGAGCAGGGGCGGCCGAGCGCGGGGGAAGGGCGGCTGAGCCGGCCCGGTTGAACCGGCGGCCAGGACCGGCCGAGCCGGGGGCGCGCGGGGGGGGGGGGGGTCGGGCTGGCCAGGCGGCCGAGCCGGCCAGGCGGCCAAGCGGCCAGGCGCGCGGCCAGGCGGCTGGGGGCTGGCCGGGGGGCAGGGCGCGGCCGAGGGGCGCCAGGGCGCGGCCGAGGGCCGGCCGGGCGGCTGGGCTGGTGCGGCCAGGGGCGGCCGAGGGCCAGGCGACCAAGGGCGGCCAAGGGGAGAGGAGAGGAGAGGGAGGGAGGAGAGGGAGGAGAGAGGAGGGGGGGCTCACCGGCGTTGGGCGGCCGACGGCGAGGGCGGCGGCGCTAGGGCAGGGGGCGGGTAGGGGCGGTGGCGGCTTAGGGTGGGGAGGGAGAATGAGAGGGAGAGAGAGGGGAGGTTGGGGGAAAAGGGGAGGTGGGGGGGGGCGGCTGGGCCTATTGGGCCCAAAGGGGGGCGCGCAGGGGGCGGCTGGGCCGGCCAGAGACGGCCCACGACGCGGGAGAGAGAGAAAAAGAGGAGAGAGAGAAAGAAAAAGAAAGAAAGAAAAGGTTTTCTCCTTATTTTCGAAATCCGATCTTTCTAGATGAATGCATTTGCACTTTCAAACAATCAAAGAATGCATAGTTCGGCATGGTGCATCAAACAACATAAAACAACTCTAGGGTTTTTCTTTACACGGGAATTCCAAACCGAATCCCGCTAGCTTTGGAAAAGATCAAGGCCTAGCGAGGGAAAAAAAGAAAAAGAAAAGGTAACGCCCGAATTTGGCGAGTAAAGAAAAGAAAAAATTCAACTGCAAAATTCGGGGCGTTACAAACCTATCCCCCTTAAAAGAATCTCGCCCTCGAGATTCAGGGCTGGCTAGCAAAGAGCTCTGGGTACTTGGCCATCAAATCATCTTCACGCTCCCAGGTTGCTTCTTCCTCAGAGTGGTGATTCCATCTAACTTTGCACATTCTGATGGTCTTCCTTCGGGTGACTCTGTCTGCAACCTCAAGGATCTGAGCTGGCTTCTCAACATAGGTCAAGTCCTCCTGGACTTCCAGACCTTCCACTGGCAACTGCTCTTCTGGCACACGCAAGCACTTCTTCAACTGAGACACATGAAAGACATCATGCACAGCTGACAACTTCTCTGGCAGACTGAGCTGATAAGCTACTTCTCCACGCTTTGAGAGGATCTGGTACGGACCAATGTAGCGGGGTGCTAGCTTGCCTTTCACTCCGAATCTTCTGACTCCTCTGATCGGTGACACTTTTAGATAGACGAAGTCTCCGACTTCAAAACTCAGCTCTCTTCTTCTTGTGTCTGCGTAGCTTCGCTGCCTCGATTGCGCTATCTTCAGATTCTCTCGGACCATCTTGATGTTCTCTTCAGCTTCAAGTAGAATGTCTGGCCCAAACACTTGCTTCTCTCCAGGCTGATCCCATTGCAACGGAGTTCTACAACTCCTTCCATAAAGCGCTTGAAACGGTGACATCTTCAAACTGGCCTGGTAACTGTTGTTATAGGAAAACTCTGCATAAGGCAATCTCTTATCCCATCCGGACTGATCTTGTAGCGCACAGGCTCTCAACATGTCTTCAAGAATTTGATCGGTTCTTTCGATCTGGCCATCTGTCTGCGGGTGATAAGCTGAACTGAAATTCAGATGCGTGCCCAAGGCTTCATGCAACTGCTGCCAGAAATGAGAGGTGAACTGCGTTCCTCTGTCTGACACTATCTTCTTCGGCACACCATGAAGACAAACGATCCGAGACATATACAACTCTGCCAATACTGCACTGTTGTAGCTGGTCTTGACAGGTATGAAGTGGGCTGACTTGGTCAAACGGTCCACCACTACCCAAATGGAATCGTAGCCGGCCCGAGTGCGAGGCAATCCGACTATGAAATCCATACCAATTTCATCCCATTTCCACTGAGGGATCTGCAACGGTTGCAACAATCCAGCAGGTCTCTGGTGCTCTGCCTTAATTCTTCGGCAACTATCGCACTTAGCCACATGCCCTGCGATTTCCCTCTTCATTCCATACCACCAGAATTTCTTCTTCAGATCCTGATACATCTTCTCACTGCCAGGGTGAATCGAATAAGCTGTCTCATGAGCTTCCTTAAGAATCAACTCCCGAATAGACTGGACATTGGGAACACACAAGCGGTCTTTGAACCATACCACGCCTTCTGCATCTTCTCGAAAATCTTTGCCTCTGCCATCTAGAATCAGTCGCCGAATCTCACTCATCTTTTCATCATTCTTCTGCGCTTCTTTGATTTCGCGCTCCAAGGTAGGTTCCAATTCAACTGTGACTCCTCGCGAATTATTCAGAAATCCGAGACTCAACCTGTCGAACTCCTTGGCCAACTCATAGGGCATCGGACGAGCGACCATCAGATTGACTTGACTCTTTCTGCTCAAAGCATCTGCCACTACGTTTGCTTTGCCCGGATGGTAATGAATCTCCAACTCATAGTCTTTGATCAACTCTAACCATCTTCGCTGTCTCATGTTCAATTCTGACTGAGTGAATATGTACTTCAGACTCTTGTGATCTGTGTAAACATCGCATTTCTGTCCATACAAATAGTGTCTCCATGTCTTCAGTGCGTGAACCACTGCTGCCAACTCTAGATCATGGATTGGGTAATTCTTCTCATGAACCTTCAACTGTCGGGACGAGTAAGCCACAACTCTTCCCTCTTGCATCAACACGCATCCCAAACCTGTGTAACAAGCATCACAGTACACAGAGAAGGGCTTGTGCACATCAGGCAAGACTAGGACAGGCGCTGTAGTCAACTTCTCTTTCAGCGCTTCGAAGGCCTCTTGGCATTTCTGGGTCCACTTGAACTCAACCTTGTTGCCTAGCAATGATGTCATTGGTTTCGCAATCTTCGAAAACCCTTCAATGAATCGCCGATAATACCCGGCCATTCCAATGAAGCTCTTAATTCCTCGAGCATCCGTTGGCGCTTTCCAGTTCAGAATGTCTGCCACTTTCTTCGGATCCACAGCCAATCCTTCTTTGTTGATTATGTGACCCAAGAACAGGACTTCACTGATCCAGAACTCACACTTGCTCAACTTTGCATACAACTGGTGCTCTCGCAATCTCTGCAATACCATCCTCAAATGATCTGCATGCTCTTCTTCGCTTTGAGAATAAATCAGAATGTCATCAATAAATACCACCACAAACTTATCGAGGTAATCCATGAATACATTGTTCATCAGATTCATAAAGAACGCTGGCGCATTGGTCAAACCAAAAGACATCACAGTGAACTCATACAACCCATACTTGGAAATGAATGCCGTCTTCGGAATGTCCGAAGGTCGGATCCTGAGCTGATGATAACCTGACCTCAGATCAATCTTGGAGAACACACTGGCTCCTCTCAACTGGTCGAACAGATCTTCTATTCTGGGCAAGGGATACTTGTTCTTGATCGTGACTTCATTCAAAGCTCGATAATCGATACACATCCTCTTGGTGCCATCTTTCTTCTCCACAAACAGGACAGGGGCGGCCCAAGGCGAGGTGCTTGGCCGGATGTAACCTTTCTCTGACAGCTCATCAATCTGCTTCTTAAGCTCAACCAATTCTGGTCCGGATATTCTGTAAGCTCTCTTAAAGATAGGGGCGGTTCCAGGAAGAAGCTCTATGGCAAACTCAACTTTCCGCTCTGGTGGCATACCCGGTAAGTCCTTTGGAAACACATCTGGGAATTCAGACACAACCTTGATACTCTCAATTGGGTCTGCTTCACTGCTATCGACAGCCATCTGATAACAACTTCCTTTCTTTGGCTTAGGCGGGACTAACTCGGTCACCACTTCCTCTCCTAGTGGGGACACCAACTTGATTGTCCTTTTATCACAACTGATAACTGCCTGATGCTTATCTAGCCAATTCATCCCTAGGATGACATCTATTCCCTGAGTACCCATTACTATAAGGTTAGCGGGAAACGCTATCCCCCTTATTTCCACACTTACATTCAAACAAATGCTATCAGCTCGAATTCTACCACCAGCTGAGTCAATTTGAATAGGGGTTGACATGGTAGTAATTGGAAGATTATGTGCTTCTACCCATGATGCAGTAATGAAAGAATGCGTTGCTCCAGTATCAAATAACACTTCTGCAATATGGGAGTCGACTGGGAACATACCTACTATCATGCCGGGGGTCTCCTGAACTGCTTCAGCCTCCAAGTGGTTCAGTCTCCCATGATTATAGCGCTGCTGAGGGCGGTTGCCTGATCCAGACTGAGACGCATTCTGCTTTGCTGGGGCATTGGGGCCTGACTGCTGCTGGGCTGCCTTCTTCGGACATTGCATCACCCAATGGCCTTGCTCTCCACAGTGGAAACATGCTCTGTTTCCAACCTGAGCTGGTGCTGCCTGATTGTTCTGCTGGCTTGCTGGGGCAGGAAGACGGGGTGTCTGCTGATTCTGCCTCTGAAACTGACCTCCTCCTGATTGATTGCTCTGACGATTCTGGTACTGATGCTGAGGATACTGCCTTTGGAACTGCTGATACTGCTGACGCTGCTGATGCTGCTGAGGTGGACGCTGGTTCTGCCTGAACTGCTGAGGTTGATTGCCTGAGAAACGAGGACGGCTGCTGCTTCCAGGCTGGGGTCCACTGATCTTGCGCTTACGATCCTCCATCTCCTTACGCTTCCTTTCTGTCATGATTGCTCTATCAATCAGGTGCTGAAATGTCGGAAAGGTATGATTCATCAGTTGGTACTGCAGAGGGTCAACCAATCCTCTCAGGAAACGGTACTGTCGCTTGGCGTCGGTGTTGACATCCTCAGGAGCATAGCGAGACAACTGCAGAAACCTGTCTCGATATTCACTGATAGATGATGACCCTTGCTTAAGGGTCAGGAACTCCTCCTTCTTCACTGTCATCAGACCTGCAGGCACATGGTACTGACAAAAGCTACCTCTGAACTCTTCCCAGGTGATGGTGTCGGGGTCGGCATGGGTGGCGAGGTAGGACTCCCACCACGATTGGGCTGCTCCTCTCAACAGACGGGGACCATACAAGACTTTCTCCCTGTCGTCACACTGAGCGGTATGCAACTCCCGCTCCACAGTGCGCAGCCAATCTTCAGCATCCATGGGGTCAGAAGAGTGAGCGAACGTTGGGGGATGACCTCTCATGAATTCAGCACGCTTGTCTCTGGGCATCTGAGGCATCTGAGGCTGAGGTGGGGCTTGCTGCTGCTGCTGCTGCTGAATGGCGGCCAGAGTCTGACCGATGGCCTGAACTGCCTGAGTCTGCATCAGAAACATCTGCTCGATCGACATCGGGGGCGGGGGCGGCAGCTGCTGCTGCTGGGGCGCCTCCTCCTGCTGACCGGCTTGCTCCTGCTGAGCACGCCTTCCTCCTCTGCGCCTGTTCTCTGACATCTGCAGAATGCAACCACACATCAAAACTGGTCTAGCAAATCTTGCAGCATAAGAAAAGAGAATATAATTCTTCATCAGCACTGAACAGATGAGCGTCTTCACTGATCCAACACAGGCCACACAGCTTCTCAGATAAAGAGGAGAGTGGAATAAAAGGTTTCCCAACTATATAACTAACTCCATTAACATAATAGGTAAACCAAAATGCAGGGGATACCCACACTCTGGTGACAATCATTACAAAGATCCAAACCAAACATAGTTCATCATGACAAACATAAATGCACAGGATATAGCAAACTACCCTGTCTAACTAAGACTAACTAAGACCGAGACTAACGCTAAGACTGAAGCTTCTATGTATATATATTTCGTATTAATTACAAGATCCAACTCTAACGATCTATGGTTCTAGATTTATCTTGGTCTTGCAGTCGGGATTGCCATAAGACTGGTGTCCACGCTGAGGTGAGCGGTACGGGTGCTGAGTCCCGACGGGAGCGGGGGAACCACCATCCAGATGACGACGTTCCGCGCGCTCAGCCCGCAGCAGGGCGATCTCAGCACGAGCCCTACTCAGCTCGTCTAATGCATGGTCCAGCTCCGTGTTTAGCACGGCGGCTAGGTTGACTGTGCTGCTCAACCTAGGATTGTCCTCACCAGCAGGTGAAACAATCACGCCTCCTGTGCTGCCAGATGGACGGCGGGGGTAATACTTCAGGTCGAGACCGTCAGCTGCCCCACCGAAAACCGAGCAGTAGTGCGAAAGCGCACGCCGTGCAGCATCTTGCATGGCTGCCTCAGCTGAGTCCCGTTCAGAGATAGAATAGTGCTCTGAGCAGGCCTCCGCACCCTGGAGACTGTTCTCCGGGCAGCGCACCAAGCAGGTTGCCTCCCAGCGGTCCGGGTAGACCCCGCGACTGTGCTGGTAGACCACACAGCGATACTCGATGGACCAAGTATACCGGTTAAATGCCCGACGTAGCAGGGTGTCGAGCGCATCGTGGAAGTGACACCCGCGAGCAGCGTCGCGAGTGATGGGTCGAGCAACCCATCCTTCCGGCTCAGGGTTAGCAGAGAAGTCGGTGTCGTGGCTCGAGCTGTCGTCGCCACCTCCGTCGTCTGGGTCTCCTCCAGCAGCTACTCCAGAAGCTGGGGCACCCAGTGGTGATGCAGGGGGCGCCTCCAGAGGAAGCACAGGGGAGCAGCTCCTCACAGACTCTATCTCCTGGTGGAGCGAGAAAGAAGAGCCCTGCTGCTCCTGTCGTCGATGTTCCTGCTCCTCATGCAGGCGGTGGTGCAGTCTCTCCAAGTGGCTGGACTGTCCGGCCACGGGACGGCGAAGCGGACGCTCAGCAAGGCGGGAGGGTAAGAAGGGGATGACAGACTTTCGTGCAGTGTGTCTAAGTCGAGCCATCTACAAAAGACATCGCAAGCAAAAGGGTGAGAACAGAATTAATATGACCAGCAAGTAATGAATCATAAATAAATGAAGGATCAGAATAAAACATAATTTTCAGCAAGGTATAATATATGGTAGAACATAGGTTTGGTCAGTAGGACCAACTTTTGAAGGGATATCAAAGTCAAGGCAGGGACAGAGGTCTATAATCCTTAGGACGACCATTCTACTCTAGGTTAGCGGTCCTACAGTCAGCACGGCTTTGATACCACTTATGTCACACCCGGTTTTTAGAAGGCAAACCGAATGCGAACCATGTACGTGCCAGGATCAGTTATTCACGTACACAGCAGTTACATAACATGGACATCATCACACAGTGCTCAAATAGTATTAAAAAGGGAAATAATAGTCGATTACATCATACGTCTGAGACGTCCATATAGTTCTTACAATAAATCAAAGTGCGGGAAAGAAACGTAGATAACACGGCCTTCACAGGCAGCCGACTGGGGGTTGCCGCTAACCCACACCTAGAACTCGTCGTAGTCTTGGAACTCCTGGAAGTCTCCTTCCACAGCTTCATCTTCGCCTGAGCAGTGGTTGCAATGCTGACAACCTGGGGGGATTTGGTGTGTAGAGCAAGGGTGAGTACACATCAACATACTCAGCAAGCATCCTGTTTGGCTGTAGTGGACTAGCTTTATGTAGGGATAAGTCAAGCAGTTGCTTTTAGTTGGTCAGGTTATTACTTACTAGTAGAGAGCCAGGTTTTAACATTAACCCAAGTTATTAGCCCAATGTATCCTTTCCAAACAGAAAGAATACCACTTACCATTACCAAAATCATAATCAGAACCATCAATCTCATTGCCACCTGTACCAAAGTATCTCTGATCAAGTATCACTAATCTCTGGAGCTCCCTTGGCCGCTCATAACCGTGAGCACGGCTGATATATCAGTTTCATAACACTCTGCAGAGGTTGTGCACTTTACCCATAAGCCGTGATTCCCTCTCTAGCCCGGGCTTGCAAGACCCTTATTCACTCCCAAGGTGAATGGCTAGGGATTCACTACGAAGCCTTTACAAAGATTCCCCGGGGCTGTAGCCACCCGTTAGGTTTCCTAAATGTACCGCACTCCTCCCCAAGGGACAAATCAACCTTGGCAGAGCGAGCCGCATACACCGAGCCCCATTGACGGCACGACGGCTAAGCGATCTACACCCCGGATCCTCTAATTATTCAGCTAAGGGCACCCCATTCCACCCTCATGGTTGCACTGTTTTCCCGGGCGGTCATCCATTGAACAGGTCCTTACGGAGAGGCACTCGAGAAACCGCTCGAGTCCCCTTGAAGGCCACAAATATAATCATAAATAAGACGGGAAAACAGCGTATCATAGATAATCACATCATGTTCATTGATTAGAGTTGAGCAATAGCATCAGACTAAACAGTAATAATCCGACCCAAATAGGTAAACAAGGGCATGGATAACAAAAGCTAGTCAATCCTTAGGCATAAATGTGTAATGCGGGAGGTGAATTAAAGAATGAATAGGACCGAGATAGGTCAAAGGACACTTGCCTCCACCAACCGACTGCTGCTCAGGGGCTTCTCCTGCGAATTCCTCGGGCTCTTCGACCGGATCGTTCTCTATGCGAGCGCAAACATACATGCATCCACATATTTAATACAAAAGAACAGTACACCATACAAGGGAACAAGTAAAGCGAGTATGCATCAAGTATGACATTCGATATCGCATTCATTAAGGTTAGAAAGAAACGGGAAAGGGTCTCGCGGGGGGGGGGGGGGGGGGGTTAAAGCTTATGCACTAATGATCAGTTACAATTGGTTCCTAACAAAAGAATTCTGTTATATACACTAATGGAAACCTAATCATTTTAAGTTGATCAACATTGAACGAGATAAACAATTAACTAAATGAATCAACTAGCGCAACGAAATTCTAAATTAAACTTCCTATTTCAATAGCATGAACAATGATTAGCCTACCTAAAATAAAATAGCTATGATAACAGAAAGTAAATAAAATAAAATAAAAAAAAATAAAAAAAACAGAGTGGGGGGGGGGCGGTTGAACCGGCCCTAGGGCGGTTGAACCGGCCGGGGGCTGGGCGGCCGAGCAGGGGCGGCCGAGCGCGGGGGGAAGGGCGGCTGAGCCGGCCCGGTTGAACCGGCGGCCAGGACCGGCCGAGCCGGGGGCGCGCGGGGGGGGGGGGGGGGGGGGTCGGGCTGGCCAGGCGGCCGAGCCGGCCAGGCTGCCAAGCGGCCAGGCGCGCGGCGAGGCGGCTGGGGGCGGGCCGGGGGGCAGGGCGCGGCCGAGGGGCGCCAGGGCGCGGCCAAGGGCCGGCCGGGCGGCTGGGCTGGGGCGGCCAGGGGCGGCCGAGGGCCAGGCGGCCAAGGGCGGCCAAGGGGAGAGGAGAGGAGAGGGAGGGAGGAGAGGGAGGAGAGAGGAGGGGGGGGGCTCACCGGCGTTGGGCGGCCGACGGCGAGGGCGGCGGCGCTAGGGCAGGGGGCGGGTAGGGGCGGTGGCGGCTTAGGGTGGGGAGGGAGAATGAGAGGGAGAGAGAGGGGAGGTTGGGGGAAAAGGGGAGGTGGGGGGGGGGGCGGCTGGGCCTATTGGGCCCAAAGGGGGGCACGCAGGGGGCGGCTGGGCCGGCCAGAGACGGCCCACGACGCGGGAGAGAGAGAAAAAGAGGAGAGAGAGAAAGAAAAAGAAAGAAAGAAAAGGTTTTCTCCTTATTTTCGAAATCCGATCTTTCTAGATGAATGCATTTGCACTTTCAAACAATCAAAGAATGCATAGTTCGGCATGGTGCATCAAACAACATAAAACAACTCTAGGGTTTTTCTTTACACGGGAATTCCAAACCGAATCCCGCTAGCTTTGGAAAAGATCAAGGCCTAGCGAGGGAAAAAAAGAAAAAGAAAAGGTAACGCCCGAATTTGGCGAGTAAAGAAAAGAAAAAATTCAACTGCAAAATTCGGGGCGTTACATGAACACGCTTGTGTTCAATAGCAAGAGCCTTATCCAGTAGCCTCTGAAATGATGGAAAGGTGTGTGCAACTAGTGCATACTGCAAGGGTCCATTAAGTCCTTCAATAAAGTGCTCCTGCTTTCTTTCATCCTCAGCAACTTCCTCCGGAGTATACCTCGACAGCTGAATAAATTTGGCTCTGTACTCGCTGACCGACATACTGCCTTGCTTCAATGACAGAAACTCCTTCTTCTTGATCTTTATCATCCCAGCTGGAATATGGTAGTTCCTGAACTGTGTGCTAAACTCTGCCCAGGTAATAGTATCAGCAGCGTCATGGGCAGCAGTATAAGAATCCCACCAGTCAGCAGCAGGACCAGTCAGACGTCCAGAAGCATATAAAACCTTCTCCCGGTCAGTGCATTGTGCAATATTCAGCATCTTCTCAATTGACTTCAACCAATCGTCTGCATCAAGTGGATCTGGCGAACTGGCGAAGGTCGGTGGCTTATGACTCATAAACTCCCGGTGCTTATCACGAGGTGGAACTGGTGGTGGTGGTGGAGGCAATGGCACTTGTTGCTGCTGTTGCTGTTGTTGTTGCTGTTGTTGAAGTTGTTGTTGTAGCTGCTGTTGTTGCGCCCTCCTTTCTTGGCGTATCTCATCTCTCTCCTGGCGCAACTCCTGGCGTATATCTTCTCTTTCCTGACGCATCTCTTGGCGTTCTTGCTGCATCTGGGCACGCATATCAGCCATAGTGTCCGCCATTTGCTGCATCACCGCCATCTGAGCAGCAACCAGTGGGTCAACTCCGCCTGGTGGAGGGTTAGGAGGATTCATCTCTGCTGGTTGTGGCTGAGGTTGTCTATATATCCTTCGAGTGTGTCGGTTAGGAGGCAAATCAATTCCACCACCCCTCCTGGTATTGACCATCTGAGTTAGATACATAAGGTAAGAGAATAGTAGACAAGGCAGTAATTACAAATCATGTTACTTTGGGGGATTTATTAGCTAAGTAGTTTAATGTTTTACCTACCATAGCTAATTTATTACCTTATGGTGGTACATACTAAGATGTCCATCTATAATAATTCAGTCAATCAAAGAAGCAAATCAGGCATTGATCATCAGAACAATCAACCATCATTTTTAAATAGAGAAAATAGTTTTGATTTTTTTGTCTTAGGCCTCCTATCTCTTAGAGAAGTCATAAATATAGGATTCCAAAGTGTGAAATCCATCTTATCTTAGAGTAGAAAAGATAAGAATGATCAGAGTGGAACAGTAGAAGGTGAGACAGGATCAAGTTAAGTATAGAGAGATTCAGAGTAAGGTAAGTATAGAATGAATCAGAATGAGATAAGTAGGTAAGGGTTGTCCATTTCTATCTAGGTCTCGTCCTACAGTCAACATTTCCTTTGATACCACTTCTGTAACACCCGGCTTTAAGGAACAAAGCCAGGTGCATCTCATACATGCGCCAAAGAAGACAACATATATAATAACAGAGTGTATAGAGATAAATGTCATAAAACATCAGAGTATTTATTACATAGCGGAAGACTTATTACAGAATAAAGATAAATATAAATCAAACTAAGGATCGTCGGCGCCAATGTCAACTGAGAAACGCCACCTAGATCAGATCAAACTCCTCAGTGTTAGGCGGCTCCTCTTCGACCACCTGCTCTTCTCCTGTGGGGGGGGGGTGTGAGACAGCAAGAGTGAGCTCACATACGTTCATGGCTCAACAAGTCGTGGGGAATAATGTGGCATGAACTCGCCAAAGGTGGGAGTTCATGAAGTGTAAGGCTGATCAATGAAATAGAGGCTGAAGCTGAGCATTGCTTTTATAAGTTGGTCAAAATTTTATTAGCAGTTACTAAGTGTAAGTGAATACCAGACCATAGTAATAATAAGTAAAAGTAATAATAAAATAATCCCAAATGCAATGAAATGACAGGTTAAGTTTAAGTTCCATATATTAATCATGTGAGTGTCCGAGCCGCTCATGACCGTGAGCACGGCTAGTATACCAGTTTTACACTCTGCAGAGGTTGCGCATCTTTACCCACAAGTCGTGTTACCCATTTGCCACGGAGTTGATCAGACTCCATACACCTCTACCAAGGAAGCGAGGCAGGGTACCACTACGAGGCCTTTACAAAGTTCCACTAGCTTCAGACTACCCGCTACAGTTTATAGGAAGCTCCAGTGCAGGGTTCTTGCCTGACCGCCATCGCAGCAAAATCAACCAAGGACCTCCCTACACTGACCACTCCCCTACTGCCCTTGCCCCTTTCGGGTAAGATAGCCCTCCACTAGCTTTCCTAGTTAATCAGCCAAGGGCGTCCCATTAAACCCTTGTGGTAGCACTGTTTTCCCGGGTGGTTCTCCATGTTCCCATTAACATAATGATCTTAACATGAACATTGAAGAATAAAACAGATAACAATAAATAGTATAACAATGAGTGATGAATATCTCTATACCCAAATCCACATAAAGCAATAGCATGTACTACCCAAAACTTTAGTAGTAAAACCAGTGGTGAAGCAAGGTATAAAGATAGTCAAATCTAGGGTATCCTATTGGGTCCCAGCAAAATTATCCTATGCAGATCATTATGAATAATAAGAACATGAATGGGTAAAAGAAGTGATCAAGGGCACAACTTGCCTTCAATGAGCTCCTGCTCAGCTATCTCTACTTGTTGAACCTCAGAATCCTGTGTAGCTTGCTCGTCTACTCGCATCAACACAATACATACATAGTATAGCAGGAATTAACATTACACCAACCATGTAAATAAAATATACAGTAATAAACTAGACATTAAAATAAGATCACAGGAACTGGAATCATCAAATTTGGAGGTTTAGATTTTAAGTTATGGATTTTCTAATGTTTTATGTGCTTAATACAAGATTAAGCGCTAGATACATTTTAAATCATCTTTCATGTTAACACAGAGGCACTAATGGTTAGACCATAATATTATAAAAATTTAGGAACTGGAATGGACCAATTTGGAGTTCATATGAATTTTCTACAATTTAAACAAGTTTCTGCATTTAAATATGTACTAAAAACTATTTTCTAAATGATTTTCCTGGTTTTATTAATTATCTGGACTGGGCGTCATTTCCTGGAAAACTCAGGGGCTCAATCGCAAAAGAAACCGAGACACAAGCGCTGCACAGGGTGGACTGCGGGTTGGTTTTTAAATACTGGAAGGGCTCTTCTGAAAAACTTGCGGCCGAAGGGGTATCTTCGGATCCAAGCCGTTGGATCACGCGTGAACGGTTCGGATTTAAATAAATGTGAGCGCATCAGGGATCGTCCGATCAGAATTATACGGCTCGGATTTAAAAACCCCTGCGATCGCCTCGGATTGCCCGATCGCGATCGAACGGTCCGCACTCACCCTGGCCTGATCCGCCCCCGATCTAATCTACACCCTTGATTCCCCAATCTACGGCCAACACATCATCTTCAACCCTCGGCTGCCCACACGCAGACGCCGCCCGATTCCCAGTGTTCTCTCTCTCTTCCGCTGCTCCACCGGCATACACCCAGCCCGGACCAGAACACTACACCACCGTTCCTCAGCCGATCGACGCACCAGTGTTGTCTTCTATTATCCGACGCCGACCGAGCTACAGCTGCCAACCCAAGAACGCGTACATGGCGAGCGATGGCCTAGCGCGCTTGGACCACGATTCGGAATACGGATAGGATCGACGTGATGTAAGAATAATGGCGACTACGGTCTCCGGAATACGCGCTGAAGGAAAGATAGTAACACTCACCGGCGTCCAGTGCCCCAGGGAGAAATTGCTCGCCACCAGCCTAGCGTTCCGGCGCTGGAACGAGTACTGCTAGCGCAGGGGCCTCCTTCTACTCTCTCCCCCCTGTCCTGCTTACGCCACGTCGAATAGAGGGCAGAGGCTACGAAGGTGACGGGGTTGAGATCTGAGAGAAAAATCTCCTCTATTTACGCAGTGAGGAGCCGGACGTAGCGGACGGTTGCAACAGATTTTCCTAAACAAACTCCCCATGGATTTCTACGATATGAGCTACGGCCATGAACCTGCAGAAGAGAAGTCCGATGGACCCCACGCGTCAATGAAACATGGCTGATGTCCTTGCTGAGGTCCTGATGACGCATGCTTCGGCCAACACAATAAAATATAATTGTTTGGAACGTGAGCCAGTGCTGTTGGTCAAAGCGGCTAGGTGCTTTTGGTCTGAGAGCCGTTTTGTTTCTTTCCTTTTCTATCTGTATTTCCTTGTTTTAAATTCATTTTTCAATTAGTGTTTAAATTACAAATTAAACTCTATTTTGAAATTTAAATACCAGTTCAGATGCACAGATCAAAATTCCAGCATGGAATACAATTTTGTTTATATTATTTATTTTATTCATCTATTGGAGCAAATGTTTCAGGTATGAAATGCACTCATACACAACACGTGTTATAGAATTCTTTATTACTCTTGCATGTATGTCGAATTTTAAAAGCATATTCAAAATTTGATATTCCCCCTTTTTCTTAATATTTCCAAACTAGGTATTACAAATCCTACCCCCCTTAAAAATAATCTCGTCCTCAAGATTTAAGAAGATCTAGGGAAAAGATGGGAAAAATCTATGCGAAGCTCTTCTTCTCTTTCCCAAGTTGCTTCATCTTCACCGTGGTGACTCTATTGGACTTTGCACATCTTTATCACCTTATTTCTTGTAACTCGAGTTAGAGTGTCCAAAATTTTGATAGGGTGCTCCGCATAAGTCAGGTCATCTTGAACACTAAGGTCCTCCAGTGGTAGCTGCTCCTCAGGTACCCTGAGGCACTTCTTTAGCTGAGATACATGAAATACATTATGTACATCTGATAGGTGATCGGGTAACTCCAGTTGATATGCAACTTCTCCCACTCGCTTTAAGATCAAGAAAGGTCCAATGAAGCGAGGGGACAACTTTCCTTTAACTTTAAATCTCCTCATACCCCGGAGTGGTGACACATTCAAATAGACATGATCACCCTCCTTAAACTCCAGTAGTCTTCTCCTATTATCAGCATAACTCTTTTGCCTTGATTGTGCAATTCTCAAATTTTCTCTTATCATTCGAACTTGTTCTTCCGCCTCTTGAATAAGCTCAGGCCCAAAGAACTGTCTTTCTCCAGTCTGATCCCAATATAGTGGAGTCCTGCATTTTCTACCATACAGAGCTTCAAATGGTGACATCTTCAAACTGGCCTGATAGCTATTATTATAAGAAAACTCAGCATATGGTAAGCTCTTCTCCCAACTGCCACCATGCTTAAGAGCACAAGCTCTTAACATGTCTTCTCCCAACTGCACCACCGGACAGTCCGGTGAATTTTAGCCGTACGTCGTTAATTGCTTCCCGAGAGCGACGAGTTCGCCTGTGAACGGCTCACCGGACAGTCCGGTGCACCACCGGACAGTCCGGTGAATTATAGCCGTACACTGCCGACGAAGTCTCGAGAGCAGCCAGTTGACAGAGCCAGCCTGGCGCACCGGACACTGTCCGATGCACCACCGGACAGTCCGGTGCACCCAGACTGAGTAGAGTCTTGGTTGAGCAGCCCAGTCTTTTCCAAATTGATTTTTCCTATTTCCAGCACTTAGACACAATACATTAGTTCTCTAAAACAATGTACTAAGTCTAGAAACATACCTTTAGACTTGGTTTGCACTTTGTCCACCACTTTGCATAGATTATCACAAAAGCACTTGTGTTGGCACTCAATCACCAAAATACTTAGAAATGGCCCAAGAGGCACATTTCCCTTTCAATCTCCCCCTTTTTGGTGATTTATGCCAACACAACATAAAGCAACTAGAACAAGTGCAAAATCAATCCAAATAAGAATTCAAAGTTGTTTTGATCAAATTTGACATATATGGATCACTCTTTGCCACCACTTGGTTTGTTTTTGAAAATCAACTCCAAACTCCTATCTCTAGCTCAAACACAATTGTAGAGACATAAAGAGAGCTGTTCCAATAGAAATTGATCAAAGATTTCAACAACTCCCCCTTTTTCCCATAATCAACATTCTCCCCACAAAAAGCCAACTTTTGACAAGAGAACCAATAAGGGAGTTTTGCCAAAACAAAAAGCTCTATTCTACTATTTTCAAAACTTCTCAAGTGGTCGCTGATCCATTACTTGCTTTGGCCTTTATTTTCTCCCCCTTTGGCTTCAAGCACCAAAACGGGATCAATCTTGGCCCAAAAACCCCATTGCCTCAACAAATCTTCAAGTAAGAGTTCAATGGCAATAAGAGTTCACAAGATGAACTTGGAATTAGTTACCCTCTCATCGGAGTGCAGTGGAAGTCTTTCATGGTCCAAGTCCACCTTTCCCTTTCAATCCACCTTTGAGACTGAATTAAGCAAACTCAAGCACACGGTTAGTCTCAAAGGGTCAAGTTGTAACACAGCTCCCCCTAAATGTGTGCGTCACTTGCACAAAGACTTGTGAGGTCCGGGGAGTGCTTGTACAACTTGAGCACCATAAATAAGCAACAATATGCAGAAGGAACATGATCAAGGGCATAGACACAAGTATGCTATATTTCAATCCAGGTTCCACGAATCTAAGACATTGAGCTCACTACGCAGCCTGCAAAAGGTCTTCTCATCTAGAGGCTTGGTAAAGATATCGGCTAGCTGGTTCTCGGTGCTAACATGAAACACTTTGATATCTCCCTTTTGCTGGTGGTCTCTCAAAAAGTGATGTCGGATGTCAATGTGCTTTGTGCGGCTGTGCTCAACAGGATTTTCTGCCATGCGGATAGCACTCTCATTATCACATAGGAGTGGGACTTTGCTCAGATTGTAGCCAAAGTCCCGGAGGGTTTGCCTCATCCAAAGTAGTTGCGCGCAACACTGTCCTGCGGCAACGTATTCGGCCTCAGCGGTGGATAGGGCAACGGAAGTTTGTTTCTTAGAATTCCATGACACCAGGGACCTTCCTAAGAATTGGCACATCCCCGATGTACTCTTCTTATCGACCTTACATCCGGCATAGTCGGAATCTAAATATCCAATCAAGTCAAAGGTAGACCCCTTTGGATACCAGATCCCGAAGCAAGGCGTAGCGACCAAATATCTAAAGATTCGCTTCACCGCCACTAACTGACACTCCTTAGGATCGGATTGAAATCTGGCACACATGCATACGCTAAGCATAATATCCGGTCTACTAGCACATAAATAAAGTAAAGACCCTATCATTGACCGGTATGCTTTTTGATCAACGGACTTACCTCCTTTGTTGAGGTCGGTGTGTCCATCGGTTCCCATTGGAGTCTTTGCGGGCTTGGCGTCCTTCATCCCAAACCGCTTTAGCAAGTCTTGCGTATACTTCGTTTGGGAGATGAAGGTGTCGTCCTTGAGTTGCTTCACTTGGAACCCAAGGAAGTAGTTCAACTCGCCCATCATCGACATCTCAAACTTTTGAGTCATCACCCTGCTAAACTCTTCACAAGACTTTTGGTTAGTAGAACCAAATATTATGTCATCGACATAAATTTGGCACACAAATAAGTCACCATCACAAGTCTTAGTGAATAAAGTTGGATCGACTTTCCCAACCTAGAAAGCATTAGCAATTAAAAAGTCTCTAAGGCATTCATACCATGCTCTTGGGGCTTGCTTAAGTCCATAGAGCGCCTTAGAGAGCTTACACACGTGGTCGAGGTACCGTTCATCCTCGAAGCTAGGGGGTTGCTCCACGTACACCTCCTCCTTGATTGGCCCGTTGAGGAAAGCGCTCTTCACATCCATTTGGAACAACCTGAAAGAATGGTGAGCGGCATATGCTAGCAATATATGAATAGACTCTAGCCTAGCCACAGGAGCAAAAGTCTCCTCAAAGTCCAAACCTGCGACTTGGACATAACCTTTTGCCACAAGTCGAGCCTTGTTCCTCGTCACCACCCCGTGCTCGTCCTGTTTGTTGCGGAACACCCACTTGGTTCCCACAACATTTTGTTTGGGACGCGGCACCAGTGTCCAAACTTCATTTCTTTTGAAGTTGTTGAGCTCTTCCTGCATGGCCAACACCCAGTCCGGATCTAGCAAGGCCTCTTCTACCCTGAAAGGCTCAATAGAAGAGACAAAAGAGTAATGCTCACAAAAATTAACTAATCGAGACCGAGTAGTTACTCCCTTGCTAATGTCACCCAAAATCTGGTCGACAGGATGATCCCTTTGAATCGTTGCTCGAACTTGGGTTGGAGGGGCCTGAGGTGCTTCTTCCTCTTCAACTTGAACATCCTGTGCTCCCCCTTGATCACACGCCTCCACTTGAGGTACCTGTTCATCATCTTGAGTCGGTGGATGCACCATTGTTGAGGAAGAGGGTTGATCTTGCTCATTTTGTTCCTGTAGTCGCACATCACCAATCGCCATGGTTCGAATTGCGGCCGTCGGAACATCTTCTTTATCTACATCATCAAGATCAACAACTTGCTCTCTTGGAGAGCCGTTAGTCTCATCAAATACAACGTCGCTAGAGACTTCAACCAAACCCGATGATTTGTTGAAGACTCTATACACCTTTGTATTCTAGTCATAACCTAATAAAAACCCTTCTACAGCTTTGGGAGCAAATTTAGAATTTCTACCCTTCTTCACTAGAATGTAGCATTTACTCCCAAAAACTCGAAAGTATGAAACATTGGGTTTGTTACTGGTTAGCAGCTCATATGAAGTCTTCTTGAGAAGGCGGTGAAGGTAGACCCGGTTGATGGCGTGGCAAGCCGTGTTTATGGCTTCCGACCAAAAGCGCTCGGGGGTCTTGAATTCTCCAAGCATCGTCCTTGCCATATCAATGAGCGTCCTGTTCTTCCTCTCTACCACACCATTTTGCTGTGGTGTGTAGGGAGCGGAGAACTCGTGCTTGATCCCTTCCTCCTCAAGGTACTCCTCCACTTGAAGGTTCTTGAACTCGGACCCGTTGTCGCTCCTTATCTTCTTCACCTTGAGCTCAAACTCATTTTGAGCTCTCCTGAGGAAGCACTTGAGGGTCCCTTGGGTTTCAGATTTATCCTGCAAAAAGAATACCCAAGTGAAGCGGGAAAAATCATCAACTATAACAAGACCATACTTACTTCCTCCTGTACTTAGATAGGCGACGGGTCCGAAGAGGTCCATATGAAGCATCTCCAAGGGTCTTGATGTGGTCATCACATTTTTGGTGTGATGAGAGCCTCCCACCTGTTTCCTTGCTTGACAAGCTGCACAAGGTCTATCTTTTTCGAAATGTACATTAGTTAGACCTATCACGTGTTCTCCCTTTAGAAGCTTGTGGAGGTTCTTCATCCCCACATGTGCTAAGCGGCGATGCCACAGCCAGCCCATGCAAGTCTTAGCAATTAAGCATGCATCTAGACCGGCCTCTTCTTTTGCAAAATCAACTAAATAAAGTTTGTCGTCTAGTACACCCTTAAAAGCTAGTGAACCATCACATCTTCTAAAGACAGACACATCTACATTTGTAAATAGACAATTATATCCCATTTTGCATAATTGGCTAATAGATAACAAATTATATCCAAGCGACTCAACTAAGAACACATTAGAAATAGAGTGCTCAGATGAAATAGCAATTTTATCTAACCCTTTTACCTCGCCTTGGTTCCCATCACCGAATATTATTGAATCTTGGGGATCCTTGTTCTTGACGTAGGAAGAAAACATCCTCTTTTCCCCCGTCATGTGGTTTGTGCATCCGCTGTCGATAATCCAGCTGAAAGGGAAATGTGCCCTTGGGCCATTTCTAAGTATTTTGGTGATTGAGTGCCAACACGAGTGCCTAAATATGAATTTATGCTTATGGATGAACAAAGTGAAAATCAAGAGCAAAGGTATGTTTCTAAGTCTTAGTACATTGGTTTTGTGTACTAATATACTTGTCTAAGTGTTAGAAACAGAAAGAAGAAGAAAAGAGAAGAGGTGAAAAAGACTTGGCTGTGTACAGCCAAGACTCAGCTCGGTCTGGAGCACCGGACTGTCCGGTGGTGCACCGGACAGTGTCCGGTGGTGCACCGGACAGTGTCCGGTGCGCCAGACTCACTCGGCGCGAACTGGCCGCTCTCGGGAATTCGCCGACGGCGTACGGCTAAAATTCACCGGACTGTCCGGTGTGCACCGGACTGTCCGGTGAGCCAACGGTCGGCTGGGCCAACGGTCGGCCGCGGATTCTGCGCGTGACACGTGGCCGGGCCAACGGTCGGAAGGAGGCACCGGACTGTCCGGTGTGCACCAGACATGTCCGGTGCGCCAACGGCTCCCAGATCTTCAACAGTCAGCAACGGTCGGCTGCGCTGTTTATGGAAATAAATCGGGCACCGGACAGTGTCCGGTGTGCACCGGACTGTCCGGTGCACCCGACGACAGAAGGCAAGGATGGCCTTCTAGATTTGTTCTCAACGGCTCCTAGCTGCCTTGGGGCTATAAAAGGGACCCCTAGGCGCATGGAGGAGGACACCAAGTATTCCTACAACATTCCTAAGCACCAAGACATCGATCTCGCGCATTCGTTTCATTGTGATAGCATATAGAGCTCTTGTGGAGTTGTGAACTCTTTGAGTTGCGTTGCGAGCTCTTGTTGCTACGTGTGTGCGTGTTGTTGCTCTGATCTTTTGAAGTCTTGTGTGCGTTGCTCATTCCCACCTTTGCTCTGTGTTTCTTTGTGAACTTCAATTGTAAGGGCGAGAGGCTCCAAGTTGTGGAGATTCCTCGCAAACGGGATTGAGAAAAAGCAAGCAAAACACCGTGGTATTCAAGTGGGTCTTTGGACCGCTTGAGAGGGGTTGATTGCAACCCTCGTCCGTTGGGACACCACAACGTGGAGTAGGCAAGCGTTGGTCTTGGCCGAACCACGGGATAATCCACTGTGTCATCTCTGTGATTGATCTCTTGTGGTATTGTGTTGTTGAGACTCCTTTACAGCCATTTGGCAATTATTGTGCTAACACTTAACAAGTTTTTGTGGCTATAAGTTTAAGTTTTACAGGATCACCTATTCACCCCCCCCTCTAGGTGCTCTCAATTGGTATCAGAGGCATTCTCTTCAAGAAAGGGACTAGCCGCCCGAAGAGATGGATCCTAAGGGGAAGGGAATCGTGATCAACGACAAGGAGAAGGAGTCCTTCGTCAACGAGCCCAAAGATGACAAGCCTACCGACTCCGGCTCGGGCCATAGACGGAAGGAAGGGAAGAAGACAAGGCGCATCAAGGAGATCGTCTACTACGATGACAGCGATGAATCTTCCTCTTCCCAAAAGGACAACAACGACAACGACTATGACAAACAAAAGACGGTTAACTCAAACTTTTCTTTTGATTATTCGCGCATTCCGCATAGCTCAAATGCTCATTTGCTCCCCATTCCACTTGGCAAGCCTCCTCACTTTGATGGAGAGGACTACGGATTTTGGAGTCACAAAATGCGTACTCACCTATTTTCTCTCCATCCAAGCATTTGGGAGATTGTGGAAAGTGGAATGAAATTTGATAGCTCGGATAGCCCTTCGTTTATAAATGAACAGATCCATAAAAATGCACAAGCTACTACTGTGTTGCTAGCCTCTTTGTGCAGGGATGAGTATCACAAGGTGAGCGGCTTGGACAATGCCAAGCAGATTTGGGACACCCTCAAGATCTCTCATGAGGGAAATGATGTCACCTTACTCACCAAGATGGAGTTGGTGGAGGGCGAGCTCGGACGATTCGCGATGATAAGGGGCGAGGAGCCAACTCAAACATACAACCGGCTCAAGACTCTTGTCAACAAAATAAGGAGCTACGGAAGCACGCGATGGACGGACCACGACGTCGTCCGACTAATGCTAAGGTCCTTTACCGTTCTTGATCCTCATTTGGTGAATAATATTCGTGAGAATCCCAGGTACACCAAAATGTCGCCCGAAGAAGTCCTAGGAAAATTCGTCAGCGGGCGAATGATGATCAAGGAGGCGAGGTACGTGGACGACGCCTTGAATGGACCGATCAACGAGCCGCAACCTCTTGCTCTCAAAGCCACAAGAAGCAAGGAGGCGCTACCTAGCAAGGTGGCACAAATTGAAGCGGCTGGACTTAATGATGAAGAGATGGCCCTCATCATCAAAAGATTCAAGACAGCGCTCAAGGGTCGCAAGGGACAGCCAAGCAAGACCAAAGCCAAGGGGAAGCGCTCATGCTTCAAATGCGGTAAGCTTGGTCATTTTATTGCTAACTGTCCCGATAATGATAGTGATCAGGACCAAGGGAACAAGAGGGAGAAGAAGAAAAATTACAAGAAGGCCAAGGGCGAGGCACATCTAGGAAAGGAGTGGGACTCGGATTGCTCCTCCTCCGACTCCGACAATGAAGGACTCGCCGCCACCGCCTTCAACAAGTCATCCCTCTTCCCCAACGAGCGTCACACATGCCTTATGGCAAGGGAGAAGAAAGTAAGTACTCGAGACTCCACTTATGCTTCTTCTAGTGATAATGAGTCTAGTGATGATGACGACATAGACTATTCATGCTTATTCAAGGGATTAGATAGATCTAAGATAGATAAGATAAATGAGTTGATTGATGCCTTGAATGAAAAGAATAGGCTATTAGAAAAGCAAGAGGACCTTTTATATGAAGAACACGATAAATTTGTAGAGGCACAAAAGGCTCATGCTTTAGAAGTTAAAAGAAATGAAATGCTTTCTTATGAACTATCTACTTGTCATGAAACCATTGCTACTTTAAAAGGTGTTAATGATGATTTAAATGCTAAGTTAGAGATTGCTAGTAAATCTACCCCTTGTGTAGAAAATGTTGTAACGTGCACTAGGTGTAAGGATATTAACATTGATGTTTACAGTAAACACCTAGCTTGCATTTCTAAATTAAATGAAGAGGTAGCTAGTCTTAATGCCCAACTTAAGACTAGCAAAAGTGATTTTGATAAGCTAAAATTTGCAAGGGATGCCTACACAATTGGTAGACACCCCTCAATTAAGGATGGACTTGGCTTCAAGAAGGAAGCCAAGAACTTGACAAGCCATAAGGCTCCCATCTCCGCCAAGGAGAAAGGGAAGGCCCCTATGGCTAGTAGTATGCAAAAGAACCATGCATTTATGTATCATGATAGGAGTTATAATGCTTATGATGATTTTGACTCTCATGCCATGTTTGCTTCTAGTTCTTCCTACATGCATAGTAGAAATATGTCTAGGAGAAATGCTATTCATCATGCATCGAGAAAGAATGTTATTCATGCTCCTAGGAAAATAGTGAATGAACCTTCTACAATATATCATGCTTTGAATGCTTCCTTTGAAATTTGTAGAAAGGATAGAAAGGTAATTGCTAGGAAGTTAGGGGCTAAATGCAAGGGTGATAAAACTTGCATTTGGGTCCCTAAGGACATTTGTGCTAACCTTGTAGGACCCAACATGAGTTGGGTACCTAAAACCCAAGCCTAAAATTGCCTTGCAGGTTTATGCATCCGGGGGCTCAAGCTGGATTATCGACAGCGGATGCACAAACCACATGACGGGGGAAAAGAGGATGTTCTCTTCCTACGTCAAGAATAAAGATTCCCAAGATTCAATCATATTCGGTGATGGGAATCAAGGCAAGGTAAAAGGGCTAGGTAAAGTTGCAATTTCTAATGAGCACTCTATTTCAAATGTGTTTTTAGTAGAGTCTCTTGGTTACAATTTGCTATCTGTTAGTCAGTTGTGTAATATGGGATACAACTGTTTATTTACAAATGTAGATGTGTCTGTCTTTAGGAGAAGTGATGGTTCACTAGCTTTTAAGGGTGTACTAGACGGCAAACTTTACTTAGTTGATTTTGCAAAAGAAGAGGCCGGTCTAGATGCATGCTTAATGGCTAAGACTTGCATGGGCTGGTTGTGGCATCGCCGCTTAGCACATGTGGGGATGAAGAACCTCCACAAGCTTCTAAAGGGAGAACACGTGATAGGTCTAACCAATGTTCATTTCGAAAAAGATAGACCTTGTGCAGCTTGTCAAGCAGGGAAACAGGTGGGAGGCTCTCATCACACCAAGAATGTGATGACAACATCAAGACCCCTGGAGCTGCTACATATGGACCTCTTCGGACCCGTCGCCTATCTGAGCATAGGAGGAAGTAAGTATGGTCTAGTTATTGTTGATGACTTTTCCCGCTTCACTTGGGTATTCTTTTTGCAGGATAAGTCTGAAACCCAAGGGACTCTAAAGCGCTTCCTCAGGAGAGCTCAAAATGAGTTTGAGCTCAAGGTGAAGAAGATAAGGAGCGACAACGGGTCCGAGTTCAAGAACCTTCAAGTAGAGGAGTTCCTTGAGGAGGAAGGGATCAAGCACGAGTTCTCCGCTCCCTACACACCACAGCAAAACGGTGTGGTAGAGAGGAAGAACAGGACGCTAATCGACACGGCGAGGACAATGCTTGGAGAATTCAAGACCCCCGAGTGCTTTTGGTCGGAAGCCGTGAACACGGCTTGCCACGCCATCAACCGGGTCTACCTACATCGCCTCCTCAAGAGGACGTCGTATGAGCTGCTAACCGGTAACAAACCCAATGTATCGTACTTTCGTGTATTTGGGAGCAAATGCTACATTCTAGTGAAGAAAGGTAGAAATTCTAAGTTTCCTCCCAAAGCTGTAGAAGGGTTTTTGCTAGGTTATGATTCAAATACAAAGGCGTATAGGGTCTTCAACAAATCATCGGGTTTGGTTGAAGTCTCTAGCGACGTTGTATTTGATGAGACTAATGGCTCTCCAAAAGAGCAAGTTGTTGATCTTGATGATGTAGATGAAGAAGATGTTCCGATGGCCGCTATACGAACCATGGCGATTGGTGAAGTACGACCACAGGAACATAAGGAGCAAGATCAACCTTCTTCCTCAACCTTGGTGCATCCCCCAACTCAAGACGATGAACAGGTTCATCAACAGGAGGCGTGTGATCAAGGGGGAGCACAAAATGATCATGTGATGGAGGAAGAAGCGCAACCGGCACCTCCAACCCAAGTTCGAGCGATGATTCAAAGGGATCATCCCGTCGACCAAATTCTGGGAGATATCAGCAAGGGAGTAACTACTCGATCTCGATTAGTTAATTTTTGTGAGCATTACTCCTTTGTCTCTTCTATTGAGCCTTTCAGGGTAGAAGAGGCCTTGCTAGATCCAGACTAGGTGTTGGCCATGCAAGAGGAGCTCAACAACTTCAAAAGGAATGAAGTTTGGACGCTGGTGCCTCGTCCTAAGCAAAATATTGTGGGAACCAAGTGGGTGTTCCGCAATAAACAAGACGAGCACGGGGTGGTGACAAGGAACAAGGCTCGACTTGTGGCAAAAGGTTATGCCCAAGTCGCAGGTTTGGACTTTGAGGAGACATTTGCTCCTGTGGCTAGGCTAGAATCAATTCGTATCTTGCTAGCATATGCCGCTCACCATTCTTTCAGGTTGTACCAAATGGATGTGAAGAGCGCTTTCCTCAATGGGCCGATCAAGGAGGAGGTGTACGTGGAGCAACCCCCTGGCTTTGAGGATGAACGATACCCCGACCATGTGTGTAAGCTCTCTAAGGCGCTCTATGGACTTAAGCAAGCCCCAAGAGCATGGTATGAATGCCTTAGAGATTTCTTAATTGCTAATGCTTTCAAGGTTGGGAAAGCCGATCCAACTCTTTTCACTAAGACATGTGATGGTGATTTGTTTGTGTGCCAAATTTATGTCGATGACATAATATTTGGTTCTACTAATCAAAAGTCTTGTGAAGAGTTTAGCAGGGTGATGACGCAGAAATTCGAGATGTCGATGATGGGCGAGTTGAACTACTTTCTTGGGTTCCAAGTGAAGCAACTCAAGGACGGCACCTTCATCTCCCAAACGAAGTACACGCAAGATTTGCTAAAGAGGTTTGGGATGAAGGACGCCAAGCCCGCAAAGACTCCGATGGGAACTGACGGACACACCGACCTCAACAAAGGAGGTAAGTCCGTCGATCAAAAAGCATACCGGTCAATGATAGGTTCTTTGCTTTATTTATGTGCTAGTAGACCGGATATTATGCTTAGCGTATGCATGTGTGCTAGATTTCAATCCGATCCTAAGGAGTGTCACTTAGTAGCGGTGAAGCGAATCTTTAGATATTTGGTCGCTATGCCTTGCTTCGGGATCTGGTATCCAAAGGGGTCTACCTTTGACTTAATTGGATATTCAGATTCCGACTATGCTGGATGTAAGGTCGATAGGAAGAGCACATCGGGGACGTGCCAATTCTTAGGAAGGTCCCTGGTGTCCTGGAACTCTAAGAAACAAACATCCGTTGCCCTATCCACCGCTGAGGCCGAGTACGTTGCCGCAGGACAGTGTTGCGCGCAACTACTTTGGATGAGGCAAACCCTCAGGGACTTTGGCTACAATCTGAGCAAAGTCCCACTCCTATGTGATAATGAGAGTGCTATCCGCATGGCGGAAAATCCTGTTGAACACAGCCGCACAAAGCACATTGACATCCGGCATCACTTTCTGAGAGACCACCAGCAAAAGGGGGATATCGAAGTGTTTCATGTTAGCTCCGAGAACCAGCTAGCCGATATCTTTACCAAGCCTCTAGATGAGAAGACCTTTTGCAGGCTGCGTAGTGAGCTAAATGTCTTAGATTCGCGGAACTTGGATTGAATTGTAGCATACATGTGTTTATGCCTTTGATCATGTGCAAGTGATGCACATGTTTAGGGGGAGTTGTGTTACAACTTGACCCTTTGAGACTAATCATATGCTTGAGTGTGCTTGATTTAGTCTTGAAGAAGAATTGAAAGGGAAAAGGTGGACTTGGACCATGCAAAGACTTCCACTGCACTCCGATGAAAAGAGTAACTATTCCAAGTTCATCTTTAAACTCTTATTGCCTATTCGCTCTTATTTGAAGATTTGGTGAGGCAATGGGGTTAAAGGGCCAAGATTAATCCCGTTTTGGTGCTTGATGCCAAAGGGGGAGAAAATAAAGGCCAAAGCGATAAATGGATCAGCTACCACTTGAGAAATTTGAAAATAGTAGAGTAGAGCTTTTGGTCTGTCAAAACTCTTTTATTGTCTCATGTGTCAAAAGTTGGCTTCTTGTGGGGAGAAGTAGTAATTATGGGAAAAAGGGGGAGTTTTTGAAATCTTTGATCAATCTCTTTTGGAATGACTCTCTTTATGCTTCAACATGTGTGTTTGACTTAGAGATAGAGATTTGAGTTTGATTTGCAAAAACAAACCAAGTGGTGGCAAAGGATGATCCATATATGCCAAAATTGAATAAAACTCAAATTTATTTTATTTGAAGTGATTTTGCACTTGTTCTAGTTGCTTTATGTTGTGTTGGCATAAATCACCAAAAAGGGGGAGATTGAAAGGGAAATGTGCCCTTGGGCCATTTCTAAGTATTTTGGTGATTGAGTGCCAACACGAGTGCCTAAATATGAATTTATGCTTATGGATGAACAAAGTGAAAATCAAGAGCAAAGGTATGTTTCTAAGTCTTAGTACATTGGTTTTGTGTACTAATATACTTGTCTAAGTGTTAGAAACAGAAAGAAGAAGAAAAGAGAAGAGGTGAAAAAGACTTGGCTGTGTACAGCCAAGACTCAGCTCGGTCTGGAGCACCGGACTGTCCGGTGGTGCACCGGACAGTGTCCGGTGCGCCAGACTCACTCGGCGCGAACTGGCCGCTCTCGGGAATTCGCCGACGGCGTACGGCTAAAATTCACCGGACTGTCCGGTGTGCACCGGACTGTCCGGTGAGCCAACGGTCGGCTGGGCCAACGGTCGGCCGCGGATTCTGCGCGTGACACGTGGCCGGGCCAACGGTCGGAAGGAGGCACCGGACTGTCCGGTGTGCACCGGACATGTCCGGTGCGCCAACGGCTCCCAGATCTTCAACAGTCAGCAACGGTCGGCTGCGCTGTTTATGGAAATAAATCGGGCACCGGACAGTGTCCGGTGTGCACCGGACTGTCCGGTGCACCCGACGACAGAAGGCAAGGATGGCCTTCTAGATTTGTTCTCAACGGCTCCTAGCTGCCTTGGGGCTATAAAAGGGACCCCTAGGCGCATGGAGGAGGACACCAAGTATTCCTACAACATTCCTAAGCACCAAGACATCGATCTCGCGCATTCGTTTCATTGTGATAGCATATAGAGCTCTTGTGGAGTTGTGAACTCTTTGAGTTGCGTTGCGAGCTCTTGTTGCTACGTGTGTGCGTGTTGTTGCTCTGATCTTTTGAAGTCTTGTGTGCGTTGCTCATTCCCACCTTTGCTCTGTGTTTCTTTGTGAACTTCAATTGTAAGGGCGAGAGGCTCCAAGTTGTGGAGATTCCTCGCAAACGGGATTGAGAAAAAGCAAGCAAAACACCGTGGTATTCAAGTGGGTCTTTGGACCGCTTGAGAGGGGTTGATTGCAACCCTCGTCCGTTGGGACACCACAACGTGGAGTAGGCAAGCGTTGGTCTTGGCCGAACCACGGGATAATCCACTGTGTCATCTCTGTGATTGATCTCTTGTGGTATTGTGTTGTTGAGACTCCTTTACAGCCACTTGGCAATTATTGTGCTAACACTTAACAAGTTTTTGTGGCTATAAGTTTAAGTTTTACAGGATCACCTATTCACCCCCCCCCTCTAGGTGCTCTCACCAGCTTGAACCCCCGGATGCATAAACCTGCAAGGCAAACTTAGGCTTGGGTCTTAGGTACCCAACTCTTGTTGGGTCCTACAAGGTTAGTTACAATTGTCTTAGGGACCCAAATACAAGTTTTGTCTCCCTTACATTTGGCCCCTAACTTCCTAGCAATTACCTTCTTACCCTTTCTACAAATAGCAAAGGAAGTATTGCAAGCATAATAAATGGTAGAAGGTTCATTCATAACTTTTCTAGGAACATGAGCAAAATCTCTTCTAGGCATAGCATTTTTCCTAGCAATATTTCTATCATGCATAACATGGGAACTAGAAGCAGTCATAGCATATGAATCAACCACATCATGACTTCTAAAAGCATTTCTAGAATGTCTCCTATCATGATACACGAAAGCATGGTTCTTTTGCACACTACTAGCCATAGGGGCCTTCCCTTTCTCCTTGGCGGAGATGGGAACCTTATGGCTTGTTAAGTTCTTGGCTTCCCTTTTGAAGCCAAGACCATCCTTAATTGAGGGGTGTCTACCAACCGTGTAGGCATCCCTTGCAAATTTTATTTTATCAACTTCACTCTTGCTAGTCTTAAGTTGGGCATTAAGACTAGCCACTTCATCATTTAGTTTTGAAATTGAAACTAAGTGTTCACTACAAGCATCAATATTAAAATTTTCTTACACCTAGTGCAAATTTCAACATGTTCAACACAAGAGTTAGATTTACTTGCTACTTCTAGTTTAGCATATAAATCATCAATTACATTTTTTAAAGAAGAAATGGTTTCATGACAAGTAGAAAGTTCACAAAAAAGCATTTCATTTCTTTTAACTTCTAGAGCAAGTGAATTTTGTGCACTAACAAATTTATCATGCTCTTCATATAAAAGGTCTTCATATTTCTCTAAGAGTCTATCCTTTTCATTCAAGGCATCAATCAATTCATTAATCTTATCTATTTTAGTTCTATCCAATCCCTTGAACAAATTAGAGTAATCTATTTCTTCATCACTAGACTCATCATCACTAGAAGAATCATAAGTACTAGCATTACGAGTGATTACCTTCTTTTCCCTTGCCATGAGGCAAGTGTGATGCTCGTTGGGGAAGAGGGATGATTTGTTGAAGGCAGTGGCGGCGAGTCCTTCATTGTCGGAGTCGGAGGAGGAGCAGTCCGAATCCCACTCCTTTCCGATATGTGCCTCGCCTTTGGCCTTCTTGTAATTCTTCTTCTTCTCCCTCTTGTTTCCTCTTTCCTGGTCACTATCATTATCGGGACAGTTAGCAATAAAATGACCAAGCTTACCACATTTGAAGCATGAGCGCTTCCCCTTTGTCTTGGTCTTGCTTGGCTGTCCCTTGCGACCCTTAAGCGCCGTATTGAAGCGCTTGATGATGAGGGCCATCTCTTCATCATTGAGCCATGCCGCCTCAACTTGCGCCACCTTGCTAGGTAACGCCTCCTTGCTTCTCGTTGCCTTGAGAGCAACGGGTTGAGGCTCATTGATTGGACCATTTAGTGCGTCGTCCACGTACCTTGCCTCCTTGATCATCATTCGCCCGCTTACGAATTTTCCAAGGACTTCTTCGGGCGACATTTTGGTGTACCTGGGATTCTCACGAATATTATTCACCAAATGTGGATCAAGAACAGTAAAGGACCTTAGCATTAGGCGGACAACGTCGTGATCCGTCCATCGTGTGCTTCCGTAGCTCCTTATTTTGTTGATAAGGGTCTTGAGCCGGTTGTATGTTTGGGTTGGCTCCTCACCCATTATCATCGCAAATCTTCCGAGCTCGCCTTCTACCAACTCTATCTTGGTGAGCAAAGTGAAATCATTCCCCTCATGAGAGATCTTGAGGGTGTCCCAGATTTGCTTGGCATTGTCCAAGCCGCTCACCTTATGGTACTCGTCCCTGCACAAGGAGGCTAACAACACAGTAGTAGCTTGTGCATTTCTATGAATCTGTTCATTAATAAAAATAGGACTATCCGAGCTATCAAATTTCATTCCATTCTCAACAATCTCCCATATACTTGGATGGAGAGAGAACAGGTGACTACGCATTTTGTGGCTCTAAAATCCGTAGTCCTCCCCATCAAAGTGTGGAGGCTTTCCGAGAGGAATGGAGAGCAAATGTGAATTTAAACCTTGAGGAATACGAGAATAATCGAAAGAAAAATTCGAATTAACCGTCTTTTGTTTCTCGTAGTCGTAGTCATCCTTTTGGGAAGAAGTAGACTCATCGCTGTCGTCGTAGTAGACGATCTCCTTGATGCGCCTTGTCTTCTTCTTCTTCCCTTCCTTCCGCTTGTAGTCCGAGACTGAGTCGGTAGGCTTGTCATCCTTCGGCTCGTTGACAAGAGGCTCCTTCTCCTTATCGTTGATCACAATTCCCTTCCCCTTAGGATCCATCTCTTCGGGCGATTAGTCCCTTCGTGAAGAGAACGACTCTGATACCAATTGAGAGCACCTAGAGGGGGGGTGAATAGGTGATCCTGTAAAACTCAATGCTTAATGCCACAAAAACTGATTAGAAGTTAGCGCAATAGTGCCAAGTGGCTAGAGAGGAGTCTTTAGCAAAACACAACAACCACAAGAGAATAATCACAGAGATGGCACAGTGGTTTATCCCGTGGTTCGGCCAAGACCAACACTTGCCTACTCCACGTTGTGGCGTCCCAACGGACGAGGGTTGCAATCAACCCCTCTCAAGCGGTCCAAAGACCAACTTGAATACCACGATGTTTTGCTTTGCTTATTTTTATCCCGCTGCGAGGAATCTCCACAAATTGGAGTCTCTCGCCCTTACACTTGAAGTTCACAAAGAAGCACGGAGTAAGGGAGGGAAGAAACACACACAAATCCACAGCAAAATACGCACACACACTGCCAAGAATCGAGCTCAAATGACTATCTGAAAGTTCTCACTAGAACGGAGCTCGAATCACTGAGAATGACAAACGAATACGCAAAGACTGAGTGTGGATGATCAAGAATGTTTTAAGGTTGCTTGGTATTCTCCTCCATGCGCCTAGGGGTCCCTTTTATAGCCCCAAGGCAGCTAGGAGCCGTCGAGAGCAATCCGGGAAGGCAATTCTTGCCTTCTGTCGACTGGCGCACCGGACATGTCCGGTGCACCACCGGACACTGTCCGGTGCGGATCTCCTTCCTTATTTGGCGAAGCCGACCGTTGGCGCTTGAGAGCCATTGGCGCACCGGACACTGTCCGGTGCAAACCGGACAGTCCGGTGCACCCTTCTAGCCGTTGGCTCAGCCACGTGTCCCGCGCAGATCGCATGGCCGACCGTTGGCCCGGCCGACCGTTGGCTCACCGGACAGTCAGGTGCACCACCGGACAGTCAGGTGAATTTTAGCCGTACGCCGTTAATTGCTTCCCGAGAGCGACGAGTTCGCCTGTGAACGGCTCACCGGACAGTCCGGTGCACCACCGGACAGTCCGGTGAATTATAGTCGTACACCGCCGACGAAGTCCCGAGAGCAGCCAGTTGACAGAGCTAGCCTGGCGCACCGAACACTGTCCGATGCACCACCGGACACTGTCTGGTGCACCACCGGACAGTCCGGTGCACCCAGACTGAGCAGAGTCTTGGTTGAGCAGCCCAGTCTTTTCCAAATTGATTTTTCCTGTTTCCAGCACTTAGACACAATACATTAGTTCTCTAAAACAATGTACTAAGTCTAGAAACATACCTTTAGACTTGGTTTGCACTTTGTCCACCACTTTGCATAGATTATCACAAAAGCACTTGTGTTGGCACTCAATCACCAAAATACTTAGAAATGGCCCAAGAGGCACATTTCCCTTTCAACTTTGGTGCCAGCTTGCTGTGTGCTTTGTCAACCAGGGAGCGCATTGGCCTATGTAGGAGTCGAAGCCAGACCCAGTCTCCTACCTCAAAAGTCACTTCCCGGTGATGGTTGTCATACCAACGCTTGGCATGCTACTGTGTTTGAAGAAGACGGTCCCGCACCTCTGCCAGGAAATTGTCTCGGTCTTGTAGCAGGTCTTCCATGGTTTGGGATTGCGCCGTGCCCTGTTGGTATGGTACCAGTGCCGGAGGCTCACGTCCGTATACCAATTTGAATGGTGTAGTCTGCAGCGCTGAGTGGAAGGATGTATTATAGCAATATTCCGCCCATGGAAGCCAGTCCAGCCAGGAACAAGGTCGATCTCCTGTGATGCATCGCAAGTACATAGCAATTGTGCGATTGACGACTTCCGATTGACCATCTGTTTGGGGGTGGAACGCAGTGCTTAACCGGACTTTGCTGCCAGTCAGCTTGAATAAGTCCTTCCATAGATGGCTAGTGAAGACCGGGTCCCGATCACTCACAATAGATGAGGGAATGCCATGAAGACGAACAATTTCTGCAAAGAAGATCCTGGCAACAGAAGCTGCGGTGTAGGGGTGACTGAGTGCAATGAAATGGTCGTATTTGGAGAATCGATCCACTACTGTCAGGATCACAGATTTTCCATGAACTCGTGGCAATCCTTCAACAAAGTCCATTGAGATATCTGCCCACACCTGTGAGGGAATGTCCAATGGCTGTAAGAGGCCTGCTGGGTGCAGATGCTCTGTTTTGTTGCGTTGACATGTTGTATAGGACTTAACAAACTCTCGAACTCGAGCTTTGTCCCGTGGGATATAGAAATCAGCCCTTAGTCTGGTAAGTGTTTTCTGAATCCCTTCATGGCCTGCATTATGGACTGTTTGCAGCAGCGCCGTCAAACAATCTGATGATGTTGGCACGTAAATGCGTCGGCCATGGAGAATGAGACCGTCCTGCACGCGCCATGGAGGAGGTAAGGTCCTGAAAGGGAAATGTGCCCTTGGGCCATTTCTAAGTATTTTGGTGATTGAGTGCCAACACAAGTGCTTAAGTGTTAAATTGTGCAGAGGACTCAAGAAGTGCAAATCAAGAGTAAAGGTATATTTCTAGACTTAGTACATTGATTTGAAGACTAATGTATTGTGTCTAAGTGCTAGAAACAGGAGAGATCAAATAGGAAAAGAGATGGCTTTGTTCAGCCAAAGTCTGCTCAGTCTGGGTGCACCAGACAGTGTCCGGTGCGCCAGACTGGCTCTGGCGAACTTGCTGCTCTCGGGACTTCAACGGTGGTGTACGGCTATAAATCACCGGACTGTCCGGTGGTGCACCGGACTGTCCGGTGAGCCGTTTACAGGCGAAGTTGTCGCTCTCGGGAAGCAATTAACGGCGTACGGCTATAATTCACCGGACTATCCGGTGGTGCACCGGACTGTCCGGTGAGCCAACGGTCGGCAGCGCGATCCGCGCGAGACACGTGGCCGAGCCAACGGCTAGAAGGGGGCACCGGACTGTCCGGTGTGCACCGGACAGTGTCCGGTGCGCCAACGGCTCTGGATCTTCAATGGTCGGCTGCGCCACAGAAGGAAAGAAATCTGCACCGGACAGTGTCCGGTGCGCCAGGCGACAGAAGGCAAGAATTGCCTTCCTGCAATGCTCTCAACGGCTCCTAGCTGCCTTGGGGCTATAAAAGGGACCCGTAGGCGCATGGAGGAGCACACCAAGCACACTTTGAGCATCTTTGATCATTCACACTCAGTCTTTGCGCACTTGTTTGTCATTCCTAGTGATTCGAGCTCCGTTCTAGTGAGAACTTTGAGATATTCATTTGAGCTCGAGTTTTGGCCGTGTGTGTGCGTATTTGCTGTGGATTTGTGTGTGTTGCTTCCCTCCCTTACTCTAGTGCTTTCACTTTGATTCTCATTGTAAGGGCGAGAGACTCCAAGTTGTGGAGATTCCTCGCAGCAGGATATAGTAAAGCAAAGCGAAACACCGTGGTATTCAAGTGAGTCTTTGGACCGCTTGAGAGGGGTTGATTGCAACCCTCGTCCGTTAGGACGCCACAACGTGGAGTAGGCAAGCGTTGGTCTTGGCCGAACCACGGGATAAACCACTGTGCCATCTCTGTGTTGATCTTCTTGTGGTTATTGTGTTTTGCTAAGACTCCTCTCTAGCCACTTGGCATTATTGCGCTAACTCCTAATCAAGTTTTGTGGCATTAAGTTTTAAGTTTTACAGGATCACCTATTCACCCCCTCTAGGTGTTCTCAATTGGTATTGGAGCCATTCTCTTCAAAGAAAGGGACTAATCGCCCGAAGAGATGGATCCTAAGGGGAAGGGAATTGTGATCAATGATAAGGAGAAGGAGTCCTTCGTCAACGAGCCGAAGGATGACAAGCCTACCGGCTCGGGCTCGGGCTACAAACGAAAGGATGGGAAGAAGAAGACAAGGCGCATCAAGGAGATCGTTTACTACGACGACAGCGATGAGTCCACTTCTTCCCAAAAGGACAACGACGACAACGACTACGAGAGAAGGAAAATGGTCAATTCGAACTTTTCTTTTGACTACTCTCGTATTCCGCAAAGTACAAATACTCATTTGTTTTCCATTCCTCTTGGCAAACCTCCACACTTTGATGGGGAGGACTACGGATTTTGGAGTCACAAAATGCGTAGTCACTTGTTCTCTCTCCATCCAAGCATATGGGAGATTGTAGAGAGTGGAATGAAATTTGATAGCTCGGATAGCCCCATGTTTATAAATGAACAAATCCATAGAAATGCACAAGCTATTACTGTCCTCTTAGCATCTTTGTGCAGGGAAGAGTACAATAAGGTGAGCGGCTTGGACAATGCCAAGCAGATCTGGGACACCCTCAGGATCTCACATGAGGGGAACGACATCACCATGCTCACCAAGATGGAGTTGGTGGAGGGCGAGCTTGGAAGATTTGCAATGATCAGGGGTGAGGAGCCAACTCAAACGTACAACCGGCTCAAGACCCTCATCAACAAAATAAGGAGCTATGGAAGCACGCGATGGACGGACCACGACGTCGTCCGCCTAATGCTAAGGTCCTTTACCGTCCTTGATCCTCATCTTGTGAACAATATTCGTGAGAATCCTAGGTACACGAAGATGACGCCCGAGAAGGTACTTGGAAAGTTCGTAAGCGGGCGAATGATGATCAAGGAGGCGAGATACGTGGACGACGCGTTGAATGGTCCAATCCATGAGCCTCAACCCGTTTCTCTCAAGGCAACAAGTAGCAAGGAGGCGCTACCTAGCAAGGTGGCGCAAGTTGAGGCGGCGGGACTAAATGAGGAAGAGATGGCCCTCATCATCAAGCGCTTCAAGACGACGCTAAAGGGCCGCAAGGAGCATCCCAAGAAGAACAAGACGAAGGGAAAGCGCTCCTACTTCAAGTGCGGTAAGATTGGTCATTTTATCGCTAATTGTCTCGATAATGATAGTGACCAGGAACAAGGGAATAAGAGGGAAAAGAAGAAAGCCTACAAGAAGGCTAAGGGCGAGGCACACCTTGGCAAGGAGTGGGACTCGGATTTGAAAGGGAAATGTGCCCTTTGGCCATTTCTAAGTATTTTGGTGATTGAGTGCCAATACAAGTGCTTAAATGTGAATTTATGTCCATGGATGAACAAAGTGCAAATCATGAAGTAAAGGTATGTTTCTAAGCCTTAGTACATTGGTTTTGTGTACTAATATACTTGTCTAAGTGTTAGAAACAGAAAAGAAGAAAGGTGCAAAAGACTTGGCTGTGTACAGCCAAGACTCAGCTCGGTCTGGCACACCGGACTGTCCGGTGTGCACCGGACAGTGTCCGGTGCGCCAGGCTGGCTCGGCGTGAAGTAGCCGCTCTCGGGAATTCGCCGACGGCGTACGGCTAAAATTCACCGGACTGTCCGGTGTGCACCGGACTGTCCGGTGAGCCAAAGGTCGACCGGGCCAACGGTCGGCCGCGCAATCTGCGCGGGACACGTGGCCGAGCCAACGGCTAGAAGACGGCACCGGACTGTCCGGTGTGCACCGGACATGTCCGGTGCGCCAACGGCTCCCAGATCTGCAACGGTCTGCAACGGTCGGCAGCGTCATTTTAGGAAGGAAATCGGGCACCGGACTGTCCGGTGCTCCCGACGACAGAAGGCAAGATTGGCCTTCCAGATTTGCTCTCAACGGCTCCTAGCTGCCTTGGGGCTATAAAAGGGGCCCCTAGGCGCATGGAGGAGAAATCCAAGCAACCTTAGAGCATTCTTGATCATCCACACTCAGTCTTTGCGCATTCGTTTGTCATTCTGAGTGATTCGAGCTCCGTTCTAGTGAGAACTTTGAGATAGTCTTTTGAGCTCGATTCTTGGCCGTGTGTGTGCGCATTTTGCTGTGGAGTTGTGGTTGTTGCTTCCCTCCCTAACTCTGTGCTTCTTTGGGATCTTATACTTGTAAGGGCAAGAGACTCCAATTTGTGGAGATTCCTTGCAAACGGGATAAAGAAAAGAAAGCAAAACACCGTGGTATTCAAGTTGGTCTTTGGACCACTTGAGAGGGGTTGATTGCAACCCTCGTCCGTTGGGACGCCACAACGTGGAGTAGGCAAGCGTTGGTCTTGGCCGAACCACGGGATAAAACCACTGTGTCATCTCTGTGTTTGATCTCTTGTGGTATTGTGTTTTGTTGAGACTCCTCTCTAGCCACTTGGTGATTATTGTACTAACACTTAACAAGTTTTGTGGCTTAAGTTTTAAAGTTTCACAGGATCACCTATTCACCCCCCCCCCTCTAGGTGCTCTCAATTGGTATCAAAGCCGTTCTCTTCGAGAAAGGGACTAACCGCCCGAAGGGATGGATCCTAAGGGGAAGGGAATCGTAATCAACGACAAGGAGAAGGAGTCCTTCGTCAACGAGCCAAAGGACGACAAAACTACCGACTCGGGCTCGGGGCACAGACGCAAAGAAGGGAAGAAGAAGAAGACAAGACGCATCAAGGAGATCGTCTACTACGACAGCGACGAATCTTCCTCTTCCCAAAAGGACGATGACAACGACTACAAAAAGACAGTCAATTCGAACTTTTCATTTGATTATTCTCGTATTCAACATAGTTCGAATTCGCATTTGCTTTCCATTCCTCTTGGCAAACCTCCACACTTCGATGGGGAGGACTACGGATTTTGGAGTCACAAAATGCGTAGTCACTTATTCTCTCTCCATCCAAGCATTTGGGAGATTGTAGAGAATGGAATGAAGTTTAATAGCTCAGATAACTCTATGCTCATAAATGAACAAATCCATAGAAATGCACAAGCTACTACTGTTCTCTTAGCATCCTTGTGCAGGGAAGAGTACAACAAGGTGAGCGGCTTGGACAATGCCAAGCAAATATGGGACACCCTCAAGATCTCTCATGAGGGGAATGACATCACCATGCTCACCAAAATGAAGTTGGTGGAGGGCGAGCTTGGACGATTCGCCATGATAAGGGGAGAGGAGCCAACCCAAACGTACAACCGACTCAAGACCCTCATCAACAAAATAAGGAGCTATGGAAGCACACGATGGACGGACCACGACGTCATCCGCTTAATGCTAAGGTCCTTTACCATTCTTGATCCTCATCTCGTGAACAATATTCGTGAGAATCCCAGGTACACGATGATGACGCCCGAGGAGGTACTCGGAAAATTCGTAAGCGGGCGGATGATGATCAAGGAGGCGAGATACGTCGACGACGCGTTGAACGGTCCACTCCACGAGCCTCAACCCATTGCTCTCAAGGCAACAAGGAGCAAGGAGCCGCTACCCAGCAAGGTGGCGCAAGTTGAGGCGGCCGGGCTCAATGATGAAGAGATGGCTCTCATCATCAAAAGATTCAAGACGGCGCTAAATGGTCGCAAGGGGCAACCAAGGAAGACCAAGACAAAGGGGAAGCGCTCATGCTTCAAATGTGGTAAGGTTGGTCATTTTATTGCTAACTGTCCCGAAAATGATAGTGACCAGGAGCAAGGGAAAAATGGGAAGAGAGAGAACAAGAAGATTTACAAGAAGGCCAAAGGCGAGGCACACCTTGGAAAGGAGTGGGATTCGGATTGCTCTTCGTCCGACTCCGACGACGAAGGACTTTCCGCCACTGCCTTCAACAAATCGGCCCTCTTCCCAAACGAGCATCACACTTGCCTCATGGCAAGGGAGAAGAAGGTAATCACTAGTAATGCTAATACTTATGATTCTTCTAGTGATGATGAGTCTAGTGAGGATGAAATAGATTACTCTAGTTTATTCAAGGGATTGGATAGAACTAAGATAGCTAAGATTAATGAATTGATTGATGCCTTGAATGAAAAGGATAGAATCTTAGAAAAACAAGAAGATCTTTTATATGAAGAGCATGATAAATTTGTTAGTGCACAAAATTCACTTGCTCTAGAAGTTAAAAGAAATGGAATGCTTTCTTGTGAACTTTCTACTTGTAATGAAACCATTTCTTCTTTAAAAGGTGAAATTAATGATTTAAATGCGAAACTAGAAGTAGCAAGTAAATCTAACTCTTGTGTTGAACATGTTGAAATTTGCACTAGGTGTAAGGATGTTGATATTAATGCTTGTTATGAACACTTAGTTTCAATTTCCAAACTAAATGATGAATTTGGCGAGCCTTAATGCCCAACTTAAGACTAGCAAAAGTGAATTTGATAAGTTAAAATTTGCAAGGGATGCCTACACAATTGGAAGACATCCCTCAATTAAGGATGGGCTTGGCTTCAAGGGGGAAGCCAAGAACTTAACAAGCCATAAGGCTTCCATCTTCGTCAAGGAGAAAGGGAAGGCCCCCATGGCTAGTAGTGCTAAAAAGAACCATGCCTTCTTGTACCATGATAGGAGACAAACTAGAAATACTTATAGGAGTTATAATGCTTATGATGATTTTGACTCTCATGCCATGTTTGCTTCTAGTTCTTCCTATATGAATGGTAGAAATGTCTAGGAGAAATGCTATTCATCATGTGCCTAGAAAGAATATTATTCATGCTCCTAGGAAAGTAGTGAATGAACCTTCTACAATTTATTGTGCTTTAAATGCTTCCTTTGCTATTTGTAGAAAGGATAGGAAAATAATTGCTAGGAAGTTAGGGGCAAAATGCAAGGGAGACAAAACTTGCATTTGGGTCCCTAAGGATATTTGTGCTAACCTTGCAGGACCCAACATGAGTTGGGTACCTAAGACCCAAGCCTAAATTTGCCTTGCAGGTTTATGCATCCGGGGGTTCAAGCTGGATTATCGACAGCGGATGCACAAACCATATGACGGGGGAGAAGAAGATGTTCACCTCCTACGTCAAAAATAAGGATTCCCAAGATTCAATTATATTCGGTGATGGGAATCAAGGCAAGGTAAAAGGGTTAGGTAAAATTGCAATTTCTAATGAGCACTCAATCTCCAATGTGTTTTTAGTTGAGTCTCTTGGTTACAATTTGCTATCTGTTAGTCAACTATGCAATATGGGATATAATTGTCTTTTTACAAATATAGATGTGTCTGTCATTAGAAGAAGTGATGGTTCACTAGCCTTTAAGGGTGTATTAGACGGCAAGCTTTACTTAGTTGATTTTGCAAAAGAAGAGGCCGGTCTAGATGCATGCTTAATGGCTAAGACTTGCATGGGCTGGCTGTGGCATCGCCGCTTAGCACATGTGGGGATGAAGAACCTCCACAAGCTTCTAAAGGGAGAACACGTGATAGGTCTAACCAATGTTTATTTCGAAAAAGATAGACCTTGTGCAGCTTGTCAAGCAGGTAAACAAGTGGGAGGAGCACATCACAGCAAGAATGTGATGACCACGTCAAGACCTCTGGAGCTGCTGCATATGGACCTCTTCGGACCCGTCGCCTATCTAAGCATAGGAGGAAGTAAGTATGGTCTAGTTATTGTTGATGACTTTTCCCGCTTCACTTGGGTGTTCTTTTTGCAGGATAAGTCTGAAACCCAAGGGACCCTCAAGCGCTTCCTAAGGAGAGCTCAAAATGAGTTTGAGCTCAAGGTGAAAAAGATAAGGAGCGACAACGGGTCCGAATTCAAGAACCTTCAAGTGGAGGAATTTCATGAGGAGGAAGGGATCAAGCACGAGTTCTCCGCTCCCTACACACCTCAGCAAAATGGTGTGGTAGAGAGGAAGAACAGGACGCTCATAGATATGGCGAGGACTATGCTTGGAGAATTCAAGACCCCCGAGTGCTTTTGGTCGGAAGCTGTGAACACAGCTCGCCACGCCATCAACAGGGTCTACCTTCACCGCCTCCTCAAGAAGACGTCGTATGAGCTGCTAACCGGTAACAAACCCAATGTATCTTACTTTCGTGTATTTGGGAGCAAGTGCTACATTCTAGTGAAGAAGGGTAGAAATTCTAAGTTTGTTCCCAAAGCTGTAGAAGGGTTTTTATTAGGTTATGATTCAAATACAAAGGCGTATAGGGTCTTCAACAAATCATCGGGTTTGGTTGAAGTCTCTAGCGACGTTGTATTTGATGAGACTAATGGCTCTCCAAGAGAGCAAGTTGTTGATTGTGATGATGTAGATGAAGAAGATATTCCGACGACCGCTATACGAACCATGGCGATTGGAGAAGTGCGGCCACAGGAACAAGATCAACCTTCTTCCTCAACAACGGTGCAACCCCCAACTCAAGACGATGAACAGGTTCATCAAAAGGAGGCGTATGATCAAGGGGGAGCACAAGATGATCACGTGATGGAGGAAGAAGCGCAACCGGCACCTCCAACCCAAGTTCGAGCGGTGATTCAAAGGGATCATCCCGTCGACCAAATTTTGGGTGACATTAGCAAGGGAGTAACTACTCGATCTCGATTAGTTAATTTTTGTGAGCATTACTCCTTTGTCTCCTCTATTGAGCCTTTCAGGGTAGAGGAGGCCTTGCTAGATCCGGATTGGGTATTGGCCATGCAGGAGGAACTCAACAACTTCAAGCGCAATGAAGTTTGGACACTGGTGCCTCGTCCCAAGCAAAATGTTGTGGGAACCAAGTGGGTGTTCCGCAACAAACAGGACGAGCACGGGGTGGTGACGAGGAACAAGGCTCGACTTGTGGCAAAAGGTTATGCCCAAGTCGCAGGTTTGGACTTTGAGGAGACTTTTGCTCCTGTGGCTAGGCTAGAATCAATTCGAATCTTGCTAGCATATGCCGCTCACCATTCTTTCAGGTTGTTCCAAATGGATGTGAAGAGCGCTTTCCTCAACGGGCCAATAAAGGAGGAGGTGTACGTGGAGCAACCCCCTGGCTTCGAGGATGAGCGGTACCCCGACCACGTGTGTAAGCTCTCTAAGGCGCTATATGGACTTAAACAAGCTCCAAGAGCATGGTATGAATGCCTTAGAGATTTCTTAATTGCTAATGCTTTCAAGGTTGGGAAAGCCGATCCAACTCTTTTCACTAAGACATGTGATGGTGATTTGTTTGTATGCCAAATTTATGTCGATGACATAATATTTGGTTCTACTAATCAAAAGTCTTGTGAAGAGTTTAGCAGGGTGATGACGCAGAAATTCGAGATGTCGATGATGGGCGAGTTGAACTACTGAGAGCACCTAGAGGGGGGGGTGAATAGGTGATCCTGTAAACTTCAAAAACTTAAGCCACAAAACTTTGATTAAGTGTTAGCACAGTTAATGCCAAGTGGCTAGAGCGAAGATGATAATCACAAGAAGTTCAACACAGAGATGACACGGTGATTTATCCCGTGGTTCGGCCAAGTACAAAACTTGCCTACTCCACGTTGTGGCGTCCCAACGGACGAGAGTTGCACTCAACTCCTCTCAAGTGATCCAATGATCAACTTGAATACCACAGTGTTATGCTTTTCTTCTCAATATCCCGTTTGCGAGGAATCTCCACAACTTGGAGCCTCTCGCCCTTACACTTAAGATTCACAAAGAAGTACGGAGTAAGGTGGGAATGAGCAACGCACACAAGACTCGAAAATCAGAGCAACAACACGCACACAAGTCGCAACAAGAGCTCGCAACGCAACACAAAGAGTTCACAACTCCACAAGAGCTCTATATGCTGTCACAATGAAACGAATGCGTGAGATCGATGTCTTGGTGCTTAGAAGTGTTGTAGGAATGCTTGGTGTACTCCTCCATGCGCCTAGGGGTCCCTTTTATAGCCCCAAGGCAGCTAGGAGCCGTTGAGAACAAATCTGGAAGGCCATCCTTGCCTTCTGTCGTCGGGCGCACCAGACAGTCCGGTGCACACCGGACACTGTCCGGTGCCCGATTTCTTTCCTAAACAGGCGAAGCCGACCGTTGCCGACCGTTGCAGATCTGGCGCACCGGACAGTCCGGTGCACACCGGACAGTCCGGTGCCTCCTTCCGACCGTTGGCCAGACCACGTGTCGCGCGCAGATTCCGCGGCCGACCGTTGGCTCGGCCGACCGTTGGCTCACCGGACAGTCCGGTGCACACCGGACAGTCCGGTGAATTTTAGCCGTACGCCGTCGGCCAATTTCCCGAGAGCGGCTAGTTTGCCCGAGGCTGCCTGGCGCACCGGACACTGTCCGGTGCACACCGGACAGTCCGGTGCCCCAGGCCGAAGCAGCCCTTTGGCTGTACACAGCCAACTCTTCTCTTCTTTCTTCTTTCTGTTTCTATCACTTAGACAAGTATGTTAGTACACAAAACCAATGTACTAAGGCTTAGAAACATACCTTCACTTCATGATTTGCACCTTGTTCATCCATGTACATAAATTCACAATTGAGCACATGTGTTGGCACATAATCACCAAAATACTTAGAAATGGCCCAAGGGCACATTTCCCTTTCAATCTCCCCCTTTTTGGTGATTTATGCCAACACAACATAAAGCAACTAGAACAAGTGCAAACTCACTTCAAATAAAATAAATTTGAGTTTTATTCAATTTTGGCATATATGGATCATCCTTTGCCACCACTTGGTTTGTTTTTGCAAATCAAATTCAAATCTCTATCTCTAAGTCAAACACACATGTTAAAGCACAAAGAGAGTCATTCCAAAAGAGATTGATCAAGGATTTCAAAAAACTCCCCCTTTTTCCATAATTACTACTTCTCCCCACAAGAAGCCAACTTTTGACACAAGAGACAATAAAAAGAGTTTTGACAAACCAAAAACTCTACTTTACTATTTTTAAACTTCTCAAGTGGTAGCTGATCCATTTATTGCTTTGGCCCTTTATTTTCTCCCCCTTTGGCATCAAGCACCAAAACGGGATAAATCTTGGCCCTTTAACCCCATTGCCTCACCAAAATCTTCAATGAAGAGCAAATGGCAATAAGAGTTAATGAGATGAACTTGGAATAAGTTACCCCTCATCGGAGTGCAGTGGAAGTCTTTCATGGTCCAAGTCCACCTTTTCCCTTTCAATTCTCCTTTGAGACTAAATCAAACAAACTCAAGCATATGGTTAGTCTCAAGGGATCAAGTTGTAACACATCTCCCCCTAAACATGTGCATCACTTTGCAACGGACTTGTGAGGTCCAGGGAGTGTTTGTACAACTTGAGCACCATAATAAGCAACAAAATGCAGAATGAACATGATCAAAGGCATAAATACATGTATGCTACAATTCAATCCAAGTTCCGCGAATCTAAGACATTTAGCTCACTACGCAACCTGCAAAAGGTCTTCTCATCTAAAGGCTTGGTGAAGATATCGGCTAGCTGGTTTTCGGTGCTAACATAAAACACTTCGATATCTCCCTTTTGCTGGTGGTCTCTCAAAAAGTGATGCCGGATGTCAATGTGCTTTGTGCGGCTGTGCTCAACAGGATTTTCCGCTATTCGGATAGCACTCTCATTATCACATAGGAGTGGGACTTTGCTCAGATTGTAGCCAAAGTCCCTGAGGGTTTGCCTCATCCAAAGTAGTTGCGCGCAACACTGTCCTGCGGCAACATACTCGGCCTCAGCGGTGGATAGGGCAACGGAAGTTTGTTTCTTAGATTTCCATGACACCAGGGACCTTCCTAAGAATTGGCACGTCCCCGATGTGCTCTTCCTATCGACCTTACATCCAGCATAGTCGGAATCTGAATATCCAATTAAGTCAAAGGTAGACCCCTTTGGATACCAGATCCCGAAGCAAGGCGTAGCGACCAAATATCTAAAGATTCGCTTCACCGCCACTAAGTGGCACTCCTTAGGATCAGATTGAAATCTAGCACACATGCATACGCTAAGCATAATATCCGGTCTACTAGCACATAAGTAAAGTAATGACCCTATCATTGACCGGTATGCTTTTTGATCAACGGACTTACCTCCTTTGTTGAGGTCGGTGTGTCCGTCGGTTCCCATCGGCGTCTTTGCGGGCTTGGCGTCCTTCATCCCAAACCTCTTTAGCAGATCTTGCGTGTACTTCGTTTGGGAGATGAAGGTGCCGTCCTTGAGTTGCTTCACTTGGAACCCAAGGAAGTAGTTCAACTCGCCCATCATCGACATCTCGAATTTCTGCGTCATCACCCTGCTAAACTCTTCACAAGACTTTTGATTAGTAGAACCAAATATTATGTCATCGACATAAATTTGGCATACAAACAAATCACCATCACAAGTCTTAGTGAAAAGAGTTGGATCGGCTTTCCCAACTTTGAAAGCATTGGCAATTAAGAAATCTCTAAGGCATTCATACCATGCTCTTGGGGCTTGCTTAAGTCCATAGAGCGCCTTAGAGAGCTTACACACGTGGTCGGGGTACCGTTCATCCTCGAAGCCAGGGGGTTGCTCCACGTACACCTCCTCCTTTATTGGCCCGTTGAGGAAAGCGCTCTTGACATCCATTTGGTACAACCTGAAAGAATGGTGAGCGGCATATGCTAGCAAGATACGAATGGACTCTAGCCTAGCCACAGGAGCAAAAGTCTCCTCAAAGTCCAAACCTGCGACTTGGGCATAACCTTTTGCCACAAGTCGAGCCTTGTTCCTCGTCACCACCCCGTGCTCGTCCTGTTTGTTGCGGAACACCCACTTGGTTCCCACAACATTTTGCTTGGGACGAGGCACCAGCGTCCAAACTTCATTTCGCTTGAAGTTGTTAAGTTCCTCCTGCATGGCCAATACCCAATCCGGATCTAGCAAGGCCTCCTCTACCCTGAAAGGCTCAATAGAAGAGACAAAGGAGTAATGCTCACAAAAATTAACTAATCGAGATCGAGTAGTTACTCCCTTGCTAATGTCACCCAGAATTTGGTCGACGGGATGATCCCTTTGAATCATCGCTCGAACTTGGGTTGGAGGTGCCGGATGCGCTTCTTCCTCCATCACATGATCATCTTGTGCTCCCCCTTGATCACACGCCTCCTTTTGATGAACCTGTTCATCGTCTTGAGTTGGGGGATGCACCGTGGTTGAGGAAGAAGGTTGATCTCGTTCATCTTGTTCCTGTGGCCGCACTTCTCCAATCGCCATGGTTCGTATAGCGGCCGTCGGAACATCTTCTTCATCTACATCATCACAATCAACAACTTTCTCTCTTGGAGAGCCATTAGTCTCATCAAATACAACGTCGCTAGAGACTTCAACCAAACCCGATGATTTGTTGAAGACTCTATACGCCTTTGTATTTGAATCATAACCTAATAAAAACCCTTCTACAGCTTTGGGAGCAAACTTAGAATTTCTACCCTTCTTCACTAGAATGTAGCACTTGCTCCCAAAAACACGAAAGTAAGATACATTGGGTTTGTTACCGGTTAGTAGCTCATATGACGTCTTCTTGAGGAGGCGGTGAAGGTAGACCCTGTTGATGGCGTGGCAAGCCGTGTTCACGGCTTCCGACCAAAAGCACTCGGGGGTCTTGAACTCTCCAAGCATCGTCCTCGCCATATCGATTAGCGTCCTGTTCTTCCTCTCTACCACACCATTTTGCTGTGGTGTGTAGGGAGCGGAGAACTCGTGCTTGATCCCTTCCTCCTCAAGAAACTCCTCCACTTGTAGGTTCTTGAACTCGGACCCGTTGTCGCTCCTTATCTTCTTCACCTTGAGCTCAAACTCATTTTGAGCTCTCCTGAGGAAGCGTTTTAGGGTCCCTTGGGTTTCAGACTTTTCCTGCAAAAAGAACACCCAAGTGAAGCGGGAAAAATCATCAACAATAACCAGACCATACTTACTTCCTCCTATACTCAGATAGGCGACGGGTCCGAAGAGGTCCATGTGCAGCAGCTCCAGAGGTCTTGAAGTGGTCATCACATTCTTGCTGTGATGTGTTCCTCCCACTTGTTTACCTGCTTGACAAGCTGCACAAGGTCTATCTTTTTCGAATTGAACGTTAGTCAAACCTATCACGTGTTCTCCCTTTAGAAGCTTGTGAAGGTTCTTCATCCCCACATGTGCTAAGCGGCGATGCCACAGCCAGCCCATGCTAGTCTTAGCTATTAAGCATGCATCTAGACCGGCCTCTTCTTTTGCAAAATCGACTAAATAAAGTTTGACGTCTAATACACCCTTAAAAGCTAGTGAACCATCACATCTTCTAAAGACAGACACATCTATATTAGTAAAAAGGCAATTATATCCCATGTTACATAGTTGACTAACAGATAGCAAATTGTAACCAAGGGACTCAACTAAAAACACATTTGAAATTGAGTGCTCATTAGAAATTGCAATTTTACCTAACCCTTTTACCTTGCCTTGATTCCCATCACCGAATATAATTGAATCTTGGGAATCCTTATTTTTGACGTAGGAGGTGAACATCTTCTTCTCCCCCGTCATATGGTTTGTGCATCCGCTGTCTATAATCCAGCTTGAACCCCCGGATGCATAAACCTGCAAGGCAAATTTAGGCTTGGGTTTTAGGTACCCAACTCATGTTGGGTCCTACAAGGTTAGCACATATATCCTTAGGGACCCAAATGCAAGTTTTATCACCCTTGCATTTAGCCCCTAACTTCCTAGCAATTACCTTTCTATTCTTTCTACAAATTGCAAAGGAAGCATTCAACGCATGATATATTGTAGAAGATTCATTCACTACTTTCCTAGGAGCATGAATAACATTCTTTCTAGGCACATGATGAATAGTATTTCTCCTAGACATATTTCTATCATGCATGTAGGAAGAACTAGAAGCAAACATGGCATGAGAGTTAAAATCATCATAAGCATTATAACTCCTATAAGCATTTCTAGTTTGTCTCCTATCATGATACAAAAAGGCATGGTTCTTTTTAGCACTAGTAGCCATAGGGGCCTTCCCTTTTTCCTTAGCGGAAATGGGAGCCTTATGGCTTGTTAAGTTCTTGGCTTCCCTTTTGAAACCAAGTCCATCCTTAATGGAGGGGTGTCTACCAACAGTGTAGGCATCCTAGCAAATTTTAGTTTCTCAAAATCACTCTTGCTAGTCTTAAGTTGAGCATTAAGACTAGCTAATTCAACATTTAATTTTGAAATAGAAACTAAGTGTTCACTACAAGCATTTATATCAATGTCCTTACACCTAGTACAAATTTCAACATGTTCAACACAAGAAGTGGATTTATTTGCTTCTACTAGTTTAGCATTTAAATCATCGTTTATGCTCTTTAAGTTAGAAATAGAATCATGGCATGTAGACACTTCACAAGCAAGCATTTCATTCCTCTTAATTTCTAATGCAAGGGATTTTTGAGCTTCTACAAACTTATCATGTTCTTCATACAACAAATCCTCTTGCTTTTCTAAAAGTATATTCTTTTCATTCAAGGCATCAATTAATTCATTAATTTTGTCTATCTTAGATCTATCTAGGCCTTTGAACAAACATGAATAATCTACTTCATCCTCATCACTAGACTCTTCCTCACTTGAAGAAGCATAGGTAGAGTTGCGAGTACATACCTTCTTCTCCCTTGTCATAAGACACGTATGACGCTCGTTGGGGAAGAGGGTTGATTTGTTGAAGGCGGTGGCGGCGAGTCCTTCATTGTCGGAGTCGGAAGAGGAGCAATCCGAGTCCCATTCCTTGCCTAGATGCGCCTCGCCCTTTGCCTTCTTGTAATGCTTCTTCTTTTCCCTCTTGTTCCCTTGGTCCTGATCACTATCATTGTCGGGACAATTAGCAATAAAATGACCAAGCTTACCGCATTTGAAGCATGAGCGCTTCCCTTTGGCTTTGGTCTTGCTTGGCTGTCCCTTGTGACCCTTTAGTACCGTCTTGAAGCGTTTGATGATGAGAGCCATTTCTTCATCATTAAGTTCGGCCGCCTCAATTTGTGCCACCTTGCTAGGTAGCGCCTCCTTGCTTCGTGTTGCTTTGAGAGCAAAAGGTTGCGGCTCGTTGATTGGACCGTTTAGAGCGTCGTCGACGTATCTCGCTTCCTTGATCATCATCCGCCCGCTTACGAATTTTCCGAGTACCTCCTCGGGCGTCATCTTCGTGTACCTGGGATTCTCACGAATATTGTTTACGAGATGAGGATCAAGAACGGTAAAGGACCTTAGCATTAGGCGGACGACGTCGTGGTCCGTCCATCGTGTGCTTCCATAGCTCCTTATCTTGTTGACAAGGGTCTTGAGCCGATTGTATGTTTGGGTTGGCTCCTCCCCCCTTATCATAGCGAATCTCCCAAGTTCGCCTTCCACCAATTCCATTTTGGTGAGCATGGTGACGTCGTTGCCCTCGTGAGAGATCTTGAGGGTGTCCCATATCTGCTTGGCATTGTCCAAGCCGCTCACCTTATTGTACTCTTCCCTGCACAAAGATGCTAAGAGAACAGTAGTGGCTTGTGCATTTTTATGAATTTGTTCATTAATAAACATAGGGCTATCCGAGCTATCAAATTGCATTCCACTCTCTACAATCTCCCATATGCTAGGATGGAGAGAGAACAAGTGAGTACGCATTTTGTGGCTCCAAAATCCGTAGTCCTCTCCATCAAAGTGAGGGGGCTTGCCAAGTGGAATGGGGAGCAAATGCGAATTTGAACTTTGCGGAATACGAGAGTAGTCAAAAGAAAAGTTCGAATTAACCGGTTTTCTTTTCTCGTAGTTGTTGTGGTCGTCGTCCTTTTGGGAAGAAGTAGACTCGTCGCTGTCGTAGTAGACGATCTCCTTGATGCGCCTTGTCTTCTTCTTCTTCCCTTCCTTCCGTCTTTGGCCCGAGCCGGAGTCGGTAGGCTTATCGTCCTTCGGCTCGTTGACGAAGGATTCCTTCTCTTTGTCATTGATCACAATACCCTTCCCCTTAGGATCCATCTCTTCGGGCGGTTAGTCCCTTTGTGAAGAGAACGGCTCTGATACCAATTGAGAGCACCTAGAGGGGGGGGTGAATAGGTGATCCTGTAAACTTCAAAAACTTAAGCCACAAAACTTTGATTAAGTGTTAGCACAGTTAATGCCAAGTGGCTAGAGCGAAGATGATAATCACAAGAAGTTCAACACAGAGATGACACGGTGATTTATCCCGTGGTTCGGCCAAGTACAAAACTTGCCTACTCCACGTTGTGGCGTCCCAACGGACGAGAGTTGCACTCAACTCCTCTCAAGTGATCCAATGATCAACTTGAATACCACAGTGTTATGCTTTTTTTCTCAATATCCCGTTTGCGAGGAATCTCCACAACTTGGAGCCTCTCGCCCTTACACTTAAGATTCACAAAGAAGTACGGAGTAAGGTGGGAATGAGCAACGCACACAAGACTCGAAAATCAGAGCAACAACACGCACACAAGTCGCAACAAGAGCTCGCAACGCAACACAAAGAGTTCACAACTCCACAAGAGCTCTATATGCTGTCACAATGAAACGAATGCGTGAGATCGATGTCTTGGTGCTTAGAAGTGTTGTAGGAATGCTTGGTGTACTCCTCCATGCGCCTAGGGGTCCCTTTTATAGCCCCAAGGCAGCTAGGAGCCGTTGAGAACAAATCTGGAAGGCCATCCTTGCCTTCTGTCGTCGGGCGCACCGGACAGTCCGGTGCACACCGGACACTGTCCGGTGCCCGATTTCTTTCCTAAACAGGCGAAGCCGACCGTTGCCGACCGTTGCAGATCTGGCGCACCGGACAGTCCGGTGCACACCGGACAGTCCGGTGCCTCCTTCCGACCGTTGGCCAGACCACGTGTCGCGTGCAGATTCCGCGGCCGACCGTTGGCTCGGCCGACCGTTGGCTCACCGGACAGTCCGGTGCACACCGGACAGTCCGGTGAATTTTAGCCGTACGCCGTCGGCCAATTTCCCGAGAGCGGCTAGTTTGCCCGAGGCTGCCTGGCGCACCGGACACTGTCCGGTGCACACCGGACAGTCCGGTGCCCCAGGCCGAAGCAGCCCTTTGGCTGTACACAGCCAACTCTTCTCTTCTTTCTTCTTTCTGTTTCTATCACTTAGACAAGTATGTTAGTACACAAAACCAATGTACTAAGGCTTAGAAACATACCTTCACTTCATGATTTGCACCTTGTTCATCCATGTACATAAATTCACAATTGAGCACATGTGTTGGCACATAATCACCAAAATACTTAGAAATGGCCCAAGGGCACATTTCCCTTTCAACTACTTCCTTGGGTTCCAAGTGAAGCAACTCAAGGACGGTACCTTCATCTCCCAAACGAAGTACACGCAAGATCTGCTAAAGCGGTTTGGGATGAAGGACGCCAAGCCCGCAAAGACTCCGATGGGAACCGACGGACACACCGACCTCAACAAAGGAGGTAAGTCCGTTGATCAAAAAGCATACCGGTCCATGATAGGTTCCTTGCTTTATTTATGTGCTAGTAGACCGGATATTATGCTTAGCGTATGCATGTGTGCTAGATTTCAATCCGATCCGAAGGAGTGTCACTTAGTGGCTGTGAAGCGAATTCTTCGATATTTAGTCGCTACGCCTTGCTTCGGGATCTGGTATCCAAAGGGGTCTAACTTTGACTTGATTGGGTACTCAGGTTCCGACTATGCTGGATGTAAGGTCGATAGGAAGAGTACATCGGGGACGTGCCAATTCTTAGGAAGGTCCCTGGTGTCATGGAACTCTAAGAAACAAACCTCCGTTGCCCTATCCACCGCTGAGGCCGAGTATGTTGCCGCAGGAGAGTGTTGCGCGCAACTACTTTGGATGAGGCAAACCCTCAGGGACTTTGGCTACAATCTGAGCAAAGTCCCACTCCTATGTGATAATGAGAGTGCTATCCGAATAGCGGAAAATCCTGTTGAGCACAGCCGCACAAAGCACATTGACATCCGGCATCACTTTTTGAGAGACCACCAGCAAAAGGGAGATATCGAAGTGTTTCATGTTAGCACCGAGAAACAACTAGCCGATATCTTTACCAAGCCTCTAGATGAGAAGACCTTTTGCAGGCTGCGTGGTGAGCTCAATATCTTAGATTCGCGGAACTTGGATTGAAATGTAGCATACATGTGTTTATGCCCTTGATCATGTTCATTCTGCATTTTGTTGCTTATTGTGGTGCTCAAGTTGTACAAACACTCCCTGGACCTCACAAGTCCGTTGCAAAGTGATGCACAGTTTTAGGGGGAGATGTGTTACAACTTGACCCCTTGCTTGAGTTTGCTTGATTTAGTCTCGAAGGAGAATTGAAAGGGAAAAGGTGGACTTGGACCATGAAAGACTTCCACTGCACTCCGATGAAAAGAGTAACTTTTCCAAGTTCATCTTCATACTCTTATTGCCTTTGTGTTCTTATTTGAAGATTTTGGTGAGGCAATGGGGTTAAAGGGCCAAGATTAATCCCGTTTTGGTGCTTGATGCCAAAGGGGGAGAAAATAAAGGCCAAAGCAATAAATGGATCAGCTACCACTTGAGAAATTTGAAAATAGTAGAGTAGAGCTTTTGGTTTGTCAAAACTCTTTTATTGTCTGTTTTGGCTTCTTGTGGGGAGAAGTAGTAATTATGGGAAAAAGGGGGAGTTTTTGAAATCTTTGATCAATCTCTTTTGGAATGACTCTCTTTATGCTTCAACATGTGTGTTTGACTTAGAGATAGAGATTTGAGTTTGATTTGCAAAAACAAACCAAGTGGTGGCAAAGGATGATCCATATATGCCAAAATTGAATCAAAATAAACTTGAGTTTTATTTGAAGTGAGTTTGCACTTGTTCTAGTTGCTTTATGTTGTGTTGGCATAAATCACCAAAAAGGGGGAGATTGAAAGGGAAATGTGCCCTTTGGCCATTTCTAAGTATTTTGGTGATTGAGTGCCAATACAAGTGCTTAAATGTGAATTTATGTCCATGGATGAACAAAGTGCAAATCATGAAGTAAAGGTATGTTTCTAAGCCTTAGTACATTGGTTTTGTGTACTAATATACTTGTCTAAGTGTTAGAAACAGAAAAGAAGAAAGGTGCAAAAGACTTGGCTGTGTACAGCCAAGACTCAGCTCGGTCTGGCACACCGGACTGTCCGGTGTGCACCGGACAGTGTCCGGTGCGCCAGGCTGGCTCGGCGTGAAGTAGCCGCTCTCGGGTATTCGCCGACGGCGTACGGCTAAAATTCACCGGACTGTCCGGTGTGCACCGGACTGTCCGGTGAGCCAAAGGTCGACCGGGCCAACGGTCGGCCGCGCAATCTGCGCGGGACACGTGGCCGAGCCAACGGCTAGAAGACGGCACCGGACATGTCCGGTGCGCCAACGGCTCCCAGATCTGTAACGGTCTGCAACGGTCGGCAGCGTCATTTTAGGAAGGAAATCGGGCACCGGACAGTGTCCGGTGTGCACCGGACTGTCCGGTGCTCCCGACGACAGAAGTCAAGATTGGCCTTCCAGATTTGCTCTCAACGGCTCCTAGCTGCCTTGGGGCTATAAAAGGGGCCCCTAGGCGCATGGAGGAGAAATCCAAGCAACCTTAGAGCATTCTTGATCATCCACACTCAGTCTTTGCGCATTCGTTTGTCATTCTGAGTGATTCGAGCTCCGTTCTAGTGAGAACTTTGAGATAGTCTTTTGAGCTCGATTCTTGGCCGTGTGTGTGCGCATTTTGCTGTGGAGTTGTGGTTGTTGCTTCCCTCCCTAACTCTGTGCTTCTTTGGGATCTTATACTTGTAAGGGCAAGAGACTCCAATTTGTGGAGATTCCTTGCAAACGGGATAAAGAAAAGAAAGCAAAACACCGTGGTATTCAAGTTGGTCTTTGGACCACTTGAGAGGGGTTGATTGCAACCCTCGTCCGTTGGGACGCCACAACGTGGAGTAGGCAAGCGTTGGTCTTGGCCGAACCACGGGATAAAACCACTGTGTCATCTCTGTGTTTGATCTCTTGTGGTATTGTGTTTTGTTGAGACTCCTCTCTAGCCACTTGGTGATTATTGTACTAACACTTAACAAGTTTTGTGGCTTAAGTTTTAAAGTTTCACAGGATCACCTATTCACCCCCCTCTAGGTGCTCTCAGGATTGTTCGTCGTCCGACTCCGACAACGAAGGACTCGCCGCCACCGCCTTCAACAAATCGGCACTCTTCCCCAACGAGCGTCACACATGCCTCATGGCGAAGGAAAAGAAGGTAAGCACTCGTAATACTAGTACTTACGCTTCTTCAAGTGAAGATGAATCTAGTGATGATGAAATTGACTATTCATGCTTATTCAAAGGCTTAGATAGAACTAAGATTGATAAGATTAATGAATTGATTGATGCTTTAAATGATAAGAATAGATTGTTAGAAAAGCAAGAGGATCTTTTGTATGAAGAGCATGATAAATTTATTAGTGCGCAAAATTCTCTTGCTCTAGAAGTCAAAAGAAATGAAATGCTTTCATGTGAACTATCTACATGCCATGAGTCTATTTCTAACTTAAAAAGTATTAATGATGACTTGAATGCTAAGTTAGAAATAGTCAATAAATCAACATCTTGTGTAGAACATGTTGCAATTTGCAATAGGTGTAAAGATTTTGATATTGATGCTTGTAGTGAACATCTAGTTTCAATTTCTAAATTGAATGATGAGGTGGCTAGTCTTAATGCCAAACTTAAGACTAGCAAGAGTGAATTTGATAAAATAAAATTTGCAAGGGATGCCTACACGGTTGGTAGACACCCCTCAATTAAGGATGGGCTTGGCTTCAAAAGGGAAGTCAAGAACTTAACAAGCCATAAGGCTTCCATCTCCACCAAGGAGAAAGGGAAGGCCCCTATGGCCAATAGTGCTCAAAAGAATCATGCTTTCATTTATGGTGTTAGAAAATTTTCTAGAAATGCTTATAGGACCTGTGCTTATGATTCATATGCTATGACTGCTTCTAGTTCCCATGTTGTGCATAATATGCCTAGGAAAAATGTCATTCATCATATGCCTAGGAGAAATGTTGCTCATGTTCCTAGGAAGATTAATGAACCTTCTACAATTTATCATGCTTGCAATGCTTCCTTTGCTATTTGTAGAAAGGATAAGAAGGTAATTGCTAGGAAAATTAGGGGCAAGATGCAAGGGAGATAAAACTTGCATTTGGGTCCCTAATACCATTGTGACTAACCTTATAGGACCCAACAAGAGTTGGGTACCTAAAACCCAAGCCTAAATTTGCCTTGCAGGTTTATGCATCCGGGGGTTCAAGCTGGATTATCGACAGCGGATGCACAAACCACATGACGGGGGAAAAGAGGATGTTCTCTTCCTACGTCAAGAACAAGGATCCCCAAGATTCAATAATATTCGGTGATGGGAACCAAGGCAAGGTGAAAGGGTTAGGAAAAATTGCTATTTCATCCGAGCACTCTATTTCTAATGTGTTCTTAGTTGAGTCGCTTGGATATAACTTGTTATCTGTGAGTCAACTCTGTAATATGGGATATAACTGTTTATTCACAAATGTAGATGTGTCTGTCTTTAGAAGATGTGATGGTTCACTAGCTTTTAAGGGTGTACTAGACGGTAAACTTTATTTAGTTGATTTTGCAAAAGAGGAGGCCGGTCTAGATGCATGCTTAATTGCTAAGACTTGCATGGGTTGGCTGTGGCATCGCCGTTTAGCACATGTGGGGATGAAGAATCTTCACAAGCTTCTAAAGGGAGAACACGTGATAGGTCTAACTAATGTGCATTTCAAAAAGGATAGACCTTGTGCAGCTTGTCAAGCAGGAAAACAGGTGGGAAGCTCTCATCATCCCAAAAATGTGATGTCCATGTCAAGACCTTTGGAGATGCTTCATATGGACCTCTTCGGACCCGTCACCTATCTAAGCATAGGAGGAAGTAAGTATGGTCATGTTATAGTTGATGATTTTTCCCGCTTCACTTGGGTATTCTTTTTGCAGGATAAATCTGAAACCCAAGGGACCCTCAAGCGCTTCCTCAGGAGAGCCCAAAATGAGTTTGAGCTCAAGGTGAAGAAGATAAGGAGCGACAATGGGTCCGAGTTCAAGAACCTTCAAGTGGAGGAGTACCTTGAGGAGGAAGGGATCAAGCATGAGTTCTCCGCTCTCTACACACCACAGCAAAATGGTGTGGTAGAGAGGAAGAACAGGACACTCATAGACATGGCGAGGACGATGCTTGGAGAGTTCAAGACCCCCGAGCGGTTTTGGTCGGAAGCCGTGAACATGGCTTGCCACGCCATCAACCGGGTCTACCTTCACCGCCTCCTCAAGAAGACTTCGTATGAGCTTCTAACTGGTAACAAACCCAATGTGTCTTACTTTCGTATATTTGGGAGCAAATGCTATATTCTAGTGAAGAAAGGTAGAAATTCTAAGTTTGCTCCCAAAGCTGTAGAAGGGTTTTTGCTAGGTTATGACTCAAATACAAAGGCATATAGAGTCTTCAACAAATCATCGGGTTTGGTTGAAGTCTCTAGCGACGTTGTATTTGATGAGACTAATGGCTCTCCAAGAGAGCAAGTTGTTGATCTTGATGATGTAGATGAAGAAGACGTTCCAACAGCCGCAATACGCACCATGGCGATTGGAGATGTGCGGCCACAGGAACAAAATGAGCAAGATCAACCCTCTTCCTCAACAATGGTGCATCCCCCAACTCAAGACGATGAACAGGTTCATCAAAAGGAGGCATGTGATCAAGGAGGAGCACAAGATGTCCAAGTTGAAGAAGAAGAAGCACCTCAAGCCCCTCCAACCCAAGTTCGAGCGACGATGCAAAGGAATCATCCCGTCGACCAAATTTTGGGTGACATTAGCAAGGGAGTAACTACTCGTTCGAGATTAGTTAATTTTTGTGAGCATTACTCTTTTATCTCTTCTATTGAGCCTTTCAGGATAGAAGAGGCCTTGCTAGATCCGGACTGGGTGTTGGCCATGCAGGAAGAGCTCAATAATTTCAAGCGTAATGAAGTTTGGACACTGGTGCCGCGTCCCAAACAAAATGTTGTGGGAACCAAGTGGGTGTTCCGCAACAAACAGGACGAGCACGGGGTGGTGACGAGGAACAAGGCTCGACTTGTGGCAAAAGGTTATGTCCAAGTCGCAGGTTTGGACTTTGAGGAGACTTTTGCTCCTGTGGCTAGGCTAGAGTCTATTCATATATTGCTAGCATATGCCGCTCACCATTCTTTCAGGTTGTTCCAAATGGATGTGAAGAGCGCTTTCCTCAATGGGCCAATCAAGGAGGAGGTGTACGTGGAGCAACCCCCTGGCTTCGAGGATGAACGGTACCTCGACCACGTGTGTAAGCTCTCTAAGGCGCTCTATGGACTTAAGCAAGCCCCAAGAGCATGGTATGAATGCCTTAGAGACTTCTTAATTGCTAATGCTTTCAAGGTTGGGAAAGTCGATCCAACTTTATTCACTAAGACTTGTGATGGTGACTTATTTGTGTGCCAAATTTATGTCGATGACATAATATTTGGTTCTACTAACCAAAAGTCTTGTGAAGAGTTTAGCAGGGTGATGACTCAAAAGTTTGAGATGTCGATGATGGGCGAGTTGAACTACTTCCTTGGGTTCCAAGTGAAGCAACTCAAGGACGGCACCTTCATCTCCCAAACGAAGTATACGCAAGACTTGCTAAAGCGGTTTGGGATGAAGGACGCCAAGCCCGCAAAGACTCCAATGGGAACCGACGGACACACCGACCTCAACAAAGGAGGTAAGTCCGTTGATCAAAAGGCATACCGGTCAATGATAGGGTCTTTACTTTATTTATGTGCTAGTAGACCGGATATTATGCTTAGCGTATGCATGTGTGCTAGATTTCAATCTGATTCAAGGGAGTGTCACCTTGTGGCCGTGAAGCGGATTCTTAGATATTTAGTCGCTACGCCTTGCTTCGGGATCTGGTATCCAAAGGGGTCTACCTTTGCTTTGATTGGATACTCAGATTCCGACTATGCTGGATGTAAGGTCGATAGGAAGAGTACATCAGGGACGTGCCAATTCTTAGGAAGGTCCCTGGTGTCATGGAACTCTAAGAAACAAACTTTCGTTGCCCTATCCACCGCTGAGGTCGAGTACGTTGCCGCAGGACAGTGTTGCGCGCAACTACTTTGGATGAGGCAAACCCTCCAGGACTTTGGCTACAATCTGAGCAAAGTCCCACTCCTATGTGACAATGAGAGTGCTATCCTCATAGCGGAAAATCCTGTTGAACACAGCCGCAGAAAGCACATAGACATCCGGCATCACTTTCTGAGAGACCACCAGCAAAAGGGGGATATCAAAGTGTTTCATGTTAGCACCGATGAAGCGTCCCCAATCCTCTGGGACTCAAATGTGATACAATTACTAGTCCTAGGAGGCTAGTAAACACATTTATACATCAGATGATACCAAATCTGCTTAAACGAGACAAACCTACAAAGGTGGCGAACAACTTTAAGAGTTGGTCCACAACTCGAGACATATCATCAGAGTGGGGCTGAAGCAGTCCGTTATACGCAGTGAAGCAATTCAGCGGTCCAACAGCCACAGGCAAGGTTGGGAACAATCGTAACTCTTACCCGATCTCCTTTTTCTGAAAAAAAATAAATAAGCAAGGGTGAGTACAAACGTATTCAGCAGCCCACCTTCACCCGCGGAATGGGGAAATCAGATATAATGCATGGAATATGTGGAGCTCACGATATTTTGCAGAAACAACAATATTTTATGCAGAGTTGTTTTGAAAAACATTTTGTATTTTGCAAAGCGCATCCTCTCCAAAAAGGAGCAGGAAGTTTTTCAGTATAGAACGAAATCCCCTGGACTAAACCATCCAGGTATCTCAGCAGTTTCCCACTGGTTTTCCTTTTCAAAAACAGCTACTGGACTTCCCGTCCACCATAGCTCACGGCTCAACCGCCGAACCTTTTAAAAACCATTTTTCTCAAACGCAGCCCTTTTATGAAAACAAAACATTAATTGCCATACCATACCAGACTCGTCCATTCCTGTGGACACAGACTATTCGAATAGGTTTTCAAACTCTGCGCAGAGGTGTACACTTTACCCACTAGTCTGGCTCTGCGATCTCATAGCTAGTGAGACCCGAATCCGACTCTCTTTCTTTCCCCGCACGTCCTAACCTTAACGGTTATCCGGAAGGAGTCAGGCCACCACCATGTCCAAACCGGACAAAACTTTCCCCCTCCTTATCCTCCCGGTGCTCCCCAGCCTTCATAACCCTGGGGTTGGACCGTACGAGTTCAGATTGAGTGACTGCCCACACAGTCTCGAGTGGTTGTACTTATCATGAGTACAGGTAGTGAAGGATGACAAACCGGTCCTTATATGAGGGGACAATCCTTCTGCTCACGCCTAAACCAGCTGAGCCATCACCTTAGGCCCTCCCCTAAACCAGGGAGTCCTTGATCATCCCTACTCAAAGGTGATAAGGGTGAAAACCCTTCATCAAACACATTTTGAAAAGCATTTTCTTTTGAAAACTCACACCTTTCCTCAAATCATTTGTAACAATTATATCAGGGATTGATTGCGGCAAGCGGCTGGGTGGCCATAATAACTTGTCACAAAATCATATCATGCATAAAATAACAGGCTGAGGGTTGTGGTTGAAAAACATAGGTAATTTATGCATCAAAGGGATCCAGTGAACTTGTCGTGCTTATCCGGCGAAGGGGGAAGGAGAGCTCGCGGAACTAGCTTCTGGCTCCACCACCCGGCGTAGACTTGTAGATCTGGCCTCCACGAGACGGCACGAACGCTCCGATAACTATGCAACATGAACAAGCAAACATACAAACAAGCAAGTATGCCAACAAATATTTAGTATAGTGGTCAGAATAGCGATATATGGATGGGTAGAGTCTTGAGTAGAATCTGTGTCATGCGGTGTTGTGATATTACTAGTGGTGGAGCGGAGGTGCTTACCAGGAGGGTAGACTGGAGGCGAAGCGACACTATGCGTGTAGCCAGCAGAGCAGAGTAACTGAGTGGGTGGGGTGTTTGCCTTGGCTGAGGGTGTTGAGTGTGTGTGGAGAGGGAGAGGGTAGCTAGGTGTATTTATAGCTGGGTGTATGTGGTGTAGTACAGTGAAGTTCACTGTTGGTGAGAATAGTGACGAATGAATCGTCTGACTTAGTATGAACAGGAGAGTTATAGGTAGAATATGGGACAAAAGTATTTTGGGAGTCTTCTGAAATATGAACCATGTTTAAGGGGTGACATGGTTGGATAGGGAATAATTCGATAAGAATTTAGAAACAAGAATTATTGGAATCAGAGTTTGGAAGCCTGGTTCGAAGGAATCTCAAAGTCAAGCATCCTCAACTTGGAGAAACCTGGGATGGGTGACCAGATGGGAAGTTCCTACTGGAAGGAAAATCACAGTCACCGGAGTTCGTATGACTGGAACATGGGTCTGGCTGGTCTTAGGTGGACTGGACAGCGTGATGGATGAGTAGTTGAAATTTGGGATAACTAGATGACCGATGAATAGTAATGATGATTAGTAACGATGAATAGTGGCGACGGAAAAGTAATTATAGATATCATCGATGAATAGTAACGATGATAAATAGTAATGGTAAATAGTAACGATGATGAATAGTGTATGTGAATAGTAACGATGAATAGTAACGGTGAATAGTGATAGTGAATAGTTCGTATGAACGAACGATGAACGATGAATAGGAACTATGAACGAACGGACGAACGATCGAATGATCGGACGAACGAACGATCGGAATTTCGGTAGCATAACGGCAGGAAAAGATTATTTGGACGAACGAACGGACGAACAAACGATCGGAATTTCGGCAGCATAACGGCAGGACAAAGATTATCTGGAAGAACGATGAATAGGGACTATGAATGAACGATGAACGATGAATAGGGAACTATGAACGAACGATGAACGATCGAACGATTGGAATTTTGGCAGCATAACGGCAGGACAAAAATTATCTAGAAGAACGATGAATAGGGACTATGAACGAACGATGAACGATGAATAGGGACTATGAACGAACGATGAACGATCGAATGATCGAACAAACGAACGATCGGAATTTCGGCAGCATAACGGCAGGAAAAAGATTATTTGGACGAACGAACGGACGAACGATCGAACGATCGGACGAACGAACCATGAACGATCGGACGAACGATCGAACGATCGGACGAACGAACGAACAAACTAAGAACAGGGGATGAACGATCGAAGAACGATCGAACGATCCTTGTGCTAGTGGGTGCTTGTGTGGAACATGGAGTGGGTGTGTGTGTGGGGGGAGAGAGTTGCCATGAAATGGCTTGGGGTGGGATGAGAGAAGGCCCTTGCCCCTCTATTTATAGCCATGGTGGGGGGATTAGGGGGAGGGATGAGAGGATTAGTGGGAGGATGAGAGGATTAGTGGAAGATTAGCATGTATTTGTCTTGTATAAGTGTAATTAGCTTGTAGAGCTCACCATATGACACTGGAGGCATACGTATACGTATGAGCATGAGGAAAGTTATGAAGAAAATATTTGTAGGGACTTGAAAAATGATTCTGAAGGTATTTCTCAGGAGGAAAATGCTTGGAGGATTATCTGTGGAATATTTGGGCAGTATTTCTGGAAAGAATCAGAGGGGATCAGTGGGAAATATCTGGGTAGTATTTCTGTAAAGAATTTGAGGGTGATCACTGGGGAAATATTTGTATGAAATTTTGAGGTGGATTTTGGAGGAAATATAGACCACTATATTTTATTTGTTGATATCGACTCGCAAACAAACATTTTTAAATGAAATTTGAAATTCATTTTGAATTTAGAGCGAGTTTGAGAAAATTTCAAGATTTGAATTTTTGGGATGCTACAACCGAGAACCAGCTAGTCGATATCTTTACCAAGCCTCTAGATGAGAAGACCTTTTACAGGTTGCGTAGTGAGCTAAATGTCTTAGATTCGCGGAATTTGGATTGATTTATAGCATACATGTGTTTATGCCTTGATCATGTTCCTTATGCATTTTGTTATGTGTTTATGGTGCTCAAGTTGTACAAACACTCCCCGAACCTCACAAGTCCATTTGCAAGTGATGCACATGTTTAGGGGGAGACGTGCTACAACTTGACCCTTTGAGACTAACCATGTGCTTGAGTTTTCTTAATTTAGTCTCAAAGGAGGTTTGAAAGGGAAAAGGTGGACTTGGATCATGAAAGACTTCCATTGCACTCCGATGAGAGGGTAACTTATTCCAAGTTCATCTCAATATCCTTATTGCCTTTGTACTCTTATTTGATGATTTTGGTGAGGCAATGGGGTTAAAGGGCCAAGATTGATCCCGTTTTGGTGCTTGATGCCAAAGGGAGAGAAAATAAGGCCAAAGCAAGAAAATGGATCAGCTACCACTTGAGAAATTTTTGAAAATACTAGAATAGAGCTTTTGGTTTGTCAAAACTCTCTTATTGTCTCTCTTGTCAAAAGTTGGCCTCTTGTGGGGAGAATGTTGATTATGGGAAAAGGGGGGAGTTTTTGAAATCTTTGATCAATTTCTCTTGGAACAACTCTCTTTATGTCTCTACAATTGTGTTTGAACTAGAGATAGGAGTTTGAGGTTGATTTGCAAAAACAAAACCAAGTGGTGGCAAAGAGTGATCCATATATGCCAAATTTGAATCAAAACAATTTTGAGTTCTCATTTGTATTGATGTTGCACTTTTTTTAGTTGCTTTTTGTTGTGTTGGCATAAATCACCAAAAAGGGGGAGATTGAAAGGAAAATGTGCCCTTGGTCCATTTCTAAGTATTTTGGTGATTGAGTGCCAACACAAGTGCTTAAGTGTTAAATTGTGCAAAGGACTCAAGAAGTGCAAATCAAGAGTAAAGGTATATTTCTAGACTTAGTACATTGATTTGAAGACTAATGTATTGTGTCTAAGTGCTAGAAACAGGAGAGATCAAATAGGAAAAGAGATGGCTTTGTTCAGCCAAAGTCTGCTCAGTCTGGGTGCACCGGACAGTGTCCGGTGCGCCAGACTGGCTCTGGCGAACTTGCTACTCTCGGGACTTCAACGGCGGTGTACGGCTATAAATCACCGGACTGTCCGGTGAGCCGTTTACAGGCGAAGTCGTCGCTCTCGGGAAGCAATTAACGGCGTACGACTATAATTCACCGGACTGTCCGGTGGTGCACCGGACTGTGCGGTGAGCCAACGGTCGGCTGCGCGATCCGCGCGGGACACGTGGCCGAGCCAACGGCTAGAAGGGGGCACCGGACTGTCCGGTGTGCACCGGACAGTGTCCGGTGCGCCAACGGCTCTGGATCTTCAATGGTCGGCTGCGCCACAGAAGGAAAGAAATCCGCACCGGACAGTGTCCGGTGGTGCACCGGACTGTCCGGTGCGCCAGACGACAGAAGGTAAGAATTGCCTTCCTGCAATGCTCTCAACGGCTCCTAGCTGTCTTGGGGCTATAAAAGGGACCCGTAGGCGCATGGAGGAGCACACCAAGCACACTTTGAGCATCTTTGATCATTCACACTCCGTCTTTGCGCACTTGTTTGTCATTCCTAGTGATTCGAGCTCCGTTCTAGTGAGAACTTTGAGATATTCATTTGAGCTCGAGTTTTGGCCGTGTGTGTGCGTATTTGCTGTGGATTTGTGTGTGTTGCTTCCCTCCCTTACTCTAGTGCTTTCACTTTGATTCTCATTGTAAGGGCGAGAGACTCCAAGTTGTGGAGAATCCTCGCAGCGGGATATAGTAAAGCAAAGCGAAACACCGTGGTATTCAAGTGGGTCTTTGGACCGCTTGAGAGGGGTTGATTGCAACCCTCGCCCGTTGGGACGCCACAACGTGGAGTAGGCAAGCGTTGGTCTTGGCCGAACCACGAGATAAACCACTGTGCCATCTCTGTGTTGATCTTCTTGTGGTTATTGTGTTTTGCTAAGACTCCTCTCTATCCACTTGGCATTATTGCGCTAACTCCTAATCAAGTTTTGTGGCATTAAGTTTTAAGTTTTACAGGATCACCTATTCACCCCCCCTCTAGGTGTTCTCAGGTCCCCTCTCGAATCTGTGTGCACATGGTCTGGTAGTCTGGGTCCCTAGCAGTGTCGCTTCGGAGGTCATCATAGTGGGTAAAAGTTGGCACCGATAGAGTTGCATAGAAAAGGGTGTCCGCATTGCGACGGAAGAGTGCATCTGCTACTGTGTTGAGGCGACCTGGCTGGTACTGGACAGAGAAATCAAACCCAAGGATTTTACTAATCCACTGGTGCTGCGGGATTGTGGAGAATCGCTGGTCGAGGAGGAACTTGAGACTATAGTGGTCTGTCCGTATGATGAAGCGGCGTCCCCACAAATATGGCCGCCAGTGTCGTACTGCTTGTACGAGACCAATAAGCTCTCTTTCATATGCTGCTAATTTGTGGTGTTTTGCTGCAAAAGGACGATTAAAGAATGCAATGGCTCCTGTTCCTTGATGAAGGACTGCCCCGAAGACTGTGCCGGATGCATCACAATCAACCATGAAGTCTTTGGTGAATGATGGTAGCTGGAGTACAGGTGCTTCTGTTAATGCTGTTTTGAGGGTTGCAAAGGCGGACTCGGCTGCTTCAGTCCATTTGAAGCCTTGTTTGCGCAAAAGCTGTGTAAGGGGTGCTGCTATGACTCCGAAGTTATGTATAAATTTCCTGTAGTACCCTGCGAGACCCAGAAATCCACGCAACCCTCGAATGGAGAGTGGCTGCGGCCATGTAATGATTGCTTCTACCTTATCTGGATCCATGGCCACTCCTTGTGCTGATATTACATGTCCCAAATATGCAATGGAGCTAGCCCCAAATATGCATTTGGATCGTTTGACAAATAGGCTATTGCTCCAAAGGGTGTCCAAGACTGCTGCAACATGGCGTAAATGCTTGGTCCAAGTAGTACTAAAAATCAGTATATCATCAAAAAATACGAGCACAAACCGTCGTAGGAATGGCCCTAGGACTTCATTCATCAAGCTTTAAAATGTTGAGGGAGCATTGGACAGTCCAAATGGCATAACCAGAAATTCGAAGTGACCATGATGAGTACGAAAAGTTGTTTTCTCCACATCCTCGGGATGTACCCGTACTTGATGATACCCCGAGCGGAGGTCCAATTTGGTGAAGTAGTGTGCCCCATGGAGTTCATCTAAGAGTTCATCAACCACGGGTATTGGGTATTTATCTTTTATTGTGCATTCATTCAAAGCTCTATAATCTATACCAAAGCGCCAAGAATTGTCTGCTTTTTTTACCAAAAGGACAGGAGCAGAAAATGCAGATGTGCTGGGTCGAATAATCCCTTGTGTGAGCATAGTTGTGCACTGTCGTTCCAATTCATCTTTCTGCAGTTGTGGATACCTGTACGGTCTAACAGCCACTGACTGTGTCCCTGTTTTTAGGTGAATCCTGTGATCACAGTGGCGGGCTGGAGGAAGTCCTTGTGGTTCTTGAAACACTGATTCAAATGACTGCAATAGTTGCTCCATCATCTGAGGGTCTGCCATCTGTAGTGAACGAGTGGCTGGTTCATGGATGTCATTGCGTGGTGACCCAAGTCCCTTCCAAAAGACCCGCCGACCCCCACGCCAGAATGCCATACAGAGGTCATCAAAGTCCCATAAGATTGGACCCAACGTACGGAGGAAATTAACCCCTAGAATGACATCGAAACTGTCCAATGGAATGGCGTAGCAGGGTATTGCGAAATGCTCATGGCCGATGACGACTGGAATGCCCTTTGTGAATCCCTTGCAGGCCACTCTTTCGCCATTAGCGACGGTCACCTGACGTCCTGGGCTTGGTCCCATGGTGATGTCCAGTCGCTTCAATGAGGCTAGGTCGAGGAAATTGTGTGTGGAGCCTGAATCTAGCAATGCTGTCAGGTGATGGCTATGTATAGAGAGCACGATCTGCATTGTGTCTTCTGTCCGGGTTCCCATAAAAGCATGGAGTGAGAGCACAGGCTCTATTTCTGTTGGGTCTTCTTCTTCGGACGACATGTCCTCATCATAATCCAAGACCTCCAGATAGAAGAGACGCTGATAACGGTGCCCCCGGACATATTGCTCATCACAATTGTAACAGAGGCCTTGCTTGCGTCGCTCGGCCATTTCCGTGGGTGTCAGGCGTTTGAATCTCTATGTCAACTGCTGGGGGGGTTTGAGCTGGTTAACTGCTCTGAAACTGATGTTCCCGTAGCTGCAGGGCGAGGTGTGGACCGTGGCTGCCTCTGTCCTGCTGGCATGTGACCCCATGCCAAGCTCTGTGATCGGCGCTCGTATGCCCGTGCTGTTGCGAGTGCCGTATTGAGGTCTGGCGGATTGAGCAGCTCCACATCGATGTGAATCAGGTCAGGGAGTCCCGCAGTAAACAGCTGCACCTGCTGTTCTGGTGCTAGGGGAGCCACATGGCAGAGCAGCGCCATGAAGCGATCTTGGTAGTCTTCCATCGTCGTCCGAAAAGATAGCCAGGCCAACTCGCCGAGGGCATTCTGTCGGAGGGGAGGACCAAACCGCTGGTGGCACAAATTCTTGAAATGTGGCCAGGATAGGGAAGGCTCCTCGCGCTCCAACAGATGGTACCATTGTTGTGTTGCGCCCGTCAGGTGGTAGGAGGCTAACCAGACCTTATCTTCTTCAACCGTGCGCTGGCCGCGAAAGTATTGTTCGCATCGATTGAGCCATCCGAGCGGATCCTCTTTGCCGTCAAAGAGGGACAATTCCAGATTGTGGAATCTTGGAATATGGGGCGGCGGCGGCGCATGGTAGTCGGTCGTGGAAGTGCGAGGGGGTGTGGTGGAGAAGGTGGGCAGCGGTGAAGGTGATGGCGGAAAGTTGATCTGGTGGATGGGGACGGAGGATGTGGCCGGGGCTGCAAGGGCGGTAGTTGGCGGCGAGGTGGTTCTTGGCGGGATGCCGCCGAATCCTGGCATCCCGTATGGAAAACCTGGAGGGTTGGGAACCGACAGCGTTGAAGATGAGGCCCCTTCCATTGCAGCCATCCGAGCTGTTAGGGATGACATCTGTTGCACCATCTGACGATGGAAATCCATCATCATCCGCTTCAAATCCGCCATCTCGCTGGTCTGGACGGCCACCGGTGGAAGATCTCCGGCTTCTGTGTCCCCGACGGTGGCTGCTGGTGACACTTCTGAGCCCGGCATCTCCGATACCAGGTTGGTACGGCCGGTACTGCGCAGGTTGTACTGGTGGGAAACTAGAGGGCGGGGCGTGGTGGCTCGTCACCTGGAAGATGGTCCAGGCGCCGTGGCTGCCCGAGAGGAGAGGCTAGTAGGTGAACAAGGGGCAGGGAGCAATAATATCTTTATTACTCCTTGTCTATCTAGCAGATTACAAAAGTCCTACTTATATAGGCCTATAGCCAACTGAAATCTCCTAACAAATAGACTGATCTAAACAGCTTGAATCTCTATCTTAACAAACTCCCCTATAGCAGACTTATCCCTTCAGGCGGCCTAGGACTCGCCATCCTTATCCCTTCTCTTGTATGTCTGCCCGACCATAACAGGAACCAAGAGGCTATGTATAGTAAGCCGGGGTCAAACCTTGAGTCTCCACATTGGTTATTTCTGATATGCATAGGTAACATGGTTTTACTGATAAGATAATTAGTTTTCGAACCTTCAAACTATAGGGTACCAGTTATCAACGTACTAGTGGTATACAATTTAGGACACATATCAGCGCTTGGTCATCAGTTTCTTCAATGGTTTTAGGGGAACCGACATAACAAAATGGTACATATGTTTGCATAGTGGGGGAGATGGAATTACAGCTGCTTGCCTAGAGGAGCTTTGATAACGAAATAGCATCTACTCACTATGAACTCAGAGGATTCAATATCTTGGGCTTTCTTGGTGCTTGTGTTAGCAGACCAACTGACCAAGAGCCCCAAGAAGGCTGGCTACGTCGTCATCCTCGTGGAGTTCCTGCTGGCTCGGCTCCAGCTCCTCTTGCACTAGTAGTCAAAAAGGGTAGTGTCAAAATATTCAGAGATTGTTGTATATCCATCACCTCTCGTGTTAGCATAGCCGTATGTCAGCATTTTTGGTATGATCGTCTGTTGTCGGAAACCAAAGAGTTGATTTTTCATGGACAAAAGATGAAATATAGATACCGAGTTAGATGTTTTTGTCCCACCCAGATTTTTTGATTTTATGAACTTTTGTGATCTTGCCTTCCTGATGGTTATTCCGGCGGCGACGCATACGCAGACTAGCCATTAATACGACACCCACATTGTCCGGCGCACACAAAAAAGAAACCTGAGTATGAGTACAACGGCTAGTTTGTCTCTTCCAATGTTGTGGCTTTTCTTATTTTAGACTTAAGTTTGTCATTGTTGTATGAATGTATCATATTTAGGATAACAGAGTAATTATTATATATCTCATGGCCTATATTTACTAGTGTCATTTTGAACCATAATAAATGGTTGTATGAACATGTCATGATTATGAAATTATCTATTTGCACTCAAACTAAATGCGTGATGGAGCCGCTCTATTCAGTTTCACTCTGAAACCAAAAGCCGCTCTGTTTTGTTTTACTCTCTAGAACCAAACAAAAAGTAGAGCAACTCCATTCTAACTCAGAATCTTGACCAAAACCGCTCCGTCCAACTAAACTCTGAAAACAAACACTACCATACTAAACGAACTACTCTGCAGAAGCTGGAGATACAGGACGTAACATGTTGCCTAGCTGGCTGCATTGTGGATTACATGAAACGAAAACAATATAAATAATGCCGAGTTCAGAAATATGCCATAATCTTTTTTTTATCAACATAGCTTCAGGAAGATCCAGGGGCGTGCCCTTTTCACAGCAAATATATTGCTTGTAAGCATGTTCTCTTTCTTGCTACATGGATCAACTCAGGGCCATTCCCTCGATGGAAATGCTTGCTAGAAACTCTGTAACACCATCCTCATAATTACAGGACTTGTTGATGGATACTACAGTCATAAGAATAACTGGACGTGGCTGAAGGGATCAGGTGCAGGGTCAAAAACCCGTACAACATTCTGTTGTTAAGATAATATATATTCACATGAGAATGATCATCTCGTAGAGAGGTCAACTCTGAAAATTTTCTGTCAAGGTGAAGTTTGCCTTATGACTTGCTCATAGCAGGGTCTGCTTTGAACTCCTCCACTGGGAATGCAATGCCGTGATCCCACGGACCGATCAAATGGGATTCAAATTCAGGTTGTGTTGTATCGCGCTCTGAATCTGGTGATAATGCGTCTATCCTTGGTTTCTTGGGAGAAGGTTGCATGCTCTCTGGGTAGTCATCTAAGCTTGGAGGTGAATCAGAAAGCTTCTGATCCTCAGAAGCTTTAATTGACCCACCAAGCTTTTGTTGCTCCTCAATGATCATCTGCAAGTATCTTCCTTGTGCTTCAATTCTTAGTTGCAGTTGTCTTTGAACCTGAAAACGCAACTTATTCAGACAAGCAAAAGAAAGTTGGCAAGGAAAATTTAGATTGATCTTGAAGCTAAAAAGGACTCATAAACTACAAGCAATAAGACAAAATAGAAGAACTGCCAACAAGAGATTATTGACAACTAAGCATTACTACAACCATGAGAAGAAACCACCCTTAGGTGTAACTTGACAGTTAATAAGTGAATATTAAGAATGGGCCAAAATGTCAGCTTGTAGAAGTAGCCCCCAGCTAAGTAGGACTGCCGGTCGTATTAGGATTGTCGGTAAACTAAAATGATGTAAAAAAACAGAAATAAATTAACAGTTTTCAATAACAGACCTCGAGTTGCTCATGTAGTCGCTTCTGAACCTCCATTTGCATCTTTAGTGCCTCATTGATTTGCAATCCTCTGAACACATTTCAGAATATTTGTCAAGTGTGTAATTCATGAGAACCAGGCACCAGGCAGCAAATGCTACAGGACACAAGTGAGTAAGGATCACTTACGGTGCAGAATCCGTGTTCGAGAGGGAATCACTCGAATCTTTCTTTTCATCCTTGGAACCTACATGAGATGGCATCATAACAAAAGGCAAAAATAGCTGTTCAGTTTCAGTGTTTGACATAAGGAAAAGGGACAGGCAGAAGAAAAAACTTGAAGGCCACAACAATATTAACCTTCAACAGGAGAGTCGGGTATATACTTTGCAAGGCGATACTTCTACACAAACACCAAGGAAATGAAAATATCAGTTGCAGACAGGCAACTTGAAATCTGTTTCCTTTGAAAGAAATTCTTCACCTGCAGATGGCTCTTCACATGATAAATTGTGATCCCTGGTACACCCATCACAGTGAGAACCCCTTTAGGTGTAGCTCCTGAAGAAATATGATAAGAGCCTTAGACACAGAGTACATGTAGCTGAAATCCCCAAAACATCAAGTACCCTCATGATAACCTGCTAGCTTATCACAAGTCAAGTTTGTATTAAATTATTAATAATAGAGTCAGACTTGTGCCACATGCTACACTCAAAGCTGCCTCCCATGGACAAGGATTACAGTTCTCAAGGCATAAGCATTTTCCAATGTGATTGGATTTGATAATATAACACACACAGTTATAGAAGCTCATACAAATACTTAAATAGCATGCTCATAGAAATTTCGAAAAGTGTGCAGCAACCTGATCCTAAACGTTTACAGGGTCAATTTAATTGATTTTCCAGTTTGCCACACATATATGGCATTGATAATGTACACAATTGATGTGCAACATATATAGATGACTGTTTCAGCAATGCATCAAGTTCAACCACACTGACAGATACTCACTGTCTGGTCCACCAAGCTGGGCGATGGCATCCACAAAGCGATTATGAAGATCCGATGTCCACCGTAGACGTTGTTTCCCACTTCCTACAGGATTAGCAGGGTTGCTTATGTTGGGTCCACCAATACCTCCAATATTACTTGCATGCTCATTATCCTGTGCCCTCTGCGGAGCAAAGGGCACAGAAAAATTCTTCGCATGATACATCATGTGAACGCTGCAAGAATTAGAAGGAGATGTCATTCACCCAATTAAGGGCCAAGCATGGTGAGAAGATTAGGATAGTGGAGCTATAACCAGGTTACTGACGTTTATATCTCATCAAACATATCGGATTGATGATAAAATGGAAGGGAGAAAAACACATGAAATCCTTACATAGTTTCATTGTATTACCGTCCTAATTATGGCTAAAATATTTTGTTTTGCATTTCATAAAATCAACATGCTTCAAATGTAAGTGTTACAACTATATACTACAAACTATATACTACAAACCAGTTGCAAACATAGAAAAATAAATATTCCAGATCACCCAAAGACAAAATTACAAGCTCCAAACCGGCAGACATACCAAGTTTTGCAGGGAAAAAAAATCACAGACCCCCCCCCCCCCCCGACTGGGCAGCTGAATCTACAAACTTGACGGAAATATAACGAATAACAGAATACTTGAGAACAGCGAAGATGTCTAAGGCTAGAACCAATTTTGTTGTTCCAATATGCCCAAAGGTGTGTTGAACACCCACCCCAAGGCAGGAGGCTCGTCCAAGCTGAGGTTTTGAAACGGATTAAGTAATCGCTGAAACGTTCTAGAGCAAAGACGAGAGAGCGTCCGAGCACACAATCAAGGTGGATCGGGACGCGATCCTGGGCTCTAAGCAACAAAAAAAAAAGGATACCACAAAGTCCAAACTCCTCATCATCGATCGAGCTGGAGAAAGTTTCCCCGTCCGCAGATAGCTTGGAATCCAAATCCCATAGCAACCTGAGAAATGTAACCGGAAGTCCGGAACCATTCCCCACCTACCGGAGGACCTCAGCGTAAGCGTAACCGAGCAGCAGGGCGAGCCCACGATGAGCCTCATACTAACCCCGACCAAAACCACATCCCGATAAACATCCACGAGCAAAGGCTCCAGCCAAAAAAGAAAAAAGGAACGATCCACATCCACCCAAGCTCGGAAAACCAGATAGTACCACCAAGGTACAAGACCCTTCCGGCGCCGCTTGCAGCTCCGCACGGCCGGAGACGCGGTGAACTCAGCAGCGGAGCTCAGCGGTAAACCTCGGGGAGGAGAAGGGAGGCGGACTCACACTCACCGGCGGTTCCGGGAGCGCCGGGCGGGCGTGGTCGTGGGAGGGGCAGGGAACCGAGTATACCGCCGCAGGCCCTGGTGCGGATTCCTAACCGGGGTCAAAAGGGGGCGGAGGAGATGGGCGGCGAAGGGAGGAGAGGAGGGGCGAGGGGAAAGCGGCAGGTGGTGGTGTCCGGCGAAAGCGACGCGGGGAGGGAGGCCTGAGAAATTTGGTGTTTTTTTTTTTTTTTGGTCGTCGTGCCCCGTCAGTTAAAGGAAAGTGAGCTGATGAAACAACTGGCTGAAGAAGTGAAGGGAAGGGCAGCCGTTGCCATTTCTATGTACAGTACTATGGTACAGACAGTGCAGTGCGTATTCTATTCTATTTATTTAATACCCCCAAGCAAGAGAATCCATGGAGGAGCAGATGCCGTGTCCGTGTGGTGTGCTACTGCTACCCCGGGGATCAAAATTGACCCTCGTCAGTTCCGACTTCCGAGCAGTGAGTGTATCGTTCTCTTCCCTCCTCCTCCTCCTCCTCCATGCAGGAGAATCCGGGCGTCATTTCCAGTTCCAAGTTGCGATGCAAGTGTGCAGCTGCTGCGGCCGGCGTGACGTGCGGTGGTGGGGTGGTCATGCTATGCTGCCGACGCGCTCAAAAGGAGAACGGGGAACCCAGACGGCCAGAGAGACCACTTTACTTCGAGTGCGTGCACGGGCAGGTGCAGGAGCACAGAGAACAGGAAGGAGATGCGATGCGCGCGCGCTGAAATCGAGCGGAAGCCCGGAGCTGAGAAGTGAGAACCGGCCAGCAGCTGCAAGGCTCTCGTCCTCCTGGTAGCTGGTGCTCCTGCAAAAAAGTTGTTGCGGGGGAGGGGCAGCGAGATCTGAAGAAGTATGAGCGACGCAAGCCATCCCGGGACAATCATGGCATTAGAGGAAAAAGGGGAGAGGGTGGAAGCCCGTCCATCATCGCCTTATCTCCCGGCAAAGAGAGTGAAATCATTGCGAGCGCCTGCCTGCATAGAGAGATCGTCACAGCAGTTTGAAGTAACCGATCGTTGTGATCAAGTTTTGTTTTTTGTTTTTGTTTTTAACAGTGGCCGCGTGAGCGCAGCGGGAGGGATGACAGACAGATCGTGCGATGTCTCTGTATCAGCGCAGGGCAGGTGTGTGACCGTGTGAGTCCGGGGGCCGGGGTGCTGCCGTGCTGGAGAGAGGATGGATGGGAGAGCATGGAGGGGAAAGCCTCAACCCAGTGGGCAGTGGCCTGGCCTGCTGGCTGCTGGCTGCTGGCTGCTGAGGCCTGAGGGACCCACCCGGCCGGGCGTGGGATTCGGGACGGCGACGTTACCGGTTAGAAAAGGAGAGCGTCGTGCAAAGCCGTCTCCGGCGGCATTGGACGCATATGCCCCTCTGTCTGTCCCTTTCTGACGCCGAGCATGGACATGGGGCGGGGGGTCCCTCCCTGGCCTCGGATCGGATCCACCGAGAGCGCTCGACGCGAGAACAAAACAAGATGGCTGGCTCGCTCGGAGATAAAACCAAAGTTAAGCGCGAACGGGGACAACGCAAGGCGCAGTGGCAGCGGCTGGCGGCCTAGCTTTTGTTGCTTCCGTTGTCGGATCGCAGATCCAAGGCCCTTCCCTTGTCCGCTGCGAAACGGGCGCGCCGCATCGTTGCTAGCGCTCTCTCTCTCTCTCTCTTTCTCTGTCCGAAGAGCATCGTTCTATGCGGCCTTGTTCTGTGTCCTTCTCCTTCCTTCGTCGTCTACAGCGCAGCCGAGTGCTGCAACGGACGTGCGCGCGCCAGCTCCAGGATCAATGTTGATGAGGCAGGCCGCAGGCCCAGGCCGCCGTCGTTGAGATGCAACGTAGAGTAGACTAGAGTAGGCCGTACCGTAGGCGGAAACGGAGCAGCCCGTTGACACTGGCGCGACGTGGCGTGCGTGCGTGAGTTGTCGCTCGTCAGCTGTCCAGTCATCAGCAGCCAGTGGACCAATGCAAAGGCCCCATGTGCGCCCATGCATGCCCGTCTATCTAGCTACTACTACCCCCCCTTCGCCCATGCCTCGTTGGTCAGAGCACGCATCCAAAACAAAAACAAAAACAAACAACTCCTGTATTCCCCTTCCTCTGTACGTACCAGCGACTCAGCGAGTGACTCTTCCTCTTTGGTCCGTCGCTCCATCCCCGGCCGGTCTCCGGCCACCCACCGTCTCCGTGCGAGCCAGGACGCCCAAGCTCTGCCACACCTTCAGCTCCATATTATGATACTGTATATTACGCGTACTGTTAGGTAGGTAGGTATATGACTACACGAGCGAGCGAAGCGATGACGATGGCAGCTCGGCGACGTACGGGCGTCCAGGGTCAAAAGCAGCTGTGCTGTGCAAGCCCGCGCGCGCGTCAAACAAACATGTACGGGGAAACGCAAGCACTGCACCAGCCGCGCGCGAATAATAACCAACAGAATTCTCATCGCTCGCTTTCTCCTCCTCATCAGGTTCCTTGCTCCTCCTCTTCTTCTTCTCCTCGGGAGCAGCAAGTCAGGAATCCTCCTCCCCGTCAACTTTGGAATCAGTTTCATCGACGGGACAGCCGGACAACTGACCTTTTTGGATTTTTATTATCTGCTGTTAGGGCTCTACTTTTGTCAGCACAGCTCTCCCAAATTCAGATTCAACAAAAAAAAACAACGACGGTGATTCTAGAGCTAGATTTTTTGTGTGTGTTTGTAGCTCTTCAACGGGGTGTTACATAGAAATCTGTTTTGTACGTCCTCGTTAAGTTAGGCGAAAATTATTTTTTTGGATAAATTTTTATAAATCCTAAAATATATAGGATTTTGGATATTACAGTCATCGCGCCCGCTATCGCCACACCAAATCGACCTGAAGCCTGCCATGGTCGTCCCCCCCCCTGTGGGTGTAACATGATACAGGTGAGGTATCGGTGATTGCTCGTGGCTGCGATTCTGGGAATAGTCAGGAGGGTTAAGGCATATATGATAAAAGGTAAATATGCATCTGAGGCCCCCTTTGGATTGCAGGAATTTCACAGGAAAAACTCAGGAATACTGTAGAAAACAGTTCAATTTCACAGGAAAAACGCAGGAAACGGGAAAAATTCCCGCGTTCCAAAGGGGGCCTGATTTGGCATTTTTCATATCCATAGATTATTATTTTGTAGCTATGAATTACTTTAGACCATCCCGTGAATTTCTTTCGTCGTTCACCTTGATTTTGGCGTGTCCTCCACCACTAGATCTAACTAACTTAAGCACTTCACAAAACATCTGTACTAATCATCAAGCGATTTTCTGAGCACTTTAGTGTCTAGAGCTATATGAATATAGTCTCAACTCTCTTGTATTGTTTTTCTCAGCTTCCACACATCTGGCCGGTTAGGGCATATTTATATCCCTCCATCTCCAAACTAGCAATTGGAAACGATACAAAATTTATGTGTGTGCTTACTAAACATGTCTGATGCTCTAGCGCGTACATGATAGCTAGCCATTGGAACTAGTCGTTGACGATCATTCAGATTCGGGTATTCGATGTGGTCACTTGTGCTACACCCAATAAGTCTAGTGCATGTAACCTAGCTCGGTTGCGTTTGCAACCCCTCTGAGTATCATGTCCGCGCGTGGAATTCGGTGTACCACCGGACATGTTCAATGCATTGTAAACCTCTACGTACACGTTGTAGCCCTCTTTAGGTAACCTACCTGGTGTGGCATCCGATATGATATCCAGTGCATACTCTTTGGGTAACCTACCTGGTGTGGCATCCGATATGATATCCAGTGCATATATGTGTATTCGGTGTACTCTAGTCTTAAGCACAGACACAATACTTGTTCGGTGCCTTATTCGGTGTACTCTAGTCTTAAGCACAGACACAATACTTGTTCGGTGCCTTATTTCGGTGTACTATACCGGACATGCATGGTGCTGTTCTATAGCCTGTTTCTTCATGTTTTCGTCATTTGGGTTTGTTTCTTCGCGTTGTGTTTTAGGCTATTGCATGATCTTCATGTGTCTTCAAAGAGTCTTCTAATGTTTTGCTTTGATGCGTTGATCTTCTCTACCACGATGTTGCCTTCGTGACTTCGTCCAACTTTACGCTGCATCCTTTGAATTATATTCATAAACACTAGCAAATGTTATTAGTCTAATTGGTTGCGTTGACCACCAAACACTAAAACACTCAATTAAATGGGTCTCATACCATTTCTCGATTACAACACGACCAAAACAAACAAATAATCAAATACTAATTCCCTTTGCTTTTTTGAACAATTTTTTTGCTGAATAAGTAGCTTCAGTTTTGGCTGTGCCTGTTTGTTTTTTATCTGTTCCTTTGCTGAAGCTGGAAGGTGCTGCTCGGTTAGTGTTATGTTCTCTTTAGAGTCTTCGTTCGATCTAGCCAACTTTATTCCATTCAGATTGCTAGTTAGAGTAAGGCGTGCCTGTGATCATGTCTGGTGAGCCGGTGACTGTTCCCAGTTTCGAGAATAAGATAAGCAAGCTGTTGGCTGGAGTAGTTTCTAGCCATAGTCGCTACAGGTGTTGGCTGCGCACCAGTTGTTGCTATAGTGTTTTGAACCACAGCAGCAGCCGTTCGTCATCAGCGGTCAGAATACCAGCCGAACAAGTTTGCTTCATCAGCTTATACATACATGGTTCGAATTTGCAGATCTGTGTCCCATTCTTTCTATGCTTTGTATTTTGGAAACGCTGCAGGCTGCAGCACCTAAAGTTGGCCTTCCCGTCAGAAGTACACCTCAGAGAAGCACAATGTTCTGAACAACAGGAGACACTGAGAGCTGGAAAGAGTCCGAGATGGCTTAGGGCCCATTCGTTTCTGCTGCAACAGACGAGTATTAATTCCAAATCTCCAAAACTTATAGTAATTATTTAAAAAATTCAAACCAGATTTATTCCACCCCTTCATTCCATACGAAACGAACATGCCTTTATGCAAGTCCCAGGTCAGTGCATTACTAATGTGGATATTGTTTTTTTTCTTCTTCTAAAAAAAAGGTTCTAGACAATCCTGTATCTGAACATCAGTACAACAACGAAACCGTAATCGTGGACCAGAGATTTATTGGCACTGACAAAAACAAGACCCACTAATTCAGAAAGAGGAACTTACAGAAGCTGTCCTGCTGCTGCACAATACAAAACCTCGGTGGCATATAGAACTAAGAGTACAAGAACGTAAATACGAGGAAATGCTCTCTGCATGCTTGCTTGAAGCGGACCCCCTATATCCGCTTCAGAACCTTCTCAGCGGCCTCGACGGTCTTCTCGATGTCCTGGGAGGTGTGCGCCAAGCTGGTGAACCCCGCCTCGAACTGCGAGGGAGCGAAGTACACGCCCTCCTCCAGCATGCCACGGTAGAACCTCCCGAACTTCTCGGTGTCGCTCTTCTTGGCGTCCCCGAAGTTGTGGACGGGCCCGCCGGTGAAGAAGAAGCCAAACATTCCTCTGATATGTCCTCCGCACATCTCATGCCCTGCTTTCGCACCGACGTCCAGTATCCCACGGACGAGTTCGCCGGTGATCTTGTCCAAGTACTCGTAGGTGCCGGGCTCTGTCAGCCGCTTGAGCGTGTGGATCCCAGCGGTCATGGCTAGAGGGTTCCCGCTGAGAGTTCCTGCCTGGTACATCGGCCCTGCGGGGGCAACCATCTCCATGATGTCCCTTCTCCCACCGTAGGCACCAACGGGGAGGCCACCCCCGATGATCTTGCCCAAGGTCGTCACGTCAGGGGTGATCCCGAAGTACTCCTGAGCTCCACCGTAAGACAGACGGAAGCCGGTCATCACTTCATCGAAGACCAGGAGCGCACCATCCTGTTTGGTCAAGTCGCGGAGAGCGTTAAGGAAACCAGGCTGTGGGGGGATGAAACCAGCGTTGCCAACAACTGGCTCGAGGAAGACGGCAGCAATCTCCCCCGCGTTGTCCTCGAACAGTTTCTTCACTGCCTCGACATCATTGTAGGGTGCCGTCAGAGTCTCGTAGGTGGCCCCCTTGGGGACGCCAGGAGAGTCAGGGAGGCCAAGGGTGGCAACACCACTGCCGGCTTTGACAAGGAAGGAATCGGCATGGCCATGGTAGCAGCCTTCGAACTTGATGATCTTCTCCCGCCCGGTGAATGCGCGCACGAGGCGGAGCGCTCCCATGCAGGCTTCTGTCCCTGAGTTGACAAACCGGACCATTTCGATACTTGGCACGGCAGAGATGACCATCTCAGCCAATACGTTCTCCAGCAAACATGGAGCACCAAAGCTAGTTCCTTTCTTCAGAGTTTCAATCAATGCAGCATTAACCTGAATCAAACAAGATATAGTACGGTGATTTAAACTTAGCTTTGTCAATTCTCAAGCCAGCTTAAGCCAAATGTTGCCGAATCAAATATACTATTTTTCCAATATTCCACAGTGGTTCAAAAATCACACTATAAGTTGACAAATATTTGAAGGTGAAGTAAAGCTATAAACCGTCATGGATTTCACCAATTTGATTTACAAAATCAGACCAAGAAAATTTTATGATACATATAGAGGTTGAGAAATTTTAGAACAATCACAAATGGGATGGAGATTAGTCTAATTAATCAACTATTATAGGAAATACAAGTATGCTACTCTATCAACTATCATGAAAGAACAATGAGATAGGAAACAGAAGCAGACCCAGAGATTAACTAACAAAATAATTATGATGAAATACTTCATATTCACATAAAACATATTGGCTAGAACCAACATAATCAATTATGTACCTTATCATCTGCATGGCCGATGATTGCAGGACCCCAGGAACCAACGTAATCAATGTACTCATTCCCATCAACATCCCACATACGAGAACCCTTTACAGAGTCGAACACTACTGGCTGCCCACCAACAGATTTGAAGGCACGGACCGGCGAATTAACACCTCCAGGCATCAGCTCCTGAGAAAGTGAAACATCAGTCAATGAAACATCCAAAACCATGGCCAAAAATGATGACAAGATGACTGAGATCTCAAGAGGTGAAAGATCCTAACACTGGTCATTGTTATAATAGTTCCCACCATTTCATGATATTTTTATATACAATCAGGGTTGTACTCACAAGTCACAAGTCACCTTTTGTGCAGTTTACAGCTACAGATCCAGGACCAGGACTAAAGCATGACTCACGAAAAATGGCTACTAACTTCATAAAGGTATGGTATTTTACCGGTTTGTCACATCAAAAGTAATGCTTGCTGCACCTAGGTAATCCTATCTCAATAGAATTGCTTTCATCTACATGGCTTACTCATGTGTCAATTGGGTTGAGGACTAAGGCTGACTCCAATTCTTCTTATACATCTCCCCTTATTTGTACTTTCTAATATATCTTACTATATCCCCCTAAAGATTTTCCCCTTACATACAGTTCGTCTCCAACAATTCCCCTTATATAACACCCCTATCTAACTAAGTTAATGAACACGTTCTTATCATTTTTGAAATTTTAAAAAATCATACAATATTTGTAGTATCATAATATATATTATCATTATGTCACAGGGCTTAATTAAGGTTAAAAACATGTTAATTAACATATAGGGGAGCATATTGCCCTCCCTATATATACAAGGAGATTCCTATCTCCCTATACACAGGGGGAGTAGGATGGCAATTGGCAATGGGTCGGGCTCACATCGGATGGAGAAAAAACCCGCCCTCTGATAGAGTGGTACGATCGCATCCATGAAGTCTACCTAAACTCGTCCGTGATGGCACCCGCGGGTGCAATTCCAAACCCGCACTCGAACCCGTCAGGTTTCAGTCCACCCACGGGTTTTTACTAAGTGTACACTTTTAAACAGTAAATCAAGTATAAGCAATTATGTACCACCAATAATTGAGTTCTACATATGAATTTTAAGCCTTCTCTCATTAAGCAGCAACAAAACATTTCATGAATTATTAGCTAAGTTACTTTTTTAAATAATTACTAGTGTATATCATTTTTGCGCAAAATAAAGAATGAACCAAATTTCGAATCAAGTGCGGGTCACCCACGGGTTAAAATAGAAACCCGCACCCACACCCGCAAAACTTTGGATCGAGTGCGGCCGGGTGCACATGTGACTATGTGAGTCAAAATCTTCGCCCACACCTATCAGGTCGGGTATAAGTCGGATTTTAGGTCTGCAGCTTAAATTGCCATCCCCCGGAGCTATAGGGGAATTGTTGGAGACGAAGTCCCCTAAAGCTCCCTTATGTTCGGTTGAGAGAGCTTTACGGTGTGCTGGTGGAGTTAGCCTTACTAAGCTCACAATATCGGGCCCCTTCGAGACCCTTCTCCCAGCCCCCGGTTTCCATGTTCCACGCCATCTTTGACAATCCACCTTTTATTGCGTTACCAGCAACCCATTGGCGGAAATACAGAAAAGAAAAGCGAACCGATCGGCCACAATTTCCACGACAAAGACAAACAATGCATTCCCCAGCTGGCCGCAAGCGACGTCTCTTCTTCCGAATTCACACCTCAAAAGCGACGAGGGCCTCCGAAACGAACGGGAACCCTGGCAGACGCCATATAGGAGCCGCGGAGCGAAGGAATCAGAGAGGGCGGTACCTTGGCGGCGTTGAAGATCTCCTCGGACTTCTGCACCGTGTACGCCTTCTCGCCCTTCTCGAGGGATATCGCGGCCCGCACCACCGACAGCCGAGCGCGGCGTCCCGCAGAAGCCCTCCTCGGCGCGGCCGGCCGGGCCGAGACTCCGGACGCCACGGCGGCTGCTGCTGCTCCGGCCATACTTGGGCTTGCTCGTCTCGCGCGAGGTCGGAGGTGGAGCAGATGAGGGGGGATAAGAAATTTCAGAGGGGTTTGCGGCGATTGGGTCTTAAAGCTAGGCCGGGCCTACCAATGCACCGCACAACCTCTTCTCTGTATTAATTTTTTTTTACCCCACCTTTGTAACTTGTAATTGTAAGCGAGACGTCTGGTGGCGCTTACGTCCAGCCTGCAGGTAGGCTGGGCCGAAAATTTTATCCCAAAATCGCTTTTGGGTTAGGTGGTCTGTGGGCTGCTACTTCGCCTCCGTACTAGGGCGGAGGTGCAGGTCTCAAGCCCGCTAGCTTAAGCTGTACATAAGCACATATTTCTTTTTTTATAAATATAAAATATTTAAAAATATTAAAAACTATGGGTCACAAGTTTACAACCCAATCCTCGGGCGCTATTGCAGACCGAGCCTAGTGTAGTTGTCTGGTGGACAAGTATTCTACAGAATATGAACAGATTTCTTATACAAGATCGAAAACATGAACAAACAGGCAACAGCTAGGGCTTCCAAGTTTTTAATGCTTATTATTATAGGTTTTCTGGAATTGTCCAAGCTTACAGCACCAAATTAGTTGCATTAAATCGACCACGATTAATAAACGGTCAGCTGCATGTTATTATTGTCAAAATAGAAGTGCCTAAAGTCGTCCGTTGTTACTTGCTTGATAAATCGGGGAAGAAACGGACAAGCACCATGTCGACAACGACAGACTGACTTAGGCTATATTTGTTTCCCTCCTAACTTATATATAAGCTAGATTATAGTGAAAGTGTAGGAGGATAAAATATCTCTTTGGAAACATAAATAAGCTAGTATTGGGTAGTTTATTTCAGTTTATTCGTAACCTCGAAGTGATATTTTACCCTCACATATCATTCTACCATAATCCAACTTAGATCACTGGAGCACCATCAGCTTGCAATTGCATTGCAATGTCCGACACGTGACCATGTCTGACATCACCATCTCCTCTCTCCATCCTTGCGTTCATTTCCTGCCATGGAACTCGGAATGATGAAGCAGAGGGTTTATATGCTTATTTCCACGGCCAAATCACCTCACATGCACAATCAGCGCCACGCCGCCAACGCCACGTAGGAAGAGTCCATCAAGGAGCAACCCATTTGATTGGAAACATAGATCCTATATTCACGAGAGAGAGCAGAAGAAGCCTCTGTTTTTGGACTCCTGGCTTCACTGTATATCTAGGAGTGCTCCTCTCTATTTTTAGGAAGAAGACAACAGAGAATTTCCTTGTTTGGTACATTTTTTTGAAGCAGCTGTTAAAAGAGTCTTTGAAAGAGTCCTACCAAAGAAGACATAAGTGACACACTTGAACGATATTATAGTGCCAGAAATGTATTTTGAAAATATATTTTGAGAGTTTGTGGACCGAAGGGGTACACTTAAATAATACTAGGGTGCCAGAAATGCATTTTGATAGTTTGTGAACCTAAATGGCACCTCCAGACAAGTTCAAGGGACTACTATATATTCAACTCTACAGTATATGTAGCAGACATGTAATCTACTGAGCTGAGACTTGTGCGCACCTGATGATCCAGTCAATGATGTGAAGTGGCGTGCACCTGTATATGGAGCTTCTTTTCAAGATTTTCTATCCAGCACGGGCCAAACAACGTTGACTAGAGAGGCAATGGAAGGATATATAATAGTCCAATATGTGCCCTTCAATCGCCTTTCCAGGAAGTTGCCATGGTTGATTCCTTCACTTTGTTTCCAGAAGCACAGTTACACGTGAGGAATTAGCAACTTATCCCATTCAGAACCCATTTCCCAGACTTGCAATGGCATGACAAAAAAATCAGACTTATTTCCCAGACTTGCAATAGGGCGTACCCAGTGCCGTAGGCTTCCCGCACTGTGCGGGGTCTGAGAAAGGGTATCTTTAAGCATCAAGCCTTACCCGCATAATATGCAGAGGCTGGAGCTCGAACCCGGGACCTTCCGGTTACAGACGGTAGGCACAGTGCAATGGCATGACAAAAAAATCAGACTTACTTCTTCGAAAAAATATGTTGCTAAATTCTACAGGTAACAAGAGCAACGACTTCAGGGTCAATGGTACAGAAATAACTCTGCGTGCCCTCAACCACCACACGAGCAGTTCAGAATTCCCCATTTATATTGCTAGGAGAGAGACAATAGAGAGCCAAAGAGGGGAGAAAAGACACTATGCCGATTGGAGAGGTTGTGCTATCTGCCTTCATGCAGGCACTCTTTGAGAAAGTGCTTGCTGCTACTATCGGAGAGCTGAAACTCCCTCCAGATGTCACTGAAGAACTGCAAAGCTTATCGAGCATCCTGTCAACAATTCAATTTCATGTCGAAGATGCGGAGGAGCGGCAATTGAAGGATAAGGCTGCACGCAGTTGGCTTGCCAAGCTCAAGGGTGTCGCGGATGAGATGGATGACTTGCTTGATGAGTATGCAGCCGAGACTCTGCGATCCAAACTAGAAGGTCCATCCAACCATGGCCATCTGAAGAAGGTTAGGAGCTGTTTCTGCTGTTTTTGGTTGAACAAGTGTTTCTTTAATCATAAGATAGCGCAGCACATAAGGAAGATCGAGGGGAAACTCGATAGGCTTATCAAGGAAAGACAAATTATTGGTCCCAACATGAACAGTGGGACCGACAGGCAGGAGATAAAGGAGAGGCCCAAAACAAGTTCGCTGATCGATGACTCAAGTGTGTTTGGAAGAGAAAAAGATAAGGAAACCATTGTGAAGATGTTGCTGGCCCCTAATAATAACTCAGGCCATGCCAACCTTTCCATTATTCCCATAGTGGGCATGGGGGGACTAGGAAAGACGACTCTAACACAGCTCATCTACAATGATGAAAGAGTAAAGGAGCATTTCCAATTAAGGGTGTGGTTGTGTGTTTCTGAAAATTTTGACGAGATGAAGCTTACCAAGGAAACAATTGAATCAGTTGCTAGTGGATTCTCATCAGCCACAACAAACATGAACCTGCTCCAAGAAGACCTCTCAAAAAAGCTGCAAGGTAAAAGATTTCTTCTAGTCCTTGATGATGTATGGAATGAGGATCCTGAAAAATGGGACAGATATCGTTGTGCTCTACTTAGCGGGGGAAAGGGAAGCAGGATTATAATTACCACGCGAAACAAAAATGTGGGGATACTAATGGGTGGGATGACTCCTTACCATCTAAAGCAGCTATCAAACGATGATTGCTGGCAGTTGTTCAAAAAACATGCATTTGTAGATGGTGACTCCAGTTCACACCCAGAATTAGAAATAATAGGCAAGGACATCGTGAAGAAGTTGAAAGGCCTGCCACTAGCTGCAAAAGCAGTCAGCAGTTTACTATGTACCAGGGATGCAGAGGAAGATTGGAAGAACATACTAAAGAGTGAAATATGGGAATTGCCATCAGACAAGAACAACATATTGCCAGCTCTGAGATTGAGTTACAGCCATTTGCCAGCCACACTGAAGCGATGTTTTGCATTTTGTTCAGTGTTTCCCAAAGATTACGTCTTTGAGAAAACAAGGTTGGTTCAAATATGGATGGCCCTTGGGTTCATTCAGCCTCAAGGAAGGAGAAAGATGGAAGAAATTGGGAGTGGCTATTTTGATGAATTGCAAAGCAGATCCTTCTTCCAACATCACAAAAGTGGATATGTCATGCATGATGCCATGCATGACCTAGCACAGTCTGTCTCAATTAATGAATGCCTTAGATTGGATGAAGGCCTAAGGCTGCATGATCCCCCGCACAGCAGCAGCCCTGCAACTGCAAGAAATGCCAGGCATCTATCATTCTCTTGTGACAACAGAAGCTGGACCCAATTTGAAGCTTTCCTTGGATTTAAGAGAGCTCGCACACTTCTTCTACTAAATGGATACAAATCGATAACAAACTCTATACCCAGTGATCTGTTCCTCAAGTTGAAGTACCTTCATGTGCTTGATCTGAACCGACGAGACATTACTGAGCTGCCTGATTCTATTGGTAACTTAAAATTGCTTCGATATTTGAATCTTTCAGGCACTGGAATAGAAATGCTGCCTTCATCAATCGGTAGGCTCTTCAGCCTGCAAACATTGAAGTTGCAAAACTGTCATTCACTAGATTACCTCCCAAAGACCATAACCAATCTCATAAATCTTCGATGGCTAGAAGCAAGGACAGAGTTGATCAATGGCATAGCTGGAATAGGGAACTTGACTTGCCTTCAACAGCTGGAGGAATTTGTTGTCCGTAAGGACAAAGGATACAAGATCAGTGAATTGAAGGCAATCAACGGGATCACAGGACAAATCTGCATTAAGAATCTTGAGAGCGTGGCAAGTGTGGAAGAGGCTGATGAAGCTTTGCTGACAAAGAAGACAAACATCAACAATTTACACCTTATATGGTCCGAAAGGAGGCGTTTGACTTCAAAAACAGCAGATAAAGACATGAAGATACTTGAACACCTCCAGCCACATCATGAACTCAGTGAGCTGTCAATCAAGGCCTTTGCAGGCATATACTTTCCAAATTGGTTAAGTAAACTAACTCAATTGCAAACCATCCACCTGTCTGACTGTACAAACTGTTCAGTTCTACCAGCGCTTGGAGTACTTCCCCTACTCAAGTTTTTAGATTTGGGGGGTCTCCATGCCATTGTTCACATCAACCAAGAGTTTTCAGGAACCAGTGAAGTCAAGAGGTTTCCATCACTGAAGGAACTGGTATTTGAAGACATGTCTAACCTAAAAGGTTGGACTTCTGTACAAGATGGTCAGTTGCTTCCATTGCTCACAGAACTTGCAGTGATTGACTGCCCACTACTAGAAGAATTCCCATCTTTCCCATCATCAGTAGTGAAGCTCAAAATTTCTGAAACAGGGTTCGCTATTCTTCCAGAAATACATACTCCAAGTTCTCAAGTTTCATCATCATTGGTATGCCTAGAAATTCACCAGTGCCCAAATCTTACATCATTAGAGCGAGGACTGCTTTGCCAGAAATTATCAATGCTCCAGCAATTAACCATCACCGGTTGCCCAGAATTAACTCATCTGCCAGTTGAAGGATTCAGAGCCCTGACTGCTCTTAAGAGTATTCATATCTATGATTGTCCAAAGCTGGAACCATCCCAACAGCATAGCTTGCTGCCCTCCATGCTTGAAGATTTACGCATCAGCTCATGCTCCAATCTAATCAATCCTCTTCTTCGAGAGATTGATGGGATATTCTCAATGACAAATCTTGCCATAACTGATTGTGCCAGCCTTCGATACTTTCCAGTAAAGCTTCCTGCCACTCTGAAAAAGTTGGAGATCTTCCATTGCAGCAACCTAAGATGCTTGCCTCCTGGCATAGAAGCGACATCTTGTTTGGCAGCTATGACAATTTTGAAATGTCCTCTTATACCAAGCTTGCCAGAACAGGGCCTCCCACAATCACTGAAAGAATTGTACATCAAAGAATGCCCGCTGCTAACAAAGAGCTGCAAAGAAAATGATGGTGAAGATTGGCCTAAAATTGCTCATGTACCAACCATAGAGATTGAAGATGATAGTACCATGACCGACTGGAGCATAAGAAGATCATTCTATACACATCATAGTGACACAGGAGGTACGGACTAGATGAATCTTCAGCAGCAACTGTTTCACACACACACAACAACAACAAGCTCAAAACTATTTTTGGCAAATGTTTGTATACTCGTTTTTCATCAATTTGGTATGCTGCATATACTTAATGCTTGATTGCACTTTACATGTCAACCATAAAGAACCAATATACAAACATACACAAAAAATCAGTTGCAAAGTAGTACATGCAAGATTTCAACCTTAGAAGCAGCCAATTACAGTACAACAAGCAAACTAAAATGAAACAACAATAGACAACCGTGTGTACCTTTACTATTGTGAAAACCTAATGTTCCATGTTTTCAAAAAGCCTGTCGGCAACAGTTTACTTCATATCATCAACCATGCCCAAGTCATATTTTCTCAGGGAAAACAAAAAAAAGGTTTTAATTGTGCTACAAGCAAGTTTCCCATGCGTGAATGCATAGCAACAAGTTTACAGAGTATACTATCCAGGGTACTAACATATTTATCAAAATGTTGATGACTGTATCTCATGCTTCATTATTGAAGTTAGGGGAGCTCTGTTAAATATGTAAGATCTGCAATTTTGTTCTGCATAAAAATGATTCGGATTTCTCAGTTATATACTTATTTTCTTCGTTTACAGATCATCACTGAATTATGAATGTTGCTTCAAGAACATTATACCTGATAGGTTCCATCCAGCATCAGATTGCAGTATCCAAATGTATGAATCTACAGCTAGATGGTTCAGTCAATACTTCTCAAGAAAATAAGGTATTTTCACTAGACAACATCACAAGAATACTGGCAAGTAGCCATGTAAGTTTCTTTCTTCTGTGTAACCACATTCCAATCATCAGGAACCTGTGCCTCTGATAGTACCGCCATGTCAAGGTGTTATGTCGCGGATTGTTAGTTTTTTTGGTTCTTTTCTTTTTAGCTTTTTGAGGGATTTTGTGGTGCTAGCATGAACATTTGTATATAAAACTGAGAGAAAATTTGGAGGCATGCAGAAGTTACAGGGTGGAAGGTACTACGCTTAGGCTGAGCGCAGCGGTAGCCACGCGGCCTCCCCCTCCCCTTGCATGCGGGGTACAGACACGCCCCTACGCGCGCAGCACTCTCCCCTGGAAGCCCCTCTACGCAGCGTAAAGGAACAGGAGCACGCTGCAGATAGCGTGAGTCCCTGACTCCCCCTTCCACTGTTTGTTTGTTGTGTTGGTTTTTAATAGGTGAAAAAAATGGTAATAAATGATGAGTAGATTTGGATAGTGATATTTTATAGTTGTAGTGGGGTATAGGTGAGAATATAGAGGGAACCGCTGCGGGGATGAAAAAGTAGGGGATAAAATGTTAATGAGGTGACACAAAAAAAATGATATAGAGGGAAAAATGTAGGAGTAACCGTTGCAGATAGTCTTATCCTCAAACTTTCATCTACTGCACTTTGTCTTCTTCTGCATCGTGAAGACTACCGCTTCACAAAGTATATACTCATGGTACTCGACTTATCAAATGCGTCATGGCAACTTTCAAGAGCTAAACAAACATTTTCTCAGGTAAATTTTTACCTAGAATCCGAAGAGAGAGAAAAAAGCAAAGGTGGTTGACTAATCGTCATCATCCCTGGTGCAATAAATGATATCAAACAAGCAGAGCAGCCTACGAGAACGGCATAGAGCACTCAATAGCGCCAAAAGGTAATTCATCATACGGGTGGAGGAGAGCCATGGCCCATGGAGATTGCGTGGGTCTCCATAAGGTTGACTGAATGAGCATGCGGATGGCGGAGAATCCGCGATAAGCGAAAAAAGCAACAATGAGCTCACCGACTCCAAAGCGAAGGGAGCATTGCAGTGTCATGACTCCTGGTACTGCTTGCACTTTTCGATTAGGGTTGAGTAGTTTTAGTTGTTTGTTTTGCTTCTGAAGCAAAGAACTAAAACTACTAAACGCTAACAAAGAAGTTCCAGCAGTACCAGGATTCATGACATGAAGACTCGCCTGCAATTTGTCCTCTCTCCTCCTCCCTGGCTCCACTTTATGGCGCGGCTATGGGATGGTGTAGTTGCGCGAGGTGATGGTTGGGCACCACCGCACCGGGGTGTTGTGGTTCATCTTCCCTGGCGAAGAAGTTGGTTTTGTGGCTGGGGCGCAGCGCCGCCGTCACCGCCGCCCGCCTGTGAGCCTCGGGGTGACAGTTACGCGGAGCTTGATCTTCATATTCTAGAAAAGGGCTGAATTCCATTTGATTGGGCCCCCCTTGATCTCCGTCTGCCCAATATACGTATTGCCCATGAGGACATACATAATGGGCTGGTCAGAAGTATTAGATTCAGTTAAGTAATATCTATACTATACTTAAAGTATCAGTTTCAACGATCGTCCTACGTTATCTTTTTATAAATAACCTCCACAGCTATTTCAAATTAATCGCTCCATGCCTATAGATAGCCAAACAGCGGTCCGGCACGGGCCAGACACCCATGGGCCACAACTCTGGCTCAGGCACATTATGTCGGCCTGCTGACTGTGCCGAAGCAGTTCAAACCCATGCTCTGATGAAAGAAGGGCGGGAGACACTGGATGAAATTGTCTAACCAGTAGAACATTATGCTCAGATGCTTTTAATATTGAATATAAATTGTATATATGTATATATGTTTTTTTAAAATAAAAAATATAATCGTGTCGGGCCGTGCCAGTACTTCGGGCCAAGGCTACAGCCTAAACACAGCATGACGTTCTTGTCTCTTGCAAGCATTAGGTCGTTTTTGAGACCACATTGGCGCAATGGACTCCATAGTGTTTGAGGTTGCTGAATTCGATGGAGCAACAATGATTTATCACACTAACAGTAAAATGAAATGTTATTTGTTGGTTTTAAACGTTAGTAATTGCTACAAAGTAGCATAATTTATATGGAGCGCATCTAGATTTTATTGATGCCTGACTTTAGCAATCACTCTATATTTTGATCTATCTTTTTTATAAGTTTGAGTTCATGTGACTTATTTTAGAAACTTGAGCTCACAAACTCTCTTATTTGGTCTCTGTATGGTGGAATTATGTCATTTTATAATCTCTGTTCTTTCAGCCAGTCGTTGTGAATTCTCTTCTAATCGCTCACTTTATCGTGTTGTACCAAGACATATTACATGGAGTAAACAATAACATCAGTTAGCCAAATAAAAAAAATATTATACGGAAAGCGGAGACAATCAATAAAAAATCTTAAATTTTTTGTGTAGATAGTTTATGTTGATATTGTTGTAAGCCGTCGCAACGTACGGGCAACCGACTAGTTGATGTTTAAATTTGAGAGATGGTGTCTAGTAGTAGTTTTTAGGAGGCCATAAAAATTATAAATAGTGTTTTAGGTTGAGACTGCTCTAATGCTTGTTCGATGACTAATATGCTTATTATTACTAGTTCATTAAACGAGTTATCCGATTATCTTTTTTATGAGCCAAATCGTCCGTTTTGAACGTTGTTTCGGCTGATACGCCATTGGCCTCCTCATAGAAATAGACAGACCGTAGGCTCAGTCAGAACTCAGAAGCAGAGCCATCAGCCATCAGCCATGCACAGCCTTCTACCCATCCTCCTCTGCTCGTTTCTCCTCGCATCGGTAGCCAACGCCGATAACCCATTCTACACAGGCTGTCCGAACAACATGAACTACACGCGCGGCAGCGCGTTCCAAGCCAACCTCAACGCCCTCCTCGCATCCCTCCCCTCCGCCGCCGCCGCGTCAGCGGGTTTTGCCACGAACACCACCGGCACCGCGCCCGAGCAGGCGTATGGCCTCGCGCAGTGCCGCGCCGACGTGAACGCGTCGGACTGCCGCGCGTGCCTCGACGGCTCGACGCGGGACATGGCCAGGGTGTGCCCAGGCCAGAAGAGCGCCATGCTCATCTACGACGCGTGCCAGCTGCGGCACTCCAACGCGAGCTTCTTCGGCGCCGTCGACGCGTCGGTCGTGGTCTGGCAGCCCAACGCGCAGAACGCGACGCAGCAGGAGCAGTTCACGACGCGGCTCGGCGCGCTCATGGGCAGCGTCACGGAGAGGGCGGCGTACGCGTCCCCGCGGAGGTTTGCGGTCGGCTCGGCCGCCGTGACGCCCTTCGTGAACGTCTACGGCATGGCGCAGTGCACGCGGGACCTCGCCGGCGACGACTGCAACCGCTGCCTCGTCGGCGCCGTCTCGTTCATCCCGACGTGCTGCGACGGCAGGCAAGGCGCCCGCATCGTGTACCCGAGCTGCTCCATCCGGTTCGAGGTGTATCCGTTCTACGACGCCCAGGCTGCCGACGCGGCGATGTCGCCGGCACCGGCACCGGGAGCCGGATCCGTCAACGGCAGCGACCAATCGGGCCTAGGAGAAAGCGGTGAGTCCATGGTGTCCACTCCTGTCACTTTCCTTACGCGTTTGATAGTTGACGCTGTGGGTGTGACTCTAAACTCTGCTGCTGGCCTGCTGCCGCGGGCAGAGGAAGACACGGTGCTGCTGTTCTTTTCGTTTCAAAAATGGACAAAAATGGCAACCTAAATTTGAAAGTTAACTCGACCGGTGACTTCGTTTCCGATAGATCTGTATTACTCCATCCATCCGTTCATAAATATATGACACTATTTACTTTTAAATTCTTTTATCACTCACCATATTAAAAAAATAACGAGTTAGCATTTATATTTTTTATTTGTTTTATCACTTAAGTTAGTTTGTGTTTGACTTATAAATAAGATGAGAGGTCAAAGTTTCAAAAAAAATCAACGGTATCATATATTTGTGAACGGATGTAGTATTACACTATATAAAAAAACAAAAAAATGATTATCAGAGTTAAACTCCAACCAGATGGCGGAATGCACTCGTCAAATTTTAAAACAAAGAGGCTATATAAGGTTAGTCTGTCAAAGGTGCAAGAACACAAGAATATGAGAATTTAGAGTGGTTCAGGTCGTTAAAGTATAATACACTACGTCCACTGTAAGACGTATTGTCGAGAGCTTGAGTGTGGTGAAGATGAGTCTGAGTGAACTCGAGAGAACTTGTGTGTGCTTGAGTCTAAATGAACATGTTCCTTTGTTTCACATTTATCCTCCCTTTTATAGTCCAAAGGTGGCACGTATAAGAATGTTGAGTAACTCTGACAGGGTCCAGTGAACTAGTATTAAATATATACTATATGGAGCAGTAAGTGCAACTGTAGACAAAGGTCTTCTCCTTGGCCGCTATATGGATCTTCCGACTAGATGTGTTCTCTACCCAGTTTGTCGGCCTTCACATGCGCAGAGTGTACCTTGTTATCGAGGGAGATAATTAGGGACACCTGAATTACCCTCTAACAAACACACTCAGAGAAATAAGGACTAAACTCCCGAGGGGTGACAGTTGAGCCACTTATAAAAAGTCAAGACGTCCCCCCGAGGGTCTCCCACCTCGAGTGGGGCTCTGCCTCACCCGAGGTCGCCTCCGCTCAGTCCGTCTCGCCCGAGTCAGCCTCGAGCAGATAGGACAAGGACGCTCGAAAACATGCAGGGGACATGTGCATTTAATGTGTGTGCCAACTCGCGCTGTGGGCTGTGGCAGCAGAGCACAGTGGTGGATCAGACAACGATCACGTCTAAGCGTAGCGGTATGATTACGCCTGTGCCAAATAGTGCATGCACGCCGCCTGACACCCCCCAATGGGACGTCTAATACAACAAGCCGAGCTGACGAGTCTTCGGGCGCAACCTCTTCGCCTCGCACGATCCAAGCTCAGCCCTCGGGTAAATTCTCCGCCTCGCCCGAGTTCTGCCTCGGCCACCGACTACGGCGTGAATCCCGCAGACATCCACTCCGCTCGACTGTAGCACACATCAAGAGATGGCTCGGATGGCACCTCAAGAAGTCTTCTGCATCAACCAAGCAAGGGCTCTGATCTCGATGAGTGCTGCAGAGAATCTCGACGTCATCACGCGCTAGGATGATGACGCACCCCGTAAGCAGCCTTTGGCCCATACCCTGACGTTGTTACAACCACTACGGCATGGGCGGCCTCTCCCTTGAGAGCTCGAGCGTACGGATGACCCCTCGGTCTCGGCCTCGGCTCTCTACGGGAAGTCAGCAGGCGCGAATCTACAGCACGGTTCGTCGTCACGTTGAAAGGGAATTAGGCTTACACCTAGTTCCTAATTAATTTTGGTGGTTGAATTGCCCAACACAAATATTGGACTAACTAGTTTGCTCTAGTATATAAGTTATACAGGTGCCAAAGGATTCACACTTAGCCAATAAAAAGACCAAGTATTGGGTTCAAACAAAGGAGCAAGAACCAACCGAAGGCACCTCTGGTCTGGCGCACCGGACTGTCCGGTGTGCCACCGGACATGTCCGGTGCACCAGAGGTCTCCGACTTCAAACTCTTCACCTTCGGGAATTCTCGGAAGCCGGCGCGCTATAATTCACCGGACTGTCTGGTGTACACCGGACAGTGTCCGGTGCTCCAAGGATGAGCGGCCTCGCGAACTCGGCAGCCTCGGGAATTCACTTCGCGTGCTCCGCTATAATTCACCGGACTGTCCGGTGTACACCGGACTGTCCGGTGTGACAGCGGGGCAACGGATACTTCGGCGCCAACGGTCACCTGCAGGCGCATTAAATGCGCGCCAGAGCGCGCAGAAGTCAGGCACGCGCGTCATGGCGCACCGGACACTCTACAGTACATGTCCGGTGCGCCACCGGACATCCAGGCAGGCCCAGCAGTCAGAGCTCCAACGGTCAGAACCCTAACGGTCGGGTGACGTGGCTGTCGCACCGGACATGTCCGGTGTGCACCGGACTGTCCGGTGCACCATACAACAGACAGCCTTCACCAACGGCTAGATTTTGGTTGGTGGCTATAAATACCACCCCAACCGGCCACTTCAAGGTGTGGGAGCCCAAGCAACATTCCAAGTCATCTAGTTGACATACTCAAGCCCTCCCAACCACATATATTCATTGATCCATCCTATACACAAGATTTAGACCACTACAACCAACACAAGTGCCACAAAAGAGAGAGGAAGCAAAAGAGAGCTACTCATTTGAGTTTAGCACTAGTGCCTTGTGAGATTCATCGAGAGATAGTGTGTGCTTCATCTTTGTGTTCAGTTGCGCGTGGAGTTTTGACTCCCATTGAACTTCCTCCAAAGTTTTGGAGGCTTGTAAAAGCTAGCAAGAGACACCAAAGATTGTGGTGGTCCTTGTGGGATCGAGAGTGATCCTTGAGAAGAAGAAGAGCTCACCGATCCTTGTGTGATCGGGGGAGAGAGGGAAAGGGTTGAAAAAGACCCGTCCTTAAGTGGACTCCTCAACGGGGACTAGGCCTTCGAGGGCCGAACCTCGGTAAAACAAATCACCCGTGTCCATTGTGTTTATTGCTTGTGATTTGTTTGTTTTCCCTTGCTCTAAGTTTTCTTGCACCATTATTTGCTAATATCATTTGGTGTTGCTTCAAGTTAAATTCCCATTTAGTGAAGCAACACGTTGCAAGAAAGAACTTGTCCTAGTGCTCTTCTCATCTAAGGCTTCTTGCTTTGTTATTCGATAACTTATTAGTTGTATTGATTTATCACTCCCGCATTATTTAGCAATACTCTTTTCAAGCAAGAACTTAGTTTGTATATTCCTATATTTGTATACCTTGTTCTAACCACTAATCAAGGGATCTAGTTGGGGGATAAAGTTTTAATTTTCAGGTTTCGCCTATTCACCCCCCCTCTAGGCGACTTTCAATTGGTATCAGAGCTAGGCACTTCATCTTGAGTCTAACAACTCGAAGTGATGGCTCGTAGAAGATCCCAAAAGAACAAGAAGACCCAGGAGAGCAAGGAGGTAACTCTTGAGATATTACTTTCCGATTGTTCTAATTATGATTCATGGTCTACTAGAGTGATAAATGCTTTTAGAGAGGTAGACCCACAATTAGAACAAATTTTAGACAAGAGTATTATTCCTCCTAACTATGATAGGGAAAATGCCTCCGAAGAAGATTTAAGATGTATACGCTTAAACTATCTAGCTTATGACATCTTAAGTAAATCCCTTAGCAAAGAAGATTATCATGCCTTCATAATAAAATATGACAAACCCATTTGTGATGTGCATGATATTTGGACTAGAATTAAAAGCAAATTTAATAAGTCCAAACATGATAGTTCATTTTGTGCTTCTACTTCCTTTGGTATTTGTGATATTAACCCCTGCAAGGAAGAAGAAGAAAATGAACGGTGGAGACCAAACGATGAATCCACCTCTCCAAAAGGTTTGTCTTCCCATTTCGATTCACACATGTGTTGTGTGGCTAATGCAAATGATAGCGGAAGCACAAATGAGGATGAGGAGGAAGAAAGAAGCTTTGTGCAACTCTACGCTCGCCTAAGCCAAGAAGAAAAGGCGGTCATGCTCAAGCTGCTAGAAAGAGCGAGAGAGCAAGGCGAAGCTCGTCAAAGGCTAGAAAGTATTCTCTCCATGAAGATGCAATGCTTTGACGAGTTGACTAAAGAACATGAGGAACTAAAGTGCTCTCATGTTGATTTGGTCCAAAGGTATGAAACTATTTCAATTGAGCAAGATAACGCTTTACATTGTATCGCTCAATTAGTAAATAGGAATACCTTGCTTAAGGACCAAATAGAAAAGCTAAAAGTTGAAAATCTAGCTTTTCAAGAAAAATATGATATGTTCCTATGCTCCCATGAAAATCTTATGGATGATCATATCATATTAAATATTGCTCATGAGGTTGTGATAGAAAACTTAAAATTCCAAAAACCTCACTCATGCACATGTATTCAAATTGATACTATATTACCATGTGCTAATGCTTGTTGTCCGTCGACAAGCAAATCTTCCTTTGAGCTAGAATTTGCAGGAACAAACGATGATTCATATCAAAAGCTCAAGGAAGAAAATGAGATGCTAAAGATGAGTTTGACACAACTAAAAGGGAAATGCATTGCCCAACCTTCTCAAGATAACCGTGATCTCATGGTGAAGAAGCTTGAGACGGGAACAACCGTGGCATGCACTACATCCCTTGAAGAAAATGTCAAGGATTTGAGGATTGCCAAGAGGAAGAAACAAAAGAAGAAATTCAACACCTCCTCCAAAAGCCTCAACCACGCCTCCACAAAAGGTAACATCCAAGGTAATGATCAAGCCACAATTCACATTAAGAGGTGTAGTGAATGCTTTGAAGAAGGGCACTTGATTAGGTCATGTCCCTACATTAAAAATGGCTTGATTATTAATAAGGATGATAGACTTTGTTTTAAATGCTCCAAGAAGGGACACTTGCTTAGATCTTGTCCCCATTTAAAACAAAAAGGCATAAGGTTAGAAAAGAAAGTTTTTACTAACCATGTAGCAGGCAACAAACAAGGAAACAAGAAAACTTCAAAACTTGAAAAACGCCTATGCTACACATGCCGAGGAAAGGGACATCAATGCAAGGATTGTCCCATTGGTAACAATTCCACTCCTAGCTTGTCAATTAATTCTCATGTAACTAGGCAACCCAAAATTGCAACTTGTGCTAGAAAGGTAATGAGTTTACCTAGTGCTAACACAAAGGACTTTTGGGTTCCTAGATCTTTGTTGACTAACCGTGATGGACCCATCAAGCGATGGGTACCAAAATATGCTTGACAAGCTTTGTAGGAGAAGGAGATGATATGAAGTCTTTGGGGTGCTTGAGAGAGTTCATTCAATTCTTATCAACTCAAGCTATCAATCTTCAATGATCTATATACATGATTGACCCAAGGTTATTTTTCAAATTGCTATGTCTTAAACTCATATCATCTCGAGGAAGATATTATATGTTGTAGGAAGTGAAGAGATATCATGTACAAAAATCAAGGCCTACAACATGGAGGAAAGCCAAAGGATGGTAACACTTATCTCTTAAGTGCAAGTATTTTAGAATATCATTTCTTATGTGTCTTGTGTAGTCACATAGAAAGATTGAAGCACTTCAAATGCCTTTAAATTTATATTACCATTCTTTGAAGAATTTTCTATCATATGGTAGATTGCATACTCATCATTTCCATCCTATGGCAATCTACATGCTTTAAATTGTTGGAAGTACCACATGGCATGTTCTTCGCTAGTCATTCTATTATTGCCATGATTCTAGATATAGAGAGATATTTCAAGTTCTTAAAAGAATAAGGTGTCATGTAAGGAATTCAAATCCTTAGGACACTTATAAAAGGAAAACTCTCTCTATAACTAGAATAGTGAGACTAATGATTTTATCTAAGTAACCCAAGTAGTCTCACTTGTAGAGAATAGGTTTCTCTTTGGAAAAGCATGTAATCTAACATAGAATGAAAAATCAATCCAATAATTTATGATGCACTTCTACTTGCTTAAATTGGATTTGATTCTTTCACATTTATCGCTTTCCATATCATGAATTAGATTTATTCCCATAATCTTAAAGGATTATTTATGCTTGTTTTATGAGTTAAAATTGAGCATAACATCATCTATGGATAATCTAGTTCATGCTATGAAGTTTCCATGCTTTTAATATAGCTTTTCATTCCCTATCAAAAATGATTACTAAATGGAAACTAGTGCTTGTGTTACTAACATATCTCTTGAGCTTTCTTATAAATATACACAAAAGAGAAAGTGCACAAGCCTCATGGGTTGATCTTCACCCAAAAGAAGAAAGGTAAAAGCAAAGGTATGGGAACTCATCTTCTTAATTAAGTTAGTTCCCATCTCCATGGCTATTTAATCTAAATTATCATATTCTACCCATGTGAGGAATAGATTCTTTATTGAACTCAAATCAGCTAGATGTGCATTCAAATATCATTTTCTTAATGCTCATGTCCATTAGAATCTATTTAATGCCTTTGCGATATTTATATATGTTATCATATTGATTTGCTTCCAAGTAATGATTAGCTAAATTAAATATAATAAAGTAAAATCTCCAATGATTATTAAAATGCTTAAAAAGTGCTCACTCATATTTCTCAAATTAAATGCACTAATGTTAAGGATTTTACTTCATGTCTGTGTGACTTATGAATGATGAACTGTCCATATTTTCTATCTAAAGAGATCATCTTTCATAATATACTCCCTTGTGTTACTAACATCTTTCTTGAGTTTTTTTTTTCAATTAGTTTGAAAGGAAAAAGAAACATCTACAAAGGGAAGACTCTCAAATGAAAGAGAAGGACATCAAGAACAACACCACTACGAAACAATCAATGGTGTGGTTGTGAGTATTCTAAACCCTTTCATATTGAGAATACTAGGCTCAAGTTGTTTATTACAAATTTAATGAGCCTTGATCAAGATGTATAATGCCTCTCTCTATTTGTCTTTAAAGTAAATGCATCCATTCAATTCATTCAAATACTTGATGCATATCTTTAGGGGGAGCCTTTTTATCTTGATTATGTTGAGACTATTGCTTTATCTCAGTAATTTCATATAGTCTCTTGCATAAGACTAAGTTTCTCATGAAGTATGCTACTGTTTTTTTTAGTCTTTTCTTTCACTCTAAAGTAGCATATTTACTGGATTCTCCTACTCTAAGCTTAATTGATAATATAATGCGTATGTTGTTCGTTTGATCACATCTGTTATTTGTTTGATCATTGAATGACTTCAATCAACAATCATGCTTCTTAGTGCCATATATACTATCAATCGATATTTCTCTTGATATGCACTAAGTTAAAAAGGAGAATTCATGATACATTTATGCAACTTGTGATCCATTTGATATATGCTAACAATAACTTGAAAAGATCACTAGTTGTAGAACTCTCTCTTGTGCAAAATATTTTCATATATTGTCATTAAGAATAGGTCTTAAGCATCTAAGACTAAGGACAAAGCACAATGAAGAGAGCGTCCCTATGTAAAGGTACAAAAAGGTAAAATTGTCTCCTTTCATTTAAGCTTGTACCTAAATCTTCCTTTTCTATACTCTCTTTATATATCTTGTTTAAAGGGAAGAGAAAGCATGTCCATGCATATCCCTGCTTCATATCTAGTTTAACTTCTCAAAAATTCATTCATGCTTTAATGCATCTTTGTTGAAACTAGATGAAGTGATTTAATTGTCAAAGAGCTTAAAGCTTAACCTTGTAACGAGGATAAGTTGCCTTTGTTTCAAAGGTGGATGGTCCTTAAGTCTCTTTGAAATCCTTAAGGGAAAATGCTTAAATTGTTTACAACATGCTTTCATAAGTGCATAAATTGTCATGAGCATCACACTTATACTATGACACAATGCACTTCACATTCTATATGATATAGATATGTTCTCATTTACCTAATTATGTGCAATTGGCATTTGAGGCCAAAAATATGTTTTCCTCTCGCACATATTTAGGGGGAGCAATCTATGTTATATAGAACTATGATCATGCTTAATTTGATATATCCTTTTGATCATTTCTCTTTGATATATGCTATGACTAATGTGTTTTTGAGTATATTTCAAACCAAGTCATAGGTATATTGAAAGGGAATAGGAGTCTTCGGCGAAGACAAAGGCTTCCACTCCACTCTACTACTCATCCTTCGCCATCGCTCCGCATCACTCTCCATCTTTGGTATAATCTTCACCTATATGTTTTATTTGCCAAAGGGGAGAATATAGTTAGGAAAGGGCCTATATCTCATTCTAAGTATCCGTTTTTGGCGATTCATGCCAAAGGGGGAGAAAGTATTGGCCCAAAGCAAAAGGACCGCACCACCACCCTAATTTGAAAATCATTAGAAAGTATTGGCCCAAAGCAAAAGGACCGCACCACCACCCTAATTTGAAAACCATTAATTTTAAAACTTGATATCTTAAAACTAAAACTTGATATCTTAAAACCCTCTTGAACATTAAGAGGAGAATTTATTTGAGGGGGAGTTTTGTTTAGTCAAAGGAAAAGCATTTGAAACAAGGGGAGAAAATTTTAAACTTGAAAATGCTTTGCAAAAATCTTATTCATTTACCTTTGACTATGTTGCAAAAAGGACTTTGAAAAGGATTTACAAAAAGAATTTGCAAAAACAAAACATGTGGTGCAAGCGTGGTCCAATATGTTAAAAATGAAGAAACAATCCATGCATATCTTGTAAGTATTTATATTGGCTCAACTCCAAGCAACCTTTGCACTTACATTATGCAAACTAGTTCAATTATGCACTTCTATATTTGCTTTGATTTGTGTTGGCATCAATCACCAAAAAGGGGGAGATTGAAAGGGAATTAGGCTTACACCTAGTTCCTAATTAATTTTGGTGGTTGAATTGCCCAACACAAATATTGGACTAACTAGTTTGCTCTAGTATATAAGTTATACAGGTGCCAAAGGATTCACACTTAGCCAATAAAAAGACCAAGTATTGGGTTCAAACAAAGGAGCAAGAACCAACCGAAGGCACCTCTGGTCTGGCGCACCGGACTGTCCGGTGTGCCACCGGACATGTCCGGTGCACCAGAGGTCTCCGACTTCAAACTCTTCACCTTCGGGAATTCTCGGAAGCCGGCGCGCTATAATTCACCGGACTGTCTGGTGTACACCGGACAGTGTCCGGTGCTCCAAGGATGAGCGGCCTCGCGAACTCGGCAGCCTCGGGAATTCACTTCGCGTGCTCCGCTATAATTCACCGGACTGTCCGGTGTACACCGGACTGTCCGGTGTGACAGCGGGGCAACGGATACTTCGGCGCCAACGGTCACCTGCAGGCGCATTAAATGCGCGCCAGAGCGCGCAGAAGTCAGGCACGCGCGTCATGGCGCACCGGACACTCTACAGTACATGTCCGGTGCGCCACCGGACATCCAGGCAGGCCCAGCAGTCAGAGCTCCAACGGTCAGAACCCTAACGGTCGGGTGACGTGGCTGTCGCACCGGACATGTCCGGTGTGCACCGGACTGTCCGGTGCACCATACAACAGACAGCCTTCACCAACGGCTAGATTTTGGTTGGTGGCTATAAATACCACCCCAACCGGCCACTTCAAGGTGTGGGAGCCCAAGCAACATTCCAAGTCATCTAGTTGACATACTCAAGCCCTCCCAACCACATATATTCATTGATCCATCCTATACACAAGATTTAGACCACTACAACCAACACAAGTGCCACAAAAGAGAGAGGAAGCAAAAGAGAGCTACTCATTTGAGTTTAGCACTAGTGCCTTGTGAGATTCATCGAGAGATAGTGTGTGCTTCATCTTTGTGTTCAGTTGCGCGTGGAGTTTTGACTCCCATTGAACTTCCTCCAAAGTTTTGGAGGCTTGTAAAAGCTAGCAAGAGACACCAAAGATTGTGGTGGTCCTTGTGGGATCGAGAGTGATCCTTGAGAAGAAGAAGAGCTCACCGATCCTTGTGTGATCGGGGGAGAGAGGGAAAGGGTTGAAAAAGACCCGTCCTTAAGTGGACTCCTCAACGGGGACTAGGCCTTCGAGGGCCGAACCTCGGTAAAACAAATCACCCGTGTCCATTGTGTTTATTGCTTGTGATTTGTTTGTTTTCCCTTGCTCTAAGTTTTCTTGCACCATTATTTGCTAATATCATTTGGTGTTGCTTCAAGTTAAATTCCCATTTAGTGAAGCAACACGTTGCAAGAAAGAACTTGTCCTAGTGCTCTTCTCATCTAAGGCTTCTTGCTTTGTTATTCGATAACTTATTAGTTGTATTGATTTATCACTCCCGCATTATTTAGCAATACTCTTTTCAAGCAAGAACTTAGTTTGTATATTCCTATATTTGTATACCTTGTTCTAACCACTAATCAAGGGATCTAGTTGGGGGATAAAGTTTTAATTTTCAGGTTTCGCCTATTCACCCCCCCTCTAGGCGACTTTCACACGTCAGATGCCAGGGCATCTTTCCTTCAAATACAAGACTCAGCTTCGCCATGGACGCTCCACTGGGTGTATAAATAGGGCATTGATCCCTCCATTGACGAAGGAGACACACGTAGACGAGTTCTTGCTCTCTCACTTTGTCTTAGATATTAGCAATTGCCTCAATCATCTTTAGGGACTTGGGGATTTCCCCTCTCCCGCTGTGCTTGTAAACCCCTACTATAGGCACCACGGTGTGAGTAATATAAGCATCATCCCTTCTGCTGGAAGTAAGGCCTCGAGAAGCCCAAACAAGTATAATCGCTTGTGTCATCTCGCACACCATCTAGAGTCAGCCACGCGACACATTACTAGTTGGTTAAGGACCCGCGGTCCAAACACCGACACTTGTACGCTGACATTTGTAGGGACCGAGCACGCTGACGTGCGGGGGAGTGAGACTATCTCCAGCAGCTTACCTGTCTCCATACTCATTCAAACTCCACTCTGCGAACAATGTAATCTACAGTGCAGAACAGTGCAAAAACATTGCCTTTAGATAAACTATGAATAGACTGCTATAGACGGTCTTATGGTGATGGACCCAATTTGTCGCCACTAGCCAGTGCTACAGTGGGCACTTTACCTAAGGCATCAACAGTTCATGATGGCGTTGCCCATGCACGCGCGCTGACACACAACCGCTTGCCTCATTAACACATGGCTTACTGTGCGAGCCATGCGCGCGACGCTGATAGACAACTGCCCGCCTTGATAACACGCAGAACAGTCATTCAAGCCTGGCGCGGTCTATCCAAAGCCTGCCCAACCCTGTGCACAGTAGGGCATGCCTCAGCCGCTCGCATTGAATGTGAGCGCCGAGCTTGCTTCCAGCTGAAGGTTTGTGTCACGCGCCCACGAGCCACGTGGTGGCTTCAGACCTCTACCTGAGCAGAGACTGGGGACCAAGATTGTAGGCTGGCTTGAAGCCCTAGCCCCCCTTTGCTAGGGCCAAAAGGCGTATGGGAGGTCCGGACCCTCCTACGGGGGTCCGGATGGCACACGTGGAGGTTTGGGACCCTGCAAGGTCTGTACTCATGGTAATAGTTGAAGGTCGCCTAGAGGAGGGGTGAATAGGAGAAACCTGAAATTTACAAACTTAAACATGTACTTTGATCGGGGTTAAGGTAAATAAATTGGAGTGTGGAAGAATGTTTTTCTTGCTATGAGTTGCTCAATCAATGCGGATAACTTTGGGAGCAAACTCAAATCGATATTAGCAAGGGAACTTTTAGAGAGAGGAAAGAGGGGAAAATAAATCAAGTGAAGATCAACACAAATAAACACGGTGATTTATTTACCGAGGTTCGGTTCCAAAGAACCTAGTCCCCGTTGAGGAGACCGCAAAGGTCGGGTCTATTCCAACCATTTCCCTCTCTCAATTGCTCACATAGACCGGTCGAGGCTTCTCCTTAATCACTTGGGTCACTAAGACCCTGCAAGGATCACCACACACTTAGGTGTCTCTTGCTTGCTTTACAAAGCACTTAAGAATTAGAATGGGAAGGAGAAATCAATCCAAGCAACAAGAATAACAAAAGAACACAAAACACCCTTTCTCAAGTCACTAAGCAATTGAGTTGATTTAGAGGCTTGGAAAGGATTTAATCTATTGATTGTGTCTTGGAGTGTAGTCTTTTGCTCTTGTATTGAATGTTGAGTTCAGAAAACTTGGATGGCTTGAATGGAGGTGGTTGGGGGTTATTTATAACCCCAACCACTATTCTAGCCGTTGTTGTCGATGACGCATCGGACAGTCTGATGGTGCACCAGACATAGCACTGTTCACTGTCCGGTGCCCGCCACGTCAGCAGCCCATTAGGGTTTTGGAGCAGTTGATCGTTGAAGTCTTTTGTCTTCTAGCTGCACCGGACAGTCCGGTGCATTCTGACTTAGCTGCTTTGACTTCTGACCTCTGCACTATGCGCTTTTACTGTTCACGCAGTCGACCGTTGGCGCATGCGACCGTTGCTCCGTTGGCTCACCAGACACTGTCCGATGAATTATAGCGGAGCGGCCCTTGGAAAAACCCAAGAGTGGCCTGTTTAGGTGGTGCTCGGCCTAGGCACCGGACAGTGTCAGGTGCGCCACTGGCAGCACCACTTCAAGTCTTTGCTCCAATCTTTGGTTGAGTCCCCAACTTAATTTCTTTCTTGGTTTGTGTTGAACTTTATGCACCTAAGATAAAAGACATCTAGGCAAACTAGTTAGTCCACGTGATTTGTGATGGACATCAAACACCAAAATTGATTATAGGAAAATGTTGTGAGCCCATTTTCCCTTTCAGTAGTCCCTCGTCATTTCAGCCTTGGAACGTGTGGTGGCACCGGACTCATCCTCGAGTAGGGAGTGGGTCCGGAGGTCAATAACCCCGTTAGATGGGTTGGGATTAGGGCTGGGCATTCGGGTTTTTTTAAAACTTCGGTTCGGTTTTTCGGTTTTAAAAAACTTCGGTTTTCTAGATATTAGAAACCGATCGGTTTTCTAAAAAATAAAAAACCGAGAAGTTCGGTTTCGGTTTTTTACTTCGGTTTTTCGGTAAAAACCGAATACCAAACTTATACTCAAGACAACACATACATCAAATTTATATGATAGATTACACATAATTTTAAAAAATATAAATTATATAGATACAAATATTTAGAGATACATCATACATCACATATAAATAAGTGAATAACAATTTAATTGTTTTACACATTTAGTTCACATAAACGAATAGTCAAATTTTAGAATTGACAAAGTTTGGTATTCGGTTTTTTGGTATTTCGGTTCGGTATACGGTGAGAACCGATTACGATACCGAAAACCGAACTTCTGAGATACAAAAGCCGAAACCGAACCGAACTACCGAAAAAACCAAAATTTCGGTTCGGTTCGTTTTCGGTTTTTGGTAAAAAAGTGCCCACCCCTAGTTGGGATCCTAGATCCGGATGCTCAGTTTCTAGTACGTGGTTAGAAGTAACCACACACACATTTTCTTAAAACTGAACAAAAATGGCAACCTAATTTGGAAGTTGACTCCACTACTTCTTTTCCATAACATGAGATATGTTTCTCTATTATTACGCTTTAGAAAAACAAAAAGTGATCTTGTGTGTACACTTATAGGTCGAGGAATAAGCTAGTCCATCATCTTCTTACTCCTTATTTTTTTTGTTTGGTTTATAGAATGAAATGAGTTGATCAATCATCACCTTATTTCTTATGGTTAGTTAGTATTAAAATGAGGAATGCAGTCATTTCACCAAATTTGATAAATGGACTTATGATATACCACCTTAGGCCTTGTTCGTTTACAGCAATCCAGTTCTGGATTAACATGGATTGGAATTAAATCCATGCCATAATCCATGCCCCAAAATAATCCAAGTCTACTCAAAAAATTTTATTCGATTAAACCCATCATGGATTATAACCTAAGAGTTTGGGAATTTTGTAAACTATGGAAGGCATGAATTCTATCTATAGCTCATTAGGTATGGAATAAATCCATTAAAATATTGCATAAGTTTATATTAGAATCTATGGATCAAAAAATAGCTAGCTTTGAGAGATACAGAGATTAAACCATAAGATTGGATGTGACATATGGATTCACCCAATCCAAATCCAAATTAAATCTATGATGGGATTTATTCCCTTGTAACCGAACAAGGCTTTATATTGAATGGAGAGATTCCACGATCCAAAGATTCCACGATCCAAACGTCCCTTAGATTTCCACGGCGACGAAACATTGAATCGTTCAATGACTTCTAGCCCCTGCAGGAAGTAATCGGAGGGAGGAGGACGTGATCCGTAGTCCTGTCACTTTTCATTAGGCTTACCGGCTTACGCGTTTGATGTTTGATAGTTGACGCTGTGGCTTTGAACTCTGCGGCTGCCACAAGACGGTGCTGCGGTTCTTTTGGACTTGCTAGCGTCTTTGACGAGGCTAAAGAGTCTCTTCGGATTAAAATAAATCCGTGCACTCACGGTCTATAAAGACAAAAACACCGTAAAATTAATAGAAGCCATTTCGGATTAAAGCCAAGCGACGACTTGTCGATTCTTCAATTTTGTCCACCGTTTGTGCAGGGAGCAGCAGTCACACGGTCCGGACAGCTCTTCTCGTAGCAATTCCTGTCGCTGTCGCGCTGCTGCTGCTGGTTGCTGTCTTCCTCTTCCTCTGCAGGAGGAACAGACAACCGCACAAGCATGTGCAGGTTGCAAGCAGCGGTAAGTGTGCTGAAACCATGTCCTTATTGCGGTTGAAGAAAGAACAGCGCGGTGAAGCATTCAGGCTTGAGTTTTTCGAATTCCCTTTTCGTGAACAGTACATGAAGATGAAGAAGACATGAGAAGCTCAGAGTCTCTCCTCTATGATCTGAGAACCCTACGAGCTGCCACGGACAACTTTTCGGAAGAAAATAAGCTCGGCGAGGGAGGGTTTGGCCCAGTCTACAAAGTAAACTCTGAACCTGCAGGGACAACAAGATTAATCTGACTAACCGGCTCTAAAGCGCCTGGTTTTGACCTGACTGCTATGCGACTTCCAGGGCACGCTGCAGGACGGGCAGGACATTGCGGTGAAGAGGCTGTCAGCAACTTCGCAGCAGGGGCAGGTGGAGATGAAGAACGAGGTGGTCCTGTTGGCGAAGCTCCAGCACAGGAACTTGGTGCGCCTGCTCGGCTGCTGCACCGAGGAGCACGAGAGGCTCCTCGTCTACGAGTTCCTCACCAACAACAGCCTCGACAAAATCATCTTCGGTGACTGCTTGCTTCATTCAGACTAGCAGTAGTACACTTGAGAGTCAGATCACATCCACTGATAAAACTGAGCTGGCAGATCCAGCACGGCGGCATGAGCTGGGCTGGGGACTGAGGCAGAGGATCATCGAGGGCATCGGGCGAGGGCTCCTCTACCTCCACGAGGACTCGAGGCTGACCATCATCCACCGCGACCTCAAGGCCAGCAACATCCTGCTGGACGCGGACATGAACCCCAAGATCTCCGACTTCGGCTTGGCCAAGCTGTTCAGCATCGACTCCAGCGTGGGAAACACCAGCCGCATTGCCGGAACATAGTAAGTCAACAGCATCTATCTTGGCGCGCGCCTCCAGTCTCGGAAAATGCATGCTGAACGTCTTCGAGAATTGCAGCGGATACATGTCGCCGGAGTACGCCCTGCACGGCATCTTCTCCGCCAAGTCGGACGTCTTCAGCTACGGCGTCCTTGTCCTCGAGATCGTCACCGGCCGCCGCAACTCGTACACGCATGCTTCGGGACCGTCTGAAGATCTGCTTACCTATGTACTGTACTGGAACCATCTTAACGCATCAACTAGAATAGAACTAACCTTTTTTGGTATCCTTAAACGTTATGCATGATACCATGGTGGCCAGGTTTGGACGCACTGGAGCCGTGGGAGCGTGCAGCCTCTGCTGGAGGGGTGCCCCGACGAGGGGCTCCGTGCGCAGGAGGTGCTGAGGTGCATCCACGTCGCTCTGCTCTGCGTCCAGGAGGATCCGCTCGACCGCCCCAGCATGGCATCGGTCGTCGTCATGCTCAACAGCCGCTCCATCACGCTGCCGGCGCCCGGCGCGCCAGCGTACGCGGTTGCCCGCCGTGGAACCACGGTCAGGAGCGCGGCTCGCCAGGGCCTGGTGGATGCCGCGGCATCTAGGGAGCAGTCCGTTAACGGCGCCTCCTTTTCTGACATGGAGCCGCGCTAATGAATCTGCTGCACTGCAACATGGACGACTTCGTGGATCAGTCAATCGTGATGTTTTATTTGGTTCAATTTTGTAAGTACGATTTTTGAATTACTGGAGTTGTTTAACGTAGGTCTGTGTCGTTGTGTTGCCACGGTAACGGGGGGATCCATGGAATGAAATAGCGTGATCTTAGCAATATAGTAATGTTTTGAGCCACACTTGAAAATATATAAGTATCTTTTTTAAGTAGCATTATGAAGGCAAACATATAGAAGAACGCAAAAACACATAGTTCAAGTAGGTAGGTCACATTCAAATTATAGGAAGCAAGTTCAAATAATGGTAACTAACCATGCCCACCATAACTCTCTCGTTTAAACTGTGTGTTGTTCGCGGTGTGGCTAAGATATTATCATACAGTTGTAGAAATGATACGATCATGCATGACTGCATGTACTCCTGTTTAGGAGAGCTTCTCTTAAGGTGCAGTACCCACACCGTGATATTACAGCTCCTGTTTGGAAGAGCTTCTTCAATACTATAGACCAGGTCGAGACACAAACAATACTGACATTTCTTTTGGTGGCCTGTAATTTAACATTGACCCACATTAATTCCAATTTTGTGCCCCATGTAATTTTCTACTTTTTCCCGCTACGTTTGGTTTGGTTTTTCTACACCACGTTAGGGATTGTTCGTTTTTATCTCAATTCATATGAATTTAAGGGAATTAGATGAGTTTAAATCTATAGTAAATCAAAATCTTTCAATTTTTTTTTCTACCGTTTAATCCATATGACCGAACAAGCCTTAGGTTTTTGCTGAAAATATGGCCTTTGCGGGATAAAAATCATGGCCCAAGTTCATAAACAGAATGAAACTCCTTACTAATTCGGGGTGCAAATGCACCCCCTTAAATAAAAACATTATGATTAGGACAAATTTTAGCCAAACACACCTCTATTTAATTCGCTCTAGCTTCATCATTGACCCACACGATCTGATAAAGTGGCCTATGATTATAGATGGCCAAACGGGTGGCCCGGCCCGGCACGACATTGGCACGACACCGTTAGGGCACGGCCCGTTTAGCACGATTATTAACCGTGCCGTGCCGGCCCGGCACTAGTGCCTGAACCCAGACCCAGGCACGACACTAAGGGTCCTTAGCCGTGCCGTGCTGGTACGGCAGGCACGGTCAACCCGTAGTGCCAGGGCCGGTCCGAGCACTACAACAGAAATCACACAATCTAATTACATATGCATTCACAAAACACAGTTAAACATACTAAAATAGCTAATATTGAACTGTTTAGTGCAATGGCTACCTCATTAAAAATCTATCTAGGTAAAAACTCACCCTTGTGAGAAAACCCTAGATAGGAAAAAATAGTACAGCCCACAGCTCATTTAGTGTTCTTACATATCACACAGTCACAAACATTGTTTACAGTGTACAGTTTAGTTACAGGCACATTGAAAGTCGCCTAAAGGGGGGGGGTGAATAGGGCGAAACTGAAATTTACAAAGTTAATCACAACTACAAGCCGGGTTAGCGTTAGAAATATAAGCGAGTCCGAGAGAGAGGGTGAAAAAACAAATCGCAAGGAAATAAAGAGTGAGACACAAGGATTTGTTTTACCGAGGTTCGGTTCTTGCAAACCTACTCCCCGTTGAGGTGGTCACAAAAACCGGGTCTCTTTCAACCCTTTCCCTCTCTCAAACGGTCACTTAGACCGAGTGAGCTTCTCTTCTCAATCACACGGGACACTAAGTCCCCGCAAGGACCACCACACAATTGGTGTCTCTTGCCTCGGTTACAATTGAGTGAATCACAAGAAAGAATGAGAAAGAAAAGAAGCAATCCAAGCGCAAGAGCTCAAATGAACACAAGTGTCACTCTCTCTAGTCACTATTTGATTTGGAGTGATTCCGGACTTGGAAGAGGATTTGATCTCTTTGGTTGTGTCTAGAATTGAATGCTATAGCTCTTGTAATGTGTTTGAAGGTGGAAAACTTAGATACAATGAATGGTGGGGTGGTTGGGGTATTTATAGCCCCAACCACCAAACTAGCCGTTTGGTGGAGGCTGCTGCCGACGGGCGCACCGGACAGTCTGGTGCGCCACCGGACACTGTCCGGTGCGCCAGCCACGTCACCCGGCCGTTAGGGTTCGACCGTTGGAGCTCTGACAGGTGGGGTCTTCTGGTTGTCCGGTGGTGCACTGGACAAGTACTGTAGACTGTCCGGTGAGCCTTCTGATACTGCTCTGACTCTGGCGTGCATTGTAGCACATTGAATGCGGTTGTAGTCGACCGTTGGCGCTGAAGTAGCCGTTGCTCCGCTGGCACACCGGATAGTCCGGTGCACCACCGGACACTGTCCGGTGCTTCACTGGACAGTCCGGTGAATTATAGCGGAGCACCCTCTGATTTTCCCGAAGGTGACGAGTTTGGAGCTGAGTTCCCTGGTACACCGGACACTGTCCGGTGGCGCACCGGACAGTCCGGTGCGCCAGACCAGGGCACGCTTCGGTTGTCTTTTGCTCTCTTTGTTTGAACCCTTTCTTGGTCATTTTATTGGTCTATTGTGAACCTTTGGCACCTTTAAAACTTATAATCTAGAGCAAACTAGTTAGTCCAATTATTTGTGTTGGGCAATTCAACCACCAAAATCAATTAGGAAAATGTGTAAGCCTATTTCCCTTTCAATCTCCCCCTTTTTGGTGATTGATGCCAACACAAACCAAAGCAAATATATAAGTGCAGAATTGAACTAGTTTGCATAATGTAAGTGCAAAGGTTGCTTGGAATGAAACCAATAAATATTACTTACTAGATGCGCATGGATGGTTTTTCTTCTTATTAACATTTTGGACCACGCTTGCACCACATGTTTTGTTTTGCAAAATGTTTTGGAAATTCTTTTCAAAGTTCTTTTGCAAATAGTCAAAGGTAAATGAATAAGATTTTGAGAAGCATTTTCAAGTTTTGAAATTTCCTCCCCCTGTTTCAAATGCTTTTCCTTTGACTAAACAAAACTCCCGCTTAATGAAATCCTCCTCTTAGTGTTCAAGAGGGTTTTAGATATTAATTTTGAACAATTTGAAATTATATCAAAATAAGATACTAATTGAAAAGCTTCTTTTAACATCAATTAAAAGACTATATTTATTTATTTATTTATTTTAAATTGGTGGTGGTGCGGTCCTTTTGCTTTGGGCTAATACTCTCTCCCCCTTTGGCATGAATCGCCAAAAACGGATGCTTGAGTGAAATATAAGCCCTTTTAAACTACTCTCTCCCCCTTTGGACGGAAGTAAAGGAGTGAAGATTATACCAAAGTTGGAGAGTTAGTGCGGAGCGATGGCGAAGGATGAATGATTCGATGGAGCGGAGTGGAAGCCTTGTCTTCGCCAAAGACTGCTTTTCCCTTTCAATCTACGACTTAGCATGAAATGGACTTGAAAGAACACATTAGTCATAGCACATGAAAGAGATGATCAAAGGTATACATATGAGCTATGTGTGCAAAACATCAATAAAACTTTCTAGAATCAAGAATATTTAGCTCATGCCTAAGTTTGGTAAAAGTTTGTTCATCCAATGGCTTGGTAAAGATATCGGCTAATTGTTCTTTGGTGCTAACATATGCAATCTCGGTATCCCCCTTTTGTTGGTGATCCCTTAGAAAATGATACCGAATGTCTATGTGTTTAGTGCGGCTATGCTCAACGGGATTATCCGCCATGCGGATTGCACTCTCATTATCACATAGAAGAGGAACTTTGGTTAATTTGTAACCATAGTCCCTAAGGGTTTGCCTCATCCAAAGCAATTGCGCGCAACAATGGCCTGCGGCAATATACTCGGCTTTGGCGGTTGAAAGAGCCATAGAATTTTGCTTCTTTGAAGCCCAAGACACCAGAGATCTTCCCAAGAACTGGCAAGTCTCTGATGTGCTTTTTCTATTAATTTTGCACCCTGCCCAATCGGCATCGGAATAACCAATTAAATCAAATGTGGATCCCCTGGGGTACCAAAGGCCAAACTTAGGAGTATAAACTAAATATCTCAAGATTCGTTTTACGGCCCTAAGGTGAGCTTCCTTAGGATCGGCTTGGAATCTTGCACACATGCATACGGAAAGCATAATATCTGGTCGTGAAGCACATAAATAGAGTAAAGAACCTATTATCGTCCGGTATACCTTTTGATCTACGGATTTACCTCCCGTGTCGAGGTCGAGATGCCCATTAGTTCCCATGGGTGTCTTGATGGGCTTGGCGTCCTTCATCCCAAACTTGGTTAGAATGTCTTGAATGTACTTTGTTTGGCTAATGAAGGTGCCCTCTTGGAGTTGCTTGACTTGGAATCCTAGAAAATACTTCAACTCCCCCATCATTGACATCTCGAATTTTTGTGTCATGATCCTACTAAACTCTTCACATGTAGATTCGTTAGTAGACCCAAATATGATATCATCAACATAAATTTGGCATACAAACAAATCATTTGCAAGTGTTTTGGTAAAGAGTGTAGGATCGACTTTTTCGACTTTGAAGCCATTAGCAATAAGAAAATCTCTTAGGCATTCATACCATGCTCTTGGGGCTTGCTTGAGCCCATAAAGCGCCTTAGAGAGTCTATAAACATGATTAGGATACTCACTGTCTTCAAAGCCAGGAGGTTGCTCAACATAGACCTCTTCCTTGATAGGTCCGTTGAGGAAGGCACTTTTCACGTCCATTTGATAAAGCTTGAAGCCATGGTAAGTAGCATAGGCAAGTAAAATGCGAATTGACTCAAGCCTAGCTACGGGTGCATAGGTTTCACCAAAATCCAAACCTTTGACTTGTGAATACCCTTTGGCCACAAGTCGTGCCTTGTTCCTTGTCACCACACCATGCTCATCTTGTTTGTTGCGGAAGACCCACTTGGTTCCTACAACATTTTGGTTAGGACGTGGAACTAAATGCCATACCTCATTCCTTGTGAAGTTGTTGAGCTCCTCTTGCATCGCCATCACCCAATCCGAATCTTGAAGTGCTTCCTCTACCCTGTGTGGCTCAATAGAGGAAACAAAAGAGTAATGCTCACAAAAATGTGCAACACGAGATCTAGTGGTTACCCCTTATGAATGTCGCCAAGGATGGTGTTCACGGGGTGATCTCGTTGGATTGCTTGGTGGACTCTTGGGTGTGGCGGCCTTGTAGCTTGCTCATCCTCCTTGTCTTGATCAAATGCATCTCCCCCTTGATTGTTGTCGTCTTCTTGAGGTGGCTCATCTTCTTGATCTTCTTCTTCATCATCTTGAGCCTCATCCTCATCTTGAGTTGGTGGAGATGCTTGCATGGAGGAGGATGGTTGATCTTGTGCTTGAATGGGCTCTTCGGATTCCTTAGGACACACATCCCTAATGGACATGTTCCTTAGCGCGACGCACAGAGCCTCTTCATCATCTAATTCATCAAGATCAACTTGCTCTACTTGAGAGTCGTTAGTCTCATCAAACACAATGTCACAAGAAACTTCAACTAGTCCAGTGGACTTGTTAAAGACTCTATATGCCCTTGTGTTTGAATCATATCCTAGTAAAAAGCCTTCTACAGCCTTAGGATCAAATTTTGATTTTCTACCTCTTTTAACAAGAATAAAACATTTGCTACCAAAGACCCTAAAATATGAAACATTGGGCTTTTTACCGGTGAGGAGTTCGTAGGATGTCTTCTTGAGGATTCGGTGTAGATACAACCGGTTGATGGCGTAGCAAGCGGTGTTGACCGCCTCGGCCCAAAACCGATCCGAAGTCTTGTACTCATCAAGCATGGTTCTTGCGATGTCCAATAGAGTTCTATTTTTCCTCTCCACTACACCATTTTGTTGTGGCGTGTAAAGAGAAGAGAACTCATGCTTGATGCCCTCCTCCTCAAGGAAGCCTTCTATTTGTGAATTCTTGAACTCCGTCCCATTATCGCTTCTAATTTTCTTGATCCTTAAGACAAACTCATTTTGAGCTCGTCTCAAGAATCCCTTTAAGGTCTCTTGGGTTTGAGATTTTTCTTGTAAAAAGAATACCCAAGTGAAGCGAGAATAGTCATCCACAATAACAAGACAGTACTTACTCCCGCCGATGCTTATGTAAGCGATCGGGCCGAATAGGTCCATGTGGAGGAGCTCGAGTGGCCTGTCAGTCGTCAAGATGTTCTTATGTGGATGATGAACACCAACTTGCTTCCCTGCTTGGCATGCGCTACAGATCCTGTCTTTCTCAAAATGCACATTTGTTAGTCCCAAAATGTGCTCTCCCTTTAGAAGCTTGTGAAGATTCTTCATCCCAACATGGGCTAGTCGGTGATGCCAGAGCCAACCCATGTTAGTCTTAGCAATTAAGCAAGTGTCGAGTTCAGCTCTATTGAAATCAACTAAGTATAGTTGACCCTCTAACACTCCCTTAAAAGCTACTGAATCATCACTTCTTCTAAAGACAGTAACACTTGTATCCGTGAAAAGACAGTTGTAACCCATTTTACATAATTGGGAAACAGAAAGCAAGTTGTAATCTAAAGAATCTACAAGAAAAACATTGGAAATAGAATGGTCAGGTAATATAGCAATTTTACCCAATCCTTTGACCAAACCTTGATTTCCATCCCCGAATGTTATAGCTCGTTGGGGATCTTGGTTTTTCTCGTAGGAGGAGAACATCCTTTTCTCCCCAGTCATATGGTTTGTGCACCCGCTGTCAATGATCCAACTTGAGCCCCCGGATGCATAAACCTACAAAACAAGTTTAGTTCTTGATTTTAGGTACCCAAACAGTTTTGGGTCCTTTGACATTAGATACAAGTGAGAGCACCTAGAGGGGGGGTGAATAGGTGATCCTGGGAAAACTTGAAACTTAATCCCACAAAACTTGATTAGGAGTTAGCACAATGAAGCCAAGTGACTAGAGAAGAGTTCTTGCACAACACGATAACCACAAGAAGATCAACACAGAGATGGCACAGTGGTTTATCCCGTGGTTCAGCCAAGTCCAACACTTGCCTACTCCACGTTGTGGCATCCCAACGGACGAGGGTTGCACTCAACCCCTTTCAAGCGGTCCAAAGACCCACTTGAATACCACGGTGTTTTGCTTTCACTTTACTATATCCCGCTTGCGAGGAATCTCCACAACTTGGAGCCTCTCGCCCTTACACTTTGATTATCACAAAGAAGCATAGAAGTAAGGATGGGATGAGCAACGCACACAAGACACAAAATCAGAGCAACACATGCACACAAGTAACAACACGAGCTCTCAACACAACTCAAAGAGTTCTCTACTCAAATGGAGCTCTAATTGCTATCACAAAGAATCGAATGCGCGGAATTGAAGTCTTGGTGTTTAGGAATGCTTAGAGAATGCTTGGTGTGCTCCTCCATGCGCCTAGGGGTCCTTTTTATAGCCCCAAGGCAGCTAGGAGCCGTTGAGAGCATTCTAGGAAGGCAATTCTTGCCTTCTGTCGACTGGCGCACCGGACAGTCCAGTGCACCACCGGACACTGTCCGGTGTGGATTTCTTTCCTTCTGTGGCGCAGCCGACCGTTGAAGATCCAGAGCCATTGGCGCACCGGACACTGTCCGGTGCACACCGGACAGTCTGGTGCCCCCTTCTGACCGTTGCCTCGGCCACGCGTCACGCGCGGATTACGCGGCCGACCGTTGGCTCACCGGACAGTCCGGTGCACCACCGGACAGTCCGGTGATTTATAGTCGTACGCTGTTAATCGCTTCCCGAGAGCGACGACTTCGCCTGTGAATGGCTCACCGGACAGTCCGGTGCACCACCGGACAGTCCGGTGATTTATAGCCGTACGCCGTTGATCGCTTCCCGAGAGCAGCCAGTTGACAGTCGCCAGCCTGGCGCACCGGACACTTTCCGGTGCACCACCGGACAGTCCGGTGCACCCAGACTGCGCAGAGTCTTGGCTGCATAGCCAAGTCTTTTCCAAATTGGTCTTTACCTGTTTCTAGCACTTAGACACAATACATTAGTCTCCAAAACAATGTACTAAGTCTTAGAAACATACCTTTACTCTTGATTTGCACTTTGTCCATCAATTGGCATAGATTAACATTTAAGCACTTGTGTTGGCACTCAATCACCAAAACACTTAGAAATGGCCCAAGGGCACATTTCCCTTTCAATCTCCCCCTTTTTGGTGATTTATGCCAACACAACAAAAAGCAACTAAAGAAGTGCAACATCAATGCAAATGAGAACACAAATTTGTTTTGATTCAAATTTGGCATATTTGGATCATTCTTTGCCACCACTTGCTTTTGTTTTTGCAAATCAACCTCAATTTCCTATCTCTAAGTCAAACACACTTGTTGAGACCTAAAGAGAGTTGTTCCAAGAGAAATTGATCAAAGATTTCAAAAACTCCCCTTTTCCCATAATCAACTATTCTCCCCACAAGAAGCCAACTTTTGACAAAAGAGACAACAAGAGAGTTTTGACAAACCAAAAGCTCTATTCTACTATTTTCAAAATTCTCAAGTGGTAGCTGATCCATTTATTGCTTTGGCCTTATTTTCTCCCCCTTTGGCATCAAGCACCAAAACGGGATCAATCTTGGCCCCAGAACCCCATTGCCTCACCAAAATCTTCAATTAAGAGTAAAAAAGGCAATAAGAATATGGAGATGAACTTGGAGTGAGTTACCCTCTCATCGGAGTGCAGTGGAAGTCTTGCATGGTCCAAGTTCACATTTCCCTTTCAATCCACCTTTGAGACTAAATCAAGTAAACTCAAGCACACAGTTAGTCTCAAAGGGTCAAGTTGTAGCATGCCTCCCCCTAAATAAGTGCATCACTTGCAAATGGACTTGTGAGGTCCGGGGATCATGAGTACAACTTGAGCACCATAAATAAACAACAAAATGCATAAGGAACATGATCAAAGGCATGAACACATGTATGCTATAAATCAATCCAAGTTCCGCGAATCTAAGACATTTAGCTCACTACGCAGCCTGCAAAAGGTCTTCTCATCTAAAGGCTTGGTAAAGATATCGGCTAGCTGGTTCTCGGTGCTAATATAAAACACTTCGATATCTCCCTTTTGCTAGTGGTCTCTCAAAAAGTGATGCCGGATGTCTATGTGTTTTGTGCGGCTATGTTCAACAGGATTATCCGCCAAGCGGATAGCACTCTCATTATCACATAGGAGTGGGACTTTGCTCAGATTGTAGCCAAAGTCCCGGAGTGTTTGCCTCATCCAAAGTAGCTGCGCACAACACTGTCCTGCGGCAACGTACTCGGCCTCAATGGTGGATAGGGCAACAGAAGTTTGTTTCTTAGAACTCCACGACACCAGGGACCTTCCTAAGAATTGGCACGTCCCTGATGTACTCTTCCTATCGACCTTACATCCAGCATAGTCGGAGTCTGAATAGCCAATCAAGTCAAAGGTAGACCCCTTTGGATACCAGATCCTGAAGCAAGGCATAGCGACTAAATATCTAAGAATTCGCTTCACGACCACTAAGTGACACTCCCTTGGATCGGATTGAAATCTAGCACACATGCATACACTGAGCATAATATCCGGTCTACTAGCACATAAATAAAGCAGAGAACCTATCATGGACCGGTATGCTTTTTGATCAACGGACTTACCTCCTTTGTTGAGGTCGACGTGTCCATCAGTTCCCATCGGAGTCTTTGCGGGCTTGGCGTCCTTCATCCCAAACCGTTTGAGCAAGTCTTGCGTATACTTCGTTTGGGAAATGAAAGTGTCGTCATTGAGTTGCTTCACTTGGAACCCAAGGAAGTAGTTCAACTCGCCCATCATCGACATCTCGAATTTCTGCGTCATCACCCTGCTAAACTCTTCACAAGACTTTTGGTTAGTAGAACCAAATATTATGTCATCGACATAAATTTGGCACACAAATAAGTCACCATCACATGTCTTAGTGAAAAGAGTTGGATCGGCTTTCCCAACCTTGAAAGCATTAGCAATTAAAAGTCTCTAAGGCATTCATACCAGGCTCTTGGGGCTTGCTTAAGTCCATAGAGCGCCTTAGAGAGCTTACACATGTGGTCGGGGTACCGTTCATCCTCAAAGCCAGGGGTTGCTCCACGTACACCTCCTCCTTGATTGGCCCGTTGAGGAAAGCGCTCTTCACATCCATTTGGAATAACCTGAAAGAATGGTGAGCGGCATATGCTAGCAAAATACGAATGGACTCTAGCCTAGCCACAGGAGAAAAAGTCTCCTCAAAGTCCAAACCTGCGACTTGGGCATAACCTTTTGCCACAAGTCGAGTCTTGTTCCTTGTCACCACCCCGTGCTCATCTTGTTTGTTGCGGAACACCCACTTGGTTCCCACAACATTTTGCTTGGGACAAGGCACCAGTGTCCAAACTTCATTTCTCTTGAAATTGTTGAGCTCTTCTTGCATGGCCAACACCCAGTCCGGATCTAGCAAGGCCTCTTCTACCCTGAAAGGCTCAATAGAAGAGACAAAGGAGTAATTGAAAGGGAAATGTGCCCTTGGGCAATTTCTAAGTGTTTTGGTGATTTAGTGTCCAACACAAGTGCCTAAGTGTAAAGAGGTGGACAAAGTACAAGTCAAGGATAAAGGTATGTTTCTCAGACTTAGTACATTGTTTTATGGACTAATGTATTGTGTCTAAGTGCTGGAAACAGGAAAAATCCAATTGGAAATGTCTTGGCTCGAGCAGCCAAGAATCTGCTGAGTCTGGGAGCACCGGACTGTCCGGTGGTGCACCGGACTGTCCGGTGGTGCACCGGACAGTGTCCGGTGCGCCAGGCTGGTTCGAGCGAACTGGCCGCTCTCGGGAATTCACCGGCGACGTACGGCTATAATTCACCGGACTGTCCGGTGTGCACTGGACTGTCCGGTGAGCCAACGGTCGGCCGGGCCAACGGTCGGCCGCGCAATCTGCGCGGGACACGTGGCCGAGCCAACGGCTAGAAGATGGCACCGGACTGTCCGGTGTGCACCGGACATGTCCGGTGCGCCAACGGCTCTAGGTCTGCCAACGGTCGGCTTCACCATTTAAGGAAAGAAATCTGGCACCGGACTGTCCGGTGCGCCAGACGACAGAAGGCAAGAATTGCCTTCCCTGATTGCTCTCAACGGCTCCTAGCTGCCTTGGGGCTATAAAAGGGACCCCTAGGCACATGGAGGAGGACACCAAGTATCTCAACAACATTTCTAAGCACCAAGACATCGATTTCGCGCATTCGTTTCATTGTGATAGCATATAGAGCTCTTGTGGAGTTGTGAACTCATTGAGTCGTGTTGCGAGCTCTTGTTGCGATTTGTGTGCGTATTGACACTCTGATTCTTGTGTCTTGTGTGCATTGCTAATCCCTCCCTTGCTCCGTGTTCTTTGTGAATTTCAAGTGTAAGGGCGAGAGGCTCCAAGTTGTGGAGATTCCTCGCAAACGGGATTGAGATAAAGCAAGCAAAACACCGTGGTATTCAAGTGGGTCTTTGGACCGCTTGAGAGGGGTTGATTGCAACCCTCGTCCGTTGGGACGCCACAATGTGGAGTAGGCAAGCGTTGGTCTTGGCCGAACCACGGGATAACCACCGTGCCATCTCTGTGATTGATCCTTGTTGGTTATTGTGTTTTGTTGAGGATTCCTCCTTAGCCACTTGGCAATTATTGTGCTAACAATTAACCAAGTTTTTGTGGCTATAAGTTTTTGAAGTTTTACAGGATCACCTATTCACCCCCCCCCCTCTAGGTGCTCTCAATTGGTATCGGAGCCGTTCTCTTCAAGAAAGGGACTAACCGCCCGAAGAGATGGATCCTAAGGGCAAGGGGATGGTGATCAACGACAAGGAGAAGGAGTCCTTCGTCAACGAGCCCAATGATGACAGGCCCACCGACTAAAGCTCGGGCCACAAAAGAAAAGACGGGAGGAAGAAGAAGACAAGGCGCATCAAGGAAATTGTCTACTACGACAGCGACGAATCTTCCTCCTCCCAAAAGGACAACGATGACTACGACAGACGAAAGACGGTTAACTCAAACTTTTCTTTCGATTATTCGCGCATTCCGCATAGCTCAAATGCCCAATTGCTCCCCATTCCACTTGGCAAGCCCCCTCACTTTGATGGAGAGGACTACGGATTTTGGAGCCACAAAATGCGTACTCACCTGTTTTCTCTCCATCCAAGCATTTGGGAGATTGTGGAAAGTGGAATGAAATTTGATAGCTCGGATAGCCGTGTGTTTATTAATGAATAGATTCATAAGAATGCACAAGCTACTACTGTGTTGCTAGCCTCTTTGTGCAGGGACGAGTATCACAAGGTGAGCGGCTTGGACAATGCCAAGCAGATCTGGGACACCCTCAAGATCTCTCATGAGGGGAACGACGTCACCTTGCTCACCAAAATGGAGTTGGTGGAGGGCGAGCTTGGAAGGTTCGCGATGATAAGGGGCGAGGAGCCAACTCAAACATACAACCGGCTCAAGACCCTTATCAACAAAATAAGGAGCTACGGAAGCACGCAATGGACGGACCACGACGTCGTCCGACTGATGCTAAGGTCCTTTACCGTTCTTGATCCTCATTTGGTGAATAATATTCGTGAGAATCCCAGGTACACCAAAATGTCGCCCGAAGAAGTCCTCGGAAAATTCGTTAGCGGGCGAATGATGATCAAGGAGGCGAGGTACGTGGACAACGCCTTGAATGGTCCGATCAACGAGCCGCAACCCTTTGCTCTCAAGGCAACAAGAAGCAAGGAGGCGCTACCTAGCAAGGTGGCACAGATTGAGGCGGTCGGACTTAATGATGAGGAGATGGCCCTCATCATTAAGCGCTTCAAGACGGCGCTTAAAGGTCGCAAGGGACAGCCAAGCAAGACCAAAGCCAAGGGGAAGCGCTCATGCTTCAAATGCGGTAAGCTTGGTCATTTTATTGCTAACTGTCCCGACAATGATAGTGAACATGACCAAGGGAGCAAGAGGGAGAAGAAGAAGGCATACAAGAAGGCAAAGGGCGAGGCACATCTAGGCAAGGAGTGGGATTCGGATTGCTCCTCCTCCAACTCCGACAATGAAGGACTCGCCACCACCGCCTTCAACAAGTCATCCCTCTTCCCAAACGAGCGTCACACTTGCCTCATGGCAAGAGAGAAGAAAGTAAGCACTCATGATACTAGTACTTATGCTTCTTCAAGTGAGGACGAGTCTAGTGATGATGATGAGATAGATTACTCATGCTTATTCAAGGGATTAGATAGATCTAAAATTGATAAGATTAATGAGTTGATTGATGCTTTGAATGACAAGAATAAATTACTAGAAAAACAAGAGGATCTTTTATATGAGGAGCATGATAAATTTGTTAGTGCACAAAAATCTCTTGCTCTTGAAATTAAAAGGAATGAAATGCTCTCTAGTGAATTATCTTCTTGTCATGAAACTATTGCTACGTTAAAAGGTTTTAATGATGATTTAAATGCTAAACTAGAAGTAGCTAGTAAATCTAATTCTTGTGTAGAAATTGTTGAAACTTGTAATAGGTGTAAAGATTTTGACATTGATGCTTGTAGTGATCATTTAGTTTCAATTTCCAAATTAAATGAGGAATTAGCTAGTCTTAATGCCCAACTTAAGACTAGCAAGAATGAATTTGACAAGCTAAAATTTGCAAGGGATGCCTACATGACTGGTAGACACCCCTCAATTAAGGATGGACTTGGCTACAAGAGGGAAGCCAAGAACTTGACAAGCCATAAGGCTCCCATCTCCGCCAAGGAGAAAGGGAAGGCCCCTATGGCTAGTAGTGTGCAAAAGAACCATGCCTTTATGTACCATGATAGGAGACAATCTAGAAATGCTTATAGGAGTTGTAATGCATATAATGCCTTTGATTCTCATGCCGTGTTTGCTTCTAGTTCTTCTTATGTGCATGATAGAAATGTTGGTAGGAGAAATGTTGTTCATAATTGTCGGGGACCATAATTAGGGGTACCCTCAAGATGCCTAATTCTCAGCTGGTAACCGCCATCAGCATAAAGCTGCAGAGGCCTGATGGGTGCGATTAAGTCAGGGATCAGTCCATACGAGCGACTCGATCACGCCTCGCCCGAGCCTAGCCTCGGGCAAGGGCAGCCGACCCCGAGGGGTTTCCGTCTCGCCCGAGGCCCCCTTTTAACGGCGGACACATCTCCGGCTCGCCCGAGGCCTTGCCTTCCCTAAGAAGCAACCCTGACTAAATCGCCGCGCCGACCGACCGAGTCGCAAGAGCATTTAACGCAAAGGTAGCCTGACACCTTTATCCTGACGCGCGCCCCCCGGCAGAGCCGAAGTGACCGCCGTCACTTCGCCGCTCCACTGACCGGTCTGACAGAAGGACAGCGCCGCCTGCGCCATTCCGACTGTAGTGCCACTTGACAGAGTGAGACTGACAGGCAGTCAGGCCTTGCCAAAGGCGCCATAGGAAGCTCCGCCCGACCCAGGGCTCGGACTCGGGCTAAGGCCCCGGAAGACGGCGAACTCCGCTCCGCCCGACCCAGGGCTCGGACTCGGGCTAAGGCCCCGGAAGACGGCGAACTCCGCTCCGCCCGATCCAGGGCTCGGACTCGGGCTAAGGCCCCGGAAGACGGCGAACTCCGCTCCACCCGACCCAGGGCTCGGACTCGGGCTAAGGCCCCGGAAGACGGCGAACTCCGCTCCGCCCGACCCAGGGCTCGGACTCGGGCTAAGCCGCTAAGGCCCCGGAAGATGGCGAACTCCGCTCCGCCCGACCCAGAGCTCGGACTCGGGCTAGGCCCCAGAAGACGACGAACTCTGCTTCGCCCGACCCCAGGGGTCGGACTCCGCCCTGGCCTCTGCCGAACGACCTCCGCCTCGCCCGACCCAGGAGCTTGGGCTCGGCCTCGGCCATGAAAGACAGACTCGACCTCGGCTTCGGAGGAGCCTCCACGTCGCCCGACCTAGGGCACAAGCCCGCCACGTCAACAGGAAGCGCCACCATCACCCTACCCCGAGCCGACTCGGGCCGCAGAGAACAAGACCGGTGTCCCATCTGGCTAGCTCCGCCAGATAGGCAATGATGGCGCCCCGCTAGCCCCGTGACGACGGCGGCTCTCAGCTCCCTTACGGAAGCGGGGGGATGTCAGCAAGGACCCAACCGCTGTAATGCTCAAAATTGTATAAAAGGATTATATAGTGAAATCCTTATCTTATGTGCCTTATTTGCATCATAAAAAAACATATAATTAAGAGTGATTAAATAAAACAAATGATAATAAAATAAAATAAAGTGCATCTTGTTGGAGTTTTACATGTTTGTGCATTAAATAAAATACTAATGATAATGATAATAAAATAATAATTATAAAGGTTGAATTAAACCATAAATTAAAATTAGGGTTTTGAAAATGAAAAGAAGAGAAATGATATAAAAATATAAATAATATAATTATAAAAATTGGTATTTCTTTTTAGATTCACAATATGATTAGAGAAGAGAATAAATTTGGCACTGGTTTGAATTCAAAATTCGAATTCAATTTGAACCTAGGAAGAGAGAAAAGAAGATAAAAGATAAAAAGAAAAAAGCTACATGGGCCGTCTGACGTCGCTTTCTGGCCCAACTCCGGAAAACCCTCCCGCGCGGCCCATCTCGCTCACGCTCCGCACAGCCCGGTCACCCACTCCACACGCGCTTGGTGCCCTGACACTGCGATGCGGGCCCCACCTTGACCACGCCCTCCTCGCGCCATCTCTCCCACGGCGGATTTACCGCGACCGCCGCCGGTGCCGGGGCTGGGATCCTCGCGTGGATAAGCTTCAAGCTCCAGGATAAGTATAGCCGGACCACTGACCCATCATCTCCAACAGGCTCGGGCGGATTTTATGCGTCGCCCCGTGGGATTCTCGTGTTGGCTGTTGCGACCGCGAAAATCTCGCATATGGCGTTCTCCTGGCCGCCTCATCCACGGACCTCGCAAGGCTATAAGCCCCGCTGCGCGTCTCTCTCCGCGGTCCGTCCCATGCCTAGCCCCTGGAGAGTCGACATTGTAACCGAGCGCCACCGATTGCCGCCAGGTGAAGACCCTGCCGCCTCAAGCTATTTTGGTCGGTGCCGTGGCCGCGCCCTCGGTCGGAGTAAGGGGAGCATCGCCACACACTATAGAAACTCGCCGTGGACCCAATTTGGGGGAAGATCAACCTGTGCGGCGGCAATTCGTCGCTGGAGCCCTCTTCACCGCGCGGAATCGCCTGGTGTCGTGAACAGCGCCACTGCCACCTCAATCGCTGGTGAGACGCCCTTCTTTGAGCTCGCAATCGCCAATGCTTCGTGTAGCGTCGTTTGATTTGGGGGTTGGGGCTCTAGAACGCGAAAGCTGGAGCTCCGGTGAGCTCGCCGCCGCGGTGGGGTGATGTCTGCCGCGCAGTCTGTCGTGGGGAGGAAGAGAGTCGTGTGGGCCGTCGATCGGTCGATGTGTGGTCGAGATCGAACCGTGTGCCTGTTCTCATCGCAGCGCCCGCACGGGTAATCTGAGCCCTCCGATCGGTATCCGGTGGTTAGGATTAGAGCGCTCTTCAATAACATCCAAACCGTGGGATGGGGATCCAACGGTCTTCATTGCGTACCGCTTCGGGATCGCGCCGATCTAATCCAGACCCTAGAATTGTGATCGGATGGCCAGATTTCTTGCATACCCCTTCGCCTTGGCATTTATGCTAATGAGCCCCTCGGTTTCATTGAAATAAACCCGCCGTCCTGTTGCATAGTGTACTGAGTCTTTGTTTTTTTTACGCCGTAGCCCCTGCACTTCCCAGATTTTGACGCCCAGTCCAGACAGTGAGAAAACTTATAAAATAATTCAGAAAATAGATTTTTATGTGTAAAAATAATCCTAGAACTTGTTTAATCCATAGAAAATCCATTTTTAGTCCAAATTGATCCATTCCACTTTCTAAATTTTTGTAATAATATTGTCTACCCATTAGTGCCTCTGTTCTGACATGACAAACACATTAAAATTATTCTTTCACTTAATCTTATATCAAATACATTAAACCTTAGGAAATTCATAACTCCTCCGTTTTAACTCCGATTTGATCCGTTCAAGTTGCGTTAGTCTCGTAGCAACGTGTAGATCATTATTATGCTGTATATTCTTATGTTTGGTGTGATGTTAATTTTGTATATACCATGTTTGCTTGTATTGCTACGTCTAGCGCGAGGACACGTGTCATCTGAAAAGCAAGTTGGTACCTGGAATCTCAAGTGCCAGGCAAGTTGTGCCCTTGATCACTTCTTTTACCCAGTCATGTTCTTATTATTCATAATGATCTGCATAGGATAATTTTGCTGGGACCCAATAGGATACCCTAGATTTTGACTATCTTTATACCTTGCTTCACCACTGGTTTTACTACTAAAGTTTTGGGTAGTACATGCTATTGCTTTATGTGGATTTGGGTATAGAGATATTCATCACTTATTGTTATACTGTTTATTGTTATCTGTTGTATTATTCCTTGTTCATGTTAAGATCATTATGTTAATGGGAACATGGAGCGACCACCCGGGAAAACAGTGCTACCACAAGGGTGGAATGGGACGCCCTTGGCTGATTAACTAGGAAAGCTGGGGGAGGGCTACCTTACCCGAAAGGGGCAAGGGCAGTAGGGGAGAGGTCAGTGCGGGGAGGTCCCTGGTTGATTTTGCTGCGATGGCTATCAGCCAGGAACCCTTTACTGGATCTTCCCATAAACTGTAGCGGGTAGTCTGAAGCTAGTGGAACTTTGTAAAGGCCTCGTAGTGTTACCCTGCCTCGCCTCCTCGGTAGAGGTGTATGGGATTGGCCATCTCTTGGCAGATGGGTAACATGACTTGTGGGTAAAGATGCGCAACCTCTGCAGAGTGTAAAACTAGTATACTAGCCGTGCTCACGGTCAAGAGCGGCTCGGACCCTCACATGATTAAATATGGAACTTAAATTCAATTTGTCATTTCATTGCATTTGGGATTATTTTATTATTACTCTTACTTATTATTACTAAGGTTTGGTATTTACTTGTACTTAGTAACTGCTAATAAAATTTTGACCAACTTATAAAAGCAATGCTCAGCTTCAGCCTTTATTTCATTGATCAGCCTTACACTACATGAACTCCCACCTTTGGTGAGTTCATGTCACATTATTCCCCACGACTTGTTGAGCTATGATCGTATGTGAGCTCACTCTTGCTGTCTCACACCCCCCCACAGGAGAAGAACAGGTGGTTTCAAGTGGAGTCAAGTATCGAGGAGTTTGATCTGATCTAGGTGGCGTTTCCCAGTCGACATTGGCGCCGACGATCCTTAGTTCGTTTTATATTTATAATTTATTTTGTAAGTCTTCCGCTATGTAATAATTACTCTGATGTTTTATGACATTTATCTCTATACACTCTGTTATTATATATGTTGTCTTCTTGGCGCATGTATGAGATGCACCCGGCTTTGTTCCTTTAAAACCGGGTGTTACAGAAGTGGTATCAGAGGAAATGTTGACTGTAGGACGAAACCTAGATAGAAATCGACAAACCCCTTCCCTACTTATCTTACTCTGATTCATTCCATACTTACCTTATCTTGATCCTGTCTCACCTTTTGCTATTCTATTCTGATTAATCTTATCCTTTCTACTCTAAGACAAGATGGATTTCACACCTTGGAATCCCTACCCCTATGACGTTTTTAAGAGATAGGAGGCCTAAGACAAAAATGAAAAAAAAAACTATTTTCTCTATTAAAAAAATGTTGGTTGATTGTTCTGATGATCAGTGTCTGATTTGCTTCTTTGATTGATTGAAATAGTATAGATGGGCATTTTAGCATGTACCACTATAAGGTATTGTATTAGCTTTAGTAGGTGACACACTAATATACTCAGCTAATAAGTTCCCCAAAGTAACATGAGTTGTAATTACTGCCTTGTCTGCTGCTCTCTCTTACCATATGTATCTAACTCAGATGGTCAATACCAGGAAAGGAAAGATTATCACGCAACAGCAAGCAGAAATGAATCCTCCAAATCCCCCACCTGTTGAAACCGAGCAAGTGATCGCAACCCAAAGGCTGGTAATACAGCAATTGACAGACATGATGACCGAAATACAAAACCAGATAAGACAAGAACGCGAGGAAATACGTCAGGCCCGTCTGGAGATACAGCAAGAAATAAGGCAATCACGGTTGGAGAGACAACAACAAGAGCAACCACCATCTTCACCACCACCGGCTCCACCAAGCTACATAAACATATATGTAAATTACTACTATTTGTAAGATCTACATGTTCCTTTAGTTAGTATTCGGTATGATACCATTTTAGGAGGAATAAAAAGGTCTATTTGACCCCATGAGTTGCTAATAAAATTATGCGTCATGCTGAGATTTTGGTTTGGGCATATGTGTTGGACAATATGAGAAAACCCATGAGAGTAATTACACCTAAAGGGCCTGTTGCGGTGAATCAAATGACACGTAGATTGACATTGGCCATTATGGGTAGAGAATTTGGAGTTACTGCTATAATATTGGAGCCAAGCAGTATAGAATGTCTGTAGAAGAGTTAAAAGAACTCAAGAAGCACTTAACAGAGTTGCAAGAGGCTGAGTACATTCGTCCGAGTCTTCACCTTGGAGAGCACCAGTTTGGTTTGTAAAGAAGAAAGATGGATTGTAAGGGATGTGCGTGGATTAAAGGTCCCTTAATGATGTCACTGCGAAGAACAAGTTTCTGTTACCCCGCATTAAGGATTTATTTAATCGGATGAGAGGAGCCAGGGTATTCTCGAAGATTGACCTCCGATCGGGATACCATCAGATGAAGATTGGACCATCAGATATTCCTAAGACGGCTTTCTCGACTCGATATGGATTATATGAGATCATCGTTATGTCGTTTGGATTAACTAATGCACCAGCTTATTTTATGGATTTGATGAATAAGATGTTTTTGGAGTATTTGGACAGATTCGTCGTGGTGTTCATCGACGATATTCTTATCTATTCTAAGAATGGGAGTGACCATGAAGAACATCTAAGGTTGGTGCTACAGAAGCTTTAAGATAATCAACTCTACGCCAAGTACGGTAAATGCGAGTTTTGGATTGGCGAGGTACCATTTCTTGGACATATTATTTCTAATAGAGGAATATCAGTGGATCCTGCTAAGGTTAAGGAGATAGTGGTGTGGAGCATACCCACTACGGTTACGGAGGACCGAAGTTTCTTGGGACTTGCAGGATATTATTGGAGGTTTATTGAAGGATTTTCTAAGGTTGCCAAGTCTATGACCTCGCTTCTAGGGAAAGAAAAAGAATTTAAGTGGAACTAAGTGCCAAGTATATACGGATCATAAGAGTTTGAAGTATATATTCACTCAAAAGGATCTCAACCTTAGGCAACGCCGTTGGTTGGAACTTATTAAGGATTATGATTTGGAGAATCACTATCACCCGGGCAAGGCAAATTTGGTTGCAGATGCCTTGAGTCGCAAGGAGCATGTTCATTCAGCTGTTGTTGCCCAGCTACCCGATGAGATTGTTGAGGACTTCAGGAGACTTAACCTGGGGATAGTTGCTCATACTGAAGGAGTTACTATTGATATGGAACCTACTTTGGAGCAAGAGATCCGCAAAGGACAAGTGGGTGATGCTAAAATAAAGGAGATTAAGGATCTGATTACTGAAGGTCGAGTTCCGGAATTTACGGAAGATGAGCAAGGTGCCATATGGTTCAAGGACAAGATATGTGTCCCCGAGATTGAAAGCCTTCGTGAGACTATTTTAAATGAAGCCCATGACTTGGATTATTCTATTCATCCTGGTAGTACCAAGATGTATCAGGATTTAAAGCAGAAGTGCTGGTGATATGGACTGGAGAGAGATATAACTACACATGTGGCTATGAGCGAGGTGTGTCAAAGAGTTAAGGTTGAACACCAGAGGCCAGCTGGACTATTACACCCACCAAAGATGTCCAAGTGGAAGTGAGAAAAGTTTGGTATGGACTTCATGACTGGATTGCCTCGCACCTCGAAAGGATATGATCCTATATGGGTTATTGTGGATAAACTGACCAAAATGGCTCATTTCATTCCGATCAAGACTACTTATAATGGATCACAATTGGCTAAATTATACAGGTCTCGGATTGAGTCTCTACATGGTGTACCAAAGAAGATCGTTTCGGATAGAGGATCACAGTTTACCTCCAGATTTTGGAAAAGTTTTCATGAGAATATGGATACGAAGTTGAATTTTGGTACAACCTATCATCCTCGGACTGATGGACAGACTGAAAGGACTAATCAAGTGTTGGAGGATATGTTGAGAGATTGTGCCCTTCGGCATGGTAGTAGTTAGGACAAGAGTCTACCTTATGCTGAGTTCTCATATAATAATAGTTACCAGGCCAGTCTGAAGATGTCACTGTTCGAGACTCTATATGGCAGGAAATGTAGGATTCCTCTACATTGGATCAGACTAGAGGAAGACAGTTCTTTGGACCTGAACTTAATCAAGAGGCAGAAGAACAAGTCCGTATCATTCGAGATAATTTGAGGGTAGCTCAAACTAGGCAAAAGAGCTATGCTGATAATAGAAGAAGACCACTGGAATTTGAAGAAGGAGATCAGGTATATCTCAAGGTGTCACCACTTCGTGGAATGAGGAGATTTAAAGTCAAGGGCAAATTGTTCCCTTACCTTATTGGATCGTTCTGAGTTTTTAGGCGAGTTGGGGAGATGGCCTATCAACTCGAGCTACCTGATAATCTGTCTGATGTGTATAATGTATTCCATGTATCTCAGCTAAAGAAGTGCCTTAGGGTACCTGCGGAGCAACTACCACTGGAGGACCTTAGTGTTCAAGAGGATTTGACTTATGCTGAGTATCCTGTCAAAATTTTGGACACTTTGACTCGAGTTACAAGGAATAAGGTGATTAAGATGTGCAAAGTTCAATGGAGCCACCACGGTGAAGATGAAGCAACTTGGGAAAGAGAAGAAGAGCTTCGTATAGATTTTCCCCACCTTTTCCCTAGATCTTCTTAAATCTCGGGGACGAGATTATTTTTAAGGGAGGTAGGATTTGTAATGCTCAAAATTGTATAAAAGGATTATATAGTGAAATCCTTATCTTATGTGCCTTATTTGCATCATAAAAAAAACATATAATTAAGAGTGATTAAATAAAACAAATGATAATAAAATAAAATAAAGTGCATCTTGTTGGAGTTTTACATGTTTGTGCATTAAATAAAATACTAATGATAATGATAATAAAATAATAATTATAAAGGTTGAATTAAACCATAAATTAAAATTAGGGTTTTGAAAATGAAAAGAAGAGAAATGATATAAAAATATAAATAATATAATTATAAAAATTGGTATTTCTTTTTAGATTCACAATATGATTAGAGAAGAGAATAAATTTGGCACTGGTTTGAATTCAAAATTCGAATTCAATTTGAACCTAGGAAGAGAGAAAAGAAGATAAAAGATAAAAAGAAAAAAAGCTACATGGGCCGTCTGACGTCGCTTTCTGGCCCAACTCCGGAAAACCCTCCCGCGCGGCCCATCTCGCTCACGCTCCGCACAGCCCGGTCACCCACTCCACACGCGCTTGGTGCCCTGACACTGCGATGCGGGCCCCACCTTGACCACGCCCTCCTCGCGCCATCTCTCCCACGGCGGATTTACCGCGACCGCCGCCGGTGCCGGGGCTGGGATCCTCGCGTGGATAAGCTTCAAGCTCCAGGATAAGTATAGCCGGACCACTGACCCATCATCTCCAACAGGCTCGGGCGGATTTTATGCGTCGCCCCGTGGGATTCTCGTGTTGGCTGTTGCGACCGCGAAAATCTCGCATATGGCGTTCTCCTGGCCGCCTCATCCACGGACCTCGCAAGGCTATAAGCCCCGCTGCGCGTCTCTCTCCGCGGTCCGTCCCATGCCTAGCCCCTGGAGAGTCGACATTGTAACCGAGCGCCACCGATTGCCGCCAGGTGAAGACCCTGCCGCCTCAAGCTATTTTGGTCGGTGCCGTGGCCGCGCCCTCGGTCGGAGTAAGGGGAGCATCGCCACACACTATAGAAACTCGCCGTGGACCCAATTTGGGGGAAGATCAACCTGTGCGGCGGCAATTCGTCGCTGGAGCCCTCTTCACCGCGCGGAATCGCCTGGTGTCGTGAACAGCGCCACTGCCACCTCAATCGCTGGTGAGACGCCCTTCTTTGAGCTCGCAATCGCCAATGCTTCGTGTAGCGTCGTTTGATTTGGGGGTTGGGGCTCTAGAACGCGAAAGCTGGAGCTCCGGTGAGCTCGCCGCCGCGGTGGGGTGATGTCTGCCGCGCAGTCTGTCGTGGGGAGGAAGAGAGTCGTGTGGGCCGTCGATCGGTCGATGTGTGGTCGAGATCGAACCGTGTGCCTGTTCTCATCGCAGCGCCCGCACGGGTAATCTGAGCCCTCCGATCGGTATCCGGTGGTTAGGATTAGAGCGCTCTTCAATAACATCCAAACCGTGGGATGGGGATCCAACGGTCTTCATTGCGTACCGCTTCGGGATCGCGCCGATCTAATCCAGACCCTAGAATTGTGATCGGATGGCCAGATTTCTTGCATACCCCTTCGCCTTGGCATTTATGCTAATGAGCCCCTCGGTTTCATTGAAATAAACCCGCCGTCCTGTTGCATAGTGTACTGAGTCTTTGTTTTTTTTACGCCGTAGCCCCTGCACTTCCCAGATTTTGACGCCCAGTCCAGACAGTGAGAAAACTTATAAAATAATTCAGAAAATAGATTTTTATGTGTAAAAATAATCCTAGAACTTGTTTAATCCATAGAAAATCCATTTTTAGTCCAAATTGATCCATTCCACTTTCTAAATTTTTGTAATAATATTGTCTACCCATTAGTGCCTCTGTTCTGACATGACAAACACATTAAAATTATTCTTTCACTTAATCTTATATCAAATACATTAAACCTTAGGAAATTCATAACTCCTCCGTTTTAACTCCGATTTGATCCGTTCAAGTTGCGTTAGTCTCGTAGCAACGTGTAGATCATTATTATGCTGTATATTCTTATGTTTGGTGTGATGTTAATTTTGTATATACCATGTTTGCTTGTATTGCTACGTCTAGCGCGAGGACACGTGTCATCTGAAAAGCAAGTTGGTACCTGGAATCTCAAGTGCCAGGCAAGTTGTGCCCTTGATCACTTCTTTTACCCAGTCATGTTCTTATTATTCATAATGATCTGCATAGGATAATTTTGCTGGGACCCAATAGGATACCCTAGATTTTGACTATCTTTATACCTTGCTTCACCACTGGTTTTACTACTAAAGTTTTGGGTAGTACATGCTATTGCTTTATGTGGATTTGGGTATAGAGATATTCATCACTTATTGTTATACTGTTTATTGTTATCTGTTGTATTATTCCTTGTTCATGTTAAGATCATTATGTTAATGGGAACATGGAGCGACCACCCGGGAAAACAGTGCTACCACAAGGGTGGAATGGGACGCCCTTGGCTGATTAACTAGGAAAGCTGGGGGAGGGCTACCTTACCCGAAAGGGGCAAGGGCAGTAGGGGAGAGGTCAGTGCGGGGAGGTCCCTGGTTGATTTTGCTGCGATGGCTATCAGCCAGGAACCCTTTACTGGATCTTCCCATAAACTGTAGCGGGTAGTCTGAAGCTAGTGGAACTTTGTAAAGGCCTCGTAGTGTTACCCTGCCTCGCCTCCTCGGTAGAGGTGTATGGGATTGGCCATCTCTTGGCAGATGGGTAACATGACTTGTGGGTAAAGATGCGCAACCTCTGCAGAGTGTAAAACTAGTATACTAGCCGTGCTCACGGTCAAGAGCGGCTCGGACCCTCACATGATTAAATATGGAACTTAAATTCAATTTGTCATTTCATTGCATTTGGGATTATTTTATTATTACTCTTACTTATTATTACTAAGGTTTGGTATTTACTTGTACTTAGTAACTGCTAATAAAATTTTGACCAACTTATAAAAGCAATGCTCAGCTTCAGCCTTTATTTCATTGATCAGCCTTACACTACATGAACTCCCACCTTTGGTGAGTTCATGTCACATTATTCCCCACGACTTGTTGAGCTATGATCGTATGTGAGCTCACTCTTGCTGTCTCACACCCCCCCACAGGAGAAGAACAGGTGGTTTCAAGTGGAGTCAAGTATCGAGGAGTTTGATCTGATCTAGGTGGCGTTTCCCAGTCGACATTGGCGCCGACGATCCTTAGTTCGTTTTATATTTATAATTTATTTTGTAAGTCTTCCGCTATGTAATAATTACTCTGATGTTTTATGACATTTATCTCTATACACTCTGTTATTATATATGTTGTCTTCTTGGCGCATGTATGAGATGCACCCGGCTTTGTTCCTTTAAAACCGGGTGTTACAACCGCTCCGACAGCTGTCCCTCCGCCAGGCTTCGTTGCTCCTCTGACAGCCACAACACCACACCAGCTGGGTGCCAAGATCTCTCCGGCTGCCACATTGGCATGTACTTAGGGCGCTAGCTCTCCCCCGCTAGACACGTAGCACTCTGGTACACCCCCATTGTACACCTGGATCCTCTCCTTACGCCTATAAAAGGAAGGACCAGGGCCTTCTTAGAGAAGGTTGGCCGCGTGGGGACGAGGACGGGGCAGGCGCTCTCTTGGGGCCGCTCGCTTCCCTCACCCGCGTGGACGCTTGTAACCCCCTACTGCAAGCGCACCCGACCTAGGCGCGGGACAAACACGAAGGCCGCGGGATTTCCACCTCTCTCACGACCCGTCTCCGGCCACCTCACTTCCCCCCTTCGCGCTCGCCCACGCGCTCGACCCATCTGGGCTGGGGCACGCGGCACACTCACTCGTCGGCTTAGGGACCCCCCGGTCTCGAAACGCCGACAGTTGGCGCGCCAGGTAGGGGCACGCTGCGTGTTGACGAGCAGTTTCCCGTCAAGCTCCAGATGGGCAGTCTCCAACGACCTCTCCAACCCGGGACGGTGCTCCGTTTCGGGAGTCTCGAGTTCATGTCTCTCGACGGCAGCTACGACATGATACTCCTTCCACCGCCGCGCGACGACGACAATGGCGGCCGACAGCCCGCCCGCCGGCGGCGGAATCGACGACGTCTTCCCCGCGTGGTGGAAGAACAACGTTCGAGCTCGCCCCGTCCTCTCCCCCGCCATCGGAGGAGGAGGCGGGGCAACCAAGGCCGAGCGGGAGGCCGCGCTCCGTCGGCTGTCGAGCGAATCGACGTCCCCAGCGCCCCAACGGAGGGCGCGTCGGGCGTCGACCTCGCGTTTGAGACGAAGGCGAGCGCCGTCCCCCCGCGACACGCCAACCCCGAGCAAGTGGACGACGCCAGCACGCTCGCGGAGGGCCTGCAGGACGTCGCCCTCGTACCCAAGACGACGGCGCAATCAGTCCCCGACATGACTATGTCGCTCCTCGTCGACCAAAAGGTACCGACTGATTCCCATCCTACGTCATTTTGACTCGGCCTCAACCCGCCTAGCGACCTCGCTTTGGCGGGCGCTCACGTTGAGGCGAGTGCAACCTCTCTGGGGTTTCGTATGCGGTCGCCTTGGGACCGATTGACGGACGTCTCGACCTACGGGCCCTCTGGGTCCGAGGAAGATGACGATCCCAGCGTCTGTTGGAATTTCTCTGGATTTGGCAACCCCAGTGCCATGCGGGACTTTATGACCGCATGTGACTACTGCCTCTCCGACTGTTCCGACGGCAGCCGCAGCCTTGACGACAAGGACTGCGGCCCAAGCCGCGAATGTTTCCACGTCGAGCTAGGGGATCCCTCCGAAGGCAACCATCTCGGCATGCCGGAGGACGGTGATCTCCCTAGGCCGGTGCCTCGCGCCGACATCCCGCGGGAGCTAGCTGTGGTCCCCGTTCCGGCGAGGGGTCACGACCCACAGCTCGAGCAAGTCCTCGGGGTGCAGGCCAGGCTCGACGAGGGAGCAGGAGCGCTCGAGTCAATCCGCCGGGACGTCGGGCAGGTATGGGCGGGCCAACCCCCGGCCGGAGAAATACGTCACCTGCCCCAGGGTTTCCAGCATCGTGTCGCCAACGATGTCAGGGACAGGCCGCCACCCGCATCCAGCGGGGTCGGTCAGAACCTGGCAGCCGCAGCGATGCTCCTCCGTGTGATGCCAGAACCATCAACCGCCGAGGGTCGGCGAATCCAGGGAGAGCTCAAGAATCTCCTGGAAGGCGCTGCGGCCCGGCGGGCCGAGAGCTCTGCCTCCCGAAGGCAGGGGTACCCCTCGGAACCTCATGCCGCGACTTCCCGATTCATGCGGGAAGCCTCGGTCTACACCGGGCGCACGCGCAACACCGCGCCTGCGGCCCCGGGCCACCTCGGCAACGAGCACCATCGTCGCGACCGTCGGGCCCACCTCGACGAAAGGGTGCGCCGAGGCTACCACCCCAGGCGTGGGGGACGCTACGACAGCGGGGAGGATCGGAGTCCCTCGCCCGAACCACCCGGTCCGCAGGCCTTCAGCCGGGCCATCCGGCGGGCGCCGTTTCCGGCCCGGTTCCGACCCCCGACTACTATCACAAAGTACTCGGGGGAAACGAGGCCGGAATTGTGGCTCGCAGACTACCGCCTGGCCTGCCAACTGGGTGGAACGGACGACGACAACCTCATCATCCGCAACCTCCCCCTGTTCCTCTCCGACACTGCTCGCGCCTGGTTGGAGCACCTGCCTCCGGGGCAGATCTCCAACTGGGATGATTTGGTCCAAGCCTTCGCCGGCAATTTCCAGGGCACGTACGTGCGCCGGGAATTCCTGGGACCTCCGAAGCTGCCGGCAACAGCCGGGAGAGTCTCTTCGGGACTACATCCGGCGATTCTCGAAGCAGCGCACCGAGCTGCCCAACATCACTGACTCCGATGTCATCGGCGCGTTCCTTGCCGGCACCACCTGCCGTGACCTGGTGAGCAAGTTGGGTCGCAAGACCCCCACCAGGGCGAGCAAGCTGATGGACATCGCCACCAAGTTCGCCTCTGGCCAGGAGGCGGTCGAGGCCATCTTCCGAAAGGACAAGCAACCCCAGGGCCGCCCGTCGGAAGAGGCTCCCGAGGCGTCTACTCCGCGCGGCGCCAAGAAGAAAGGCAAGAAGAAGTCGCAAGCAAAACGCGACGCCGCCGACGCGGACCTTGTCGCCGCTACCGAATACAAGAACCCTCGGAAGCCCCCCGGAGGTGCTAACCTCTTCGACAAGATGCTCAAGGAGCCGTGCCCCTACCATCAGGGGCCCGTCAAGCACACCCTCGAGGAGTGCGCCATGCTTCGGCGCCACTTCCACAAGGCCGGGCCACCCGCAGGGGGTGGCAGGGCTCGCGACGACGACGAAAAGGAAGATCACCAAGCAGGAGAGTTCCCCGAGGTCCGCGACTGCTTCATGATCTACGGAGGGCATGCGGCGAATGCCTCGGCTCGGAATCGCAAGCGAGAGCATCGAGAGGTCTGCTCGGTGAAGGTGGCGGCGCCAGTCTACCTAGACTGGTCCGACAAGCCCATCACCTTCGACCAAGCTGACCACCCCGGCCACGTGCCGAGCCCGGGGAAATACCCGCTCGTCGTCGACCCCATCATCGGTGACGTCAGGCTCACCAAGGTCCTGATGGATGGGGGCAGCTGCCTCAACATCATCTACGCCGAGACCCTCAGGCTCCTGCGCGTCGATCTGTCCTCCGTCCGAGCAGGCGCTGCGCCCTTCCACGGGATCATTCCTGGGAAGCGCGTCCAGCCCCTCGGACGGCTCGACCTTCCTGTCTGCTTCGGAACGCCCTCCAACTTCCGAAGGGAGATTTTGACGTTCGAGGTGGTCGGGTTCCGAGGAACCTACCACGCGGTATTGGGGAGGCCATGCTACGCAAAGTTCATGGCCGTCCCCAACTACACCTACCTGAAGCTCAAGATGCCGGGCCCCAACGGGGTCATCACCGTCGGCCCCACGTACAAACACGCGTTCGAATGCGACGTGGAGTGCGTGGAGTACGCCGAGGCCCTCGCCGAGTCCGAGGCCCTCATCGCCGACCTAGAAAACCTCTCCAGAGAGGTGCTAGACGTGAAGCGACACGCCGGCAATTTTGAGCCAGCGGAGACGGTTAAGGCCGTCCCTCTCGACCCCAGTGGCGACACCTCCAAGCAGATTCGGATCGGTTCCGGGCTCGACCCCAAATAGGAAGCAGTGCTCGTCGATTTTCTCCGCGCAAACGCCGACGTCTTTGCGTGGAGTCCCTCGGACATGCCCGGCATACCGAGGGATGTCACCGAGCACTCGCTGGATATTCGGGCCGGAGCCTGACCGGTCAGGCAGCCTCTGCGCCGATTCGACGAGGAGAAGCGCAGAGTGATAGGCGAGGAGATCCACAAGCTAATGGCAGCAGGGTTCATCAAAGAGGTATTCCATCCCGAATGGCTTGCCAACCCTGTGCTTGTGAGAAAGAAAGGGGGGAAATGGCGGATGTGTGTAGACTACACTGGTCTCAACAAAGCATGTCCGAAGGTTTCCTACCCTCTACCTCGCATCGATCAAATCGTGGATTCCACTGCTGGGTGCGAAACCCTGTCTTTCCTCGATGCCTACTCAGGGTATCATCAAATCAAGATGAAAGAGTCCGACCAGCTCGCGACTTCTTTCATCACGCCCTTCGGCATGTACTGCTATGTCACCATGCCGTTCGGTTTGAGGAACGCGGGTGCGACGTACCAGCGGTGCATGAACCATGTGTTCGGCGAACACATCGGTCGCACGGTCGAGGCCTACGTCGATGACATCGTAGTCAAGACAAGGAAAGCCTCCGACCTCCTCTCCGACCTTGAAGTGACATTCCGGTGTCTCAAGGCAAAGGACGTCAAGCTCAATCCCGAGAAGTGTGTCTTCGGGGTGCCCCGAGGCATGCTCCTGGGGTTCATCGTCTCCGAGCGGGGCATCGAAGCCAACCTTGAGAAGATCACAGCCATCACCAGCATGGGGCCCATCAAGGACTTAAAAGGTGTACAGAGGGTCATGGGATGTCTCGCGGCCTTGAGCCGTTTCATCTCACGCCTCGGCGAAAGAGGCCTGCCTCTGTACCGCCTCTTAAGGAAGGCCGAGTGCTTCACTTGGACCCCTGAGGCCGAGGAAGCTCTCGGGAACCTGAAGGCGCTCCTCACCAAGGCGCCTATCTTGGTACCCCCAGCTGATGGAGAAGCCCTCTTGGTCTACATCGCCGCGACCACTCAGGTGGTTAGCGCCGCGATTGTGGTCGAAAGGCAAGAAGAGGGGCATGCATTGCCCGTTCAGAGGCCAGTCTACTTCGTCAGCGAGGTGCTGTCCGAAACCAAGATCTGCTACCCACAAGTTCAGAAGCTACTGTATGCAGTGATCCTGACGAGGCGAAAGTTGCGGCATTACTTCGAGTCTCATCCGGTAACTGTGGTGTCATCCTTCCCCCTGGGGGAGATCATCCAGTGCCGAGAGGCCTCGGGCAGGATCGCAAAGTGGGCGGTGGAAATCATGGGCGAGACAATCTCGTTCGCCCCTCGGAAGGCCATCAAGTCCCAGGTATTGGCGGACTTCGTAGCCGAATGGGTCGACACCCAGCTGCCGACGGCTCCGATCCAACCGGAGCTCTGGACCATGTTTTTCGACGGGTCGCTAATGAAGACGGGAGCCGGCGCGGGCCTGCTCTTCGTCTCGCCCCTCGGGAAACACCTACGCTACGTGCTGCGCCTCCATTTCCCGGCGTCCAACAATGTGGCTGAGTACGAAGCTCTGATCAACGGATTGCGAATCGCCATCGAGCTAGGGGTCCGACGCCTCGACGCTCGCGGCGACTCGCAGCTCGTCATCAACCAAGTCATGAAGAACTCCCACTGCCACGACCCGAAGATGGAGGCCTACTGCGATGAGGTTCGACGCCTGGAAGACAAGTTCTACGGGCTCGAGCTTAACCACATCGCCCGGCGCTACAACGAGACTGCGGACGAGCTGGCAAAAATAGCCTCGGGGCGAACGACGGTTCCCCCGGACGTCTTCTCCCGGGATCTGCACCAACCCTCCATCAAGATCAACGACACACCCGAGTCCGAGGTACCCTCGGCCCAGCCCGAGGCGTCCTCGGTTCAGCCCGAGGTACCCTCGGCCCTCGAGGGCGAGGCGCTGCGCATCGAGGAGGAGCGGAGCGGGGTCACGCCTGATCGAGATTGGCAGACCCCGTACCTGCAATATCTCCGCCAAGGAGCGCTACCCCTCGACCAAGCCGAGGCTCGGCGGGTAGCACGACGCGCCAAGTCGTTCGTCTTGCTGGGCGATGAGAAGGAGCTCTACCACCGCAGCCCCTCGGGCATCCTCCAGCGATGCATCTCCATCGCCGAAGGTCAGGAACTCCTGCAAGAGATACAGTCGGGGGCTTGCGGCCATCATGCAGCGCCTCGAGCCCTCGTCGGGAACGCTTTCCGGCAAGGCTTCTACTGGCCGACGGCGGTGGCTGACGCCACTAGAATTGTCCGCACCTGCGAAGGGTGTCAATTCTATGCGAAGCAGACCCACCTGCCCGCTCAGGCTCTGCAGACGATACCCATCACCTGGCCCTTCGCTGTGTGGGGTTTGGACCTCGTCGGCCCTCTGCAGAAGGCGCCCGGGGGCTACACGCACCTGCTGGTCGCCGTCGACAAATTCTCCAAGTGGATCGAGGTCCGACCCCTGAACAGCATCAGGTCTGAGCAGGCGGTGGCGTTCTTCACTAACATCATCCATCGCTTCGGGGTCCCAAACTCCATCATCACCGACAACGGCACCCAGTTCACCGGCAGAAAATTCTTGGATTTTTGCGAGGATCACCATATCCGGGTGGACTGGGCTGCCGTAGCTCATCCCATGTCGAATGGGCAAGTAGAGCGTGCCAACGACATGATTCTACAAGGGCTCAAGCCTCGGATTTACAACGACCTCAACAAGTTCGGCAAGCGATGGATGAAGGAACTCCCCTCGGTGGTCTGGAGCCTGAGGACAACGCCGAGCCGAGCCACGGGTTTCACGCCGTTCTTCCTGGTCTACGGGGCCGAGGCCGTCTTGCCCACTGACCTGGAATACGGCTCCCCGAGGACGAGGGCCTATGATGAACAAAGCAACCAAGCTAGCCGAGAAGACTCGCTGGACCAGCTGGAAGAGGCTCGGGACAGGGCCTTACTACACTCGGCGCGGTATCAGCAGTCCCTGCGACGCTACCACGCCCGAGGGGTCCGACCCCGAGACCTCCAGGTGGGCGACCTGGTGCTTCGGCTGCGGCAAGACGCCCGAGGGAGGCACAAGCTCACGCCCCCCTGGGAGGGGCCATTCGTCATCGCCAAAGTTCTGAAGCCCGGAACGTACAAGCTGGCCAACAGTCAAGGCGAGGTCTACGGCAACGCTTGGAACATCCAACAGCTACGTCGCTTCTACCCTTAAGATGTTTCCAAGTTGTTCATATACCTCGCACCCACGTAAAGTTTAGTCAACAAGGAAGGGTCGGCCTCGCCTCGGCAAAGCCCGACCCTCCCTCGGGGGCTAAAAGGGGGGAAACCCCCTCCGCGTCAAAATTTTCCTCGAAAAAAAATTCTCTTTTACCAGAATATCTTTCGTGCTTTTTGACTACTTCGAAAAGTGGGTCCTGGAAATGATGGAGTACACATAAGCAGTCAAGGCTGACCGAGCCGAGGGACTCCTACGCCTCCGGGATACGGATACCTCACTCATCACCTTCTGCGATAAGTAACTCGCGTTCGGATAAAGTGGCTCCACGGATCGAACAAGTCTTTACGTTCGGAAGCCCTTCTGCCGAAGCGATCCTTCGAGCCTTCTCGACCGAGTCGGCGACAGGGCCTCACGGATGGGTGAAAGTACGCGTAAGCGGCAAGGCTGACCGAGCCGAGGGACTCCCACGCCTCCGGGATACGGATACCTCACTCATCACCTTCCGCGAGAAGCAACTCTCGCTCGCACTAACATCCCTGTTACCGACAAAAAGTCCAGATACTCGAAACAAGAGGAAAAGAGACGCAGCTTTACAACGCAGCGAGGGTGTGTGTTCTGGCCTCGACGGCCGCACAAGGCACACGCTACAAGACAATCTGATCCTGCAGGCTCGGGTCTTGACGCTGGAAGGGGGCAGCAACACCCTCGGCATCGACGGCACCTTAGGCGAGGCCCGACCTAGCCTCGGACGGCGACGCGGTCCAAGGTTCTCCGCTCCGAAGGACGACGTCATCACCACGCCTGGGCAATCGCTGCCAGGGACTTCTCCGGGAATCCGGCCCGAGCAGGCGGCTCGGCCGGTTACCCCCAGGGCCTTGGCCAACCATCTTCCGAGGGCGCCAGCCCGGTCCGAAGCCTCGGCTGATCAACTCCGACGTCGATCCTGCCAACGGATAACCCGGCTAGGCTCCGGCCGACCAGGTTTCATTTTCGATCCAACTCCGCCTCTGTTCATGCTGATATCGCTACCCCTGGCCTCGGCTCGTCGAAGAGCGGCCGAGGGGTCTCTTTAACTAAGCTAGAGGAACCTCGGACAGTAAGGCCGACCGAGCCGAGGGACTCCTACGCCTCCGGGATACGGATACCTCACTCGTCACCTTGACACGGGGCGACTCATCCTTGGTGAAGCGGTTCAGATAATCAGCAGACGAGTCTTAGTGCTCAAAAATGAGGAAAGAACGCGGCTCCGTGCCGTAATTACATACATGTTCAGGCTCCGAAAGCCGAAATGAACAAAAAACCCTGGCATTCGAAGTGCCATTACAAACGGAACTCCGGTTCCCCCTCCGCAGGTACGAACAACCCCACTCGATAGGGGCGGGCCTGCGGGGCTACAGAAGACTGACGGGCGGCTCGCCGCTGCCCGCTCTGACTACGACGACAACGACCCCCACTCCGGATGGCCGAACTGCAGCAGCGCAGGCCTCAGGGTAGGCACTGCTGCAGTCTTGCCCTCGCCCACGCCGACGCTCGAGGGGCGAGGACAAGTACAAAGAGCCGGAGGCCCGAAGCGCGGATGGTGGCGGTGATCCTGTCGGCAACAGGGACTTCTCGAGACGCCTCTGCCTCGGCACCGACGGCAGGAGCCATCAGCCCTCCGGCAGATCCCCACTCAAGTCCTCCCAGATGAGTGGGGCACCGGCCTCCGCGTGAAGGCGCCGTCCCGGTGCAAAGCAGGACCACCCCAGAACACGAACGCTGCCCTAGCAGCGCGCGGCATCTAGGGTGGTCCTCCCATGTACACGGCGCGGCAGCCGCCCCCTTGCAGAAGAGGCCGTCGGGAGCCAAGCCGACGAACCCGACACGCTGGAGGTGACGACGCCTGCCGTCGACCCGCCTCGCGTTGTCGAAGTCTGGGCCGCCCGCAGGGCCAGTGAGCGCCCTCTCCCTCGAACCCGTGCGGGAGGTAGAGCGCCGGCTCAGCCCGGCACCCGCCCCAGCGAGGATGATGAACATCCTTGAAGCTGAGGGTGGGACCAAGATCGCAGCCCGGCTTGCTCCTCCCCACCCAGGAGCTGGTGGTCACCGTCTCGGGTGACCACCAGCGGAGGGGAGCAACCGGGCTGCATGATGAAAATCCTTGAAGCCGAACGATGGCTGAAAGGTACCAACTCCCACGGAGTTGTGTTCCTCCAACGATGAGACGAAAAGACGGCGGTTTCCCCCATCCGGGGGCTTGGAAGGCGGAAAGATGCGGTGCATAAGGGAGCAAGAAGACATGGTCGCCTTACGAAAGGGGTCGCCCTCCTTTTAAAGGCGACTCTCCCTGCTTGCACCCCCAACCGTCACGGGCTGAGTCTCCTCCAACATGCTCCAAAGCCCTCCCCTGCGGCGCGGGGGCTGGGTCCCGCATGTCATGCAGACCGGCTCCGAGCAGAAGAAGCCAAACCGCCGCGCGTGGTGCACGCAACCGCCCAGCGGTTACAAGTGACCCTCCACTTTTGCCCAGACCAACGGGCGAAAGGGGCAGGCAGCCATGCAGGCGGCATGCAACCGCGCCAAGTGGACGCGCCTCTCCGACTCCCGACACGCCAGCATGGAGGCCCAGGCCCACGCGTCGTGCGACCGGCACGCCGGATGCTGCATGCAAGCAACTGTACCACTTGCGCCACCACCGCGCCTCCTCGATTCCGGAACCAATACTGCGACTCGAGGCGACCCAGCGCGCGACCCAGCAGCGCCAGCCTGACGCAGCGGTCAACGCGGTCAAAAGTGGGCCGGCAGTAATGACGGTGGCAGGCGCGCGGGAGCAGCGGTCACGTCGTCAGCCAAGCTCACGACTCATCCGGGGGCAGCAAGAGAACCCCCTCTCACGGCGTGAAGACAGCGCGCCCGTGATCCGTTCCTCGAACGGCTCGCGCACGCGCAACGGCTGCCCTGCCAACTACTCGCCCTGTCGCATTAATTCCGCGGCTGGACAGGCGGCGCTTCTGGCTGGAGCAGCGGGCGACGCTTCGCCTTCGCCGAAACAACCGCGCCAAAAAAAAGGTATGCCGCGTCGTTCGGTTTCGTATCCTTTTTCCTTTTTTCCTCTTTCTCTATCTCTTGCGACAGGGACCGGGAAAGGGGGATACCCCGAAAGGGATCCTTCCCCGTGAAGGAACTAGGCTCCGAGCCTCCTTACTGATCAGGGGTTCGAAGGCTGGCCCCCCGAAGGGTTCAACAGCCGCCTCAGGTCGCGTGGGCCCTACACCCACTACTGGTCAGAGGTTCAAAGGCCGGCCCCCCGAAGGGTTCCACGGCCGCCTCAGGCTACTCGGGCTCCGCGCCCATTACTGATCAGGGGTTCGAAGGCTGGCCCCCGAAGGGTTCACAGTCGCCTCAGACACCGAGCGAGGGATGACCAGGGGTATGTTCGATACATAACCGAGGCTCGGGCTGCGCTCCCGAGGTACCCTAGGACATTTCCGAGACCAGCGGGAGCGATCTTGTAACGGAATCCCATCGGAGGGAGGCATCGAGCCCTCGGACCCCGTCGCCAGGGGACCGGGTCCGGTAGATCACCCGCAGGTACTTTTGGGCGTGCCTCTGGGCCCCTAGCCGACCCCCAACGAACGGGGCACGGACGTCCACTCGGATTACCCGCTTGCAGCTCACCGGAGACACCATGTTCGGTGCCCATCGAGGGTAACATGGCGCTCTCCCCCCTCCTCCTTGCGGAAAGGCGACGTAGGGGCGTATGTAAAAAAGCCGAGTCTATCCCTGATCGCCCTCTCGCCCTATGCGGAGGCTCGAGGGCTGCTCTCGCAAACCCGGCTCCGGCCGAACCGTTGACAGCGTCAACATACCAGCCCGAGAACTTGGGCCCCGACCGTGCACCCGGGCTACGGCCAGTTCGCATGAGGGAACCACCAGACCAGCCGAAGCATTACGCAAGGCATTAAGACCTCGAAGGAGTGAAACCACTCCTCCGAGGCCTCGGGGGCTACACCCGGCGGGTGCGCTCGCGCGCACCCACCGGAACAAAATGCAACCGAGAAAGGCTGGTCCCCTTGCAAAAAAGTGTGACGAAAGCCTCCAAGCGAGTGCTAACACTCCCTTTGAGGCTCGGGGGCTACTGTCGGGGACCATAATTAGGGGTACCCTCAAGACGCCTAATTCTCAGCTGGTAACCCCCATCAGCATAAAGCTGCAGAGGCCTGATGGGTGCGATTAAGTCAGGGATCAGTCCATACGAGCGACTCGATCACGCCTCGCCCGAGCCTAGCCTCGGGCAAGGGCAGCCGACCCCGAGGGGTTTCCATCTCGCCCGACACATCTCCGGCTCGCCCGAGGCCGTGCCTTCGCTAAGAAGCAACCCTGACTAAATCGCCGCGCCGACCGACCGAGTCGCAAGAGCATTTAACGCAAAGGTAGCCTGACACCTTTATCCTGACGCGCGCCCCCCGGCAGAGCCGAAGTGACCGCCGTCACTTCGCCGCTCCACTGACCGGTCTGACAGAAGGACAGCGCCGCCTGCGCCATTCCGACTGCAGTGCCACTTGACAGAGTGAGACTGACAGGCAGTCAGGCCTTGCCAAAGGCGCCATAGGAAGCTCCGCCCGACCCAGGGCTCGGACTCGGGCTAAGGCCCCGGAAGACGGCGAACTCCGCTCCGCCCGACCCAGGGCTCGGACTCGGGCTAAGGCCCCGGAAGACGGTGAACTCCGCTCCGCCCGACCCAGGGATCGGACTCGGGCTAGGCCCCAGAAGACGACGAACTCCGCTTCGCCCGACCCCAGGGGTCGGACTCCGCCCTGGCCTCTGCCGAACGACCTCCGCCTCGCCCGACCCAGGAGCTCGGGCTCGGCCTCGGCCATGAAAGACAGACTCGACCTCGGCTTCGGAGGAGCCTCCACGTCGCCCGACCTAGGGCACAAGCCCGCCACGTCAACAGGAAGCGCCATCATCACCCTACCCCGAGCCGACTCGGGCCGCAGAGAATAAGACCGGTGTCCCATCTGGCTAGCTCCGCCAGATAGGCAATGATGGCGCCCCGCTAGCCCCGTGACGACGGCGGCTCTCAGCTCCCTTACGGAAGCGGGGGGACGTCAGCAAGGACCCAACTGCTCCGACAGCTGTCCCTCCGCCAGGCTCCGTTGCTCCTCTGACAGCCATGACACCACACCAGCTGGGTGCCAAGATCTCTCCGGCTGCCACATTGGCATGTACTTAGGGCGCTAGCTCTCCCCCGCTAGACACGTAGCACTCTACTACACCCCCATTGTACACTTGGATCCTCTCCTTACGCCTATAAAAGGAAGGACCAGGGCCTTCTTAGAGAAGGTTGGCCGCGCGGGGACGAGGGCGGGGCAGGCGCTCTCTTGGGGCCGCTCGCTTCCCTCACCCGCGTGGACGCTTGTAACCCCCTACTGCAAGCGCACCCGACCTGGGCGCGGGACGAACACGAAGGCCGCGGGATTTCCACCTCTCTCACGACCCGTCTCCGGCCACCTCGCTTCCCCCCTTCGCGCTCGCCCACGCGCTCGACCCATCTGGGCTGGGGCACGCGGCACACTCACTCGTCGGCTTAGGGACCCCCCGGTCTCGAAACACCGACAATAATATGCCTAGGAGAAATGTTGCTAATGTTCCTAGGAAAGTAAATGAACCTTCTACAATATATCATGCTTTAAATGCTTCTTTTGCTATTTGTAGAAAGGATAGGAAGATAGTTGCTAGAAAATTAGGGGCAAGATGCAAGGGAGACAAAACTTGCATTTGGGTCCCTAAGGATATTTGTGCTAACCTTGTAGGACCCAACATGAGTTGGGTACCTAAGACCCAAGCCTAAATTTGCCTTGCAGGTTTATGCATCCGGGGGTTCAAGCTGGATTATCGACAGCGGATGCACAAACCATATGACGGGGGAGAAGAAGATGTTCACCTCCTACGTCAAGAATAAGGATTCCCAAGATTCAATAATATTCGGTGATGGGAATCAAGGCAAGGTAAAAGGGTTAGGTAAAATTGCAATCTCAAATGAGCACTCTATCTCTAATGTGTTTTTAGTAGAGTCTCTTGGATATAATTTGCTATCTGTTAGTCAACTATGCAATATGGGATATAACTGTCTATTTACAAATGTAGATGTGTCTGTCTTTAGAAGATGTGATGGTTCACTAGCTTTTAAGGGTGTACTAGACGACAAACTTTACTTAGTTGATTTTGCAAAAGAAGAGGCCGGTCTAGATGCATGCTTAATGGCTAAGACTTGCATGGGCTGGTTGTGGCATCGCCGCTTAGCACATGTGGGGATGAAGAACCTCCACAAGCTTCTAAAGGGAGAACACGTGATAGGTCTAACCAATGTTCATTTCGAAAAAGATAGACCTTGTGCAGCTTGTCAAGCAGGTAAACAAGTGGGAGGAGCACACCACAGCAAGAATGTGATGACCACGTCAAGACCTCTGGAGCTGCTGCATATGGACCTCTTCGGACCCGTCGCCTATCTGAGCATAGGAGGAAGTAAGTATGGTTTAGTTATTGTTGATGACTTTTCCCGCTTCACTTGGGTGTTCTTTTTGCAAGATAAGTCTGAAACCCAAGGGACCCTCAAGCGCTTCCTCAGGAGAGCTCAAAATGAGTTTGAGCTCAAGGTGAAGAAGATAAGGAGCGACAACGGGTCCGAATTCAAGAATCTTCAAGTGGAGGAGTTTCTTGAGGAGGAGGGGATCAAGCACGAGTTCTCCGCTCCCTACACACCTTAGCAAAATGGTGTGGTAGAGAGGAAGAACATGACACTCATAGATATGGCGAGGACTATGCTTGGAGAGTTCAAGACCCCCGAGTGCTTTTGGTCAGAAGCCGTGAACACGGCTTGCCACGCCATCAACAGGGTCTACCTTCACCGCCTCCTCAAGAAGACTTCATATGAGCTGCTGACTGGTAACAAACCCAATGTATCGTACTTTCGTGTATTTGGGAGTAAATGCTACATTCTAGTGAAGAAGGGTAGGAATTCCAAATTTGCTCCCAAAGCCGTAGAAGGGTTTTTATTAGGTTATGATTCAAATACAAAGGCGTATAGGGTCTTCAACAAATCATCGGGTTTGGTTGAAGTCTCTAGCGACGTTGTATTTGATGAGACTAATGGCTCTCCAAGAGAGCAAGTTGTTGATCTTGATGATGTAGATGAAGAAGACGTTCCAACGGCCGCGATACGCACCATGGCGATTGGAGATGTACGGCCTCAGGAACATTTGGAGCAAGATCAACCGTCTTCCTCAACTATGGTGCATCCCCCAACTCAGGATGACGAACAGGTACCTCAAGTGGAGGCGCATGATCAAGGGGGAGCACAGGATGTTCAAATTGAAGAGGAAGAAGCACCTCAGGCACCTCCAACCCAAGTTCGAGCAACGATCCAAAGGGATCATCCCGTCGACCAAATTTTGGGTGATATTAGCAAGGGAGTAACTACTCGTTCAAGATTAGTTAATTTTTGTGAGCATTACTCTTTTGTCTCTTCTATTGAGCCTTTTAGGGTAGAAGAGGCCTTGCTAGATCCGGACTGGGTGTTGGCCATGCAGGAGGAACTCAACAATTTCAAGCGCAATGAAGTTTGGACACTGGTGCCTCGCCCCAAGCAAAATGTTGTGGGAACCAAGTGGGTGTTCCGCAACAAACAGGACGAGCACGGGGTGGTGACAAGGAACAAGGCTCGGCTTGTGGCAAAAGGTTATGCCCAAGTCGCAGGTTTGGACTTTGAGGAGACTTTTGCTCCCGTGGCTAGGCTAGAATCAATTTGTATCTTGCTAGCATATGCCGCTCACCATTCCTTCAGGTTGTACCAAATGGATGTGAAGAGCGCTTTCCTCAACGGGGCGATCAAGGAGGAGGTGTACGTGGAGCAACCCCCTGGCTTTGAGGATGAACGGTACCCCGACCACGTGTGTAAGCTCTCTAAGGCGCTCTATGGACTTAAGCAAGCCCCAAGAGCATGGTATGAATGCCTTAGAGACTTTTTAATTGCTAATGCTTTCAAGGTCGGGAAAGCCGATCCAACTCTTTTTACTAAGACTTGCGATGGTGATCTTTTTGTGTGCCAAATTTATGTCGATGACATAATATTTGGTTCTACTAACCAAAAGTCTTGTGAAGAGTTCAGCAGAGTGATGACGCAGAAATTCGAGATGTCGATGATGGGCGAGTTGAACTACTTCCTTGGGTTCCAAGTGAAGCAACTCAAGGACGACACTTTCATCTCCCAAACGAAGTACACGCAAGATTTGCTAAAGAGGTTTGGGATGAAGGACGCCAAGCCCGCGAAGACGCCGATGGGAACCGACGGACACACCGACCTCAACAAAGGAGGTAAGTCCGTTGATCAAAAAGCATACCAGTCCATGATAGGTTCTTTGCTTTATTTATGTGCTAGTAGACCGGATATTATGCTTAGCGTATGCATGTGTGCTAGATTTCAATCCGATCCTAAGGAGTGTCACTTAGTGGCTGTGAAGCGAATTCTTAGATATTTAGTCGCTACGCCTTGCTTCGGGATCTGGTATCCAAAGGGGTCTAACTTTGACTTGATTGGGTACTCAGATTCCGACTATGCTGGATGTAAGGTCGATAGGAAGAGTACATCGGGGACGTGCCAATTCTTAGGAAGGTCCCTGGTGTCATGGAACTCTAAGAAACAAACCTCCGTTGCCCTATCCACCGCTGAGGCTGAGTACGTTGCCGCAGGACAGTGTTGTGCGCAACTACTTTGGATGAGGCAAACCCTCAGGGACTTTAGCTACAATCTGAGCAAAGTCCCACTCCTATGTGATAATGAGAGTGCTATCCGAATAGCGGAAAATCCTGTTGAGCACAGCCGCACAAAGCACATTGACATCCGGCATCACTTTTTGAGAGACCACCAGCAAAAGGGAGATATCGAAGTGTTTCATGTTAGCACCGAGAACCAGCTAGCCGATATCTTTACCAAGCCTCTAGATGAGAAGACCTTTTGCAGGCTGCGTAGTGAGCTCAATATCTTAGATTCGCGGAACTTGGATTGAATTATAGCATACATGTGTTTATGCCTTTGATCATGTTCATTCTGCATTTTGTTGCTTATTGTAGTGCTCAAGTTGTACAAACACTCCCTGGACCTCACAAGTCCTTTTTGCAAGTGATGCACATATTTAGGGGGAGCTGTGCTACAACTTGACCCTTTGAGACTAACCATGTACTTGAGTTTGGTTGTTTTAGTCTCCAAGGAGAATTGAAAGGGAAAAGGTGGACTTGGACCATGTAAGACTTCCACTGCACTCCGATGAGAAAGAGTAACTTTTCCAAGTTCATCTTTATACTCCTATTGCCTTTGTGTTCTTATTTGAAAATTTTGGTGAGGCAATGGGGTTAAAGGGCCAAGATTGATCCCGTTTTGGTGCTTGATGCCAAAGGGGGAGAAAATAAAGGCCAAAGCAATAAATGGATCAGCTACCACTTGAGAAATTTTGAAAATAGTAGATTAGAGCTTTTGGTTTGTCAAAACTCTTTTATTGTCTTTTATGTCAAAAGTTGGCCTCTTGTAGGGAGAAGTGTTGATTATAAAAAAAAGGGGGAGTTTTTGAAATCCTTGATCAAATTTTGTTGGAAAACCTCTCTTTATGTCTCTACAAGTGGTTTTGACTTAGAGATAGGAATTTGAGTTTGATTTGCAAAAACAAACCAAGTGGTGGCATAGAGTGATCCATATATGTCAAATTGAATCAAAACAATTTTGAGTTCTAATTTGAACTGTTTTTGTACTTGTTCTACTTGCTTTATGTTGTGTTGGCATAAATCACCAAAAAGGGGGAGATTGAAAGGGAAATGTGCCCTTGGGCAATTTCTAAGTGTTTTGGTGATTTAGTGTCCAACACAAGTGCCTAAGTGTAAAGAGGTGGACAAAGTACAAATCAAGGATAAAGGTATGTTTCTCAGACTTAGTACATTGTTTTATGGACTAATGTATTGTGTCTAAGTGATGGAAACAGGAAAAATCCAATTGGAAATGTCTTGGCTCGAGCAGCCAAGAATCTGCTGAGTCTGGGAGCACCGGACTGTCCGGTGGTGCACCGGACAGTGTCCGATGCGCCAGGCTGGTTCGAGCGAACTGGCCGCTCTCGGGAATTCACCGGCGACGTACGGCTATAATTCACCGGACTGTCCGGTGTGCACCGGACTGTCCGGTGTGCATCGGACTGTCTGGTGTGCACCGGACTGTCCGGTGAGCCAACGGTCGGCCGGGCCAACGGTCGGCCGCGCAATCTGCGCGGGACACGTGGCCGAGCCAACGACTAGAAGATGGCACCGGACATGTCCGGTGCGCCAACGGCTCCAGGTCTGCCAACGGTCGGCTTCACCATTTAAGGAAAGAAATCTGGCACCGGACTGTCCGGTGCGTCAGACGACAGAAGGCAAGAATTGCCTTCCCTGATTGCTCTCAACGGCTCCTAGCTTCCTTGGGGCTATAAAAGGGACCCCTAGGCGCATGGAGGAGGACACCAAGTATCTCAACAACATTTCTAAGCACCAAGACATCGATTTTGTGCATTCGTTTCATTGTGATAGCATATAGAGCTCTTGTGGAGTTGTGAACTCATTGAGTCGTGTTGCGAGCTCTTGTTGCGATTTGTGTGCGTATTGACACTCTGATTCTTGTGTCTTGTGTGCGTTGCTAATCCCTCCCTTGCTCCGTGTTCTTTGTGAATTTCAAGTGTAAGGGCGAGAGGCTCCAAGTTGTGGAGATTCCTCGCAAACGGGATTGAGATAAAGCAAGCAAAACACCGTGGTATTCAAGTGGGTCTTTGGACCGCTTGAGAGGGGTTGATTGCAACCCTCGTCCGTTGGGACGCCACAACGTGGAGTAGGCAAGCGTTGGTCTTGGCCGAACCACGGGATAACCACCGTGCCATCTCTGTGATTGATCCTTGTTGGTTATTGTGTTTTGTTGAGGATTCCTCCTTAGCCACTTGGCAATTATTGTGCTAACAATTAACCAAGTTTTTGTGGCTATAAGTTTTTGAAGTTTTACAGGATCACCTATTCACCCCCCCCTCTAGGTGCTCTCAGTAATGCTCACAAAAATTAACTAATCTAGAACGAGTAGTTACTCCCTTGCTAATGTCACCCAAAATTTGGTCGACGGGATGATTCCTTTGAATCGTCGCTCGAACTTGGGTTGGAGGTGCCGGTTGTGCTTCTTCCTCCATCACATGATCATCTTGTGCTCCCCCTTGATTACACGCCTCCTCTTGATGAACTTGTTCATCATCTTGAGTTGGGGGATGCACCATTGTTGAGGAAGAGGGTTGATCTTGCTCCTTTTGTTCCTGTGGCCGCACTTCTCCAATCGCCATGGTGCGTATTGCGGCCGTCGAACGTCTTCTTCATCTACATCATCAAGATCAACAACTTGCTCTCTTGGAGAGCCATTAGTCTCATCAAATACAACATCGCTAGAGACTTCAACCAAACCCGATGATTTGTTGAAGACCCTATACGCCTTTGTATTTGAGTCATAACCTAACAAAAACCTTCTACAACTTTGGGAGCAAACTTAGAATTTCTACCTTTCTTTACTAGAATGTAACATTTGCTCCCAAATACACGAAAGTAAGACACATTGGGTTTGTTACCGATTAGAAGCTCATACGAAGTCTTCTTGAGGAGGCAATGAAGGTACACCCGGTTTATGGCGTGACAAGCCGTGTTCACGGCTTCCAACCAAAATCGCTCGGGCGTCTTGAATTCTCCAAGCATTGTCCTCGCCATGTCAATGAGTGTCATGTTCTTCCTCTCTACCACACTATTTTGCTGTGGTGTGTAGGGAGCGGAGAACTCGTGCTTGATCCCTTCCTCCTCAAGGTACTCCTCCACTTGAAGGTTTTTGAACTCGGACCCGTTGTCGCTCCTTATCTTCTTCACCTTGAGCTCAAACTCATTTTGAGCTCTCCTTAGGAAGCGCTTGAGGGTCCCTTGGGTTTCAGATTTATCCTGCAAGAAGAATACCCAAGTGAAGCGGGAAAAATCATCAACTATAACAAGACCATACTTACTTCCTCCTATGCTTAGATAGGCGACGGGTCTGAAGAGGTCCATATGAAGCAACTCCAAAGGTCTTGATGTGGTCATCACATTTTTGGTATGATGAGAGCTTCCCACCTGTTTACCTGCTTGACAAGCTGCACAAGGTCTATCTTTTTCGAAAGTAACATTTGTTAGACCTATCACATGTTCTCCCTTTAGAAGTTTGTGAAGGTTCTTCATCCCCACATGTGCTAAGTGGCGATGCCACAGCCAGCCCATGCTAGTCTTAGCAATTAAGCATGCATCTAGACCGGCCTCCTCTTTTGCAAAATCAACTAAATAGAGTTTGTCGTCTAATACACCCTTAAAAGCTAATGAACCATCACTCCTTCTAAAGACAGACACATCTACATTTGTGAATAAGCAGTTATATCCCATATTACAAAGCTGACTCACAGACAACAAGTTATATCCAAGCGACTCAACTAAAAACACATTGGAAATGGAGTGCTCGGATGAAATAGCTATTTTTCATAACCCTTTCACCTTGCCTTGATTCCCGTCACCGAATATGATTGAGTCTTGGGAATCTTTGTTCTTGACGTAGGAGGTGAACATCTTCTTCTCCCCCGTCATGTGGTTTGTGCATCCGCTATCGATAATCTAGCTTGATCCCCCGGATGCATAAACCTGCAAGGCAAATTTAGGCTTGGGTCTTAGGTATCCAACTCTTGTTGGGTCCTACAAGGTTAGTGACAATATCCTTAGGGACCCAAATGCAAGTTTTATCTCCCTTGCATTTTGCCCCTAATTTCCTAGCAATCACCTTTCTATCCTTTCTACAAATTGCAAAGGAAGCATTGCAAGCATGATAAATTGTAGAAGGTTCATTGTTTACTTTCCTAGGAACATGAACAACATTTCTTCTTGGCATAACATTTTTCCTAGTCAAATTTCTATTATGCATAATAGAAGAACTTGAGGCAATCATTGCATTTGAATTGTAAGCATTATAACTCGTATCATAATGAACATTTCTAGAAAATTTCCTATCATGGTACATGAAAGCATGGTTCTTTTGACAACTATTAGTCATAGGGGCCTTCCCTTTCTCCTTGGCGGGAATGGGAGCCTTATGACTACTTAAGTTCTTGGCTTCCCTCTTGAAGCCAAGCCCATCCTTAATTGAGGGGTGTCTACCAATAGTGTAGGCATCCCTTGCAAATTTTAGTTTGTCAAATTCATCCTTGCTAGTCTTAAGTTGGGCATTAAGACTAGCCACTTCACCATTTAGTTTTGCAATGGAAACTAGATGTTCACTACAAGCATCAACATTAAAATCTTTGCACCTATTGCAAATCACAACATGTTCTACACAAGAGTTAGATCTATTTGCTACTTCTAACTTAGCATTCAAGTCATCATTAATACTCTTTAAGTTAGAAATAGACCCATGGCATGTAGATAGTTCACATGAAAGCATTTCATTTCTTTTGACTTCTAGAGCAAGAGAATTTTGCGCCTCTACAAATTTATCATGTTCTTCATACAAAAGATCCTCTTGCTTTTCTAACAATCTATTCTTATCATTCAAAGCATCAATCAATTCATTAATCTTATCAATTTTAGTTCTATCTAAGCCCTTGAACAAACTAGAGTAATCTATTTCATCATCGCTAGATTCATCATCACTAGAAGAAGCATAAGTAGACTTTTGAGTACATACCTTCTTCTCCTTCGCCATGAGGCATGTGTGACGCTCGTTGGGAAAGAGGGATGATTTGTTGAAGGCTGATGCGGCGAGTCTTTCGTTGTCGGAGTCGGACGGCGAGCAATCCGAGTCCCACTCCTTGCCAAGGTGTGCCTCGCCCTTAGCCTTCTTGTAAGCCTTCTTCTTTTCTCTCTTCTTATCTTGTTCCTGGTCATTATCATTATCGGGACAATTAGCGATAAAATGACCAATCTTACCGCACTTAAAGTAGGAGTGCTTTCCCTTCGTCTTGTTCCTTTTGGGATGCTCCTTGCGGCCCTTTAGCGCCATCTTGAAGCGCTTGATGATGAGGGCCATCTCCTCCTCATTGAGCCCCGCCGCCTCAACTTGCGCCACCTTGCTAGGTAGCGCCTCCTTGCTACTCGTTGCCTTGAGAGCAATGGCTTGAGGCTCGTGGATTGGGCCATTCAATGCATCGTCGACGTATCTTGCCTCCTTGATCATCATCCGCCCGCTTACAAACTTCCCAAGTATTTCTTCGGGCGACATCTTGGTGTACCTGGGATTCTCATGAATATTGTTTACAAGATGTGGATCAAGGACAGTAAAAGACCTTAGCATTAGGCGGACGACGTCGTGGTCCGTCCATCGTGTGCTTCCATAGCTCCTTATTTTGTTGATGAGGGTCTTGAGCCGGTTGTACGTTTGGGTTGGCTCCTCTCCCCTGATCATTGCGAATCTCCCAAGTTCGCCCTCCACCAACTCCATCTTGGTGAGCATGGTGACGTCATTTCCCTCATGTGATATCTTGAGGGTGTCCCAGATCTGCTTGGCATTGTCCAAGCCGCTCACCTTATTGTATTCTTCCCTGCACAAAGATGCTAAAAGGACAGTAGTAGCTTATGCATTTTTATGGATTTGTTCATTGATGAACATGGGACTATCTGTACTATCAAAGTGCATTCCATTTTCTACTATCTCCCATATACTTGGATGGAGAGAGAACAAGTGGCTACACATTTTGTGACTCCAAAATCCGTAGTCCTCTCCATCAAAGTGAGGGGGTTTACCGAGGGGTATGGAAAGCAAATGAGTATTGTAACTTTGCGGAATACGAGAATAATCAAAGGAAAATTTTGAATTAACCGCCTTCTTTTTCTCGTAGTCGTTGTCGTCGTCCTTTTGGGAAGAAGAGGACTCGTCGCTGTCGTCGTAGTAGACGATCTCCTTGATGCGCCTCGTTTTCTTCTTCTTCCCATCTTTTCTTTTGTGACTCGCGCCCGAGTCAGTAGGCTTGTCATCCTTTGGATCATTGACGAAGGACTCCTTCTCCTTATCATTGACCACCATCCCCTTGCCCTTAGGATCCATCTCTTCGGGCGATTAGTCCCTCACGTGAAGAGAACAGCTCTGATACCAATTGAGAGCACCTAGAGGGGGGGTGAATAGGTGATCCTGGGAAAACTTGAAACTTAATCCCACAAAACTTGATTAGGAGTTAGCAAAATGAAGCCAAGTGGCTAGAGAAGAGTTCTTGCACAACACGATAACCACAAGAAGATCAACACAGAGATGACACAGTGGTTTATCTCGTGGTTCAGCCAAGTCCAACACTTGCCTACTCCACGTTGTGGCGTCCCAACGGATGAGGGTTGCACTCAACCCCTTTCAAGCGGTCCAAAGACCCACTTGAATACCATGGTGTTTTGCTTTCACTTTACTATATCCCGCTTGCGAGGAATCTCCACAACTTGGAGCCTCTCGCCCTTACACTTTGATTATCACAAAGAAGCACAGAAGTAAGGATGGGATGAGCAACGCACACAAGACACAAAATCAGAGCAACACACGCACACAAGTCACAACACGAGCTCTCAACACAACTCAAAGAGTTCTCTACTCAAATGGAGCTCTAATTGCTATCACAAAGAATCGAATGCGCGGAATTGAAGTCTTGGTGTTTAGGAATGCTTAGAGAATGCTTGGTGTGCTCCTCCATACGCCTAGAGGTCCCTTTTATAGCCCCAAGGCAGCTAGGATCTGTTGAGAGCATTCTAGGAAGGCAATTCTTGCCTTCTGTCGACTGGCGCACCGGACAGTCCGGTGCACCATCGGACACTGTCCGGTGCGGATTTATTTCCTTCTGTGGCGCAGCCGACCGTTGAAGATCCAGAGCCGTTGGCGCACCGGACACTGTCCGGTGCACGCCAGACAGTCCGGTGCCCCCTTCTGACCGTTGCCTCAGCCACGCGTCGCGCGCGGATTACGCGGCCGACCGTTGGCCCACCGAACAGTCCGGTGCACCACCGGACAGTCCGGTGATTTATAGCCGGACACCGTTAATCGCTTCCCGAGAGCGACGACTTCGCCTGTGAATGGCTCACCGGATAGTCCGGTGCACCACCGGACAGTCCGGTGATTTATAGCCGTACGCCGTTGATCGCTTCCCGAGAGCAGCCAGTTGACAGTCTCCAGCCTGGCGCACCGGACACTGTCCGGTGCACCCAGACTGCGCAGAGTCTTGGCTGCATAGCCAAGTCTTTTCCAAATTGATCTTTACCTGTTTCTAGCACTTAGACACAATACATTAGTCTCCAAAACAATGTACTAAGTCTTAGAAACATACCTTTACTTTTGATTTGCACTTTGTCCATCAATTGGCATAGATTAACATTTAAGCACTTGTGTTGGCACTCAATCACCAAAACACTTAGAAATGGCCCAAGGGCACATTTCCCTTTCAACAAGAACTTTGGGTACCCAAACACAAGTCTTTTATCCCTTGTGTTTGTCCCCAACATACTTGGCAACTACCTTGCCGGATTTGTTAGTCAAAACATAAGATGCATCAAAGGTTTTAAATGAAATACTAGGTTCATTTGATGCACTAGGAGTTCTCTTCTTAGGCAATTTAGCATGGGTTGATTGCCTAGAACTAGATGTCTCACTCTTATACATAAAAGCATGATTAGGACCAGAGTGAGACTTCCTAGAATGAATTCTCCTAATCTTATGCTCGGGATAACCGGCAGGGTACAAAATGTAGCCCTCATTATCCTGAGGCATGGGAGCCTTGCCCTTAACAAAGTTTGATAATCTTTTAGGAGGGGCATTAAGTTTGACATTGTCCCCCTTTTGGAAGCCAATGCCATCCTTGATGCCAGGGCGTCTCCCACTATAAAGCATACTACGAGCAAATTTAAATTTTTCATTATCTAGCTCATGCTCGACAATTTTAGCATCTAATTTTGCTATATGATCATTTTGTTGTTTAATTAAAGCCATATGATCATGAATAGCATCAATGTCAACATCTCTACATCTAGTGCAAATAGAAACATGCTCAATGGTAGATGTAGATGGTTTGCAAGAATTTAATTCAACAATCCTAGCATGTAAAATGGCATTTTCATCTCTAAGATTAGAAATGGAAGCATTGCAAACATTTAATTCATTAGCCTTAGCAATTAATTTTTCATTTTCATTTCTAAGGCTAGCAAGAGAGGCATTTAACTTTTCAATCTTAGCAATAGAAATAGCATGATCATTTCTAAGATTGTCATATGAATCATCACAAACATTAGCATCAACCTTAGCATTTAATCTAGCATTCTCATTTCTAAGGTTGGCAATCAAATCATGGCAAGTGCTTAGCTCACTAGTTAAATTTTCACATTTTTCCATCTCTAGAGCATAAGCATTCTTAACCTTAACATGCTTCTTATTTTCCTTAATTAGGAAGTCCTCTTGGCTATCCAAGAGTTCATCCTTATCATGAATGGTGCTAATCAATTCATTTAACTTCTCTTTTTGTTGCATGTTAAGATTGGCAAAAAGAGTAAACAAATCATCCTCATCATCACTAGAGTTAGCCTCATCACTAGAGGTGGCATATTTAGTGGAGGATTTAGATTTAACCTTCTTCTTTTTGCCGTCCTTTGCCATGAGGCACTTGTGGTCGACGTTGGGGAAGAGGAGTCCCTTGTTGATGGCGATGTTGGCGTCGTCCTCGTCGGAGGAGGAGTCGGTGGAGCTCTCGTCGGAGTTCCACTCGTGGCACACATGGGCATCGCCGCCCTTCTTCTTGTGGTACCTCTTCTTTTCCTTTCTTCTCCCCTTCTTGTCGTCGCCCCTCTCACTGTCACTAGAAATATGACATTTTGCAATAAAGTGACCGAGCTTACCACACTTGTAGCAAACCTTATTGGAGCGGGGCTTGTAGTCCTTCCCCCTCCTTTGCTTGAGGATTTGTCGAAAGCTTTTGATGATTAAAGCCATCTCCTCATTGTCGAGCTTTGAGGCGTCGATGGGAAGCCTACTTGATGTAGACTCTTCCTTTTTCTCCTTCGTTGCCTTGAATGCGACGGGTTGTAACTCGGGCGTGGAGGAGGTGCCTTGCTCGATGATTTTCTTTGAGCCTTTAATCATTAGCTCAAAGCTCACGAACTTTCCTATAACCTCCTCGGGAGACATTAGCGTGTATCTAGGATCACCTCGAATTAATTGAACTTGCGTAGGGTTAAGAAAAACGAGGGATCTAAGAATAACCTTGACCATCTCATGGTCATCCCATTTGGTGCTCCCGAGGTTGCGCACTTGGTTCACCAAGGTCTTCAAGCGGTTGTACATAGCTTGCGGATCCTCCCCTTGGTGAAGCATGAAGCGACCGAGCTCCCCCTCGATCGTCTCCCGCTTGGTGATCTTGGTCACCTCGTCTCCTTCGTGCGTGGTCTTGAGCACGTCCCAAATTTCCTTTGCACTCTTCAACCCTTGCACCTTATTATACTCCTCTCGACTTAGAGAGGCGAGGAGTATAGTATGGCTTAGGAGTTGAAGTGTTGGATTTGGACCACTTCGTCCGAATCGTAGTCCTCATCCCCTACGGATGGTACCTGTATACCAAACTCAACAACGTTCCAAATGCTAGTGTGGAGTGAGGTTAGATGATGCCTCATTTTGTCACTCCACATATTATAATCTTCACCATCAAAAACTGGTGGTTTGCCTAGTGGAACGGAAAGTAAAGGAGTATGCTTTGAAATACGAGGGTAGCGTAGGGGAATCTTACTATACTTCTTATGCTCATGGCGCTTAGAAGTTATGGATGGCGCGTCGGAGCCGGAGGTGGATGGAGATGAAGAATCGGTCTCGTAGTAGACCACCTTCCTCATCTTCTTTTTCTTGTAACCACTCCGATGCGACTTGTGGGAAGAGGATTCCTTCTCCTTCCCTTTGTTGCGGGACTCTCCCGATGGAGCCTTCCCGTGGCTTGTAGCGGGCTTGTCACCGGTCACCATCTCCTTCTTGGCGTGATCTCCCGACATCACTTCGAGCGATTAGGCTCTAATGAAGCACCGGGCTCTAATACCAATTGAAAGTCGCCTAGAGGGGGGGGTGAATAGGGCGAAACTGAAATTTACAAAGTTAATCACAACTACAAGCCAGGTTAGCGTTAGAAATATAAGCAAGTCCGAGAGAGAGGGTGAAAAAACAAATCGCAAGCAAATAAAGAGTGAGACACAAGGATTTGTTTTACCGAGGTTCGGTTCTTGCAAACCTACTCCCCGTTGAGGTGGTCACAAAGACCGGGTCTCTTTCAACCCTTTCCCTCTCTCAAACGGTCACTTAGACCGAGTGAGCTTCTCTTCTCAATCACACGGGACACTAAGTCCCCGCAAGGACCACCACACAATTGGTGTCTCTTGCCTCGGTTACAATTGAGTGAATCACAAGAAAGAATGAGAAAGAAAAGAAGCAATCCAAGCGCAAGAGCTCAAATGAACACAAGTGTCACTCTCTCTAGTCACCATTTGATTTGGAGTGATTCCGGACTTGGGAGAGGATTTGATCTCTTTGGTTGTGTCTAGAATTGAATGCTATAGCTCTTGTAATGTGTTTGAAGGTGGAAAACTTAGATACAATGAATGGTGGGGTGGTTGGGGTATTTATAGCCCCAACCACCAAACTAGCCGTTTGGTGGAGGCTGCTGCCGACGGGCGCACCGGACAGTCTGGTGCGCCACCGGACACTGTCCGGTGTGCCAGCCATGTCACCCGGCCGTTAGGGTTCGACCGTTGGAGCTCTGACAGGTGGGGTCTTCTAGTTGTCCGGTGGTGCACTGGACAAGTACTGTAGACTGTCCGGTGAGCCTTCTGATACTGCTCTGACTCTGGCGTGCATTGTAGCACATTGAATGCGGTTGTAGTCGACCGTTGGCGCTGAAGTAGCCGTTGCTCCGCTGGCACACCGGACAGTCCGGTGCACCACCGGACACTGTCCGGTGCTTCACTGGACAGTCCGGTGAATTATAGCGGAGCACCCTCTGATTTTCCCGAAGGTGACGAGTTTGGAGCTGAGTTCTCTGGTACACCGGACACTGTCCGGTGCGCCAGACCAGGGCATGCTTCGGTTGTCTTTTGCTCTCTTTGTTTGAACCCTTTCTTGGTCATTTTATTGGTCTATTGTGAACCTTTGGCACCTGTAAAACTTATAATCTAGAGCAAACTAGTTAGTCCAATTATTTGTGTTGGGCAATTCAACCACCAAAATCAATTAGGAAAAGGTGTAAGCCTATTTCCCTTTCACACATCAGCTGAAATATGATCAAACTAGCTAAATAAGATCAGTCTTCGACATGTGGTTGTGGATCAGTAGGTGTCTGAGATTGAGATGCATGAGAGGACCCTGGAGTGTCAACTGGAACTTGTTCATCATCAAGATATAGATCAGAGAATGAGTCTTCAAGTTCTTTGTTCTCAACAGTGTGTTGGGTCCTTGCACCCTTCCTCCCAGTCCTTGATGCAGGTCAGCATCTCGACCATCTCCGAGGTCAGTTGACGTCGACGCTCCTCGATAATCCTGCCAGTGAGACTGAAAGCACTTTCTGATGAAATGGTAGAGACAGGCACAGTTAGTACATCCTTAGCCAACATAGAAAGAGATGGGTAGGTCAGCTTGTGATCCTGCCACCACGTCAGCAGATTAAAGTCATCATCACACTTCTGGACAGTATCACTATCCAAATATGCTGATAACTCAGAACCAGCCCCAAGAGATGCACAATTGCTTGCTGCTTGCAGCAAAGCACTAGCTGAAGTGTGTCTAGAGAGAGAAGCAGATGGAGTGGGGTTGGAAGAAGAACCTGTTCCACCAATTGGGGTTGAAAACAAATCATCATCATCATCATCACCATTTATCATACCCTAGTTAGTCCTTTTCTTACCAGTCCTTGTTGTTTGTGAGGGTCTAACTGAGGGCACTGCACCAAACTTAGCTTCATACTTGTTAAATACCTCAGTTAATTATGCTCTTACAAGAGTTAAATAACCAGAGTAATCATGGTGTGTGACACCAGCTAAAATAGATAGAACTCTATTGAAGCCCCTCAATTTAGCTCTAGGATCAAGAATGAATGCAAATGAATAGAGAAGTGGAATATCCCTCCAGTACTTAAGGAACTTAGTTTGCATAGGAAAAACAACAGTTCCAAGCAATCTATCATGTTCATATGAATTTAGATGTTTAGCAATCTGAATTATATGATGCATCATCAATGAAGATGTTGGATAGTAGACACCAGATAGAACACAGGTTGAGTCATAAAATAGTTCAAGGAATACCAGGATTTTTTCAGCAACATACCAGTGATCATCAGACAAAAGCAAAGGTTCACCTACAGCTCTAGGGTAGTAAGTTTGAATGAACACATCAAATGTGTTCCTGTAAGGCAGTAGATGCTTAAGCATAAGGTAAGTGGAGTTCCACCTTACCTCCATATCCAATCCAAACTTACAAGGACGTGTATTCATAGCAATGCAATATGATTTGTATAAAGCAATGCATTGATTAGAAGAGTTCAAAAATGATATAGCAGTTCTAAATGATTTTAGATAAGGTTGAATCCTTTTTAAACCAGACTTAATAATCAAATTCAGAATATGACATGCACACTTTGATGCAAACAAACATCCCCAACATAACCATTAAGTAGAGGAGTAAGTCTAACCATAGCAGAGGTATTAGCAGAAGCATTGTCCAGGGTTACAGAAAAGGTTTTATCATTAAGACCATATTCTTTTAACACCTCAAATATTCTCTCAGATATGTTTTCACCACTATGTGAGACATCAATTAGCCTTAGTCCTATTATCCTTTTTTCCAATTCCCATGCAGAATTAACATAATGTACAACAACACTCAAGTAATCCTCTTTAGCATTCCCAGACCATATATCAGATGTCACAGCAACAGAAGAAACAGAATTTTTAAATGTGTCAACAAGCGTAGCACGTGAATCATTGTAATACTTTTTAATATCTCTAGTGGTTGTTTGCCTAGAGACAATAGAAAATCTAGGATTATGAGCCTTTTTAATGTACTCTTCAAAAGCAGATGATTCAGCCAAGCAAATAGGTAGATCAAGCCTACATATCAAACGACACATCTCAGACCTAGCAACATCAGCATTGTACTCCCACAATCTAGCACTACCATCAGGATTAAACTGGAGCAGGGACTGGGCAAAGGCATTTCTGCCATGCTTCAGTTTGCATGCATTTCTATGGCGATTAAGATGGCCAGTGCCACCAGTTGATTTAGCAGACAAAACACACTTGCAAACTTTGCACTTAGCCTGACACCTTACCCTCACACCATCAACAACCTTATATATCTTGTCAAAATCATTCCAAACATCAGATGTGGAAGCTCTATTTCTTACCCGAGAACTTGTAGGTGTGTCTGTCCCCCCAGCCGCTTCCACAGTAGGGTCAGGATCTATATTGATGGGCTCCGTTGAAGGAACTACAGCCTCACTGCCGCCAGTTTGTGCAGGCACGATGTCATCGTCGGCCATCAAGCACAGATCACAAACACAGAGGCACAGAGCACCAGATTAATAACTTACCAAAGCCGGAGCACTAGATCGGCCCCTCACGGCTACAATCACAAAACAAGAAGGCAATATACTAGATTAGAGTTCGAACACAGGTCACAACTAACAAGAACAGATCACACAAACAAGCATCAGATTAATAACTTACCAAAGCCAGAGCACCAGATCGGTCCCTCACGACTACAACCTCCAATCACAGAGCAAGGAACTAGAATAGATTAGGGTTCATCGGTTTGACCAGAGATCAAGAGGCGACAAACACAAATCAGAAGCACAAGCAAAAGATTAGCAACTTACCAAAGCCAGACCAGAGCACCAGATCGATCCCTCACGGCTCCAATCACAGAACAAGCAGGCAGTATAATAGATTAGGGTTCGAACACAGCTCACAGATCACAAGCACAAATCACAAGCATCAGATTAATAACTTACCAAAGGTCCAAAGCCGGAGCACTAGATCGGTCCCTCACGGATCCAACCTTCAATCACAAAACAAGGCGGTATAATAGATTAGGGTTCGTCTGTTTGAACAAGATCTAGAGGCGACAAACACAAAGTAGAAGCACAAGCAAACCGCAAATGATTAGCAACTTACCAAAGCCGGACCGGAGCACCAGATCGATCCCTCACGGCTCCAACCTTCAATTCGGGTAGGGTTAAAGCACGGTTAGGGTTCGTCACAGAACAATCCACAGATCTAGACGCGAAAAACACAAATCAGAAGCACAAGCACATGATTAGCAACTTACCAAAGCCGGAGCACCAGATCCAACCCCGACGACACGATGATTAGGGTTAAAGCACGGTTAGGGTTACGCACCGACGCAGCGTTACAGGGAGAGGGAGCCATAGAGGATCAACGCAACCGAAGTTGGAGGGGAGAGAGACCAGAAGAAGAACAGAAGTTCGAGATCAGAGCACCAAACTTAGGGTTTCGAACTAGATCCAGAGGCGACACGAGCAAGAGAGCACCACCTGACCAGAGGATTGTGTTACCAGCAGAGGCGCCGGAGAGGGAGAGGACCAGATGAGGCGGCGGAGAGGCGGTGAGGCCGTGAGGGAGAGGATGGAGGCGTCGCTTTCCAAATCGCCGGAGGTCGCCAAGAGTCGCGGAGCGTTCGAGAGAGAGTGAGTGAGCTGTGAGAGTGAGAGAGAGATTTACGCGGCGAGTGAGTTGTGGGTCCGCGGGGGGAGGGGGGTATATGTTATTAGGAGCCGTGCCTAACCGTGCCTAAACACTAATCGTGCCGTGCCCGTGCTGGCCCACCGTGCCCCATACTCGGCTCAAGCACAGCACTAGAGGTCGGACCGTGCCGGCACGGGCCCGCCACCAATCGTGCCGTGCCGTGCTTGGACACTGTGGGCCGTGCCGTGCCTCGTGCTGGCCCCTTTACAGGGGCACTATTGGCCGTCTATACCTACGATACGAGAGGAGCATCCGAAAGTGAGGATGAGTCTGTTTCTTTCTTTCTTTGTTTCTTAAGTTAGTACTCCTGTTCTTATTTTTTTAATGTACTCCGGTAGTCCTGTTCCTGTTCTTGTTGCAGTTCCTAAAAAAATAGCAACTGATACTCAAACCAAACGCACTATTGCACGCGCGGGATAGATCAACCCAGTTTGCACGAACAAATGGCTGAATATATCTGAAGCAACTAAAACATCACACCGCAACCATCTTGCGCACAGCATATATCAACCATATTGGCAGAAAGTTAATTTCGGTAGTATTTCATTTCATGTTTCGTATCATATTTCACATCCAATTAACCTTTGCAGTGACGGAGTGACCACATACCAACGTTCATTTGATCATCCTGTCTGACGCAATCCAAGTCACAGTAAGCCACACCAACCTATGACCACAACAGGGTGAATTCTGCAGAAGAAGATGGCTCAATCTGCCATCATCAGAAAGAGAGCTCACCTCACCAGTCACCATGCATCGTCCGCAGCCGCTCTGGCGTTGGTGCGCACGCGCTCGAACGCCTCGACGGGGACCGTGAGCGTCCCGGCGCGCGCGTGCCACCGGGCGCCGTGCCGCGCCACCTTGCCCGACACGTCCTCGACGGCCTTGAGGAACTCCTTTGCCTGCGCAGGCGCGAGCACCTCCCTGGCGGCGGCCTCCACGGCGCGCCACCGCAGCTTGTCGGCCCTGCGCGCGGCGCGCGCCATCTTGCACATCTCCTCGGCGGCCGTCTCGGCGACGCGGTCCTTGGTCTTTTCGCACGCCAGCTTCATGGCGTAGGTGGCCTTGTACTCGGCCACCTCTTCGTCTAGCGCGGCCTCGCGGGCGCTCAGGCGACGGGCCGCGGCGGAGAGCGCGTGGCGGGCGTGTACGGGCAGGGACGGGAACAATGCAGGCAACAGAGCCACGAGCATGCAGGACGGGCGGAGGTCCCCGCCGAGCCAAGAGAGCGCGGACACGGCGAGCGGCGGGTCGTCGGGGCGCGCCACCAGGCCGGGGACGTCGCGGGGGCGGACGGGCGGGCCGGCGGCCAGACGGTAGTAGCGCTCGCGGAGACGGCCGAGGTCGGCGGTGATATCCATGGCGGCCGCCGCGTTGTCGCTGTCGCTTGAGTCCGACGACAGGAGGCGGCGGTGCGCCGTAGGGTCGGAGGCGCCGGGGGCTGACGACCATGGGAAAACAAGATGGTACATGGTAGAGAATTAGACAGCAAGACCACGAGGATTGGTTGGTTTGAGGCCAAGAATCGGTGAAAGAACACCAAGAACCCAATGATTGAAGCCAGAAGGATTACGTACAGCAGGGGATGAAGCAGGGGAGGCAGGAGAGGAAGCCCTTCTCCTTCTTCTTCTCCTCCTTCTTGGCGCTCTTGCCCGCGCCGCCGCTGCGGTGGTACCCGGCGTCGTAGCCGAAGTAGAAGTCGTCGGCGTCTTCACCACCCAGGGGGCTCAAGAACGGCATCGCGGTATTGGATGCGCCCAGCCCTGCTCTTCTCACCCGCAGAGAAACGTGCTGGACTGCTGGTGGATGCAAGATGTTTAACGGCGCCCGGCCCAGCGGTGAGACTAGACGCGAGGAGGTGCGATGGCACAAAGGAGCGTCTCACCGGATCTTCTGCTCCTTCTACTTTATACTAGGCTACAGGAGATCTCTTAAAGTAACCTTTGATGCCAATAATCTCATTGTTCTAATAAGGTCCCGTTTAGGACTTGTTTGGATCTATCTGGCAAACCATTTGTCGGATAATTTTCGCATCTTAGTCTTCAATCAGACAAGCTATAAATTGGCCAGTTATTTGTCCATTAGCTATTTAACCATGTTAATAGGTACTAATAGATAATAAAAAGAGAAAAATGACTATCTCTCTATCCTCATCTGTTTCTTTTCTATCTCTTCTGGCTAATTAAGCAAGACTGCTAATTAAGCAAGACTACAAATATGCCCTAGCTAATTGTTTGCCAGCTAACTGTTCCACTAGCAAACAATTAGTTGATCTAAAGAGGGCCTTAGTTTCTTTAGTTTTGGAACTAAATTGTAGTCTATCTTATTTAGTTGCACACACTAAAAGTTATCAAAAGTTATTAAAACACCTGAAAAAGGGCAACATTGCTGTTTAGGTTGGGACTAGTAGATCGTGTATATGGTCATGCAAGACATTGTGTTTGTATACAATAATGTTTGTATAGTGAAGTTTGAAACACTCACACTGTTCTAGTATATAAGGTGTAATTACTTTTTATTCTAGTTCCATATTATAAAGCGTACTTTCCCTAGGCATACATAGATCAATGCAATAGTATTGTTGGCACCTTTTTCGGACGCTAAACACTAACAAGAACCGGCAGCGGTGCTCTCTGCACAAGCGCGGACGGTCTGCGGCCAGGGGTCGGACGGTCCGCGACCTGGTACAGGGGCTTGGGTTCCCTGCCTGACGTGCCAGACAGTCCACGCCTATAGGCCGGACGGTCCGCGCGTGCGCAGGGGCGGCGAAGGTCGCCGGCGGCGCCTGGATCTCGGTCCCGGGAGAGACCCCGTCGGGGAGGAGAGATCCTATAGGTTGTCTAGGCTCAGCAGGCCGACCTAGACTCCTCTAATCGACGTAGAGTCGAAGAGAAGCGGAGAATTTGAGGATTGAAATACTAAACTAGAACTACTCCTAATGCATAAGGTAAAAACGAGAAATAGACTTGATTTGATCGATTGTTGGGGGTTCAATCGGCCGTAGCCCTTCATCTATATAAAGGGGGAGGTCTGGATCCGCTTCAAACTGCTTCCCGAGTTAATTCCACAGTTTTAGGTAACAAATCCCGCGAGAAACTAGGAACCCTAACTGACTCTGCGCACGCGCGGACCGTCCGCACCACCACTGCGGACTGTCCGGACTGCGGACCGTCCGGCCTCTGGGCCGGACCGTCCGCGAGGCTCTTTTTGGTTTCCAACATATGCCCCTGCCTTTTGGTGAAGGTTGACGAACCAAAAGCATATGAACTAAACCTGATGTAAGTCACCGGCTTTTCAATATGGAGATCATTCAATAAAGCACCGATGTATAAAAGGTTGTTTCGGATTGTATCTTTCTTGGCCATGACCATTTGATCAATAGATCAAAAGGAATAGAATGGAGGTGCCCCTAGTCTGGATAGACAAAGGGACTATACATGTACCATGGATTCATCATCGTACCATTCCATATTTGAACAGGATAATATACTGACGATGAGTAAACAGGTGGAAAGTACCCTGGTCTCATAGGATGAATAGGTGATGCTTGTTGTGTCTCCTTTCGGGTCGTTTTGTTTAACCGTTTCATTTTCACAGGTGACTGGGGTTTCTTCGTTGACCGATCACGTAGAACGGTCTTCTTGCTAGTATTCTTGGAGAGCAACTGATCAAAAGTAGGGTCAACTTTGATCAGTCGACCATATGTGCTTTCCCATTGCGTCTCTTTCCCTTTTAAAGCTTTGTGTGGAGGCTAACGCCTTTGGCCATAGACGAACTGTCCGGCAGAGTTAGTCGGACCGTCTGCTTGATCACTGGACCGTCCGCACGTAGGTGCCAGACCGTCCGTGATTCTCAGGCCAGGCTGTCGTGCTTGACTCATTAATTATGCCTGCCCCCCGGTGCCTCTGGACTTTTTAGCCTTATCGTCTGGAGCCTTTCGAGAAATCTCCTTTTGTGATATATTTGACATGCGAGGATTGCCAATGATGATGTCTTTGCTTTTGCCTTTATCGGCCATTTCGGGCATAACTAAGACCTTTTTGCATGCGACATCTATTGTATTAATAGGAAATGGCTGTGTGTCCACTTGCATTTCCTGAAAAGCCAATCGGCCCTCATTTATGGCCGATTGTACCTGTCGACGAAAAACATTACAATCATTGGTGGCATGAGAAAAAGAATTATGCCACTTACAATAAGCACATCTCTTTAATTCATCTATAGGAGGGATAGTATGAGTTAATTTAATGTTGCCATTTTTTAGTAGCTCATCAAATATTTTATCGCATTTGGCAACATTAAAGGTAAATTTAATCTCTTCTTGCCGATTCTTTTGAACCGGCTGTAAGGAAGAACATGCTGAAGATTTGGCCTTTGTTGGCCAAATAAACTCAGCGGTATATACATCTGCGGATTCATCATCCGAACTATCACGCTCTATTAGATGTATACTACGGGCGGCCGATTTTGATGTCTCTTTAAATCGGCTTTCACAGGCTAAAGCCCGCTGATGTAGCTGGGCTATTGAAAAGAACTGGGTCCCATCTAATTTGTCTCTTAAGTAGGATAGCAATCCATTAAAAGCTAGCCCTGCTAGCTCTTTGTCTACAACATGGATCCGAAAGCATCAGTTTCTAGTATCCCGGAACCTCCGGATATAATCATTAACCGATTCTTCACGTCCTTGTCGGACTGAAGCTAAGTCAGCTAATTCTAATTCATATTCCCCGGCAAAGAAATGTTCATGAAATTTATTTTCTAACTCATTCCAGGAATTAATGGAATTAGGAGGCAGGGTGACGTACCATGCAAAAGCAGTACCAATAAGGGATAAAGAAATAACCGAACACGAAATGCTTCTCCATCGGCCAATTAGCCTAGGTGTGCTAGAAACTGGCCTATGTGTTCATGTGTGCTTCTCCCATTCTCACCAGAAAACTTAGAAAATTCTGGTATCCTTGCCCCTGATGGATATGGGATAGTGTCAAACCGGTGATTATATGGCTTTTGGTATGATTGCCCCACTCTAGCTACACTAACTCCAAACTGATCTCGAAATAGCTCAGTCATCTCTTCCCTAATTTTTTCTATTGCACCCAGTGGCAGACCACCGGATCCTGGGCTGTGGGGCTCATTTGGTTGGGCATTAGTATATCGACCTTCTTGCCGTGACCGATCGATAGTGTTGATCGGTCTATGGTTATATGGTGCGTTATGGTTTAAATATGTAGAGGGCGAAACATACTGCTGCTGTGGTGTGTAATAATTTGGTGCATTGTGTGCAACAACAGTTTCTGCATATGCATATCCGGTTTGTCCGGTGGTAAATCCAAACTGACCGGTTGCGTTCACCATTATTGGGACGCCACATGGTAGTCCTGATGCGGCCCCGGACTATCCGGTAGGGAAAGCCGGATGGTCCGCATAAGGGCCGGACGGTCTGGGCAGAAGCTCGGACGGTCTGACTGTGTCCAGGGTCGCCGTTCTGTTAATCAGGGACGGTGGTGGTCCTAGGGTGGCCCCGGACTGTCCGGCAGAGCAAGCTGGACGGTCCGCGTATGGGCCGGACGATCCCGGCAAAGGCTCGGATGGTCCGACTGCGTTCAGGGGCGCCGATCTGCCAAGTAGGGACGGCGGTGGTTGTATTTGCCCTGAATCACAACAGCACTGTATACCATTTTCGGTGGCCAGGGCATGACCGCCGAAAATAAGCAAGGATTTTCGGTGGCAGAAGGAGGCCGCTGAAAATAAGCTTATTTTCGGCGGCTTTTGACACAGCCACCGAAAATAACCCTGTTGGGGTCGTGCTTCGGTGCGCCGAAGGTCTCACACGAAGAAGCAGCTTCGGCTGGAGTCGTCTTCAAGAGATGGCCGAAGGTTCCTTTTCATGGAGCTTCGGCGTTTTAAACCGACATAGAGATAGAATGACCTTTTTATTCATATAGGTCTGAGTCAATGTTGTAAACATTTGTAAGGGGCATGATTGTAATTTGTCACAGGCTGCGACCTGTGCCTATAAATAGATGAACAGTACCTCTGTACTGTTCACGCGAACCTGTCATTTGCCTTCGCATTACACTTGTATTCCTGCCTTCCTCAGGACCGAAGGTACATTTGTCATTCATATTCATTCGTATTAATTGAAATGGAAATGATTCTATGTCAACATTTAAATGTCCATTTTATATCTCATGGTTTATATGAATGCTCCACCCTATGTTATTATGCTTACGAAGGTGCGTCCTTCGTAACCTTCGTCCGAAATTCCTTATGTCCCGAAGGGATGTAACGAAGTGGAGGACGAAGGACCTTAATATTTAACATTTTCTGTGTTGCCTTGTTCTTAACTTTTAGCATTTGAGAACAAGCCCCCAACATTGGCGCCCACCTCCGGTGAACTCACTTCCACTTTTCTGAGCTGATGGCTTCGTTCAACAATCAAGCTGAAGGTGCTTCGGCTTCGAAGCTGGTGCTCCCAATAACAGGCGGTTCTTGCTCAGAGCCGGCTAACAAGAAGCAGAAGAAGGAGGCTCAGAGAAGGGTGCAGCATGTTGGAGTGCAGGGACCCTTCATCAAGTCAAAATGGTCCCATATTCCAATTACCTTCTCTCAGGAAGACCTTCAGCTTAAGGATTATCCTCACAATGATGCTATGGTTATTTCTTGCGTGATCAAAGGATTTCTGGTCCACAATGTCCTAGTTGATACAGGCAGTGCAGCTGACATTATATTTGCTAAAGCCTTCAGACAAATGCAAGAGCCCGAAGACAAGATCCATGATGCTACGCACCCTCTTTGTGGCTTCGGGGGGCGGCAGATTGTGGCCCTTGGGAAAATTACCATGCCGGTAACCTTCGGATTTGTCAACAACACAAGGACTGAGCAAATTGTGTTTGACATCGTTGACATGGAGTATCCTTATAATGCTATCATTGGTCGTGGAACTCTTAATGCTTTCGAAGCAATTCTTCACCCAGCTTATCTCTGCATGAAGATACCTTCGGACCAAGGACCCATTGCTATTCATGGAAGCCAGGAAGCTGCTAGAAGGGCCGAAGGAAGCTGGACTGATTCTAAGGCAATCCATAATATAGATGGAGCTGAAGCTTGTGAACAGTATAAATTCAGGAGGGAGAAGGCAGCTTCAGCAGACCAGCCGAAGCCCATGTTATTGTGCGAAGATATAGCAGAGCAGAAGGTGTTGTTGGGCTCCCAATTATCTGAAGATCAGGAGAAAACCTTGATAAGGTTTTTATTCAACAACAAAGATGTCTTTGCATGGTCAGCTAATGATCTCTGTGGAGTAAATCGGGATGTTATTGAACATTCGCTTAATGTTGATCCATCCTTCAGACCCCGAAAGCAGAGGCTTCGGAAAATGTCTGATGATAAGGCCGAAGGGGCTCGTAATGAAGTAAAAAGACTCCTCAGTGCAGGAGTTATCAGAGAGGTGAAGTACCCAGAGTGGCTAGCTAACACTGTTATGGTGAAGAAGGCCAATGGCAAGTGGAGAATGTGTATTGATTTCACAGATCTCAACAAGGCTTGTCCGAAGGATGAATTTCCGCTGCCAAGGATAGATTCTTTAGTTGATGCAGCAGCTTCTTCGGAGCTCATGAGTCTCCTAGACTGCTACTCAGGCTATCATCAAATCTGGATGAAGAAGGAAGATGAGCCGAAGACTAGCTTCATAACCCCAAGTGGTACATATTGCTATCTTCGGATGCCTGAGGGGCTCAAGAATGCTGGAGGGAGCTTCAGCAGAATGACTGCGAAGGTCCTCCAATCTCAGATAGGCAGAAATGTGTTGACCTATGTTGATGACATTATCGTAAAGAGCACGAAGCAAGAAAATCATATTGCTGATTTGCAGGAGACCTTCGCCAGCTTCAGACAGGCTGGTCTGAAGCTGAATCCAGAAAAATGCGTCTTCGGAGTGAAGAAGGGCAAATTTCTTGGGTGTTTGGTTTCAACGAAGGGAATCGAAGCTAACCCAAATAAAATCGAAGCTATACTTCGAATGGAGCCACCAACCACAAGAAAGGGGGCCCAAAGATTGACAGGAAGGCTGGCATCTCTCAACAGATTTATATCTAGATCAGCAGAAAGAAACTTACCATTCTTCGAGGTGCTGAAGTCAGCTGAAGTCTTTCAATGGGGCCCAAGTCAGCAAAAAGCCTTCGAAGAGCTAAAGCAATACTTAATAGATCTCACAACATTAACTCCACCAACGCCAGGGGCTCCTCTGTTGTTGTACGTGGCAGCTTCGCACTCAGCAGTAAGTGCGGCGCTTGTCCAGGAGAAGTCTGATGGACAAGCTAAGAAGCAGGTCCCAGTATATTTTGTGTCTGAGGTCCTCAGTGTCTCAAAGAAAAATTATACAGAGCTGGAGAAGATATTGTATGCCGTTTTAATGGCATCCAGGAAGCTTCGGCATTACTTTCAGGCATTCAACATTATTGTTCCCTCTTCGCAGCCGTTGAAGGACATCATGAGGAACAGAGAAGCTACTGGGCGTATTGGAAAATGGGTTGCGGAACTCAATGAATTTTACATTGATTATGTGCATAGATCCTCAATTCAGTCTCAAGCATTGGCAGATTTCATTGCCGACTGGACGCCAGGGGCTCAGGACGAAGAAGCAAATAAAGATGCCGAAGCATGGACAGTGTTTTGTGATGGCTCCTGGGGAACCTTCGGAGCAGGTGCAGCTGCTGTGTTGGTCTCTCCGTCCAAGGTCAAAACTTGCTATGCAGCAAGACTTGACTTCAGCTGCACAAATAATATTGCTGAGTACGAAGCTTTGCTCCTGGGTCTTCGGAAACTAAAGGCAATGGGGGTCAGAAGGGCGATCCTTAAAACTGATTCTCAGGTTGTTTCGGGTCACATTGACAAAAGTTGCAAGGCTAAAGACCCGAAGCTTGAAAAGTACCTAGACACGGTCCGAAGGATCGAAGCTTCCTTCGAAGGATTTTCTGTTAAGAATATCCCTCGAGGGCAGAATGAGCATGCTGATTTGTTGGCCAAGTCTGCAGCACAGAGGCTGCCGTTACCTTCGGACGTGTTCTTTGAAACAATAAAGGCACCTTCAGTGGAGCTACTTGAAAGAGCAGTTCTTAACATTTCTCCTGTCTACAGTGAAGATTGGAGAACAGAAATAATCTCTTACCTTCAGGGAAACTTTCTATCAGATGACGAAGCTTATAATAAGAGGATAGAGGCAAGAGCTCGTCCTTATGTCATGATAGAAGGGGAGTTATACAAACATGGAGTTTGTGCCCCGCTGCTCAAATGCTTGTCTAGGGCCGAAGGTATAGAGTTGATGAAGGAGATACATGCAGGCTTGTGCGGATCCCACATTGGATCCAGGCCGTTACTTGGAAAAGTGTTCCGCCAAGGATTTTATTGGCCGAAGGCAGCTTCGGATGCAGCGGAGTTAGTCCAAAAGTGCGAAGGTTGTCAAAAATGTGCAAGAGATCAAAAACAACCTTCGTCATTAACACAGCTGATACAACCCATCTGGCCATTGCAAAGGTGGGGTCTTGACTTGTTGGGTCCATTGCCACCGGCCCAAGGCAACCTAAAATATGTTATAGTAGCTGTGGAATATTTTTCCAAGTGGATTGAGGCGAAGCCCTTAGCCACAATAACTTCGGCCACCGTCCAAAAATTTTTCTGGCAGAGTATTGTCTGTCGCTTCGGAGTGCCGAAGGCTATCACTGTAGATAATGGAACACAGTTCGACTCCGAAGATTTCAGAAATTTCTGTGACCAAATTGGCACGAAGATCCACTTTGCATCAGTAAGGCATCCGGAGTCGAATGGGCTTGTTGAAAGGGCCAACGGCATCATAATGACAGGAATAATGAAGCTAATTTTTAATCAACCAAGGGGAAAATGGCCAGATCAATTGACCAAAGTGGTGTGGAGCCACAATACAACAACATCAAGGTCTACAGGCTTTACCCCATTCAAGTTATTATTTGGTGACGAAGCAATAACTCCAGAAGAAGCTAAGGCTGGATCAATAAGAGTGGTAGCCTCGGCAGAATCAGGTGCCGAAGATACTTGCCTTGTGGAAAAAGATGCCTTAGAAGGGATCAGGCTTCAGGCCGTGGAAAATATCAACAAATACCAGGCTGAAACAATCAAATGGCGAGATAGAAAAGTCCGGCTAAAAAATATTGAGCCAGGACATTTCGTGCTTCGAAGAGTGGCCAACCCGGATACAGTGGGCAAGTTACAACTGAAATGGGAAGGACCTTTCTTAGTAGCATCTTCGTCAAGGCCTGGTTCGTACAGACTAAAGGACATGGATGGAAAAGAAATTCCAAGATCTTGGAATGCCGATGAGCTTCGGCGGTTCTATGTATAACTTGATGTAATTTTACCTTTTCTTTTCTTTTTTATGGCACCCTTTTCCTTTCCAAAGGGGGAGAAAGGTTTTTAATGGGGCCATCACATGTAATTTTCCTTTTTAGTTTTATAAGAGCAAAATCCCCCAAAAGATGTAAATGTAAAAGCTGAGAGCGCACCATCGAGTGCCGAAACTGAAAAAGAGAAAAAAGCTCCAAAGACGTCCCTAAGGGGATGCAGAGCTCACAGCGAAAAGTCAACGCTGATTCCGCCGAAAGTAAAAGGCGAAGAAGCTCCAAAGACGTTCCCAAGGGAATGCAGAGCTTATACCGTCTAAGTAAAAGACGAAGAAGCTCCAAAGACGTCCCTAAGGGGATGCAGAGCTTACAGCGAAAAGTCAACGCTGATACTGCCTAAGTAAAAGGCAAAGATGCTCCAAAGTCGTTCCCAAGGGAATGCAGAGCTGATGTGTGGTCGATTCTAAAGAAGTAATCGTTGAGAATGTGGCTTCGGACATACGCTTCGGACATTCCTTTGCACATTACATTACATCATGGCATGTGCATGCATAAGCATTCATTCATAGCATTTGTGTTCCTAAGTGGTTGCTTCGGCACAAAGAAAAGTTTCGGAGAAATGGTTTGTTATGATTCATTATGTAAAAGAAAAGTGTCGAAGTGGTTTTTTATGAATCGTTGTGTAAAAGAGTTGTAGTCTTTTATGTTTTCTTATGTAAAGAAGACCTTCGGCAGAAAAGAGTAGTAGTCTTTTATGTTTTCTTTTGTAAAGAAAAGCTTCGGCAGAAAGAAGAAGTGGTCTTTTAGGCTTCGTTGTGTACGAAAAGAAGGGAAGGTGTTTTTTCGCCTTCGGCTCAAAAAACTGATTTCGTCCACATCAAAGCGCCTCAAGCAAAGGGTAAGAATATTACAAGGTATGTACAAAGTTCCTTGAAGACAGTTTAATTGTATTTACAAGAATTGTTACAAAAACATCCTGAGTTTTTCTACAGAACATTTCTACTGATCTTCATCAAGTTTCAGCTACGGCAGCAGCTTCGGCAACATAACTTAGGCATCATCTTCACCTTCGACATCCTACATGAATTAAGAGATTATAAGTAAAAATCAAGAGCAAAGGAAAAGGTAGCTCCGAAGTATCATTTCTTACTGGTTCAAGATGACTGCGTGCTTCGTCTCCAGCTTTCTCCCGCCCGCCCTTTGTCCATATCATTTTTATAAATCTATTGGAGATACTTCGGGCGAGGTCAGGCATATCATCCAGGATTGATGGAGATAAGCTGAAGTTGGGCCTGTTGACGATTTTTCCGTGGTCGCAGCCGGCCTTCAGAAATGCAGCAGCAGTGCCCCGAGAAGCCACCCAGGCACAGAAGTCACCATGCCCAGCTATGACTTCGTCGAGCTCGTCAATCTCCCCCTCAATATGTTCGAAGGTCTTCGGCAGATCTTCAGCTGAGGGGGTGAATTTTTCACTGCTGGCTCCAACTGAGTAAAAAATCTTTCTTAGTCGTTGAATGCACTTGTTGCTAAAATTCAAGCAGTTTTCTTGAAGATTTGTCAGTAGTTTTCTCAAATCTGAATTTTGCTGAGCTTCGGCTTCAAGTTTTGCACTAAGATCTTGTTTTTCTCGTTCGAACTGCTCAGACTGGCGGAGAAGCTTCGTATTCAGTTCTGATATCTTTGCTTCAGCTTCCGCCAATAAACCTTCGGTTGCCTGGAGCTCAAAATTCTTCTTCTCGAAAGCATCTGATTGCTCCTTTATTTTGTTTTCCAAATTTCCAATTATAACTTCATGCTTTTTATCTTCAAGATCTTGTTGCATTTGCAAGGCTTTGCTCAGCAGCATACTCTGCACGAACACAACCTTCGTCAGACATGTTTTTATTAGAAGCGACAAAAATTAGGTGGCAAGTTGTTCACCTTGAAGTTGGAGTAAAATAAACTACCAACGACATGTTGTCGTCGGTAGCGGCTGATGTCTGACTCTAGCTTCGGAAAACCGATACTCTTTGATAGAGTACCGATTACCTTAGCACCGGTCTGGTCTCGAATGCAGCCTAGTTTTTCATCATCTACACCTCCAAATAGGAGGGCACCTGGCTTGTAGCCGCAGGATTTGGCATATTCTTTAAGTTCTTCTATTTCGTCCTTTGTCAGCTTCTGCCCAATCAAATTCTGAAAGGAGTAAGCTTCGTCATCCGAAGTATCTTCGGCTATTTCTTTTCCTTTTTCAGGCACTGTGGCCATGGATTTTTCAGTAGCAGCACCGGCTTCTTCTGCATCTATGTCTTCCAAAATTTTGTTAATATTCTCAATGGTTGTTTCTAAATTAACCTCTTCGGCTGTAGCGGCTTCACCAGCCGCGACCTCCGAAGGGGCGACTTCAATGTTCTTGGTGCCTTCGGCAGCTGCTGTTTTCTGAACTGAAGCTCTTGGAGGTGTCTTATCGATAACTTCAGTTACCGCAATGATTCTTTGCCGTTTGTGTTTGCTCATCTTCGCCTGATCCGGCTCGTCCACCTTTTGAAAAAGCTTCGTCAGTCGGAGCCCTAATGGACTTAGCTTCGTGGGCATAGGTTCAGTCATTACCTTTAAAATTTCTTCCACGTCGCTGGTAGAAGGCGGTGTGGGGGTCCTCTCTTCTTCGGATATTTTCCGTTTCGGACTCGATATTTTCCTTTTCTTCGGGATTTTCTTCTCTGCTGCTGGTTGCTCTTCATCCTTTGTCAGAATTTCAGTTACTCTTTTTCTTTTGAGGCCCTCGGCACCCTTGTTCAACTGCTCATAGTCTGGGTACTCGAAGCCCAGGGCATCAAATACTCGGTTCAGCCTTCGCTTCGGTCGGGTGCCGAAGGCCGCTGTCATTAATTGATCCTCCTTTTTGGAATAATTCCCCAAGATTTCATTGCACATTGTCTCAACTGTTTCTAACCACTCTTTGCAGGGCTTCTTAAAGTATTTCTTGAATTTAAAGTGATAGGGCAGACGGACCAGCTCCCCCTTCTTCTTTTCTCCCTTCAGCTTCGGCATTTCCCACTCTTTTAGAGTAGGGAAGACTCTGAATGCCAAAAATTCCTGAACTAGATCCCTGGTGCCAATATGTTTTGAAATGATTTCAAACTCACCCAGAGCAGCCCAGGTAGGACCCTTTAAGTCGCCGATGCGGCAGCGTGGCCTCGTCTCTCCGAAGATTAACTCCAGAGGGCTTTGTACCAATTTTTCCCTGTCTTCGTCAACTTTCACATAAAACCATTCCGATTTCCAGCCTGCTGGCCATTTGCTTCGGTAGCTGATGACAGGGCACTTTGTTGTCTTTCGGTAGGCAAAATTATAGCAGCCAAAATTTTCATGAAGTCCATCTTTTCTGGCCTTTGTCTGGTAGTGTAATTCGTGAACCCGGCAGAAGCTGTCGGCAAAAGGTTCCACAGCTTGGCTCCGAAGGGCCCAGATATAAACATTGAGCCTAACGATGGCGTTAGGAGTCAATTGATGAAAAAAGATACCAAACCTCCTCAATATCTCTGCAATAATATTGTGCAGAGGAAATCTCAGCCCAGCCTTTAAAAAGCTTTTAAAAATAACAATCTCATCCTTCCCTGGCTTCGGGGTGGTTTCTTCTCCCCCGAAGCGGAGTAGCTTCTTCTGATCTTCAGTGAAATAACCCGCTTTCACCATCTTCGACAGTTCAGCTTTTGAAACAGTTGATTTTCCAAAATCCAGGTGACTGGGCTTGCTGGGCGTAGCAATGTGGTAGTCATCTTCGGAGTCAGTCCCATCAATGTTTTCTTCTTCTTCTTCGGCTGTTGTCGGGTTTGCTTCGGCAGCAGGCCTCTCTTCCGCAGTAACTAGACCGGAGCGCTGCATCGCTTCGGAGATGGGCACAGTATCTGAACCTTCGGCTTCGTCTCCCTCGCGCACAACTTTGGCAGTAGATCGCACTCGTGCCATGTAATTCTTAGTTTGGGGAAGTTAGAAACTTTTTTCTTTTTTCTTTTCTCCGAAGCTCTCCTTTCTGACGAAGCAAGCGTCGAGACGGACCTTCGTTCGATTATGAGTGTCAAGCTTCGGCTATGGTGGAAAATTTTGGCAGAAAAACAGTGCAAATAGCAATGAATGTTGTGGTAACTTCACACCTACCCGCTTGTTTATATAGTGCTGCAGGTAAGAAGGCGAAGCGGCAAGATTTTTACACCAGACGGGCGGTCACTTGTACTCGCTGAGCAGTGGACCGCAAAGATCAAACAGTAACTCTGCAAGGTGGGCCTGGCACGTGCCCGGAATCCGGATCGTTTCTCCGCAACGAGCTCAGGGAAGGTGTTTTTTGGACCTTCGGCTTCCCGAAGCTGAAGAGGCTCTTTTTTCACGGGTCAAGCTCGTTACGAAAAACGATCTAGCACCGCGAAAGGGGCTACTGTTGGGGTCGTGCTTCGGTGCGCCGAAGGTCTCACACGAAGAAGCAGCTTCGGCTGGAGTCGTCTTCAAGAGATGGCCGAAGGTTCCTTTTCATGGAGCTTCGGCGTTTTAAACCGACATAGAGATAGAATGACCTTTTTATTCATATAGGTCTGAGTCAATGTTGTAAACATTTGTAAGGGGCATGATTGTAATTTGTCACAGGCTGCGACCTGTGCCTATAAATAGATGAACAGTACCTCTGTACTGTTCACGCGAACCTGTCATTTGCCTTCGCATTACACTTGTATTCCTGCCTTCCTCAGGACCGAAGGTACATTTGTCATTCATATTCATTCGTATTAATTGAAATGGAAATGATTCTATGTCAACATTTAAATGTCCATTTTATATCTCATGGTTTATATGAATGCTCCACCCTATGTTATTATGCTTACGAAGGTGCGTCCTTCGTAACCTTCGTCCGAAATTCCTTATGTCCCGAAGGGATGTAACGAAGTGGAGGACGAAGGACCTTAATATTTAACATTTTCTGTGTTGCCTTGTTCTTAACTTTTAGCATTTGAGAACAAGCCCCCAACAAACCCTATTTTCGGCGGCTTCTGACACAGCCGCTGAAAATATAGGCTTATTTTTGGTGGCCTGCTCCCTGGCCACCGAAAATTAAGTTTTTAAAAACGTCTGGTTCCTTCTTCTCTGTTCTCTGTTTCTTCTCTCTCTTCGCATCCGCCGCCGCTCTCCATCAGCTCGCGCGCTCCATCTCTCACCGGCCCTCACCCAACTGCGCCGCCCCCGGCCCGTCGCGCCGCCCAACGCTCCCGCAGCGCCGGCCCTCTGAAAGGGAAATGTGCCCTTGGACCATTTCTAGTATATTTTGGTGATTAATTTCCCAACACGTATTGAGTGAGTAATCATGTGCCAATTGATGGATGAAGTGCAAATCAAAGCTAAGGTATAATTCTAGACTTAGTACATTGGTTTTTGTGTACTAATATATTTGTCTAACTGCTGAAATCGAAGAAAAGAGAAGAAGAAAAGAACTTGGCTCGAAGCAGCCAAGACTCAGCTCAGTCTGGCACATCGAACTGTCCGGTGGTGCACCGGACAGTGTCCGGTGCGCTAGGCTGGCTTCAGGCGAACTGGCCACTCTCGGGAATTCGTCGGCAGCGTACGGCTATAATTCACCAGACTATCCGGTGGTGCACCGGACTGTCCGGTGAGCCAACGGTCGCCAGCGCAACGGTCGGCCACCAAATCCGCGGGCGACGCGTGGCCCGCTCCAACGGTCGGCAGGAGGCACCGGACTGTCCGGTGTGCACCGGACAGTGTCCAGTGCGCCAACGGATACGATTCTGCAACAGTCGGCTGTGCCATTTTAGGAAGGAGATCTGCACCGGACCATGAATAGTCCCTGTCCGGTGGTGCACCGGACTGTCCGGTGCGCCACCCAACAGAAGGCAAGAATTGCCTTCCCAGATTGCCTCCAACGGCTCCTAGCTGCCTTGGGGCTATAAAAGGGACCCCTAGGCGCATGAAGGAGTCAACCAAGCATTCTTTGATCATCTCTAAGCATCAAGACTCCACTCTCGCGCATTTGATTCTTTGTGGTAGTGACTTGAGCTCTAGTTGAGTAGAGAACTCCCCACATTGTGTTGTGAGCTCAAGTTGTGGCTTGTGTGCGTGTTTGTGCTCGTGCTTTGAGTCTTGTGTGTGTTGCTCTCCCCTCCCTTACTTCCGTGCTTCTTTGTGATCATTAATTGTAAGGGCGAGAGGCTCCAAATTGTGGAGATTCCTCGCGAACAGGAGATAGTAAAAGAAAGGAAAACACCGTGGTATTCAAGTTGATCATTGGATCACTTGAAAGGGGTTGAGTGCAACCCTCATCCATTGGGACGCCACAACGTGGAGTAGGCAAGTGCTACTTGGCCGAACCACGGGATAAATCACCGTGTCTCTTGTGCTTGTGTTCTTCGTGTCCATTGTGTTTCACAAGAGCTTGGTCCTTAGCCACTCGATTCTATGGAGCTAACACTTAACCAAATTTTGTGGCTACAAGTATTCGATTTTTACAGGATCACCTATTCACCCCCCCCCCCCTCTAGGTGCTCTCAATTGGTATCAAAGTCGTTCTCTTCACACAAGGGTCTAATCGCCCGAAGAGATGGATCCTAAGGGAAAGGGGATGGTGGTCAACGACAAGACAAAGAAGTCCATCGTCAACGAGCCAAGAGATGATAAGCCCTCGGACTCTGGCTCGAGTCATAAGAAGGACGGGAAGAAGAAGAGGCGCATCAAGAAGATCGTCTACTACGACAGCGACGAGTCTTCTTCTTCCCAAAGAGACGACGAATACGACGAGAAAAAGAAACCGGTTAATTCGAATTTTTCTTTTGATTATTCTCGTACTCCGTTTAATTCCAATGCTCATTTACTTTCAATTCCACTTAGGAAACCTCCACACTTTGATGGAGAAGACTACCCATTTTGGAGTCACAAAATGTGTAGTCACCTATTCTCTCTCCATCCAAGTATTTGAGAGATTGTTGAAAATGGAATGCTTTTTGATAGTATTGACAACCCCATTTTCATTAATGAGCAAATCCGTAAAAATTCACAAGCTACCACTGTTTTGCTAGCATCCTTGTGCAGGGACGAGTACAATAAGGTGAGCGGCTTAGACAACGCCAAGCAAATCTGGGACACCCTCAAGATTTCTCATGAGGGGAACGATGCCACCATGATCACCAAGATGGAGTTGGTGGAAGGCGAACTGGGGAGGTTCGCAATGATCAGGGGAGAGGAGCCAACTCAAACGTACAACAGGCTCAAGACCCTGGTCAACAAGATCAGGAGCTATGGAAGCACGAGATGGACGGACCACGACGTCGTCCGGCTTATGCTCAGGTCCTTCACTGTTCTTGATCCTTATCTTGTGAACTCAATCCGTGAAAATCCTAGGTACACAAAGATGACGCCCGAGGAAATACTCGGAAAGTTTGTAAGCGTGCGTATGATAATCAAGGAAGCAAGATACGTTAATGAGGCATTGAATGGCCCAATGCCCATCTACGAGCCTTAAACCGTTGCTCTCAAAGCAACAAGTAGCAGGGAGGCGCTACCTAGCAAGGTGGCGCAAGTTGAGGCGGCCGGGCTAAATGAGGATGAAATGGCCCTCATTATCAAGCGCTTCAAGACGACACTAAAAGGACGCAAGGAGCATCCCAACAAGAGCAAGACAAAGGGAAAGCGCTCCTGCTTCAAGTTTGGTAAGACTGGTCACTTTATTGCTAACTGTCCCGATAATGATAGTGACCAGGGACAAGAAAAGAGCGGGAAGAGGGAGAAAAAGAAGTCCTACAGGAAGGCGAAGGGCAAGGCGCACCTTGGCAAAGAATGGGATTCGGATTGCTCTTCGTCCGACTCCGACGACGAAGGACTCACCGCCTCCGCCTTCAACAAGTCGTCTCTCTTCCCCAATGAGCGCCACACCTGCCTCATGGCAAAGGAGAAAAAGGTAAGCGCTCGAGATACTCCTAAGTATACTACTTCTAGCGATGAAGATTCTAGTGATGATGAAGTAGACTATTCTAGCTTATTTAAAGGTTTAGATAGAGCAAAGGTAGAAAAATCAATGAATTGATTGATGCATTAAATGAAAAGAATAGACTCTTAGAAAAGCAAGAGGATATATTGTATGAAGAATATGATAAGTTTATTAGTGTACAAAAATCTCTTGCTTTAGAAACTAAAAGGAATGAAATTTTAATTTCTGAAATTTCTGCTTGCCATGAGTCTATTTCTAGTTTGAAAAGTGTTAATGATGAGTTAAATGCTAAGTTAGAAGTAGCTAATAAATCTAGTTCAAGTGTGGAACATGTCATAATTTGTAATAGGTGCAAGGATTTTGATGTTAATGCTTGTAATGAACATCTTGCATCCATTACTAAACTAAATGATGAAGTTGCAAGTCTTAATGCTCAACTTAAGACTTGCAAGATAGATTTTGACAAACTAAAATTTGCAAGGGATGCCTACACTGTTGGTAGACACCCCTCTATTAAGGATGGGCTTGGCTTTTGAAGGGAAGCCAAGAACTTAACAAGTCAAAGGGCTTCCATTTCCACCAAGGAGAAAGGGAAGGGCCCTATGGCTAATAGTGCTCAATGGAATCATGCTTTCATCTATAGTGATAGAAAATTTTCTAGAAATGCTCATAGGAGTTATGCTTATGGTTCACATGCTATGATTACTTTAAGTTCTTCTTTTGTGCATGGTAGAAATATGCCTAGGAAAAATGTTGCTCATGTGCCTAGGAAAGTATGTAATGAACCTTCTACAATTTACCATGCTTGCAATACTTCTTTTGCAATTTGTTGTAAGAATAAGAAAGTGATTGCTAGGAAGTTGGGGGCCAAGTGCAAGGGAGACAAAACTAGCATTTGGGTCCCAAAGTCTATTGTAACTAACCTTGTAGGATCCAACAAGAGTTGGGTACCTAAAACTCAAGCCTAATTTGCCTTGCAGGTTTATGCATCCGGGGGCTCAAGCTGGATTATCAACAGCGGATGCACAAACCACATGACGGGGGAGAAGAAGATGTTCACCTCCTACGTCAAGAACAAGGATTCCCAAGATACAATCATATTTGGAGATGGGAATCAAAGCAAGTTCAAAGGCTTAGGCAAGATAGCCATCACTAATGAGCACTCTATCTCTAATGTATTTCTAATAGAGTCGCTAGGCTATAATCTGCTGTCTGTTAGTCAATTGTGCCACATGGGTTATAATTGTCTATTTACAAATGTAGATGTGTCTGTCTTTAGAAGGAGTGATGGTTCACTAGCTTTTAAGGGTGTACTAGATGGCAAACTCTATTTAGTGGATTTTTCGAAACAGGAGGCTGATCTAGATGCATGCTTAATTGCTAAGACTAGCACGGGCTGGCTGTGGCATCGCCGTCTAGCACATGTTGGGATGAAGAACCTTCACAAACTTCTAAAGGGAGAACATGTGTTAGGTCTAACAAATGTGTTTTTTGAAAAAGATAGACCTTGTGCAGCTTGTCAAGCAGGCAAACAGGTGGGAAGCGCTCATCACAGCAAGAACGTGATGACCACATCAAGACCTTTGGAGCTACTTCACATGGACCTCTTCGGACCCGTCGCCTACCTAAGCATAGGGGGAAGTAAGTATGGTCTTGTTGTTGTTGATGATTTTTCCCGCTTCACTTGGGTATTCTTTTTGCAGGATAAATCAAAACCCAAGGGACCCTCAAGCGCTTTCTAAGGCAAGCTCAAAACGAATTTGAGCTCAAGGTGAAGAAGATAAGAAGCGACAACGGGTCCGAGTTCAAGAACCTTCAAGTGGAGGAGTACCTTGAGGAGGAAGGAATCAAGCACGAGTTCTCCGCTCCCTACACACCACAGCAAAACGGTGTGGTAGAGAGGAAGAATAGGACACTTATAGACATGGCGAGGACGATGCTTGGAGAATTCAAGACGCCTGAGCGATTTTGGTCGGAAGCTGTGAACACAGCCTGCCACGCCATAAACCGGGTCTACCTTCATCGCCTCCTCAAGAAGACGTCGTATGAACTTCTAACCGGTAACAAACCCAACGTGTCTTATTTTCGTGTATTTGGGAGTAAATGTTATGTTCTAGTGAAGAAAGGTAGGAATTCCAAATTTGCTCCCAAAGCTGTAGAAGGGTTTTTGCTAGGTTATGACTCAAATACAAAGGCGTATAGAGTCTTCAACAAATCATCGGGTTTGGTTGAAGTCTCTAGCGACGTTGTATTTGATGAAACTAATGGCTCTCCAAGAGAGCAAGCTGATCTTGATGATATAGATGAAGATGATGTTCCAATGGACGCAATTCGCACCATGACGATTGGAGATGTGCGACCACAGGAGCACCAAGTGCAAGATCAACCTTCTTCCTCAACATTGGTGCACCCCCCAACTCAAGATGATGAACAGGTTCCTCAAGAGGAGGCGTGTGATCAAGGGGGAGCACAAGAAGATCAAGTTGTGGAGGAAGAAGCACCACGGGCCCCTCCAACCCAAGTTCGAGCGACGGTTCAAAGGAATCATCCCGACGACCAGATTTTGGGTGATATAAGTAAGGGAGTAACTACTCGCTCACGTCTAGCTATTTTTTGTGAGCATTACTCATTTGTCTCTTCTATTGAGCCCTTCAGGGTAGAAGAGGCCTTGCTAGATCCGGACTGGGTGTTGGCCATGCAGGAAGAGCTCAACAACTTCAAGCGAAATGAAGTTTGGACCCTGGTGCCACGTCCCAAGCAAAACATTATGGGAACCAAGTGGGTGTTCCGCAACAAACAGGACGAGCACGGGGTGGTGACAAGGAACAAGGCTCGACTTGTGGCAAAAGGTTATGCCCAAGTCGCAGGTTTGGACTTTGAGGAGACTTTTGCTCCTGTGGCTAGGCTAGAGTCTATTCGCATTTTGTTAGCCTATGCCGCTCACCATTCTTTCAGGTTGTTCCAAATGGACGTGAAGAGCACTTTCCTAAACGGGCCAATCAAGGAGGAGGTGTACGTGGAGCAACCCCCTGGCTTTGAGGATGAACGGTACCCCGACCACGTGTGTAAGCTCTCTAAGGCGCTCTATGGAGTTAAGCAAGCCCCAAGAGCATGGTATGAATGCCTTAGAGATTTTCTAATTGCAAATGCTTTCAAGGTTGGGAAAGCCGATCCAACTCTTTTCACTAAGACTTGTGATGGTGACCTATTTGTGTGCCAAATTTATGTCGATGACATAATATTTGGTTCTACTAACCAAAAGGCTTGTGAAGAGTGTAGCAGGGTGATGACACAGAAATTTGAGATGTCGATGATGGGCGAGTTGAACTACTTCCTTGGATTCCAAGTGAAGCAACTCAAGGACGGCACCTTCATCTCTTAAACAAAGTACACGCAAGACTTGCTCAAGCGGTTTGGGATGAAGGACGCCAAGCCCGCAAAGACTCCAATGGGAAGCGACGGACATGTCGACCTCAACAAAGGAGGTAAGTCCGTTGATCAAAAGGCATACCGGTCTATGATAGAGTCTTTACTTTATTTATGTGCTAGTAGACCGGATATTATGCTTAGCGTATGCATGTGTGCTAGATTTCAATCCGACCCAAGGGAGTGTCACCTTGTGGCCGTTAAGCGAATTCTTAGATATTTAGTTGCTACGCCCTGCTTCGGGATCTGGTATCCAAAGGGTTCTACCTTTGACTTAATTGGATATTCAGACTCCGATTATGCTGGGTGCAAGGTTGATAGGAAGAGTACATCAGGGACGTGCCAATTCCTAGGAAGGTCCCTGGTGTCGTGGAGTTCAAAGAAACAAACTTCTGTTGCCCTATCCACCGCTGAGGCCGAGTATGTTGCCGTAGGACAGTGTTGCGCGCAACTACTTTGGATGAGGCAAACCCTCCGGGACTTTGGCTACAATCTGAGCAAAGTCCCACTCCTATATGACAACGAGAGTGCAATCCGCATGACAGACAATCCTGTTGAACACAGCCGCACAAAGCACATAGACATCCAGCATCACTTTTTGAGAGACCACCAGCAAAACGGAGATATCGAAGTGTTTTATGTTAGCACCGAGAACCAGCTAGCCGATATCTTTACCAAGCCTTTAGATGAGAAGACCTTTTGCAGGCTGCGTAGTGAGCTAAATGTCTTAGATTCGCGTAACTTGGATTGATCTATAGCATACATGTGTTTTATGTCTTTTATCATGTTCCTTTATGCATTTCATTGCTTATTTATGGTGCTCAAGTTGTGCAAGGGATCCCCGGACCTCACAAGTCCATGTGTGAATGATGCACATATTTAGGGGGAGAAATGCTACAACTTGACTTTTTGAGACTAACCGTGTGCTTGAGTTTACTTATTTTAGTCTCAGAGGTGGATTGAAAGGGAAAGGTGAACTTGGACCATGCAAGACTTCCACTGCACTCCGATGAGAGGGTAATTTACTCCAAGTTCATCTCCATGCTCTTATTGCCTTTTTACTCTTAATTGACGATTTTGGTGAGGCAATGGGGTTTAAGGGCCAATAATGATCCTGTTTTTGGTGCTTAATGCCAAAGGGGGAGAAATTAAGGCCAAAGCAAATGGATCAGCTACCATTTGAGAATTTTGAAAATAGTAGAGTTAGCACTTTTGATTTGTCAAAATACTCTTATTGTCAAAATTTGGTCTCTTATGGGGAGAATTTATGATTATGCGAAAAGGGGGAGTTTTTGGATCTTGATCATTTTCTCTCTTGAATTATCTATCTTTATGTCCAAACAAGTGAGTTTGACTTAGAGATAGGAAAATGAATTTGATTTGCAAAAACAAACCAAGTGGTGGCAAAGAACGATCCAAATATGTCAAATCTTGTAAAAGACAATTTTTGTTCTCAATTGCATTGATGTTGCACTTCTATTTGTTGCTTTTTGATGTGTTGGCATAAATCACCAAAAAGGGGGAGATTGAAAGGGAAATGTGACCTTGGGCCATTTCTAGTATATTTTGGTGATTAAGTGCCCAACACGTATTGAGTGAGTAATCATGTGCCAAATGATGGATGAAGTGCAAATCAAAGCTAAGGTATGATTCTAGACTTAGTACATTGGTTTTTGTGTACTAATATATTTGTCTAAGTGCTGGAATCAGAGAAAAGAGAAGAAGAAAAGAACTTGGCTCGAAGCAGCCAAGACTCAGCTCAGTCTGGCACACCGGACTGTCCAGTGGTGCACCGGACAGTGTCCGGTGCTCCAGGCTGGCTTCAGGCGAACTGGCCACTCTCGGGAATTCGTTGGCGGCGTACGACTATAATTCACCGGACTGTCCGGTGGTGCACCGGACTGTCCGGTGAGCCAACGGCCGCAAGCGCAACGGTCGGCCGCCAAATCCGCGGGCGACGTGTGGCCCGCTCCAACGGTCGACAGGAGGCACCAGACTGTCCGCTGTGCACCGGACAGTGTCCGGTGCGCCAACGGATACAATTCTGCAACGGTCGGCTGTGCCATTTTAGGAAGGAGATCTACACCGGACCATGAACAGTGCCTGTCCGGTGGTGCACCGGACTGTCCGGTGCGCCACCCGACAGAAGGCAAGAATTGCCTTCCCAGATTGCCTCCAACGGCTCCTAGCTGCCTTGGGGCTATAAAAGGGACCCCTAGGCACATGGAGGAGTCAACCAAGCATTCTTTGATCATCTCTAAGCACCAAGACTCCACTCTCTCGCATTTGATTCTTTGTGATAGTGACTTGAGCTCTTGTTGAGTAGAGAACTCCCCGCATTGTGTTGTGAGCTCAAGTTGTGGCTTGTGTGCATGTTTGTGCTCGTGCTTTGAGTCTTGTGTGTGTTGCTCTCCCCTCCCTTACTTTCGTGCTTCTTTGTGATCATCAACTGTAAGGGCGAGAGGCTCCAAGTTGTGGAGATTCCTCGCGAACGGGAGATAGTAAAAAAAGGAAAACACCATGGTATTCAAGTTGATCATTGGATCACTTGAAAGAGGTTGAGTGCAACCCTCGTCCATTGGGATGCCACAACGTGGAGTAGGCAAGTGCTACTTGGCCGAACCACGGGATAAATCACCGTATCTCTTATGCTTGTGTTCTTCGTGTCCATTGTGTTTCACAAGAGCTTGGTCCTTAGCCACTTGATTCTATTGAGCTAACACTTAACCAAATTTTGTGGCTACAAGTATTTGATTTTTACAGGATCACCTATTCACCCCCCTCTAGGTGCTCTCACCCTCGCCCCGTCGTGCCGCCCCGGGCCCGCCGCGCTGCCCCACGCCCCCGTAGCGCCGCCCGCCCATCCACCCACACAACCCACGCTCACACCCCCAACATGCCGCCGCCAAGCCCGACGCCCCGCTAGCCGACGCCACCGACGCGCCGCCGGCCACGCCACGCTCTGCCCCGTCCCGTCGACCTCGGCTCCCGTCAACCTTGCCTTCATTAAGGTTATTTATTTTACGTATTTTATTTTGTATTTTCGGCAGCCTTTTATTTAATTGCCACTGAAATTAGTATATTTTTGTAATTGTGTTTGTTGATTAGTGTGTTTGATTAATATTATTGATTAGTGCGTTTGTATATGTGTTATATGTTTAGGGAAGGCATATGTGGTATATTTGGAATGTATTAGTGGTATATGTGTTTGTTGATTAGTGCGTGTGATTAGTATTATTGTTTAGTTCGAGGCATATTGTATATGTGGTATATTTGGTTTAGTAAAGGCATATGTGGTATATGTGTTATATGTGGTTCATTCTTATATTGTTTAGTGGCAGCGAGGTTATGCTGCTGAATTTTTTGAGTCCTGCTAGGTTCATGTGGGTTTAGAACCTATCCTTGCCTATACATGTAGGACCGATACCATTGACGAAGTTGAATAATGTTTTCACGATATGGTTCGGTTTAATAGTCTCAGGCATGGCTGAAGATCATGCATGGATGTACAATGGTTGGAGTAGGAATGGACATCATTCTGATGATTGGGTAGCCAAGATCAAAGATTTTGTGGACCACATATTCTCCTTGTCATTAACCGGCACTGTCAGATGCCCTTGTAGGCGGCACGAAAACAGTATATTTCTTAATAAGGAAAGAGTTAGCATAGATATTTGTCAGTTTGGATTTATGCCCGGATATGAGGTGTGGGAACATCATAGTGAGGTAGTACCCAACCGGAATGTAGAAGAGGAGGAGAACAATGATTGGGCTGGCGATGATGTGATGCATGAGATGCTAGATTTGCTACGTCCAGAATTAAACCTAAGCTCCGAGGATCCTGCCACACCAGAGGTTTCCAGATTTTTCAAACTACTAAAAGACTCTAAAGAGTCGTTGCATGAACACACAGATGTGAGTATACTCGCTTTTGTGACTCGGCTCATGGCCATTAAGTCCAAGTATTTTTTCTCGAACAATTGTTACGATGAGATTTTAAAGTTATTAGGAGGTGTGCTCCCAAAGCCCAATAAATTGCCTAAATACATGTACCATTCAAAGACAATTATCAAAGGTCTCGGTATGGATTATGAGAAGATTGATGTGTGCAAAAATAATTGTATGCTTTTCACGAAGGAGCATGCGGAAGAGAAAAAAATGTCTGAAATGTGGACAATTTAGATTTATGGAAGTTGTTAATGATGAGGGTGAGAAGGTGATGACAGATGTTGCACATAAGCAGTTCTGCTACTTGCCACTAACTCCTCGAGTGAAACGGATGTTTCTATCTAAAAAACCGCTATCCACATGCGATGGCACAAAGAAGGTGTCCGTGATAACGATGACCTAATCGTACACCCTTCAGATGGGGATGCATGGAAGGCTCTCGACACGTTTGATCTCGACTTTGCAGCTGATCCGAGGAATGTTCGAATCGGCCTCACGACCGATGGCTTCACACCTTTTGGTCAAATGGCATCATCATACTCATGTTGGTCTGTCTTTGTTATTCCATACAACCTTCCACCTTCTCTTTGTATGAAATATGAATTTATATTTCTTTGCTTAATCATTCCTGGCCCAGACTATCCTGGAAAGGACCTCAATGTCATGTTAAAACCCTTGATTGAAGAGTTGAAGGAGCTTTAGAAAGGTGTTGAAGTATACGATGTTTTTAAAAAACAGATATTCAAACTTCAAGTTGCGTATTTGTGGTCGGTGCATGACTTCATGGTGTATGCTATTTTTACCGGTTGGAGTACACATGGTAGATTGACATGTCCATATTGCGGTTCAGATACAGATTGCTTCCGTCTTGCTCATGGTGGAAAAATCACTTACTTCGATTGTCATCGACGTTGGTTGCCCAGGAAACACCCCTTTAGGAGCGATAAGAAAAACTTTATAAAGAACACTGTGGTCACCAAAGGACCGCCTAAATGTCTTAACACAGCAGAAATATATGCTCAGCTGAACAACCTTGTCTTAAATGAATATCGCTGATCCTGCCGCTGATCCACATAATATTTAATAGATTGAATATCGCCGGGTTTACTCACGTTGAGGACTTGAAGTGAAGATAGAAGAGATGCGACGTCGGTCTCTCTATGTTTGAGAACCTTTTGGTGGCGATCCACCATGTATTGTGATAGGAATTTCTCCTTCGCTTGACGCATGTAGTCCTCGAATTGTTGTTGCTCATCAGCCGTCAGATTTTCAACAGCCGTCTTCAGGATATTATCTGGGGAGATATCAGTGTGATCTTTAGAACCGGCCATTTGAGGGCCTGATTTTAGTAGATCTAGACACCAGACTCCCCAGCGGAGTCGCCAAAAAGTATGTTGGCATCTTTTTCGGGCGCCAAACACTAACAAGAACCGGCGGCAGTGCTCTCTGCACAGGTGCGAACGGTCCGCGACCAGGGGCCGGACGGTCCGCGACCTGGTACAGGGGCTTGGGTTCCCTGCCTGACGTGCCGGACCGTCCGCGCCTATAGGCCGGATGGTCCGCGCGTGCGCAGGGGCGGCGAAGATCGCCGACGACGCCTGGATCTTGCTCCCGGGAGAGACCCCGTCGGGGAGGAGAGATCCTAGGGGTTGTCTAGGCTCGGCAGGCCGACCTAGACTCCTCTAATCGACGTAGAGTTGAAGAGAAGCGGAGAATTTGTGGATTGGAATACTAAATTAGAACTACTCCTAATGCATAAGGTAAAAACGAGAAATAGACTTGATTTGATCGATTGTTGGGGGGTTCAATCGACCGTAGCCCTTCATCTATATAAAGGGGAGCTCTGAATCCGCTTCAAACTGCTTCCCGAGTTAATCCCACGGTTTTATGTAACAAATCCCGCGAGAAACTAGGAACCCTAACTGACTCTGCGCACACGCGGACCGTCCGGCCTCAGCGAGGCTCTTTTTTGTTTCTAACAAGTATAGAGAGAATTAAATATATTTCTTGGTTTTTGAACTAGCAATGATTGCGCCTTATATATTGAGACAGATGGAGTAGAAGGTGGGATAGAAGATGTGATAGGAGAGTTAATGTTCATAGAGGTACCCTTAGAGTATAAATAAGGTATAATAAAAACGTTGAGGAGTGAAAAGAGGTACAAAACATTTTTATACAAATATAAAAGCCGTGTTTGGATTCCCAAACATTATATAGACGTCGTTCGTTGCAGCTGCTTGCGACCGCGGCATTTTCAGACCACGCTATATTATTTAGAAGCAGCAAAAGACTTGCTGCAGTTGCAGCCGGTTGTAGTTTGAAGGTGCAGCCGAACAACTTAGGGCGACCTTTAGAAATATTTCTGAAATACTCTGATAAAATTCTTTTCACCCAATCCATATTGTCCATGACTAGCTAGTACCGATACATGAAACCAAAGGATGTTTGATTAAGGTCCATAGCTTGTCATGGCCCATGCGCGGCGACACCGTGAGTGTGGTGTGCGTGGCATCAAAAACCAACGCCACACTCTATTGAATACCTACTTTTTTTTTGTTGCCTCAACTTTTCCGAGGCATCATTTTATGTTGTCGCTGATTTTAAGGTATGTATAGAAGCAAAAGGAATGGAAGGGCTAAATTGGACAACAAGGAAAATTTAGGAGCTGTTTGGTTTGCTGCCTAAAACGCCACAATATACCTAACTTTTTCGTCTAAGCTTAGTTCTTTAATTCGAGCGACTAAACTTAGGCAGATGGTGGCGCTTTAGGTAGGAAACTAAATAAACTCTTAGTCCCTCTAATTCTTTTTATTTTCCTGTCTCTCAAACAAGTCCTTAATGTGGATAATAGGGACGTGGAACCGAATAACCCTTAAGTAATGTCAAAGATCGTTGCTGGAGCGTCAACTTGCAATCATCCATCACAATAGACCCAAACCTTGCAAAAGCCTATGATATCTTGCCTATTTTGGACACAGTACAGGCAATGGGATCCTCTGCAAACAGTTCCCAAGAAGTAACTGCAAATGGATCATTGACATGCGGGTTCGATCTGGATTTGGATCCACATGTCAGTGATGGGAAGTAACTGCAGAGGATTGGTTTTCAGAGTCTAGGGTGGCCCATATGTACATTGATATGAGATTGTAGAGGTTTAGTTTCAACTTTAATTATTGAAGATGGGTTACACCAATATATAAGGTTTTAGAATTCAGATCATCGTCCTTGGGTTAACTCTTTTAAATAGAGTGAGAACAAAAAAGCGTAATTAGGTTGATGATAGCATGCGTTCACTTAGTGTGCAAACTATGTTTGACTCCAATCCTTTTGACTTTAGGATGCTACAAATGGTATTAAATCTGATCTTAGTGGGCATACTCGTGTAATCTATATTTGGAAGAGGGCTCCGATTAACATGACAAATATCGTTACGGTGTTAGACCCAATGAGGTTGTACAACAAAATTACAATATTACAACAAACATGTTGATGTTGGTAACGTGTATAGCTTAGAAATAAAGATAACTATGATTATATATGCAATCTATCTCTAAGTAGTATGTATCTTTAACAACCTTTTGTTGTAATTCTCTATTTTCGTTTTAATAAAGGGAGCATATTCTATGTATAAAACTCCCTTCGTTTATAAACATACAAATCTAATCTGGGCTTTTCGTCCAAAAAATATGAGGTCTTTTTTAAAAATATGCAGCTGGACCTACCTGAGAGAGGAGAGCGTGGATTTTTTTTTAATAAAACATACCATTCGTTGATTGTTGGACGCTAATGGTTCGTACCGTCCTATTGCCTAAAGAAAATAGACTTGGCCCACTTGGTCTTTTACAATATTCGTGCTAGTTGAATCAAACAAGCATGTCAGAGATCATCTTTTACAAGCGTCTGAACATAACCCCGACGAGAAGTTCCACAAACACTTTCCATAGGACAATTTCGAATACAAACTCTACTCCCGAATTCAAAACGAAGATAAAAAAAATCGAACACAAAGCATCGTTGTTGTCCATCGATTGATCGGCGGTCCGGCATCCACGCCGATTCAGTGATTCTTGTTGACTCGTATAGCATCAACGAGGGTGCAACTCAGACACGGAAGCTTCGTTGATAGAAGGCTCCCGAGCTGCCGCCATGGGACCCTGGCGACCCATGCTCATCCTCCGCAGCGGGTTATATGATGCCGGGACCGCGCGGCCGGGCACCGCGTACGCCGGCGCGGCGGGCGCCGGTAGCGTGATGGAGCGGCTGTTGAGCATGACGACGACCGATGCCATGCTGGGGCGGTCGTGCGGATCCTCCTGGACGCAGAGCAGAGCGACGTGTATGCACCTCAGCACCTCCTGCGCACGGAGACCCTCGTCGGGGCACCCCTCCAGCAGAGGCTGCACGCTCCCACGGCTCCAGTGCGTCCAAACCTGCCCGCCATCATGGCATCAAATCACGCACCATAACGATAAGGATACCAAAAAAAAAAGTTGCTATGCGTTAAAAGATGGTTCCAGTACAGTACAAAGGTAAGCAGATCTTCAGACGGTCCCAAAGCATGCGTGTACGAGTTGCGGCGGCCGGTGACGATCTCGAGGACAAGGACGCCGTAGCTGAAGACGTCCGACTTGGCCGAGAAGATGCCGTGCAGGGCGTACTCCGGCGCCATGTATCCGCTGCAATTTTCGAAGACGTTCAGCATGCGTTTTCCGAGACTGGAGGCGCGCGCCAAGATAGATGCTGTTGACTTACTATGTTCCGGCAATGCGGCTGGTGTTTCCCACGCTGGAGTCGATGCTGAACAGCTTGGCCAAGCCGAAGTCGGAGATCTTGGGGTTCATGTCCGCGTCCAGCAGGATGTTGCTAGCCTTGAGGTCGCGGTGGATGATGGTCAGCCTCGAGTCCTCGTGGAGGTAGAGGAGTCCTCGCCCGATGCCCTCGATGATCCTCTGCCTCAGTCCCCAGCCCAGCTCATGCCGCCGTGCTGGATCTGCCAGCTCAGTTTTATCAGTGGATGTGATCTGACTCTCAAGTGTACTACTGCTAGTCTGAATGAAGCAAGCAGTCACCGAAGAGGATTTTGTCGAGGCTGTTGTTGGTGAGGAACTCGTAGACGAGGAGCCGCTCGTGCTCCTCGTTGCAGCAGCCGAGCAGGCGCACCAAGTTCCTGTGCTGGAGCTTCGCCAACAGGACCACCTCGTTCTTCATCTCCACCTGCCCCTGCTGCGAAGTTGCTGACAGCCTCTTCACCGCAATGTCCTGCCCGTCTTGCAGCGTGCCCTGGAAGTTGCATCGCAGTCAGGTCAAAACCAGGCGCTTTAGAGCCGGTTAGTCAGATTAATCTTGTTGTCCCTGCAGGTTCAGAGTTTACTTTGTAGACTGGCCCAAACCCTCCCTCGCCGAGCTTGTTTTCTTCTGAAAAGTTGTCCGTGGCAGCTCGTAGGGTGCTCAGATCATAGAGGAGAGACTCTGAGCTTCTCATGTCTTCTTCATCTTCGTGTACTGTTCACGAAAAGGGAATTCGAAAAACTCAAGCCTGAATGCTTCACCGCGCTGTTCTTTCTTCAACCGCAATAAGGACATGGTTTCAGCACACTTACCGCTGCTTGCAACCTGCACATGCTTGTGCGGTTGTCTGTTCCTCCTGCAGAGGAAGAGGAAGACAGCAACCAGCAGCAGCAGCGCGACAGCGACAGGAATTGCTACGAGAAGAGCTGTCCGGACCGTGTGACTGCTGCTCCCTGCACAAACGGTACACAAAATTGAAGAATGGACAAAGCTGTCACTTGGCTTTAATCTAAAATAGCTTCTACTGATTCTACAGTGTTGTGTTTTTGTTTTTATTGATTACAGCTGCAGCCCTTTAGAGCATCTCTAACAATGCCTCAAACTAGTGCCTCAAATTGAAATATAGGGCTCTACACAGGAAAAACCACTCCAACAGTGCCTCAATTCAACAAATTTTGTTAAAAAACTATAGGGCACTCTCTCAAGTGCCTCAAATATACTACACCGTAGTGGGCTGCCCTATAATCTAGATTTGAGGTTTTACTGTTGGAGCGGGGTGCTTTATTGGTGCCCTAAATTCTATAAAATTTACTTATTTTTAAATTATAAGGCATTTTTATAGGTCACGAAGGGTTAGCTTTAATCCGAAGTGCCCGTTTAGCCTCGTCAAAGACGCTAGCAAGTCCAAAAGAACAGCAGCACCGTCTTGTGGCAGCCGCAGAGTTCAGAGGTCAGAGCCACAGCGTCAACTATCAAACATCAAACGCGTAAGCCGGTAAGCCTAAGGAAAGTGACAGGACTACGGATCTCAAGTCCTTGAACCATTCAACGTTTCGTCGCCGTGGAAATCTAAGTGTACCACAGAAAAGAACACCTTTTTTTGTTTTTCTTTAGCGTAATAAACTAATAATAGAGAAACAGATCTCATGTTCTGGAAAAAGAAGTTGCTGGTGGAGTCAGCTTCCAAATTAGGTTGCCATTTTCGTCCGGTTTGAAGAAGCAAAGATTGAAACGAAAATGTCCAAAAACAAGAAACAAAGTAGTAGAAGTGGTCCCTCGACGGTGGACACCAGAGGTGTGTGCCTCACGGACAGTGGACAATGGACAATGGACACGTTAACGGCGGCTTAACGCGGCAAGAGTCGCAAATGTGGACTGAATAAAGGGACCGAAGACGTTGGCCGTTGTTGACTCACCGGTGTTTCCGTCCACGGAGTGCCCGCTGCCGTTGGTCGGCCCGCCTCCGGGGACGGGGGCCGCGGCCGGCGACATGGCCTCCTGGGCGCCCAAGGCGTCGTAGAACGAGTACACCTCGAACCGGATGGAGCAGCTGCGGGCGACGACCCGGCCGCCCTGCTTCCCGTCGCAGCAGTTCGGGATGAACGCGACGACGCCGTCGAGGCAGCGGTTGCAGTCGTCGGCGGCGAGGTCCCGCGTGCACTGCGCCATGCCGTAGACGTTCGCGAAGGGCGAGACGGCGGCCTTCCCGGCCGCGAACATCCGCGGGGACGCGAACGCCGCCCGCGCCGTGAGGTTGCCCATCAGCGCGCCGAGCCGCGTCCTGAACTCCTCCGGCTGCGTCGCGTTCTGCGGGTTCCACGCACAGAACCTCACCGACGCGTCGGCCGCGCCCAAGAAGCTCGCGTTGGAGTGCCGCAGCAGGCACTCGCCGTAGATAAGCATGGCGTCCTTCTGGCCGGGGCAGGTGGCGGCCATGTGCCGCGCAGCGCCGTCCAAGCACGCGAGGCACGTCGACGCGTTGACGTCGCCGCGGCACTGCGCGAGGCCGTAGGACTGGTCGGGCGCGGCGCCTGTGAAGTTGTCGGCGAACCCGGACGACGCGGCCGCGGCGGCGGGGAGGGAGGAGAGGAGCGCGTCGAGGTTCACCTGGAACGCGCTCCCGCGCGTGTAGTTCGTGTTGCTCGCGCACTCGGTGTACCACAGGTCGTAGGCTATGGTGGTTGCGGCGAGCAGGGACGAACTGAGGAAGAGGAGGAGGGGGAGGAGGCTCCACATGGCTCCCAACCCCGAGGATGGCAATGGCAGCTGCATGCTACGGTGGAGGTTGCTGGCTCGCTTCGCTTGCCTCGCCTGACTCTCGTCTCGTTGGCCAGTCTTGTATCCTCGTGAACAAAGGAAGGTAGACGGGAAAAAGAACAGAGAAAAAGAAAATGTGCTGATACAATTGAAGTTAAGAAGCGTATGGCCCGACAGGCTTCGTAGGCCATAGTACTAGTAGCTTTCACGTTCAGCCCGTTGGGCTCTACATATCACCATTTCCATTCGATGGGCTTACACGTAGTGGCATAGTGCTCTCCAGCTCTCCTCCTGTCTGTTGCCTCTACCCGCGGCCCGCGGTGTCCGACGTGTGCTGCCAGCCGTCTGCCCATCTCTCCATGTTTTACTAGCTCGCCGACGTGTGCTGCTATGATCCTGGAGACTGGAGAGGGAGACATCGACAGTGGTACTGGCACAAGTGAAGAAAGGGGCGACAGGGTCGTGTAGAAAGAGGGAGGCTGGGGCGGCGCGGTTGCGGGGAGGGGGTTGAATAAGGAATGGAGGATAATCTAAATGATATTGTTGATATTGTCCAATGAGTAAGCGAGAAGATTAACTAGCGATCTGAATCGTTAGCTTAATTATGTGTTAAATTTAAATGTAATTTGTTTAGTTAATTTAGTGGAGGTTATAAGTATGGGAGTGATTTGGTTGACTAGATTTTATAAAGTTTAAACTGGTGGATTATATAATGGTATACAGTAAATATATATGTGAATATTTTCTATAAAATTTTATTATCATAGTTAATCTGAATGGACATCTACTTGAAGTTAGAAATACATGGATCCGAATTTTCAAAAAATTAAGTTAACGATACAAAATATATTTGAAAGTACAATATTGAAGATATAATATTGGTATTATTATTAAGTAAGCAATAGTAGTCTGCCTCTGACGTGTTCTGCCTCTGACATGTTCTGCCGTTCTGCTATCTACGTGCGCCCCCTCGACAGGGCCAGCAAAAAATTTCACATACTCACGAGTTGAATCTGAACAGTTCAGCCACTAAACACACAACATCAGAGTTCTTATTGTTGGGTCCGAGCCAACGCTTATAAGCCGCTCTATGTCTCCTTTACTAGCCAGTATGGTACTAATTTCTTTGCAAGACACAACAACACAGCAGTACAGGCGTTCTGGGCTGAATTTTTGGTGCGGCCCATACGTTTCGGGCGGCCCATACTCCAGCGACCGCAACAGTCTTCTTCGGCAACCTCCGTCCGCACGACGTCGCGCTCAACCGCTCGGTCAGCTCCACTACCGCAGCCTCCATCTCCACGACCTCCACTTCTTTGACCATTCCTGCACTTTGCCGACGTCCGCAAGCTCCCCTTCGTCCTTCCTGCATCGGGAGCCGGAGGACCTCGCCTACTCCCTCCCTCCATCGGCGCGACGACTGTCTCGGCCGAGCCTGAGTCGCGCAGAGGTCGTGCCCCCGCCGCGCCACCACTTCGTCCCACCTTCGGCTTCGGGACACCCCCTCGCTGCCTCCTCGACCCCCACAGTCGCGGCACGCGCCGCTATCATCGCACGAGGCCACATCGCCGCTACGCCACCACTCCCTCCCCTAGCCGCCTCCTCGACACTCGCAGCCACGGCGCGTGTCGTCGTCATCGCACGAGGCCGGGGCCCCACCGCGCGACCACTCCCTCCCCAACGAGAAGAGCGGTCTTGGCGCAGCGACGACGAGGGGCGCGCGGGAGAAGATCGCCGCCCATGGCCACGGCCACCTCAGGGCGTGGACGAAGAACCCGTTCGCCCAGACCAGAATGAACACCAGGTGCGTCGCCTCTCACGGTGGCAGCAGCCGCGCCGCTGCCGCTGAAGGGCGGTGCAAGGAACCCCGTCCAGGGCGTTTGCTGTGTCATTGGGTAAATCGTAGCGTACAGTGGAAGCAGTGGATCGGCTCAATCTGAACTCACCGTTCGCTTGCTTGCGCCTTGTATGGCAACCAAGTTTAAGGAACATGTCCGATCTGTGCTTCGTAGTTTCTCAATTTGCAGTCGATTAAAATTTCAGAGGAGAATTAGGATGCCCCATCGTTGGTCAAGCGATGGGAGGCGCTGCAGATTCTGATATAGAACATTGTGGTTCTATTTGTTAGTCAACCATCAATTACTGTTCATGAATCATGAAGGATTCATGCACGCGAAAGTAGATTGGTCAGTGCTCACAGCTCATTGGAAGAATAGGCAGTATTTTTTGTAAGGTTGGCAACTTGGCATTATTGAAGGCATTTGTGTTTGGTTAGAGTTGCTCAGTTGGGCACATTTCACTTTCAGTTATGCTACGCCTTGACTATCTTTCTGAAAGACCAAACCTTCCTTTTGCAGGTTACTGATGCTCTAGCTCAAGAAGGACTTGAATCATCAAATCTTATTGTTGGCATTGATTTCACAAAGAGCAACGAGTGGACAGGTTTGTTCGTTTGTTTCTGTTGCCTCGCTTCCTCCTGTTGCTTATGATTTCTTTTCTTCTACCAGGCAAATTCTCTTTCCATGGACGCAGTCTACATCACATTAGCAACACACCAAATCCGTATGAACAAGCCATCTCGATTATTGGGCGAACACTATCGAAATTCGATGAAGATAATCTGATTCCATGTTTCGGATTTGGAGATGGTAATGATTTTGTTCACGGTTGACTGTTTCTTACTCTGTTTGATAATGTCTATAAATCCTAACTCACCATGCATTTTTTCTTTCAACATCAACACATGATCAAGATGTCTTCTATTTCTCTCCTGACGAGAAACCTTGTAATGGATTTGAAGAAGCTCTCGATCGATATAGGGAACTTGTACCACATTTGCGCTTAGCTGGTAAGCTGCTATGCCTTGTTCATCCATTTAATTGGATTGTTCATATGTGTTTACACCAATTCTTAACAGGACCAACATCCTTTGCACCAATTATTGAGATGGCTATGACCATTGTGGAGCAAAGTGGCGGGCAATACCACGTCCTATTGATAATTGCAAATGGGCAGGTACCATGTTAACTCTTCTTGTGGGATGTTCTGGAAGTAATTTGATGGCTCTGAATACTCTATCCTTTTTAAGTCATTTTTCTTTACCTGTATATTTCCATTGCCCAAATGTAGCATGTCAGTACATGAAACAGTGAAATAGAATTTTGTTCTTAAAATGAAGCATTTATAGTATCATAATATCTGTTTAAGATGTGTTCTCTCTGATGCCTTTCCTTGCACTCTCTCTTTTCCCCTTAGTCCGCAACTATGAATCCTGTAGTAGGTAGCAAGTAGTGACAATAGCAACCTTTGGCTGAATAGTTCACATTTATTGTTGTTGTGTAATTTGTTGGCGTATTGCTTGGCTGAATAGTTCTTCCCTCTTGTTAATTTGTATATTACTCAGGTTACGAGGAGTGTAGATACTGTATCTGGACAGCTGAGTTCGCAAGAGCAAAAAACTGTTGATGCCATTGTGAAGGTCAGGTATAGATGTCCTTCATTACCTTGTTTCAAAATACTCTCGCTGAAATGACAATTACTTACAGCTACGACATCATCATGTTTCATAATTTTTCGTTGCCTCCTGTGTCAGAAAAGACTTCTGATTGTTTCAGCTTTTGCCTTTTGTCTGCAGTGAATTGCCTTTGTCCATTGTGTTAGTAGGAGTTGGTGATGGCCCCTGGGACATGATGAAGGAATTTGATGACAACATTCCTGCTCGAGCTTTTGACAATTTCCAAGTAAGTTGATGTTGAACCTAATAGCTCATGTCTATGATGATTGATGTCAGTAAGCATGTTTGTGCTTTTTGTATGTTGAGTTATTTTCCTCGAGCGGGTCGTCCGACGGCGGTGCGGGGCCGGCGCTGAGGAGGAGCAGCAGCGCGAGCTTGGAGGTGGAGAACCCCGTCCAGGGGCTCATCGCCTACTGCAAGAGGTCCCAGCAGCTGGCCTCCGTCCGGAAGAGCGCCAGCGACGCCGGCTTCCGCTTCCTGTCGTCGTCCGCGTCCAGGATCGCCGCCGAGTCCGAGTCCGACGGCCTCGACGAGCTCACCGAGATCTGCAGAGGATGACGATACGATAGTGCTCCACGAACGATGAATCCCGATCATTATACAATGATGCAAATGTGTTCTAGAGATTTTGTGAAGGAAAAAAAACTGAAACTTGTGGCGTTGACCGCGCACCCTGTGTCAAGTGTCATGATGATATCGTTCAAATGAATGGCATCTGAATTTGAGCCTTGACTGGTTCTGAACAACTGTAGGTTTTTCCATGGATGAGGAAAACCAATAGCATAGCCTTATTTACATCACTTTAGAATTGGTTCAAGTACATTACAAGCTCGTTATGGAACAGCTGAGTTTCCATGGATGAGTAGAATCAATAGCAGAGCCTTACTTCCATTACATCACTTTAGAGCCCGTTAAATACCTAAGATTTCAATACAAAAAATAAATATAAAACATAGTTTCAGTTTTTATCAATCTTATGCTCATCTATGACTCTATTTTAATGCGTTATAAAATTGTTGATATATAAATATGTAATATGTGTGGTATTTTACGTATCAAACTGTAAGACTTTATATAGTATTATACATGCTAAATTTTTTACCCCTTAATAATTTTAAATACCCATGTTTCATAATGCTGGGCCCGCCACTATAGAAAAAAAGCAAGCTCTACCAAACACTATTTTTTAAAACGGTTACCTCTCAAAAGCACCTAAAAGCAAGAGCCATTTTTATACTACGCAGAAGAAGCTATCAATAGTAGCTTCACCGGCTTTGGCTCTGACTCTAACACTTTAATATAGGAAAATGTCTCTCGCTCTAGGATAAGAGATAGATGATTTACGAAATGGCTTGGAAAAGCAGAGCTAAAGTTTTTGGGCAAACTAGAGTACTACCAAACCGGCCCTTAGAATTGTCTCTCTGCTGACAGTGATAGGCAAGTAGTCTACTCCGTTTTGTGGTGAAAGGGAAGTATTCAAGGACGCATATTCAGACAGTCAGTATGATGATGCAGGGAGAAAACGTGGTTCATCAAGCTGGAAGTCAGTGGTCAGAGTCAAGACATGTTGAAGGGAGCAAGAGCAAATCCACCTCTCTGTCTATAATCTGCGTGTTGTTTCATCTACAAATGAGGCAGGCTCCTCTTCAGATGCTTCAGCTCCAGTTCCAGAGGTGCACTTGAGGAGAGGTCTCGGCTCCTCTGGTGCTCACCAAGAAACGACTTCTTCTCCCAAAGTGTTTGGCAGGACGTAGAAGCGTCTGCTGGAAGCCTTGCCAACCAAACGGAGCCGAATTTTTTTTCAGTCCGGTCGACCTGCATTGCTTGCCTAACCCCCCTGTTCATCTCAAAAGGTAGCATTGTTTTTATTTTTTTCAAGGGAACACTTAGTTGCCGACACACAAAACTAGCAGTCTAACAAGGGTACAATTTCCATCGCGCCACACATTTGGTGCATGCATTGCTTCACACTACTGGCACCATGCTGTTCGCCTTTGAAGCTACGGATGATCAGAAAAGCAACCAAAATTAAAGAAGAAAAGAGAGAGAGAGAGAGAGAGAGCGAGGGAGAGGGAAACAAGGCAATGTGGGAGGGGGGGACAATGGAGGCAGCAAGCCTTTTTGCTCCCATCATTCATGGTCATGGCTGTGTTGGAGGCCTCCATGCATCAGGCGCGTAAACTAGCATATCTGAGTAACCAGGATGCATGGTGCCTGCAAACAACATGTAGGTTTTCACTGACTCGTGGCCTCAAGACACGGTCGGTCTGGCTTAGTGGCAGATTTGGCAGCTCCGGTCTGGTGTACCTAACAGCTAACCCCAAAGTGTGAAGTGTTTGGTGTATTTTTGATGTAAAAACAAAGAAAAATTACTATGTTCACTGCACAATCAATTCAGCTGGGTATTAATGATATTGTCCAATGCCCCAAAGTACATTGTCGAAGCTAGGTATGGAAAGTATTGTTTTGATACATCCAGTGGTGCTTGTGCATAACCAAAGAACAACCTTAAGTTATTTCATAGATAAAAGTTGCTTACTTATTTAAATTACACTTTCTACACCTGGTTTTAGTGATTTGAGCATTCACCATCAGTTAGCAAGGTGATTCAAAAGTGGCCTATTTTATGTTGAAACTATATATGTTCTTGGTTAAAACAGATCCCAACTGCTATGTCTGACAAACCTGCTACTTACAAATGCAGTAAAGGGTCTCGTTTTGGACATGACACACTTGTTGATGCCATGCTTAAGGATGGACTTTGGGATGTATACAATGACTGCGCCATGGGAATGTGTGTCGAGCTTCGTGCTAACAATGATGCCCTCACAAGAGAAGAACAGGTCTCTCACTGCCTTCTGTTATAATTTTATTCCTATGTTTGTCAACACATAGGTGGTAGTTTTTAGTGGTTGGTTAATATTGGTAATTATTCTTTTGATTACTCTTGATTTTTTTATCACCATCATGTGCCTTACAGTTTGAATTTCTTGTTGGCATTTGTTGTGGGTGTCTTGAATTTTAATTCATCACCACCATACAGCCAGTGTCACCTAGGGGCAGATGCTTCTTTTTTAGTCTGAGATGGTGGTGCTACGAATTTGTTTAGAAAAAGTTCCAGGCAACGCCATATTTGTATCTCTTTTTGTAAAGCAAATGTTTTGGATGCGAAACACAATGTTTGGAATCCTAAATATGCAATTGTCTCTTGTTTCTCCGCCTCGTTGTTAATCCATCAATTGTTCTCAGCCTAGAATATCTTCATCGGTATTTACCAACCTGGATTAATTTACTCACAATACATATGCCATATGGGAAATGACTTCATAGCTGTGGGTTGTCTTATGGCTCCTTGAATTTGCAGTAGTCTGCCTGTACCTATTGGCTGAAGCAGAGCTGACCCCCACTTTATCAAGAGTTGCTCAATAATGGACACTGGCTGCCTGTCATCTATGAATATTACTGGAGCTATCCAGGCAAGATCTTTTGCGGGGCAACTTCCTTCTCAGAGATGTTTTGCGAGTAGTCACTATACAAGCTTTGCCGTGAAAAAACTTGTCTCAAGGAATAAAGGAAGGAGATCACACCGTAGACATCCTGCCTTGCAGGTTCAGCCTTTTGTTTTTCACTCTTTCCGTGTTCTCACTGTGCTTCTTGTGAAATCGTATTTGATTACCTTTTCCGCAGGTTGTCTGCAAGGATTTTCCAAGACCTCCACTAGAAAGCACAATAAACTATTTGGAAGATGGACAACTCTCTTCATTTTTTAGAAACAGAGAACACCCCAGTAAGCCGTTGCAGGTCGTGGTTGCTGGTGCAGGTCTGACATAATTCTCGCTCTTCATCTTATCACTAGAATCACAAATAGATTACAAAACCTTTTCTCTTAACAATATAACACATATTTGTACATAAATTACCGTGATATTATATGTTCCCGTTGCAACGCACGGACACTCACCTAGTATTGGTATTATGCAAAGAGGAGCTTATTTTTTAAAACGGTAAATATTATTTTTTATAGAAGTAAAATAATTTTAAGAAAAAAAATACCTGGAAGCCTAAAGCAAGAAAATACCATACACTAAGTCAAACAATAGTTTTATTAACACTCTTGTGGAGTATGAAACAGATGTTGTCCTTGAAGAATATAAATCACAACATATGTAAACTACATCAAATATTAAATATTAAAAATTCTAAGTTAAAATATATTCATGAATGAATATTGAAGTCTAAAGTAGGGCATGCCTGCCCTGGAAGCACGAATATATTCATTGAATGACTTTATAGTGAATGACATTATCTGATTATGTATATCACACAATAATCTATCATTGAGTAGAGACTATCTCATAGAAGAGAATTGGTTTCACTGAAAATAGAAAGATCCTTGATGGGAGTAATCCATGAAAAAAATACTAGCCAATTCTTGAATAAAACATCACTCCCTGAAATGATATAGACCCGAGAAAAGCAAAGGAGGAATCATGACATCATTCATGTGCCACACAAACACTTATAAAGTGCATATTGAAAATAATCTAGCAACGAAGTGATGATACCCTCGTAGAAAGTATAAGGACCGTGATGGTTTTGAATTGAATTATCCCCTAAATAACAAATTCAAGCTTGGATTTATTATTTAGGGCTGGTTTGGGAACCCATTTTTACAAGGGATTTTCATTTTCCCAAAGAAAATTAGTTATTTTTCCCTTGAGAAAATAAAATCCCTTGGAAAAACGGTGTCCACAAACTAGTCCTTGGTGGTGCAATCTAGATCCTGAAAGTTTTTTGAACATATATGTCGGCGTCTCGACCCCGGGGGGTCCCTGGACCGACGAGTAAATTGTCGCTGCGTGTCCCAGCCCAGATGGGTCGGCGCGAGATGGAGACACAAGGGGGGGGGAACAGTAAGGGGAACAACGGCCTCGTGTTGTCCTACGCCCAGGACGGATGCGCTTGCAGTAGGGGGTTACAAGCGTTCACGAGGGAGAAAGAGTGAGAGCCTGTGCGTCAGCCCATCCTCCCGCGCGGCCACCTTTTTTTGTACGAGGGCTCTGGACCTTCCTTTTATAGATGTAAGGAGAGGGTCCAGGTGTACAACGGGGGTGTAGCGGTGTGCTAACGTGTCTAGCAGAGGGGAGCCAGAGCCCCATGTACATGTCGACGTGGCTGTCGGAGTGGTGTTAGAGCCCTGTTCATGTGGCGTCGTGGCCATCGGAGGAGCGCTTGAGCCCTGTAGAAGTACAGCTGTCGAGGCTGTTGGATCCTTGCTGACGTATCCTTGCTTCCGTAGGGGGCTGAGAACCACCGTCGTCATGGAGCACGCGGGGTGCTATCATTACTTGTTTTACCGGGGCGAGCCAGATGGGACGCCGGTCTTGTTCCCCGTAGCCTGAGCTAGCTAGGGATAGGGTAATGATGTACCCCCCTGCGACGTGGTCGGTCCGAGCCCAAGGTCGGGCGAGGCGGTGTCTCCTCCGAGGTCGAGACTGAGTCCGAGCCCGGGGGTCGGGCGAGGCGGAGACCGTCGTCCGAGGTCGAGGTTGAGTCCAAGCCCTGGGGTCGGGCGAGACGGAGACCGTCGTCCGGAGTTGAGGTTGAGTCTGAGCCCTAGGGTCGGGCGAGGCGGAGACCGTCGTCCGGAGTCGAGGTTGAGTCCGAGCCTTGGGGTCGGGCGAGGCGGAGACCGTCTTCCGAGGTCGAGGTTGAGTCCGTGCCCTGGGGTCGGGCGAGGCGGAGACCGTCTTCCGGAGTCGAGGTTGAGTCCGAGCCTTGAGGTCGGTCTAGGTTCACCAAATAAGAACATGGCCTAATTTTCGGTTTAAGCAAACAAACTACCAATCTTCTATCAGCACATCAAGTACCAGAGCAAGCACATATATAACCCTAAATATATTACCTAAAGAATGGGGGATTATTTCATCGAAGTTTATAACAAAACATTACACCACATTAACTACAATCACTGGTTACTGGAATAAAGGTGAGAGAAGCATTTTGGGTGTATAGGTGACAAACATGATGCAATAATCAGGATGCATGCTCGTCCTGTGCGTCCTCACGAATTTTGCCAACATACTGTGGCAATAGCGTTCTATCTCGGTGGCATACTTACGACTCTCTCGGTATTTTGCTAGTCGTCAGCTACACTGTCACACCCGGTTTTAGAAGGTAAACCGAATGCGAACCATGTACGTGCCAGGATCAGTTATTCACGTACACAGCAGTTACATAACATGGACATCATCACACAGTGCTCAAAATAGTATTAAAAGGGGAAATAATAGTCGATTACATCATGCGTCTAAGACGTCCATATAGTCCTTACAGTAAATCAAAGTGCGAAAACGAAACGTAGATAACTGCGGCCTTCACAGGCAGCCGACTGGGGGTTGCCGCTAACCCACACCTAGAACTCGTCGTAGTCTTGGAACTCCTGGAAGTCTCCTTCCACAGCTTCATCTTCTCCTGAGCAGTGGTTGCAATGCTGACAACCTGGGGGGGTTTGGTGTGTAGAGCAAGAGTGAGTACACATCAACATACTCAGCAAGTATCCTGTTTGGCTGTAGTGGACTAGCTTTATGTGGGGGTAAGTCAAGCAGTTGCTTTTAGTTGGTCAGTTTATTATTTACTAGTAGAAAGCCAGGTTTTAGCATTAACCCAAGTTATTAACCCAAAGTACCCTTTCCAAACGGAAAGAATACCACTTACCATTACCATAAGCATAATCATAACCATCCTCATTGTCATCTGTAAACCAAAATGTCTCTGATCAAGTACCACTAATCACTGGAGCTCCCTTGGCCGCTCATAACCGCGAGCACGGCTGATATATCAGTTTTCAAACACTCTGCAGAGGTTGTGCACTTTACCCACAAGCCGTGATTCCCTCTTGCCTCGGGCCGATCAAACCCTTAAACACTACCAAGGTGAATAGGCAGGGTCTCACTACGTAGCCTTTACAAAGATTTCCCCGGGGCTGTAGCCGCCCGTTAGGTTTCCTAAATGTACCACACTCCTCCCCAAGGGACAAATCAACCTTGGCAGAGCGAGCCGCATACACCGAGCCCCATTGACGGCACAACGGCTAAGCGAACTACACCCCGGTTCCTCTAATTATTCAGCTAAGGGCGTCCCACTCCACCCTCATGGTTGCATTGTTTTCCCGGGCGGTCATCCATAGAACAGGTCCTTACGGAGAGGCACTCGAGAAACCGCTCGAGCCCCCTTGAAGACCACAAGTACAACATCATAATAAGAGAAGGGAAAACAGCGTATCATATATAATCTCATCATGTTCATTGATTAGAGTTTGAGCAATAGCATGAAGCTAAACAATAATAATCCGACCCAAATAGGTAAACAAGGACATGGATAACAAAAGCTAGTCAATCCTTAGGTATAAATGTGTAATGCGGGAGGTGAATTAAAGAATGAATAGGACAGAGATAGGTCAAAGGACACTTGCCTCCACCAACCGACTGCTGCTCAGGGGCTTCTCCTGCGAGTTCCTCGGGCTCTTCGACCGGATCGTTCTCTATGCGATTGCAAGCATACATACATACATCCATTCAAATTAGGAAACAAACAGTACACCACACAAGGGGACAAATAAAGTAAATATGCATCAAGTATGACATTCGGTATCGCATTCGTTAAGGTTAGAAAGAAACGGGGAAAGGTCTCGCAGGGGTTAAAGCTTATGCACGAATGATTAGTTACAATTGGTTCTAACAAAAGAATTTAGTTATATGCACTAATGGAAACCTAGTCATTTTTAGTTGATCAACATTGAACTGGATAAACAATTGATTATATGAATTAACTAGCGTAACGGAATTCTAAATTAAGTTTTCTTATTTCATTAACATGAACAATGATTAGCTTGTCCAAAACAAAATAAATAACAATGATGAAAGAAAATAAAATAAAATAAAATAAATAAAAAAGGGGGGGCGGTTGAACCGGCCGGGGGCGGTTGAACCGGCCAGGGGCAGGGGCGGCTGGGCAGGGCGCGGGCGCGGGGCGGCCGAGCTAGGGCGGCTGGGCCACGGGCAGGGGCGGCCGAGCGGTGGTGCGGGCGGCCGAGCCGGGCGGGCACAGGGGCGGCCGAGCCGGGCGGCCACAGGGGCGGCCGAGCGGCGGCTGGGCGTGCGGGCAGGGGCGGTTGGGCCGGGCGGCGGCCTGACCGGGGAGAGGGAGGGGAGGGGAGAGGGAAGGGAGAGGGGAGGGCTCACCGGGGACGGGGACGGGGCGGCCGAGCTACAGGGGCAGCCGAGCTGCAGGGGGCGGCGGCTAGGGCAGGGGGCGGCGGCTAGAGAAAAAATGGGAGAAAGGGAGGGAGAGAGAGGGATTTGGGGGAAAGAGGGAGAGGCGGCTGGGCCAGCTGGGCCCAAAGGGGGCGCGCGCGGGGGGGGGGGGCGCGGCTGGGATGGCCAGAGGCGGCTGGGTCGGCCGGGGCGGCCCACGGCGCGGGAGAGAGAAAAAGGGAGGAGAGAGAGAAGGGAAAAAAGAAAGAAAAGAAAAATAAAAAAAGGTTTTCTCCTTTTCGAAATCCGTTTTTTTCCTGGATGAATGCACTTACATTTTTAAGCAATCGAAAGAATGCATGGTTCGGCATGGTGCATCAAACAACATAAAGTATTTTAAGGTTTTGCTTAACACGGGAATTCCAAGCCCAACCCCGCTAAAACTTTGGAAAAGGTCAAGGTTTAGCGAGAGAACGAGAAAAGAAAAGAGTAACGCCTGAATTTGGTGAGAGAAAAGAAGAAAAAGATTCTACCCCCAAATTCAGGGCGTTACAAACCTATCCCCCTTAAAAGAATCTCACCCTCGAGATTTAGGGTTGGCTAGCAAAGAGCTCTGGGTACTTGGCCATCAGATCATCTTCACGCTCCCAGGTTGCTTCTTCCTCAGGGTGATGATTCCATCTGACCTTGCACATTCGGGTGGTCTTCCTTTGGGTGACTCTGTCTGCAACCTCAAGGATCTGCACTGGCTTCTCAACGTAGGTCAAGTCCTCCTGGACTTCAAGACCTTCCACTGGCAACTGCTCTTCTGGCACACGCAAGCACTTCTTCAACTGAGACACATGAAAGACATCATGCACAGCGGACAAATTCTCTGGCAGACTGAGCTAATAGGCCACTTCTCCACGCCTTGAGAGGATTTGGTACGGACCAATGTAGCGGGGGGCTAGCTTGCCTTTGACTCCGAACCTTCTGACTCCCCTGATCGGTGACACTTTCAGATAGACATAGTCTCCGACTTCAAAACTCAGCTCTCTTCTTCTTGTGTCTGCATAGCTTCGCTGTCTTGACTGCGCTATCTTCAGATTCTCCCGGACCATCTTGATGTTCTCTTCGGCTTCAAGTAGAATGTCTGGCCCAAACACCTGCTTTTCTCCAGGCTGATCCCATTGCAACGGAGTTCTGCAACTCCTTCCATAGAGCGCCTAAAACGGTGACATCTTCAAACTGGCCTGGTAACTGTTGTTATAGGAAAACTCTGCATAAGGCAATCGCTTGTCCCATCCGGACTGATCTTGCAACGCACAGGCTCTCAACATGTCTTCAAGAATTTGATTGGTTCTTTCGGTCTGGCCATCTGTCTGCGGATGATAAGCTGAACTGAAATTCAGATGTGTGCCCAAAGCTTCATGCAATTGCTGCCAGAAATGAGAGGTGAACTGCGTTCCTCTGTCTGACACTATCTTCTTTGGCACACCATGAAGACAAACGATCCGAGACATATACAATTCTGCCAATACTGCACTGCTGTAGTTGGTCTTGACAGGTATGAAGTGGGCTGACTTGGTCAAGCGGTCCACTACTACCCAAATGGAATCGTAGCCGGCTCGAGTGCGAGGCAATCCGACTATGAAATCCATACCGATTTCATCCCATTTCCACTGAGGAATTTGCAACGGTTGCAACAATCCAGCTGGTCTCTGGTGCTCTGCCTTAACTCTTCAACAACTATCGCACATAGCCACATGCTCTGCGATTTCCCTCTTCATTCCGTACCACCAGAATTTCTTCTTCAGATCCTGATACATCTTCTCACTGCCAGGGTGAATCGAATAGGCTGTCTCATGAGCTTCCTTGAGAATCAACTCCCAAATGGACTGGACATTGGGAACACACAAGCGGTCTTTGAACCATATCACGCCTTCTGCATCTTTACGAAAATCTTTGACTCTGCCATCTAGGATCAGTCGTCGAATCTCACTGATCTTTTCATCATTCTTCTGCGCTTCTTTGATTTCTCGCTCCAAGGTAGGTTCCAACTCAACTGTGACTCCTCGCGAATTGTTCAGAAACCCGAGACTCAACCTGTCAAACTCCTTGGCCAACTCATAAGGCATCGGACGAGTGACCATCAGATTGACTTGACTCTTCCTGCTCAAAGCATCTGCCACTACGTTCGCTTTGCCTGGATGGTAATGGATCTCCAACTCATAGTCTTTGATCAACTCTAACCATCTTCGCTGCCTCATATTCAATTCTGACTGAGTGAATATGTACTTCAGACTCTTGTGGTCTGTGTAAACATCGCATTTCTGTCCATACAGATAGTGCCTCCATGCCTTCAGTGCGTGAACCACTGCTGCCAACTCTAGGTCATGGATTGGGTAATTGTTCTCATGAACCTTCAGCTGTCGGGACGAGTATGCCACAACTCTTCCCTCTTGCATCAACACGCATCCCAAACCTGTGTAACAAGCATCACAGTACACGGAGAAGGGCTTGTGCACATCAGGCAAGACTAGGACAGGCGCTGTAGTCAACTTCTCTTTCAGCACTTCAAAGGCTTCTTGACATTTCTGGGTCCACTTGAACTCAACTTTGTTGCCTAGCAACGCTGTCATTGGTTTCGCAATCTTCGAAAACCCTTCAATGAATCGCCGATAATATCCGGCCATTCCAATGAAGCTCTTGATTCCTCGAGCATCCGTTGGCGCTTTCCAGTTCAGAATGTCTACCACTTTCTTCGGATCCACAGCCAATCCTTCTTTGTTGATTATGTGACCCAAGAACAGGACTTCACTGATCCAGAACTCACACTTGCTCAACTTTGCATACAACTGGTGCTCTCGCAATCTCTGCAATACCATCCTCAAATGATCTGCATGTTTTCTTCGCCTTGAGAATAAACCAGAATGTCATCAATGAATACCACCACAAACTTATCAAGATAATCCATGAATACACTGTTCATCAAGTTCATGAAAAACGCTGGTGCATTGGTCAAACCAAAAGACATCACTGTGAACTCATATAATCCATACTTGGTAGTGAATGCCGTCTTCGGAATGTCCGAAGGTCAGATCCTGAGCTGATGATAACCGGACCTCAGATCGATCTTGGAGAACACACTGGCTCCTCTCAACTGGTCGAACAGATCTTCTATTCTGGGCAAAGGGTACTTATTCTTGATCGTGACTTCATTCAAAGCTCGATAATCGATACACATCCTTTTGGTGCCGTCTTTCTTTTCCACGAACAAGACAGGGGCGGCCCAAGGCGAGGTGCTTGGCCAGATGTAACCTTTCTCTGACAGCTCATCAATCTGCTTCTTAAGCTCAACCAACTCTAGTCCGGATATTTTGTAAGCTCTCTTAAAGATGGGGGCGGTTCCAGGAAGAAGCTTTATGGCAAACTCAACTTTCCGCTCTGGTGGCATACCCGGTAAGTCCTTTGGAAACACGTCTGGAAATTCAGACACAACCTTGATACTCTCAATTGGGTCTGCTTCACTGCTATCGACAACCATCTGATAACAACTTCCTCTCTTCGGCTCAGGCGGGACTAACTCGGTCACCACTTCCTCTCCTAGTGGGGACACCAACTTGATTGTCCTTTTATCACAACTGATAACTGCCTGATACTTATCTAGCCAATTCATCCCTAGGATGACATCTATTCCCTGAGTACCCATTACTATAAGGTTGGCGGGAAACGCTATCCCCCTTATTTCCACGCTTACATTCAAACAGATGCTATCAGCTCGAATTCTACCATCGGCTGAGTCAATTTGAATGGGGGTTGACATGGTAGTAATTGGAAGATTATGTGCTTCTACCCATGATGCAGTAATGAAAGAATGCGTTGCTCCAGTATCAAATAACACTTCTGCAATATGGGAGTCGACTGGGAACATACCTACTATCATGCCGGGGGTCTCCTGAACTGCTTCAGCCTCCAAGTGGTTCAGTCTCCCATGATTATAGCGCGGTTGAGAGCGGCTGCCTGCTCCAGGCTGAGACACATTCTGCTTTGCTGGGGCATTGGGGCCTGACTGCTGCTGGGCTGCCTTCTTCGGACATTGCATCACCCAGTGTCCTTGCTCTCCACAGTGGAAACATGCTCTGTTTCCAACCTGAGCTGGTGCTGCCTGATTGTTCTGCTGGGTTGCTGGGGCAGGAAGGCGAGGTGTCTGCTGATTCTGCCTCTGAAACTGACCTCCTGACTGATTGCTCTGACGGTTCTGGTACTGATGCTGAGGATACTGCCTTTGGAACTGCTGATGCTGCTGAGGTGGACGCTGGTTCTGCCTGAACTGCTGAGGTTGATTGCCTGAGAAACGAGGACGGCTGCTGCTTCCAGGCTGAGGTCCACTGATCTTGCGCTTACGATCCTCCATCTCCTTACGCTTCCTTTCTGTCATGATTGCTCTGTCAATCAGGTGCTGAAATGTCGGGAAGGTATGATTCATCAGTTGGTAGTGCAAAGGGTCAACCAAGTCTCTCAAGAAACGGTACTGTCGCTTGGCCTCGGTGTTTTCATCCTCAGGAGCATAGCGAGACAACTGCAGAAACCTGTCTCGATACTCACTGACAGATGATGACCCTTGCTTAAGGGCCAGGAACTCCTCCTTCTTCACTGTCATCAGACCTGCAGGCACATGGTACTGACGAAAGCTACCTCTGAACTCTTCCCAGGTGATGGCATCGGGGTTGGCATGGGTGGCGAGATAAGACTCCCACCATGATTGGGCTGCTCCTCTCAACAGACGGGGACCATACAAGACTTTCTCCCTGTCATCACACTGAGCGGTATGCAACTCCCGCTCCACAGTGCGCAGCCAATCTTCAGCATCCATGGGGTCAGAAGAGTGAGCGAACATTGGGGGATGACCTCTCATGAATTCAGCATGCTTGTCTCTGGGCATCTGAGGCATCTGAGGCTGGGGTGGTGCTTGCTGCTGTTGCTGCTGCTGCTGCTGCTGAATGGCGGCCAGAGTCTGACCGATGGCTTGAACCGCTTGAGTCTGCATCAGAAACATCTGCTTGATCGACATCGGGGGTGGGGGCGGCAGGTGCTGCTGCTGGGGCACCTCATCCTGCTGAGCGGCTCGCTCCTGCTGAGCATGCCTTCCTCCTCTGCGCCTGTTCTCTGACATCTGCAGAATGCAACCACACATCAGAACTGATCTGGCAAATCTTGCAGCATAAGAAAAGAGTATAGAATTCTTCAACAACACTGAACAGATGAGCATCTTCACTAATCTCCAACACAGACCACACAACTTCTCAGATAAAGAGGAAAGTGGAATAAAGGTTTTCCCAACTATATAACTAACTCCATTAACATATAACAGGTAAACCATAATGCAGGGGGTACCCACACTCTGGTGACAGTCATTACAAAGATCCAAACCAAACATAGTTCATCATGACAAACATAAATGCACAGGATATAGCAAACTACCCTGTCTAACTAAGACTAACTAAAAGCGAGACTAACGCTAAGACTGTAGCTTCTACGTATGTATTTTGTATTAATTACAAGATCCAACTCTAGCGATCTATGGTTCTAGATTTATCTTGGTCTTGCAGTCGGGATTGCCATAAGACTGGAGTCCACGCCGAGGTGAGCGGTACGGGTGCTGAGTCCCGACGGGAGCGGGGGAACCATCATCCAAGTGACGATGTTCCGCGCGCTCAGCCCGCAGCAGAGCGATCTCAGCACGAGCCCTACTCAGCTCGTCTAATGCATGGTCCAGCTCCGTGTTTAGCACGGCGGCTAGGTTGACTGTGCGGCTCAACCTAGGATTGTCCTCACCAGCAGGTGAAACAATCACGCCTCCTGTGCTGCCAGATGGACGGCGGGGGTAATACTTCAGGTCGAGACCGTCAGCTACCCCACCGAGAAACGAGCAGTAGTGCGAAAGCGCACGCCGTGCAGCATCCTGCATGGCTGCCTTAGCTGAGTCCCGCTCAGAGATAGAATAGTGCTCTGAGCAAGCCTCCGCGCCCTGGAGACTGTTCTCCGGACGGCGCACCAAACAGGTCGCCTCCCAGCGGTCCGGGTAGACCCCGCGACTATGCTGGTAGACCACACAGCGATACTCGATGGACCAAGTACGCCGGTCAAGTGCCTGACGTAGCAGGGTGTCGAGCGCGTCGTGGAAGTGACACCCGCGAGCAGCGTCGCGAGTGATGGGTCGAGCTACCCATCCTTCCGGCTCATGGTCAGCAGGGAAGTCAGTGTCGTGGCTCGGGCTGTCGTCGCCATCTCCGTCGTCTGGGTCTCCTCCAGCAGCTACTCTAGAGGCTGGGGCGCCCAGTGGTGGTGCAAGGGGCGCCTCCAGGGGAAGCACAGGGGAGCAGCTCCTCACGGACTCTATCTCCTGCTAGAGCGAGAAAGAAGAGCCCTGCTGCTCCTGACGTCGACGTTCCTGCTCCTCATGCAGGCGGTGGTGCAGTCTCTCCAAGTGGCTGGACTGTCCGGCCACGGGACGGCGAAGCGGACGCTCCACAAGGCGGGAGGGTAAGAAGGGGATGACGGACTTTCGTGCAGTGTGTCTAAGACGAGCCATCTACAAAAGACACCGCAAGCAAAAGAGTGAGAACAGAATTAATATGACCAGCAAATAATGAATCATAAATAAATGAAGGATTAGAATAAAACATAATTTTCAGCAAGGTATAATATATAGTAGAACATAGGTTTGGTCAGTATGACCAACTTTTGAAGGGGTACCAAAGTCAAGGCAG